>CM070682.1:15347443-16547443 GCA_036346265.1 Melocanna baccifera | reverse complement strand
TTTCTGGAACAATATTTTAAAAGGTTAGTTTCAAACTAAATTTTTATATATCATATATATTGCTGTTTGGCAAATTAAATTTCATGTCCTTTATTATTGCACATTATTCATTATGTTGATTGATTTGAAATAGGTTTCACTTTTTTGGTAAACTTAGTAAAGTTCTTATTCTTTTGGTAGAAGACGCATCAGCCTGTTGAAATTCTGTGGATTTTGAGTGCACGAAACTCATACTTTGGATTTTGGACTGTAACGTAGAAGCTACATTTTTTTCTCCACTTTACATGATACTTGCCTTCCGACTATAGCACAGCCTACCTATGTGGTATCTTGTCTCTCTGGCTAATTACTAAAGTTCCATCCCACCAACCACAAGTTAAATGGGTTATTTGTGTATATTCTCGAATACGATTTTTCAGAATTTAAACCTGTGACCTATATGTATATATATGAGTTGTGGGTCTTGAGAAAAGTGTATTGACCTTCTAAAAAATGATAACAACCGATTACCCAGTTTGGCTGCAACATATTGCATAGGATCTCGTCATCGAACAACTAGGTTGGCACACCGATGCTTGTCTCTCTGCTAATCTGTGTATGTCAAAGGGTCTTTTTGTTTTAGCTCCTGACAGCTGTAGCTATTTTTAGAATCTGCAGCTCTCCCAAATAGTTTAGATTTTCATCCAGATTCTAAGTAGTCAGAAGCTACATAATCCAGAAAATGAACTAGTAGTCAAAAGCTAGGGTTATCCAGCTTCTCCAGATTCTGACTAGCTAGATATTTACCAGCTATTTCTCAGAATCTACAGCTGAAATAAATAGATTCAAAGCAAAAATTACTGCTGCTACCGTACCCCACTCTAGTTGACGCATAGGGACTAGCATTGATGCATATCTCCTGCTCGATGTACTTACTGCGTCAGTCACCGCTTGCTTTCTCAGTCTGGTAAATTATATACGTACGTACATAGAGCCTAGAGGAGCAGAGTGGCAGGCAGAAGAATTGGTTGCAGCCTGGCATGCATGATCAGAGAAGTGTAAGCATGCATGCAGCTATGCAAGACCAAGCCAGCTTGTTCTCGCTTTCACACACTCCATTTAATTTAAATTCAACTCTTTTTTTTTTTTGGAGGTGGGTGTGTGCTCATCTGGCACAATTCAATTGTCCGTCATGCTTGCTTCGCCGGATTGAAGAGTAGAAAATATAATATATACGAAAGAATTCTGAAGTATCTGCGGCGCACTCGTGTGTATGCGTTGGGGCGTTGTGCGTGTGTGCGTCCATGCTTTAAAACAATATGCGAGTTGCTGCCCTGTAACACCTGACTTGTGCATGTTATGTATAGCTGGGACAACAATTGACAACCAATTTACACATTGATTGGCCTGTGGATAAATTGGCTTCAATCTTCGTTACGTGAAAACAACGTAGTTTGAGCACAGATATTCTTCGAAGAATCAAGGGCTGCATACATGGGAATAGCACATTTATGTCGGCAACAGAAAATGCCATACGGTGAGATATATTGCCTAAAAAACGTAGATGAGACTAGACGCTACCTTACCAAGCCCAATTTATGTCGGCATCAGTGGCTCATGTGTAGAGTAGTGGTGGATTAGTCCCATACGGTGAGTTTAGAACTTTAGTGTAACACCCCAGCCTAACCTCTGAGTCCAGAATGCTACTACTCCAGAACACTACATGTACAACAATTGCTGCTAGATTTAGATAGGGGCTCCTCTATTTACATCTCAATGTTATGTTAAACAACATATGTTTAACGATGAGCATTGAAGCAAAAGTTCAAACTTATGTTATCAAAAGGAAACGCATGAGCCATACACACGTCTAAATATTTCCATTAAGTCATATTATTAATCATTAACTATCTAAGCATGCTATTAAAGTTTGAATATGTCATCTAAGGTGATAGTGAATTACTGTTTGCACGTGGAATAAATGTGTTGTTCCCATCTATGCATGTCACTTTCACCATACATCTAGAAGAAACAACAACAAAGTAAACGTGAGTTCAAAGACTCAGGAAACACATAATAGAACGATAAACATTACCGTATGCATAAGCAATAACTTAGCAATATCATTTCTCATATGTTTCAACATAATCACAAACATAACCATATCACCAATGCAACACTACTCCACAGGATTCAACATAATCACAAACATAACCATATCACACTGCCACATATGGGGTCATCATAGATGGTTTGTAACCCTCATAAGATACGGTTTCTGAGCCGTTTGATTTATTGCATCAATGATAACAGGTGGTAATCATAGACAGCTTTTAAACCGTCTGTGATAAATCACAACACAGACAATTTTAAAAATAACAGTCTATAATATCTGACATCTCACAGATGGCTAATACAAATAACTGTCTGTGATGGTCTACGTATCCACTACTACAGAAAAGGCTATATTGGATGCCTCATCATAGATGACTTCCTAAAATCTATCAGTATTGTAATTATCACACACGGTTTTAATTAGCGACGGTCCATGTTACTAGCGATGGCTAGAACTATCTGTGATATATAATTATCACAGACGATTCCTAATAAGAATCGTTGGTGATAATTCACAATGGTTCTTAACGAGAACCGCCTATGATAATTATAGAAGTCACAAATGGTTTTAATTAGAACTGTCTATGATAATTCACAGATGGTTCTTGTTAAGAACCATCTGTGATAATTTTGTATCACAGACAGTTTGTGGTTAGCAGTGTCTGTGATATGTATCTCTTAATGCATCAATACCGCTTTGGCTCCCCGATATGTCTCTTCGTCTCACACATAAACTTTATTCCATGTTTTATAAAAATGATCATCCACCACCAAGATGAATCCTCACATCACTCTACTCAAGCACAAATGAATATAATTTTAAAGAAATGCCTCCTACTCTTTTTCCTTGTTGTCAACATTGATGGCCTATCCGCCATCCTGTATGAGCACCTTTCTAGCCATACATCGGCAGATGTTGAAGGACACTATGCCAACAGTTGTCCTCCTCCTTTGCCCGAGGTTATGTTGGAGAATATGATGGCCACCTTCCACCAACATGACATCCTCCTCCACCATGTCTTCTGGGTGGTCTCCCTCTTCCGGCGAGCTAACCTCGCCATCGACGTGGTCCTCTAGAACAACGTTGCACATCTCTAGGAGGCATACCATTGATTCAACTCCTAAATCGAGGCAACTGTCGATTGGGTCTACTAAGCTGAGACACCTTGAGCAAGGGACGAAAGCCTGTTGATGCATTTCGACTTGGTTCTTGAGTTAAAGCGTATTTGGGCAACTCTCGAATGATTGTGTCAACATTTAGATGTGTTTTGGGCTACCTACCCTGATCCTGAACCCTCTAATGTTGTCGGACCTCTGAGCAACGACTCCTGGATCCTCTATGTAAATCGTACTAGTCCAGGATCAAACTAGTGTACACAGTAGATAACAAAGATTCATATCATGCACAATGATATTTATTCATTAACTAAATATGGGCCTGATGGCCAAAGTTTACACAATGGTTCATAAACCAAAATTAAATATAAGCAGCAGAAGAAGAACAATAAAGCAAAGACCCATCCGCCCTGTCCATAGGTGAATGATTGTAAGACGTGGCCTACTCATCGTTATTCTTACCAAAGTTGATGAAGTCCTTATCTAAAAATAGTGAATGAAGCAACATGAGTACATAAAGTACTCTACAAGTTACATCAGGAGGTTTAACAGAGTTCATGCATGCATAAGGATTGACAATGGAAGGCATAATAGGTTATTTGTGCGTAAAAGCAGAATTAAGATAAATACAGTAAATACATTCAAAAGCTAAATTTAATACATTAGAGAGAAATAGCAATTTAACAAAATAATATCGTTAGTGTAGGCTCCACCAAACACTAACCTATTCATAAGTATCCCACCGGTCCATCTATTGAAAAGATTTCACATGGATTCCATCCATCCATATGTTTTTTTAAATTTTTTTATAGATTCCATCCATCCATAAACCTTTTCAGAAACTATTTTGAAAACCAAAGTCTAATCTATGAAAAACTTTACTTAGTTTACCCATGACCATGGGCATAGTTATCCAAGATAGATTATACACTCGCAGAGGTTGTACACTTTACCCACAAGATATGATTATCTCATATTGTCGGTCATTACACGCTTCCGTAGACGCAATGATCGAGAAATCATAACAAGACTTTTACAATGCTAAGTCTTCAACCTAGTCATGCCACCACTAAGGTTTCACCACAACATGAATTTACAAGTTGGAGCCCCTCTTGTGCCGTATGAGACTTCTCATGACCTACGTCACGCTCACATTCAACCTATAACGAGACCAAAGTTGGGACCTCACAAATTAGTCAGTCAGGACTGTCCCATACCAGCCTTGTGGTAGTACGATATGACTTTGCAACAAGAGATCATGCATCGGTCCATAACTTGACTTAGGCTCAAACCACATACCCTTGTGCTCCGATAATCGATATTGTGTCACCGAACAACAATACATGCTAGCACCCACCACCTAACCATTAGCCTAGGTCCAAACCAAGTTTCATATTTTATTTTGAAACGTTTCATATATCTTCTTGACTCACCAAAATAAAGAATACATTTTAGAAAATCATTGCTCAAGTGAAACAAATATTCCCACTTAAATCATTCTAAGCATGGCTAAGCAATTCAGAAAATTTCTAGTCAATACTATTGTACTAACTAGGTTTTCATCTAAGGTGACAAGGCATAAGAAAGTTCAATATCAAATTTGGCTATACACAAAGGATTTGGATATAACTAAAATTTAAATCGAATTTAAACTAGATTTGAATAAAAGTACGCATGCATTATAATTTTAAAAATAACATAAATAATTTAAATTACTAGGAGCAACATGATCAAAGGTGTAACTTGCCATGCTTGAAGTCTTGGTGTTGCGAATCGTCGAAGTCAAACTCTCCGGAATAGTCGTAGTCTACACACGAAAAACCCAAACAACTAAACTCAAATAAAATCCAGATAAAATCCAAAAATTATAAAATATATACTAAGAGATATAATATGAATTTAGGAATTTGAATGGGTCCAAATGGAGTTAAGGTGAAGGAGAATGACTTCTTGTAGTTTGAATTTCGAAGAAATGAATAAAAGGAATTCGTAGAATTCTTTTCTTTGTGAAGGAAAAGTGGTCAGAAGCTACAATATTTGTATATAGTCAAAACCATGATCGAAGGCATAGTCGAAATCATAGTCAAATCAACGGTTGAAGTTACGGAGGTCGAAATCGAAGATAAAGACTCCAAGTACGGGTGAAGTCGAAGTTGAAAATTCGGTCGAAGACCCGGTCGAAACTATACAGTGGTCGAAGAACACAATAGTAAAAGTGATTACTATAGTGGTCGAGAACCAAGGGTAGTCGGAGTCGAGCATTCGGGATGGCAATGAACGATAGTGGTCGAAAGCGACTATGGTCGAAAGCGAATGTACTTAGAACAGCAGTGGTCGGAGGCTTAGAGTGACGGTCGAGCTAGTAAGTGGTCGGAGCGATCGTGGTCGGAGCTTATGGTGGTCTGATGTTTAGAGTGGTCTGAAGGCTTGGTGGTCGGAGAGTGGTGATCGTGAGCTACGATGGTCGGATGGCTGACGTGGCATACCTTGTGGCACTGACGTGGCTGCCACATGGGTCGGGTGTGGACATGACTTGCCAAGTGGGTAAGAGAAGGAAATGGCTTAGTGGAGGCCGTTAGGTGACGATTGGACGGTGATGATGCACGGAAAGTTTGGACCAGTCTGAATGGTCAAAGGAGCATTCGGACCAGTCCGACCGACGAAAGAGAGGAGGTGGCGCTGAGGTGGCTCGGCGTGCGGGGACCAATGATCTACCAAAGTTCCAGTGAGCGGCGGCGGCTAGTGAGGAGTGCAAAAGAGAGAGGGGACTACGAGGAGTGCATTGGTGCTCTTGTGCATTACCGAAAGTGGCTGGAAGGTGGTCAACAATGAGGTGAAGCGGTGGCGCAACTCGAGCGGCGGTAGCGACGACATTCTGGCGATGAGGAGGCTCAGCCAAGTGGCGGTCGAGAAAATTCAAAAATTATAAAATATATACCGAGAGATAGATTAAGAATTTAGATGAATTTAGAAACTTGAATCACTTGATTCGGAGTTCGGACAGAGGAGAATGAGCTATCAAAAAATTGGTGGATTAAAAAATTTTGGAAAAGAAAAATCAGGAATATTCAAGGAATATTCTCGCGACTAACATAGAGTAGTTTCAGTGTTTTCGCTGTGGCGCTGTGTGGGAAGACATGGGAAGTGAAGCCAACTAGCAAAATGGGTTGTTAGGGACTCAAAAACGTAGAAAGTGACGACACGTCAAACGGAGCACGGTGACGACGCAGACGGCGACAATGACATAGGGTTGGAGAGAGGAATATTTTTTGAGCATGGGACATGGAGAAATAAGGTGAGCACGGCTTAGAACACGGCGAGGCGAAGGTTAGGAAAATTATCGACTAAGCCGAAAACTCACCGAGGCGACGCAATCATTATTTGAACAACGCCGGTACCAAAAACGAAAACTCAATATCTTGGTGCTCGATGAGGCGAATCCAAAACCATCTCGAAGGTAACTACCTGAGTTGGTTTGGCACATTTTGATGCGAACGGATTGTTGAAAATATCACTGAATTGATGGGGACGTGAAGTGCCATTTGTGGCTATGGCTAGGCATTGGAGGCAAACATTTGTAGAAGGTTTTTGGATAAACGGAGGAAGCACAACGAGAACGCGCTGAGATGAGCTCAATCGCATGTGATGACTCAGCCAACGGACTAGAGAAACGCGTGGAGAAGCCTTTAGACAGCCGACGGCTGACATCGTGTTCGAGCAAACGGAGAGGAGATAGCATGGAGTTACTACGAAATGAAGAGTAGAACACGGGAACATGATGCTCACCTTGGTTGTGGTCGGACATGCACGGTCGATCGGTGGTGATGTAAGAAACGATGACGTGATTTGGCCCACGGTGACGACGATGTTCGGTGAAGCTCTAGCGAAGGCGAGGTAAGCACCATATATAACGTGCGAAGATGAAGCCAATGGTGTAGTCAAAAGTGGCGGGGCTCCATTGTAGGTGATGCAATAAGCCAAGAAATGGCGCTTGGACGATGAAACAAAACTTTGATTATGCCAAGAGGACGGAGTAGGGACTTGAGATTTTCGGGTTGAGTGAAAATGAGAAGGGGTTCACAATGCTCCCTTTATAGGGCCGAGGAGGTTCGAGGAGGGAGTTCAAGCAACCATGTCAATTCACGATATGGGAGAAACTGCCGGGAATGGAAGAGTCAAGACGAGAAGAAGTGAATGCACTTAATTTCACAAAACAATTGTTGAAAAAATCACTAGTTTCAAGAGCTTAAAGAGGAGCCCATGGCTGCTCTGTGTGCGCACGGACGTGCCTATGGAAGAAAGGAAGAACAAGAAAAGCAGGAGAGAGAAAAGAAAAAAGAAAAAAAAATTGAAAATATTTAAGAAAATTCCAAAAAAATCCTTAAAACCTAAAATGATTAAATAAAATAATTTTAGATTTAATTAAATATTATTTTAATTTTTAAAAATATTTTTTAGCTTTAAAATAATACAATAAATTACAAACAAAGCCTAAAAATGTTAGAAAATCATAGAGATTTCTAAAGTTATTTTGAACTTATAAAAATATTTTCAACTAAAATTTATATATTTTTCCTTAGAAAATATTTTTTTTAAAGAAAGGATTTTTTGTTGAAAACCAGGTTAGCTAAAATTTTAAATTTTCAAGGAAACAAATGACATTGAGTTTTATTTTGAACTAAATGAATTGATTTTTTTCCTGTTTGTATTGAGCAGGCAGTTCCGGCTGATGCATTCCTTTGAGACTAGCTTACCCACTTAGAACACTTAAAGCCCCCTATTTCATAAATAGGTTGTTGGCATTCTAATTCCTGTTCAACTTGTCTTCCCAGAAAGATTGGATTCTTGCTTTTGTGGATTTCATTCATTTTGCTCACTTTTCTAAATTCTGGTTTCGGATAATGTAGATTTGGGCATTTGGTGAAAGCATACCGCAGATTTGCAAGTGTTCTTGTAGATCGATTTGTTCTCGGTGATTCGAGATTAGTATTTGCTTCTAATTATACGCAATATAATAAAGAGAGATGATAGCTAGGTTTAGATCTAGCTTGGTCAATATATTCTTGCTATATATATATATTGCTTCATGAATACTACGTAGCTAGCTACTTTAGATGGACAATTTGTTAAAGTGAATGACAATTATGTTCAAGTATTGGGCTAGCTTGAAAAGTGTTATGGTGTTGTGGTATCTACCTGCAATTCCTTGATTGAAGCATTTATCTGAAAACTGAAAAGGATGCAATATTTGCTGCATTGGCACTCCGAGGAGCATAAGAAAGATAGAAAGATATGACACGCTACTGATTCTACCCAGTGGAGGAACATTGATAGGATGTTTGTAGACTTTAGTGCAGAATCGAGGAATATAAGGTTTGGATTGAATACAAATGAAATGAATCCTTTCACTAACATGATCAGCCGACATAGCACCTAGCTTGTGAATATATGCGTGTACAACCTTCTTCTTTGGCTATGTATAAAGTGAAAGTACATTTTGATGTCACTATTTAACCAAGAACCGAAACAACCTAAGAAAGATATTGATGTGTACCTAGTACCATTACTGAAAAGTCTTGTGACACTATGGAACGAAGGGGTATAGATATGGGATGCGAACAAATGAGAGAACTTCACTCTACGCCTCACGTTGCTTTGCACCATTAATGATTTTTCTACCCTTGGTAACCTGTTAGGGTTGAGTACAAAAGAAGCCAAAACCTGTCCATACTATTAGATTACACCGAGAGTGCGTGGTTGAACAACTCACGTAAAATTATGTACATGCATCACCATAGGTTCCTTCCAAGGTATTATCCATACCGTAAGAAATAATTTGATAGAACAAAAAAGAGGACGGCTCAGCTCCAAGGCTTTTTAGCGGAAAATAGGTCTACGATGTGGTTAAAGATATCATTGTTGTGATTGGAAAGAGTCATAAGTTGAGGACCCATCAGAAGAATATATGGAAGAAGAGATCAATATTTTAGAACTTGCCTTATTGGGAGCACTTAAAAGTTCGCAATTAGTCTCTTACTGAATATTCGTGACAAAATAAAGGATGTTATAAACGCATGGCGTGACTCAGTCGATATGAACATTAGGACCGAGTTAGCACCGACAGAGACTAATAAAGGCCAGACGTACCTTTCCCCAACTTGCTACACTCTATCTAAGGCTGAGAAAATTGAACTGTACTAGTGCTTACATGGTTTTAAAGTTCCATCTGGTTACTTTGCCAGCATAAAGAAACTTGTTTCCATGAAAGATGTAAAATTAATTGGCATAAAGTCTCCTGACTGTCATGTGCTAATGAGACAATTGCTTTCTATTGTAATTAGAAGTATGAGAGACCATGTGCAGGTAACCCCAGCTGTGTGATGAGTAATTGACACGTGTCCTAGAAAGTTTGAGTTTGTTCCGGGTATTTTTATGCTTTTTACCGATGCGGATATTTATTTAAATCATCTGGTGCGGTGCTATGAAATATATTTTCTTGTCTGTGTGACTGCAGGACGTCGAGTGGAGTCGTGGCAAGACACGAAGGACTGGACTAGGCGCAGGTGGCGCTGAGGTCGGAACAGTCGGGATGTGTCGAAGACGACGTGGACTCGAGGTAGCTGCGAAGCGTGCGCGGCAAGATTTGAGGAAGCTTCCAGGAAGGTGCAGGAGGGGCGTTTTGGAAAATACGCAAAGCTGCACAAACGGAAGCGGATTTTATTTGGAAATGATCCATTAGTGGAGAGTGTTGTGACTTAATGGGTATAATGTGTGTAAACCCATTAGTGGAGAGGTGTTGAGACCTAATGGGTATAATGTGTGTAAACCCATTAGTGGAGGGTTGGTGTGACCTAATGGGTAAAGTAGCCTACTAAACCCATTAGTGGAGGCTATAAATAGAGGTGCTCTCTAGGTGGAGTAGTACACCTTGAGAGAGAGAGAAAAGTAAAATGGGTATGAGTATTAGGGTTTCCTAATGCTTGTGCTCTTGGGAGAGAAATATTTTTGCAAGTTCTAGGGTTCTATTCTCTCCTTGTGTGTTCTTGGATGAGACATGGAAGAGTGATGTAAACATTTAGTTGTTATAATTATTCATCGCTCTTCGTCTCAATATGAACATGCTTGTTTTATATATTGTGCTATTTACTTGCTTTCCTGTTATTTAATGTTCTTGTTTTAGTGCTACTATATATATATTTATATATATTTGCTTTGAATGGGGATTCATCTCAAAGCGCTTTGGCTAGTTCATCCCGAAAGCAAAATATCGATTTCGCTATTCATTGCTCTGATACCAATTGAAGGACCGAGATGGCGACAGAGGGGGGTGAATGTCGCTCTAAAAACGCCACTTAGAACTTGTATATGCCTTAAAAATAAGTATTCTCACAAAACTTTCACACTACAATCCCTCTCGATAGCTATAGAAGCTATGAAGTAAAGAGAAGAGATGAACCAACCAAAAATGTTTACTAATTATCAAAGTAAATCGACTAAAAAGAGATGACCCAATAAGATAACTTAAAGAGATGAAGCAAGTCTTCGTGAATCGAGAAAAGTGAATCGGCACAAAGAACAATAGATAACTATCGATAGAAATAAATCGTAGAGAACTTGAGCTATCGAAATGAAACTCCAAAACCGAGAACTACAGTAGCAAGAAACTGCATGCATCGCTGGCTAAAAACACCCAAGGTAATTCTAGAAGCAGCAAGAGCTAAAGAAGCAAGTCATAAAGAAGGTTCGCCGAGAAGGCTCTCAAGGAAAGACAGATGAGGAAGAGTACAGATACCATAGTCAATGGTAGCTCGAAGGTACCGGAAAATGCGTTTCACCGCTGACGGTGAGATACGAGAGAAGTTGAAATCGAGCACACACACACACAGAAGTGTATGTCCGGTCTCGAGCGTTGAGGTACAAGAGGAACCGATCATGCTTCAACTCCTTCGATCAACGGCTCGCCATCTTCATTCGGATCAAGGGAAGTCGTTGTCGCCATCGAGTAGATATCTTTGCTTGCCATCACCATGTCAAAGCGCCAGAGGTCTCGGTGTACTTGCCCGATGCAAGAAGGTACCTCTCCGAGTCGCTTGATCTCGAAGCCAAGAAAGAAGCTCAACTCTCCCATCATGCTCATCTCAAACTCCGAGCTCATGACATCGGAAACCGAGAAACGAGAGCATGTGAGGAGAGTTGAGCTTCTTTCTGGCTTCCGATCAAGCGCACTCTGGAGGTACCTTCTGTATCGCAAGTACACTCGAGACCTCCCAAGCGCTTTGACATGAGTGATGGCAAGCCGATCTACTCCGATGGCGACAACGACTTCCCTTGATCCGTATGAAGATGGCGAGCCCGCTGATCGTAAGGAGTTCGTAACATGATCGGTTCCTCTTGTACCTCACGCCGAGACCGACATACACTCTCTCGTGTCTCGGTGCTCGATTTCAGACTTCTCCTCGCGTGATCTCACCGCTGCGGTGAAACGATTTTCCCAGACCTTCGAGCTACCATTGACTATGGTATCTGGTACTCTTCCTCATCCTGTCTTTCCTTGAGAGCCTTCTCGGAAGCAGACCTTCTTTTATGACTTGCTTCTTTAGCTCTTGCCTGCTTCTAGAATTACCTTGGGGTGTTTTTGGCCAGCAAATCATGCACTGCTTGCTACCGTAGTTCTCGCTTTGGAGTTTCATTTCAGAGCTCAAGTTCTCTCCTTACGCTTTATTTCTATCAAGAGTTATCTATTGTTCTTTGTGCCGATTCACTTTTCTCAGTTCACAGAAGACTTGCTTCATCTCTTTAAGTTATCTTATTGGGTCATCTCTTTTTTAGTCCAGATTTACTTTGATAATTAGTAAACATTTTTTGGTTGGTTCATCTCTTCTCTTTACTTCATAGCTTCTATAGCTATCGGAGAGGGATTGTAGTGTGAAAGTTTTGTGAGAATACTCGGGGTATTTTTTAAGGCATATACAAGTTCTAAGTGGCGTTTTTAGAGCGACATTCACCCCCCTCTGTCGCCATCTCGGTCCTTCAAAGTATTTTACCAAACAAGATTTGGATGACAATCATGAGGCTATATTATTTATTTAATGCAATTGCTCAAAAGATCATCGATCTTGATGGACTAGATACTTTGTAGGTCAAGGTGGTGATGACTCTATGCCATCTTGAGATATATTTCTCTCTGTCATTTTTCAATATCAAGGTCTATCTCATTGCCCACCTTATGAAAGAGATAAATATATGCAGCCCCGTGTTTTTATATCATATGTACCTGTTCGAGAGGTACATGAGAATTCTCAAATTCTATATATGGAATCAATCTCGGCCGAAGGACAGCATCATCGAAGTTTATGTAATCGAAGAGGTTATTGAGTTCTGCATCAATTACATGGCTCAGGTAGAACCAATAGGTGTGTCTCTATCTCGTCATAAGGAGAGGCTAGAGGGTATCAGGACCATTGGAAGAAAAGCAATAACTCCTGATCTGGATACGTACACTCAAGCCTATTTTACGGTCTTACAATACATGATTAAAGTGTCCCCATATATTAACGAGCATAAGGATATGCTATGCCAAGAGAATCTAGGCCAATCGGAGGTTTGGATCGCGAGACATCACAACTGTCTATTCAATGAATTGTTGAAGGTGCGATTCACTGGGAGGTCATCAAGTGAAACACTACAATGGTTGGCAAAAGGACCAAAATTTACAATTGTGACATGGCTAGGGTACAGCATAAATGGGTACATATTTTATACAACAGATCAGGATAGAAACAGCACAGTCCAGAACTCAGGTGTCTACATAGATGCATTTCACGAGCAGTTCAGTACCGCTGGCCCAAGCTCCTACTACGGGTTTGTAGAGGAGATTTTGGAGCTTGACTATGTACTTTTCAAGATCTCTCTATTTTGGTGTCGTTGGGTCCAACTCCCATAGGGTGTAAAGGTCAACAAATATGGCGTCACTCATCATGGAACCCGAACGCAGAGGATATAAAGATGAACCATTCGTATCGCGAGGTAAGTTGTTCAAGTTTTTTTATGTAACTGACTTGGCAAATAAGAAGCGCCACGTAGTTCTTCATGGAGAAAGAAGGATTGTTAGAGTTGAAAATATTGTAGATAAGGAAGAGTATAATCAATTTGATGGGTTGCCTCTTTTCAGAGATGTCATCAGCCTCGAGGAAGAACCAAGCGATGAAGCTAGCTATATATGTGTTGATCATTGTGAAGGGCTTTTTTTAAAAAAAGAAATAGCCAAGTGGAATGATCCCACATGGCGAACACCTATTTGAAAATTATTCCAATGTAATTAAGAAATTATTCTATTATAATTGATTCAGTAATTAAAAAATAATTCAAACTGTAATTGTATCTGCTTGCTTGTTTTCAAAGGGCATAGCTAGCATTTCCTGTGGCTACCCAAAAAAGGATATGTTGTAGCTATATATAGAATGAACTATCACAAACCATTTAGTGGCGCAAACCATCTGTGATATATATCACAGACAGTTCCATAATAGAACCTGCCACATCACAAATAGTTCTATTATGGAGCTGACTATGATATTAATATCACAGGCGATTTTTTAATAGAACCGTCCGTGATAGTTCTTCCTATAAATATTGCCCCGCTGGGTTTTGCACCTCACTCACTCACTTGACCAAGTCGAACTCTCGCCTCCTCACCACCCAATGCCTCCTCTCCTCCCGACGCCTAGTGTCGAGACCCGAATATGCAAATTCGGACACTGTAAACCGCACTAGTCCAGATCACGCTATTGCACACAGACAAACATAGATGTAATCATAACCATACACACGATAATAATAAAAGGGAAAACTCAAATATCGATAAATCTCAAAGGTACGACCTTATGGCCAAGCTTACAATATCTCTAGCCAGAAGGGCTTAACAAAAATAGCAGCGGAAATCCAAAATAAAACGTAGCGGCCAATCGACAAGCCCACAGGCTATCAAGTGGAGAACGAAGCCTAATCCGTGAAGTCGTCGTAGTACTCCCCTTCTGGAACCTCCTGCTGATAATACTCCTCACCCTCAACTGAGCAACATAAGCGTAAAGCCGTGAGTACATTGGTACTCAGCAAGTCGTTTGTAACAAATAGATGCAATATAATATACAAGGCTTACCAATGGAAGGCTGAAAGGTTAATTTGCATAAAAGATATTTCACCGTAAATATGGTAAATAGATTGAAAGCGTAATTTAAGTGAAAACAATAATAATAAGTGATCAAAGAAATAAACAAGAACCACTTGTGAACACCTATCCACAAGCTAAACCAAATGGTGAACTATCTGTCCACCTCCAACATAAACCACCAAGTTATAAATGAAAACACTACCCCTCGTGTGAAATCACCGAGCATTGTCCATGACCGAGGACGCGGTTATTCGAATAGTTTTACACTCCGCAGAGGTTGCACAACTGTACCCACACGATGTGATTAGCCTCGATCTCAGGAAATCACAACAATGCCTTTACAATGCTCTACCTCAACCCAATCCTGCCCGATAGGGTTTCGCATCACACCCCCCTTGCGCCACATGGAAATCAGTAACCATGTCCATCACAATGGCAGAATAGAATTGAAGTATTACAAATTAATCAGCCAGGTCTATCCCACACTAGACATGTGGGTTGCACGATTAAGCTCAGATCAATGGCACACAAAGTTAAGTCCTTAGCATTACCCGGGCGAGGCTACCACATCCCCCGAAGTGAACCTGCACTTCCCCATTTACTGCACGATCACTCGCCCGAGTGCAAAACCAAATTTGTATCTCCCTGCCAATGACACACCAATGCCACGGCACAAATTTTAATTAACGTGGCACCAACCATAGTTCCATATGCCATTAAGTCAAATTAAAGATTTACATATGATGATGAAACCAATCGTAAATATAAGCAGGGCTAAGCAATTCTATCGTACAACCCACGTGACAATTAATCTAGCATCACTAGTATGTTTTCCAACCTAAGGTGACAAAGGTATCATGGTATTCCAAATTATCAAGGAGGGGTAAACAACATGGGATAATAACTACCAGTTGCAAGGTTTGGATAAAAGTAGCTGTGCAATGTACTTTAAAACAAAATAATTAAATAATAGATTACAAACTGGGTTCAACATGATCAAAGGACACGACTTGCCTTGGTTATGCTCAGCGAGGTACTCCTGGTCTTCGGTCGTAGAACCTGCTCCTCCGGAATCCGAATCTAACGAGAGAGAAAACGACTAAAACAAAAGAAACACATAAAATGATAAGACAATGAACTCCAAAAATCATGAAACCAGAACCAAAAGCTAGAGCTCGATTTTAGATGAATTTAGAAAAAAGAACGGGGTCAATCGGAGATAGGACGGAGGAGAACGAGCTCTCGGAAAATAACCCTAAAGGAAATTCAGGAAAATCAGAAAAGTTACTGTGCTGTGGACCGGGCGCACAAGAGAACCAATCCACCGTGGACCCGGCGCATGGAACAGTACGCGCGGGCGGAGGCGGTGCTGACGTGGCCACCACGTGGCACATGGGGGTGGGCTCGGCTGACGTGGCGCTAACGTGGCATGACCACGTGGCATGCCACGTCAGCTAGGGCAGACGTGCCTTGCTGACGGGGCAGAGCTGACGTGGCTCCAGCTCGGGCGCGGCGGCGGCGCGCAATCGGACGGCTGGGGCGACGACGCGCGGCACGATCTGAGCCTTCGGTTCAGATCCGAGTGGACGGCGGCGATGCGGTGGCGCGGACGCGGGAAGGCGGGGATCGGCGACGCGTGGCGGCTCGCCGCGCGAAGCGTCGCGGGCGATGGCGCACGGCGACCGTCGGGAGAGCGGGGCGAGGTGGGGTGTTGCGCGTGGGCGAGGGCAGCGACGACTCGGGCGACGGCGACGGGGAACGTGGCGGAGGGCTCACCGGCGGGGTAGGCGAGGTCGTCGGCAGCTCCGGCGGGGACGACGGCGACGGGGGTGACACGGGACGACGGTGGGATCCGACGAGGGCGCGGCGCGAGGTGAGAGCGGCGGAGGCGGCTAGGGTTCTAGCGACGGGCACGTGAACCGAGGCGATTGATTCGGGGACGGCGCGGAGCGAACGCGGACGCGGCTGGACGGCTGGGATGCGACCACGTGACATGGGCGCGGATCTGACGGCTCGGAGCGGTTAGCGTTAGGGTTTAGGCAAGCGCAGGGAGCGGGCGGCGGAGATGGAGCCACGGCGCGGGGCGGCCGATCGGACGGGTGAGGCCGGAAGAGGCGCAGGCGCGGCTGATGCCGCCGCGTGGCAAGGCAAGCGGGGGTGCAGGGAGCGGGCGATGCTGACGCGTGGCGCATCGGGCGGCTGGGGCGGATGTGCGGGCGAGCGAGCGGCGAGGGCGGCGGGAGCGGCGCGATGCTGACACGTGGCAAGTGGAGGGATCGGGCGGCTGAGGTTTTTTTATTTCTCTTTTCTAATTTCAGAAATTCAAATAAACTTCGAAAAGCTCTAGAAAATAGCAAATAAATCCCAAAAATTCACCAAAAATACCAGAAAATTCTTTGAGACCTGAAGAATCCAAATAAAATATTTTTAACTTATGTTAATGTTTATTTTAATCATGTTAAATCTTTTAAAATTCTAAAAATTCATTTGAAGCTTGAATTAATTTCAGAAAATTCATTTTTAAATTTCTGGCTTTGAAAATAGCAGAAAAACAGGATGTTACACCTAGCCAAATCCAACTCTCTGCGATCGCCTCTAGCCGGATTGACCACCTCGCCGTTGCCCCCAGCCAGATCCATCATCATCCCAATCGGATTTGCTGTTGTCCAATGCCTTGCCCCAGTATGAGTTTGTGATTTGATTAGTGATGCTTGTTAATATCTGGACTGTTTTTAGAGAATTTGTAGATTGTTTTGTTGTTCTATGTTGTGAATTGTTTTTCTGGAGCAGATTTGGCATCTAGAACAGACGTAAATTGGGTGCACATTGAAGCTCATGGTGCATTAGAGTGTGTCGTTGGCTCTGAATTGATGGTTACTATTTTTATATTGTGCAACTAGTAGTAAATTGAGAATAGGGTTAAAGGCAGTGTGTACTTTGAAGAATGGGCTTAAACATGAGGTTGTTTTCAAACTTGGTCCTGAGAATCTAAACTTGGCATGCAGTTGCGCTTCATTCTCCATATAAGTTCTGGGACTCTCTTTTTAATACCTATTTTAGCATCGATTTTCATATGTGTTTACCTAGAAAAAATTAATTTGGATGGCCAATGTTTTTTTGGCATTTTTCATGTAGCTGTAAGTTTACAAGGAATTGTTGAGTTTAGTTGGTAGACGATGATTTAGGCCATCTTTTGTCATCTAATTCTAGGTCCTACTCTTCATTCTTTGAAAATACCCTGTGCACACTGCACACCAAGGAACAAGTGCTATGATTTTGTGGTGTATTTTAGTGCTTTACAGTTATAATATATAGGGTAATGTACATTATAAGGCATTAAGGCTGCAGTTATAATGGCTATATGTTATAAGACTCATTAGAAGGAGAACCCCAATGGTATTAATATCACAGCTGTAGTAGTACTGGCTATCAATGAGTTTTTGCTAGTCTTTTCATAAAGTTTTCAAGTTTTGCCCTTGTAGGTTTTGTAGCTACAAGGCATATCTAATAGTGGCCATCTTAGCTTTCTCTTACATATCACATCACTCAAAATCCTAGTTAGGGGAGAAACAATATGTTGTCTCTTATGCAAGAAACAATGTGTACACACAAATCATCACCTTTAAGCCATGCCATCTGGCCTTCCTCTGTACAGTAGTTATCCCGTTGTAGCAATAATATATGCCAAAGAGACCTTCAAAGGGCATGAAACAAATAAAACACTCCAATGTGTTAGGTTCTATGAAGTAGGTAATGGTTGTTGTCTCTTCCTTCTCATCATGCTACGTGTTGGGCTTGGTTGCTGTCTTAGGTGTAAAAAAACCTTTCGGTTGTCATGCCTTTTATTAGTTTTTGGTTTCACATAAATGAAGGGCACGGCAGCCTAAAGATTATTTTACGTCTAAGACTGCAACCAAGCCCAACACGTACCATGATGAGGAAGAGACTCTAGCCATGACCTACTTCATAGAACCTGAGACACCGGAGTGTGTGATTTGCTTCATAGAACCTGACTACTTTTCAGAAGAATTTGTGGACAATTGGTTATCTTTGTGATGTCTTGGCATGTATTATTGCTACAAGATCTATGTGAAATGGCATGTTAGTGTTGCAAAGAGATCTTCGAGCAATAATATATGTCGCCGAATGTTCTTATTTCTTAACAACTACATTAAGAATATTAAAATACATAAAATCAACCATGTGCCAATGTTTATGCTTATAGCTCACTATAATTAGTTTTTTTGTAAGAGAGATGACGCCCATACAGTCATCGCCGTCATCATCGACGTCACCGAATACATTTGATGCCGAAGATTGGGGTAACTAAGCGTGGTAAAGGAATATCAAAAAGGCCTAAGGGCCGAATAACCATCACGGATGTCTCTCTAGGTGGGGCCCCTCTGCAGCTGAAGAAAGCAGCGATAGCATCCAAACTACCTGCATGATACTTGGAAGGGAACGGGTCCCATCACCACAGCAAACTAGAAGTCTCTAACAGAAGTAGAGTAAGAGCAGCTGTAGGTGGAAATTTCATGGTCGTTCAAGATCCCAGTAGAAGTCCAGGGACTCGTGTGATGGCAGACGTTCCTCACAAAGGAAAAAAGCATGGGAGACCTTCAAGAGCATGCCTTTCACGTAGTACGTAAAAAAAGATAAGACACCCTTCATGAGGTATCCTTTCGTGTTATCAGATACATAGGATGCCTTTGTGTGGATGAAGACGGTGCCCGAATTTCAATAGCAAAGTGTAACGCACAAGGCTCTACAGGCATAAAACACTTACCCCCATAGACTTGGCGCCGCTGGGTATACAGATAAAATCCCACAATGAAGGAGGGAGGACGAGGTTTCATTAAAGAATTCTCTAGGCTAGGCCCCTTACACTTCTATTAAAAAATGAAAAGAAATTTGTTTGGATGCTAGAGTGTGAAAAGAGTTTCCAAAAGGTAAAAGAGAGTTTGACTATAGCCCTAGTGCTAGTATTGCCGGACATTAATAAGGATTTTGAGATCTATTGTGATGCCTCCTGTAAAGGTTTGGGATGTGTGTTGATCCAAGACAGAAAAGTGGTAGCTTATGCTTCGCGACAGTTGAGGCCACATGAGAAAAATTACCCCCATCACGATTTGGAGTTGAAGCCATAGTGCATACTTTAAAGATTTGATGTCATTACCTAATGGGTAAACATTGTGAGATTTATACGGATCGCAAGAGTTTGAAATATATTTTCACCCAGGTTGATCTCAACCTCAGGAAAAGGAGGTGGTTAGAGTTGATAAAGGACTATAATGTTGGGATACATTATCACCTAGGAAAGGCTAATGTGGTAACAGATGCTTTGAGAAGAAAGATTTATTACAATACAGTGAAATTACAATACAGTGAAGATCAAAGAGAGACAGTCAGTCTTGCATGCGGAAGCTTGGCTTGGAGTTGGTTGAGGAAGGATTCTTAGCCATGATAGAGTTGCACCAACTCGCATGATCATGATTTGTCAAGCTCAGGCAGAGAATGAGAATATTCAGCGGATCAAGATTAATATGATTAAAGGTAAAGCATCAGATTTTATAGAGGATGACAAAGGTACATTATGGTTCAAAGAGCGTCTGTAGGTGCCAGATAAAAGAGAGTTAAAAGAGTTGTTACTTAAGGAATCTCATAAGTCATTGTACTCAACTCATCCAAGCAGTACCAAGATGTATCAAGATATCAAGGACAAATATTGGTGGTTAAGTATGAAGCATGAGATAGCAGAGTATGTTGCACTTTGTGATGTATGTCAAAGAGTGAAAACCAAGCATCAAAGGCCAGCAGGTTCGCTACAACCACTGAAAATTCTCGAATTGAAGTGGAAAGAAGTTGGTATGGATTTTAATACAAGATTTCCAAAGACCAAGGATGATTTTCATTTGATTTAGGCAATTGTGGATCGCTTGACAAAAGCTGCTCGTTTTGTTTCAGTCAAGACAACATATGCAATTGACAAGTTAGCATAGCTATATATGTCGAGAATTTTGAATCTCTATAGAGTACCAAAGAAAATAGTATCAGATCGTGAATCTCAGTTCACTTCACGATTTTGGGGAAGTTTTCATGAAACTATGGGTAGTCATCTGAATTTCAGTACAGCATATAAGCCTCAGACCGATGGTCAGACTGAGCATGTGAAATAGATCCTTGAGGATATGTTGAGAGCTTGTATGCTAGATCATAGAGCCAAGTGGGACAGTTGTTTGGCCTTTGTAGAGTTTTTGTACAACAACAATTACCAAGCCAGTCTACAAATGTCACCGTTTGAAGCTTTGTATGGCAAAAAGTACAAAATCCCTCTCGTTTGGAAAGAGACAGGGGAAGGTTAAGTCTTTGGGCTAGACTATTTAAAGGAAGCAGAGGAAAAAGTTCAATTAATCCAAGAGAGATTAAAAACTGCTCAGACTAGACAGAAAATCTATGCAAATACTCGTCGTCGAGAGTTGAGCTTCTAGCCAGATAATTACATTTATCTCTACATTACATCATTCAAAGGTGTTAAGAGGTTCCAAATGAAAAGAAAGCTTACACCAAGATATATTGGGCTGTTCAAGATATTAAAGTGTAGAAAAGAAGTTGCTTACCAATTGGAGCTACCCGCGACCTTCAGTGAGATACATGATATTTTTCTTGTGTCTCAGTTGAAGAAGTGTCTACGTGTGCCAGAGGAAGCTATGCCAGTTGAAGCTGTTGATCTTCAGGAGAATCTATCTTATAAGGAGCACCTTGTTAAAATCTTGGAAGTATCAGAGCATGTTACTAGGAGTAAAAACATCCGCTTTTGCAAAGTCCAGTGGAGCAACCATTCCGAGGAGGAAGCCACCTGGGAGCGCGAGGAGGATCTCATAGCAGAGTTTCCGAACTTATTCTTTTAGTAAACCTATTTTGAAGCTTTTAAAATAAAATTCACCATTTGAATTTTTCAGAATTAATTAAAGCTTAAATTGAATTTTTATAAATTAAAAGGATTTAATATAACTAAAGTAAACATCAAATATTACTACATACTGCTTGCAAAGATTTTTTCGGTATTTTCTCAGATTTTTCTGGATTTATTTGCTATTTTCTAGAGCTAGGTTTAATTTTTTATAATTTCTGAAATTAGAAAATCCCCTAAACCCTCCAACACCTACCGGGCCTGTCCGATCGGCTGTTGCCACGTGTCAGTCATCCATCGCACGCTGCATGCCCCGAGCCGTCCGATCGGTCATCTTGTTCAGCCGGTCTAAACATGCCTATTACACTATTCATCCTATCTTTCTCCAGTCGCCGTCCGATCCCAAGTCGTGCCACATGTCATGCATCCACCGGGACATGTACTGTTCATCTTCCTTGTCGTAACCGGGCCATGTTTGTTTGAGACTTTGCCTCAGCGTCCGTGCCATCTCTGTCTCAAAGTCTCGTCTGTATGCGCCTCAAACTATGTTGGTGTCCATGCTTAAAAGGTGGAGTCGTGCCCTAGTTTCTATACCCCCGAGCCATCTCCTCGATCCACCCTACGCCGTTGGCCTCTTCGCTGGCATTGCGCCACCTACACCCTCTCATCGGTGCTTGCCATCGTTTCGTCAAAGCCAAGCCATTCGTCTTTGCCTTTAGTCGTCATCGTCGATCTCCCACCGGACGTCGTCGCCCAACCGGACTTCACTGCTACCACCGCTGAGTCTCCGCGTCGCTCTACCCCGCCATACTGCTACACCGAACAAACCCCGCTACCTCATCTCGCCCGTTTGGTCACCCGTCGCTTTGCCTCCTGCAGCCAACCACCGAGCAACGCATGTCGTCACCGTTCAGACCGTCCGAACATCTTCACGCCTTCGAACCGTTTGATCGTCGTTGGACCGTCTGATTGTCATCATCATTCTGAAAGTCTGATCGTAATCACTCCTAAGTCGTCCAATCATCGAACCATCCAAACATCCTCTCTCCTCGATCGCCTGATCGTCTTCATCATTCGGACCGCTCGATCATTGCCACCTAGCCGAAGTCACCGCTCAGGGCGCTTGCCACCTCGGCCCTAATCCTTTGTGGTCGCCATGTGTCAACTACGTAAGTGCCATGTTAGCTCCCAAGCCTACCCGAGTGCCACATCAATATGCCACATCAGCATGCCACGTGTTAGAGCCATCTCAACCGCCACGTCAGCCCTAGTGCACACTGTCTTGCCACATCACCGACACATCAACCCTAGATGCTTAGTCAGCAGCCACGTCATCTAGCAAAGCCACATGAATACTATTTCATGAGCTAAGTTCACCGTAGACCAGTCTTTCCATGCATCGAGTTTGCAACATAGTAGAATTTTTATTTTTTAATATTTTTCTTTAGATTAGATTTTCCCAGAGTCGTTCTTCTTCGTCCTAGCTACGATTGACCCTGTTCTTTTTCCTAAATTCATCTAAAATCAAGCTTTATCTTTTGGTTTTGGTTTTGAAGTTTTTAGATTTTATTTGAATTTTATTAGATTTTATTTTTGTGCTTTGTTCATTTTTTCTCTTGTTAGATTGTATCTTAGGAGGAGCGGAAGCATAACCAGAAGATCAAGAATTCATAACTGAGCAAGACTAAGGTAAGTCATGTCCTTTGATCATATTAGACTTAGTTTTCAATCTATTATTTAATTATTTTATTTTTAATTATCATGCATTGCTATTTTATTACAAATCTTCGTATGAGGTAGTTATTGTCCAATTTGATTATTTCCACATTGATAGTTTGAATGCCATAATACCATTGTCACCATAGAATGAAAAATTATTTAGTGATATAATACTAGTTATCACAGGGGTTGTACGATTAATATGCTTAGCCATGCATATAGTCTTGTTGGTTTCACCATCACATGTGGATAAATATTTAATTTGACTTAATGAGATATTGAATCTTGGTTAGTGCCATAGTTATAAATTTTGTGTGCCATGACATTGGTGTGTCATTGGTGTTGGTTATACAAAATTAGTTTTCACTCGCCTTTCACTTAGGCGAGTGATCATGCAGTAAAGGAGAAAGTGTGTATTTACTTCGAGGGATGTAGATATCTCGTCTAGGTAATGTTTAAGGACTTAACTTTGTACGCTATTAATCTTATCCTTATTATGCAAATCACATATTTAGTATAGGATAGACCTGACTGATTAACTTATGATATTTCAATTTCAATCTCGTCATTGTGATGAACATGGTTGTTAATTTCCATAAGACACAACGGGGTGTGATATGAAACCCTAGCGGGCGAGATAGGGTTGAGGTTGAGTATTGTAAAAGCCTTGTTGTGATTTTTTAGCGCAAGAATGATCACATCGTGTGGGTATAATTGTGCAACCTCTGCAGAGTATAAAAATTATTCGAATAGTCGTGTCCTCGGTTATAGACAACGCTTGATAATTTCACACAAGGAGTAGATATTTTCTAAAAACTTGGCTGGGAGAGCTATGGAAAGAGAATAGTTAGTTCACTGGTGGTTCATTACGTAAATGGTTGGTTCATGTATGGTTTATTAGAGTAAATGGTCAGTTCACTTATGGTTATAAAATTCCTTGTATTATTTATTCATTATAGTTTTCCTTAAAGTTCACTTTCAATCTATTTATTGTATTTACTTTAAATTATTACTTTCCATAAAATAACCTTTCAGCCATCTATTTATAAGCCTTGTATATTATATTGCACTTTTGTTATAAACGACTTTCGAGTATCAATGTACTCATGGTTTTACGCCCACTGTTGCTCAGTTGAAGAAGAGGAGTCATATCAGCAGGAGGTACCAGAGGGAGGATATTTTGATGACTTCATGAATTAGAACTTTACTTCTTAGTCGATTGCCTATGGGCATGTCGAATAGCTACTATACTTATTTATATTTTTTGCTACTAATTTCTTAAGCCTTTCAGGCTATTAATTGTAAGTTTGGTCATAATGTCGTACTCCGATAATTATTAACACTTGAGTCTTTTCCTTTATTAATCGTGTATATAACTGATATTTTATCTATATTTATACTGTGTGTACTAGCGTGATCTTGGACTAGTGTGATATACACAGAGAGTCCGGATTTGCATATTCGGGTCTCAACACCTCTCCAGTGGCCATGACCTTTGTCTCTTTTGCATCATTGTGCGACACACAAGCAGCAAATGCAACAACTTGCCATCAACTCACAAGCATCAACCTCATAACATTGTTAACTCAACATTACAACTAACAGAAATCTAAATACAATGCTTTGGCCCAAGCCCATCCTACTGTGCATAAGAGTGTGTCACATAATCGGCCTTCCCCAACTCCCCAAGCTCCTCTCCTCTGTTTAACTTCCTCACTTCCTCTCTGTGTGGTTGGTGGACTGGGGTGGTTCTGGCTTCGGCTGAGGTATGGCAATGGAGAGTACTAGCCTTCTCTGGCTTGGTCGTGGGTGTTCTCTCGGCTGGACAAATGGAAATGAGATGTGAGTGCTGGTATTTGCTTATAAGGAGGCATAGTTGACCGACTCTCTCTATCTCTTGCGACTGTTTGCTCAAGGACCAGCGGTCCATAGTATGAGCTCGGCACTATTTGTTGGCTTTTCTACTACAGAAGGTAAGTCGGTAAAAATGTGGGTGTTAAATTTTTCTACTATCGAACGATAATGCCCACATATGCGAGAGGCGTCGACTGACCTCAGACGGTCTGGGAACCTCAATGAGTGCTATTGATTCAGCATTCTAAAGCCAGAGGGTTCTGACGGCAAAAGCTTTTATTCTTCTTTGGATTGTTTTTATTCTTTATTTTTCTTCTCATTTTCTTTCTACTGGCATTACATTTAGATATGTTTAGATAGCATAACACTCTTTGGCAAAGTGGGGACTAAACCATAAGTGAGTTGCTATATGCATATATAGGTGCTAACATGAATACTACACCTCAAACAGCATCCTTATATCAACTAGATCCAAGAACACAAATTTCCAAGCTTAATGGCCAACTCGACATTGTTGTGCTTAGGGGTGAAAACAGATCGATACGGAGTGGATACCGGTCAAACCATATTAGCATCTATATTTTTTTCGGATTCACATACAAATCGGACAAATATTGGATACGAATATGAACTAGATAAATGTCATATACGAATTTAGATCGAATTATACTTAAAATCGGATCAGATTTCACTATTTTTCAGATTTCAATAATTATTCATGGCCTCTCCTATTTAAAATATGGTACCGAATTGTTTTAACATTTTAAATTGATATGTTACAAATAAATTGGTTATAAACTTATCAAATCTATCTAAAAAGAGCATGCAAAAACTTTATTAGGGATGTACCAAAATGAAAACATGAAATGCCAAATTAGAGTTCACCATGATGACATAATCGTCAAGATAGTCAAAATGCATATATAATATGTTGAATTTGGTGGTCAAATGCAAACGATACGCATTAGCTAGCTGGTACTATTATATTTACCAAATCCGAATATCCAACTCCCAATCTATTTCACGTTGTACTGGATTCGCATCCCACATCCGAGTATGTGCTAGGTTAACATCCACATTCGGATCCGATTTCTATTCGGATATTAAGTATCCAGATTTAATAGCTGGATAATCCAACCGAATCCAGCTCCGTTTTCACCCTAGTTGTGCTATCAGGAACCAAAGCATTTACACAGATCCTTTACCAATTCTAGCGATATAGTACTTATTTTATTACTTCAAATTTCAAAAAGTTTTAATCAGTTCGTATATACAAATGTTATTAAAGAACAGGGTTTTCTGACGGCCGCTACACTATTAAGACTCAGAACAAGTTCTAAAAAAAGGACTCGGAACAGTAAAACAAGAATCCCTAAACGCTAATTCACCGACAGCGATCGCCAGCAGGAGACACCAGCTTTTTTACATTAAAAATACGTCTCGGTTGTAAGGACTTTTCATGCTTTGAAGTTTGGACATCTGCCGTAATCTATCGAATTTATGCAAAATTGATAGGCGGATCTGCATTTTGTTAAACCATATTTTTGTGACTAGTAAAATTCAATGAACACCGCGCATCATCACAATGCAAGATGCCGCAAAGGTCATGCATTTTTCATATAAGCACACTAACAGCAACGCACATCAGCTTATTACAGTTAGTAACACATCAGTGATACAACGTCAAATCGCAGCACTTCTGCAAAAAGATAGTTTTGTGTGCTCTGTAAGGAAAGCACTGTACCTCTCGGGCAAACGGAAAGACCAAAAAATACCGGCCCCAATAAAGTTCCTATATAATAAATCCAATAACATCTGAAACAAAATAAGATGGGCAAAGGGCACATGCAACATCTGAATTAACTTCTGAATAAACACCCTTGCTTGGGATATTTTTGTTTTTCCGATACAAAAGGACCCAATTGCTTTTTTTGCTCGGCTATATGGCAAATTGGCAATATATTTCTACTATCTTGGATTTCTTTGTAAATTTGCAGCTCGGGAAAAGTTGATGAGTTTGGTAGTCTTATACAACGTTCCAGTTCCATGATGCGATCGAACCACAAGCCAGCCGAGCACCAAACGAGGTCACTTGAAAGGCGCAAACAAAATTGATGAATTATGCCCACCGAATCCAAATGAGTTTGACAGCGCCACCTTCACATCACATCTCTCCTTTTGTGATCCCACTAGCAAGCTGACATCCTACATCAAGATTGAAATCACAAGCATATTGGACGAATCGAAACATGACAAAAAAGAATCTTAGGGGAAAAGAATCAAGATGAAGGTCCCTGTTCAGAATAACTGCTAGAAACCAATTTTTTAATGTGCCAGGTTGATGTGCTTGCAGGGACTGGTGCCTGCTTTTGTGTTTTTGGACCAAACGTCTATGACAATAGAAAGTTACAAAAAGAAACAATAATATACTCGTGAGTTTTTGACCAAAACCAGAAGTTTAAAAAGCACTTTTGAAGTTGAACACATGTGGAGCATAAATTTAATGAGCCACTGCACATAAGATTCACTAGGTTTGTCCTTTCATTTCAAACTTCAGTAGAAATAATAACCCAACAGAACAACATCAACCTAGCCTAAGTATTAATAACCCAACAGAACATCAACCTAGCATAACTACTCTATATACCAGCAGAGCCTCAATTTGGTGAAAATAGTTTAAAAACTCAATCAAGAGGAGTGAAAAAATCGTATATCAAGAAGAAATTACCACATTTTTCTCCGGATTGTCTAAATTGATATTTGGATGGATCCAACCTGTCCTTATAGCCTGCATAATTACACAAGGCAAAAGAAAATCATGAGGAAGACAATCATGATGAGTTCAATATAATTTGCATCAGAACATATAGTAAATCCTGTATCTGGCAGCCACTCGCTGAAGTTGATAGTAGCACAAGTAATGAAGGCATGTGGCAGGTCACTATCCAACTCAGATAAAAATTGCTGGTTGTTGGCACATATCACACACACTTGAGACCAAAGAAAATGCTATCGGTTTGCAAATTTTATCAGAGGGTAGCGATAGAACCGGTAACCGCCGGTTACCGGATTTTTCGGATGAAAATTTTGAATTGAAATTTGAATTTTTTGGATGTAAAAAGAAAAAAGTTGGAAAATCATCACAACCAGCGCGCACTCGAACCCACAACCTGCCTTTCCCAGACAGAGCCTTCCCACCAGGCCATGTGCGCACATATAACTTAAATGGGTTTTAAATTTCCTTTATACATTGATGAAAATTAGGTGAATCCAAAATCTTTTACCCGGTTTTAATTTTTACCGGACCCCACCGATAACCGCCGGTTTTTGGTGAAATTTAGGTGGTATGATTTTCCCTTCTTGAGACTTGAGTAGGCATCGGCCTTGGAGCAAATAGTAAAATGACTACTGACTGTTAATACTCTACAAGAGCATCATCTGCAGGTCTTGGAATGAATAAACGGTGGTGGTTACTTGATAATTCTTGCAAAACTTGTCTAGGGACAGTCCAAATTGAGACTGACCAATGGTTACACAAGTATCTCAAAATTGCTTGTCCTACCGTTTTTAATAAATATTAAGAAATCTTTGATGATATCGCAGAATTGATGCCACGAAAGGAAGTTAACCCAATTAAGAGTTAGGAACCTAGCATTTGAAGGCATCAGGCACTGCACATGGTGGAAGCTCAAAGAACACATCTACAATTAATTACACATGGAAAAACTTTTCTCACACATCCATCCACTAAATGAGCTAACCATAGAAACGGACACCAGTAGTAAACTTAATATTTACCTTTGGAAAAATAGTAAACCACAGATTTCCTTTTAAGAGCACATTATACTCTAAAATTTACAAAAAACTCGACCTGCGGGGGGTAAGACGACCCCTGGGCATTGTGCTTAAGAAGAAGACGATCTTCTCACGCAGATCGAGAAAACCCCCGAACCCCTACTCCACCCTTACACAACGGCACCGTCGCGCGCGTGAGAACGACCAACGACCTAGGCAAGGCCTTAGACCTGTGCTTTGGCGTGGTAGTAGGAGAGTGGGTTTTTTTCCCTCAGCCTGAAAATTCGCTCCCACTGGGACGAACCAAGACCTGAGGGGTGCTACTAAAACGCTTTAACCATTACGCTAGAGGCCCGTTCGCTATACTCTAGAATGTACGTTGGTACAAATGGCTTGAAATGGACATAACAAATGAAGTCCTTGTAAGGTGGCACTTCATCTAAAACAGACTGATGTTCTCATTAATCAATATTGTCCTATTGTCCCCTAAAAAGACAAAATGTAATATAAGTAAAAGGCTACATTGTCACAACAACTTACCGTGGGCAAAAATATACTCCCTCCGTTCACTTAGCATGGTCTCCTAAATTGAACTTTGACCGGTAATTTCTTTTATGATATGTTGTTAAACTATAAAATCATTATTCTGTTGGGCTGATTGTTAGCAAAAAATACAAAGTTTGAATCTTGAAATGTGTGGGCGCCTTATAAAAATAAATGAAGATATTCTGTTAATTGGAATAGTTTTTGCCCTCAGCATAGGAATGAAAAGAGTCTACTAGTGCCCATTGCTACCCTAATGTGTACCTAAGGGAAGACTGACATATATGGACTTCGGGTGAGATGGCACCACTAGATTAAAAAAACATTATGCATGCAGTTTTGAATGCAAGTATACAAAACCCCAAAAATTTTAAAGAGAAAACTCCTTATTTGCCGCTGAAAGTTGCCACTTTCCCAGATATGCCACTCGAAATTTTGGTTTTCCTTCCATGCCATTGGGAATAAAATTTCATCCTCTTTGTGCCACTTCTGTCCATCTCCCATCATCAGGCTGTTAAGCGAACTGCAAAAAGACATAATTACCCTTCTTCCTCTCCTGCATTGTTCATGCTTCCCCAGCCAGCAACAACACTCCACAGAACTACCAAAATCCACCTATCCCACAAAATCTTCTTGCTTCCCCTCCACTAAAGAAGGCAAATTCCTCTCTCTTCTATAATACACAGAGGATTAAAATTTCTCCTTCCTCTTCTTCTCCCTCTCCCCTCTCCTAGTTTTTTGTTCCTTCCATCCTATCCAGTTCCTGATTTTCTTGAATTTTCACAATGCCATTGGGAATAAAATTTCATCCTCTTTGTGCCACTTCTGTCCATCTCCCATCATCAGGCTGTTAAGCGAACTGCAAAAAGACATAATTACCCTTCTTCCTCTCCTGCATTGTTCATGCTTCCCCAGCCAGCAACAACACTCCACAGAACTACCAAAATCCACCTATCCCACAAAATCTTCTTGCTTCCCCTCCACTAAAGAAGGCAAATTCCTCTCTCTTCTATAATACACAGAGGATTAAAATTTCTCCTTCCTCTTCTTCTCCCTCTCCCCTCTCCTAGTTTTTTGTTCCTTCCATCCTATCCAGTTCCTGATTTTCTTGAATTTTCACAATTTACCGGTTTTATTGGTTCTTGGAAGCTCATAGGATGCTAGTATTCTTAGTTTGTTACAATTTCTCACTTTCTTCATTTGTTTATTTGGTTCAAAAAATACACAGCGGCAGCGGTGGTAGCAACATGCCCCAGCCAGCGAGCTCACAGTCAGTACCGACGCCTGCTGCGTGCACGAGGAGCTGAGCCTCCTACGGAGCGGTGCATGTCGGACCTGAAGCTGCGCACCGCGATTCCCAATTCCTCCACTTCGTGCTTGAGCTGCTGCCCATGGTCTTCGCTGGATGCCGTTGTCCATCCTCGCCTGATCATGGTCTGATTCTCAATGGTGGCAGCCGCCACGAAGCTCCTAGCGACGGTTCTGTGCCAGTGAGATGTGGTGGATCCACTGAAAATTTGGGGGCAATTATTGCTTGATTTGTGGGCTCATAGCTCTGGCTGGATTAGAGGAGGAAGAAGAAGCTGACAAGTGGGCCAATGGCCATTGACTATTTGCAGTGGTAAGACTGGCATTTGTGCAAAAATCTGACAGCCTCAAAGGACTTAATGGAAGTCTTCTAAAGGTGGCCTGATGGAAGAGGCACAAAGGGGATGAAATTTCATTCCTAGTGGCATAGAAGACCAAAATTTCGAGTGGCACATCCAGGAATGCGGCAACTAATTAGGATTTTTCTCAATTTTAAAGGTGGTGACATCAGTAAAATCAGTGAATTCTAAATAGAAGAGCATATGTAAATTTTTAAAAAAGAATGGCTATAGTACGAACTTTAATATATAAAAAAACAATTCCCCATCTTTTTCAACTTCGACCTCCTTCCACCTCCACCCCACTCTTATGTGGTATAGAAAAGGTTGAAAACATGTGTAAATTGCACAAAAACCAAACATTCAGAGGGGGGATTTTTCTTGGTAGCCACTGGATCTCAGAAAGTTGAATGCCAAATGCAAGCATTACAATAACCATTTATCACGAGTTTTCAAGGAATGCTTCTGTACAGACAGCTATACAGCATGATTCACCAACGCACCAGAACTGATAAGTAGGCAATAGTTCAATCCTGAGATTCCAGCATAGCTCTAAATTTGGATATGGATACCCACATGATATGTCATACACTACATAGTAAGTGTTCTGTAAAAGCCCTATCAACAATCTTAGAGAAACCGAATTGAAGTCGCCTTCATAGCCATTTAATATTGGATACCCTACAAGTATGCAACCAAACTCTAGTCATGGCTGCCAAACTCTAGTCACGGCTGGTAGGATTAAACCTTCACTTCAAACAACCATAAATCCCAGCAAACCAGTCGAAGTTCTCTCTGTGGCTAATTCAGGGTACATGAACTGGCCAAGTGCCCACATGAGGAACTGTAAATTCAAGAAACCTAGACAAAGATGCTCATTGCATGCAGCACATTTTTCTTACAGACTTAACAGCTGGATTTATTGATCATCAAAGCCATTAATCATTCAGAATCTTTTACAATTATAATAAGCTGGATACTAAGGGTGTGCTAGGCATTGCAGTAAGAATTGCATAAAAAACTATAATTGGTAAAGATTCTATATAAATAACTTGACTCCACAGCACCACACAGCAATGCCAAATTGGCCCTAATTCTAACAGGAAGTGAATCTTGGTTATCTTATTATAACATCTTCGACTGACCTTGACTAACATCGTCATGCTGGAATAAACAATTGGGCAGAAAACATACTAATGTAGAAAAATTCAAGAAAACCCATAAAGGTACAGTCCAGGAACCAAAATGACAACTTCTAAACAATAGAATAAGGTAGATAAACAAACAAAATCCTAAAAGCAAAAAAACTACAGTAAAACCAACTTACTTGTATAGCAGCGACAGCTTCTATTCCACCTGCAGCTCCTAGCAGGTGGCCAGTCATTGACTTTGTTGAGTTTACTCTTAGCTGCAATGTAAAAATGCAAATCATTTACAAAAACAACGAAGATTTCCAAAGCCTTTCAGAAGAAAATAGAAGATTTCTGAAATCAGGAGGTATGCCTGAGGATTCTGGCTAAAACAACGGATGAGAGCTTCAAATTCCTTCAAATCACCCAACTGCGTAGATGTAGCATGGGCATTTACATAGTTAATGTCTTCCTTTGCTACTCCTGCATCTGCTAGTGCATTTTCGATACAAAGGATAACCCCCCTCCCTGATATTATATAAACATAATATTAGTATCAAAATGGTCCAAAAATGTGAGGAAAGCACAAGAATGGAAGAACAAATAAACCACAAGGCTAAGGCATATTTTTCACCTTCAGGATGTGGCTCTGTCATGTGATATGCATCACATGTGAAACTTCCTCCCAGAAATTCAGCATATATTTCTGCACCTCTTTGCTGCAGAGTGTAAATTCATATTGGAAGCTCTTAACATTTGATGAAAATCACCGTGAACCTTTGCATGAATAAATTTGCAGACTAAGGAAATTGCATGAATGGAACCTTTGCATGCTCAAGTTCTTCCAAAAGAAGCACGCCAGCCCCTTCTCCCATGACAAACCCATCACGATCCTGTCCCACAAAAGATAATAACAGTCTATTAGAACAATAAGAATTATGAGAATCATCACCATCAGGTAAATATGTGCACCAAGCCAGTAAGAATGCTGACAAATGTATCAAGGATTAAGTCCAGTTTTCCCCTTGAACTATAGTATTGTAGCCACTTAACCCCCAAACTATAAAACCGGGTATTCTACAACACACCCCAAAAAAACAGAGCAATTAGCCCCCTATGGCCGGTTTTGAAGATGGTTTTGCCACCCTGGCGGTAGACACGGACCAGATGCTTTATGTAAAAAAGGTAGTAGGTATGTAAAAATTATTCTTGGACAACTAACCACATCCCAAGGCCGAGAAGCTTTTGATGGATCACTATTTCTCTGTGAAAGAGATCTACAGGCCACAAAACCTCCCAATCCTGCATGTAACAGTTCAAATGATCAAAATTGCAAGCTTTGTATATGCATGAGAAAACAAGAGGTTCTAGAAAAAAGGAAGCGATAACAATGAATGAAGATATCTCAAAATAATCAAATGTGCCGTACCAATCGGGATAAGTGGTGCATCAGAACCACCACAAAGCATCACATCCTACAAGTTTAGGATATGTTTGCAATTAGGACATTTCTCACTTTGCAGAAGAGATCACCAGAAAATGAATTTACTTACAGTTTCCCCTCTTATGATATGATTGGCTGCATTTAGAATGCAGAAGTTACTAGTGGCACAAGCAGTAGAGATAGAATAGTTTGGGCCCATCCAACCCTGCATAGGCATGCAATTTTAATTGTTGAGGATTATAATCATCACTAACCAATGAGAAAATAAAAAAAAAGAATGAAAGGCCAGATCATATAAGGCACCAGATCCATCGCAAGTATTGCAGAACCCATGTTTGTAGTTGCAAAAGGTACACAAAATGGGTTCATCTTCCTGTAAGAGACCCTCAACGCTTCAATTGCGTCACTAAACACCTGCTTAAAATAGCATCATAAGCTGAACTAAGTTAAAAAGGAAATAGTGTCAACAAAAAACTTTGCTTCTTTTAGGAAGTAAAACAATGCACTGTAAGAATCTGAACCTTCATGCCACCCATAGCAGATCCAATTAGAACTCCACATCTCGATTTTTCCAACTCGTTCATGATCTCTTCAGTGATTCCACCATTTTCCAATGCTTTCTTCCCAGCAGTTATCAAATATTGCATGAACTTGTCCATTCTCTTAGCTAACTTTGGTGCAACCCAACCATCAGTTGAAAAGGATTTGATTTCACCTGCAATTCGCTGTATAAAAGGCAACACATCAAGCAGCGTACAGGATATCCTCAGCTGATTTGCAAAATAAACTTCACATCCACCATAATTAAGTAGATGAAAAATAAATAAATACCGTGGGATAATTGGAGCAGTCAAATGATTCTATCTCACTTATTCCACTGACACCCTGTAGAAGGTTGTTGTAAAACTCGTCAGGATCATGGCCTAATGGTGTCACTACACCCATGCCAGTGACAACCACCCTCCGTTGTTTGATATCAGACTTCTTGTTTTCCACAGCTCCCCATTCAGGATGCAAAGCAACAGCCATGGGCATTCCTGCAGTTCATAAGACATCTCATTTACACAGTGGGCAACTAACTCGACTCGGCACATACAACAAATAGACAACAGACAAAAGAAAAGTAGCATCGTACGCAAACAAGCTTATCAATTGGATGCCTCTTGGAGCACCAGCTTATTGGTTATCTACGTGCTTTTAGGGCCTTTTAGGGCCTAACATGTTTTGAACAAAACTCCAAAATAGAGGAATAATATAGGATTGTTTATTCACATGATTCATCGGGTAGGCATGTGATGAAATCATGAAATGCAGAAAACTGCAATGTAAGTTGCCAGTTGGCGATGATGCCAAAACATTATGTGTGCGATAAGATTTTAATTTTCTTTAGTACCATCTCCAACACCAATTGTTTTTTCAATTGGTTGATTTGGTTCTTAGTTTCCCCCTTCTGTATACTTATAATGATGGCATCATGGCAAGGTCACCAATTCACTTCAAAAGCATGCATCACACACACGGAATCATGGACATGACAAGCCCGAAACTTGATAAAATACTAGACCAAGATGCCAGCACAGAGCAGGGTATAATCCTCTCTCTCCCCTGAAATCACACGAGCGATGTTACACCTGAAACCGTAGAAACCTTTACCCCCTTCAAACACCCGGTGATAATACCTATGCGGTAAAACCGCCCTGCATGTTTACAGTTTACACTCGAGCGAGCAAGAAAAGAAACAATCAAAAGATGGAGAAGGAAACGGAAATGGCCTCACCAGAGCGCGCCCCGCCCCGGCGCCGCGCACCGAGGCGCCGACGCGAGCCGAACAGCCCGCCGCCGCCACCGTACTTGCGGTGCTTCTCCTTCTCGCCAGCGCTGCAGGCCGCGGACAAGCAGGCGGCGACGAGCCAAGTGCACAGCGGCGGTGCCACCGCCGCCGCCATTGCTCACGGCCTGGATCCTGACGGTCCGACGGCGATGCGAGTCACCCGGATTCGCGGCAGGGGGAGGGCGGGCGCACCGACCAGCTAAGGAGTTGCAAGAACCCGGGGTGCGCGAGATGCGTGCGGCGCGAGCGAGGTAGGTAGGTAGGTAGGGGTTTGCGGGAGTGGGATACGAGGGAGGCGGCGGGTGGTCTTTAATAAGGAAGGAGGCGGCTTGGGCGCATCTGGGAGGTGGCGAACGGGGCGGAAGCCGCCATTGCCAGGTGCTCGACGCGAGATGTGGTGGGGGAGGAAGTGGAGGAGTTGAGCGGAAGAAAATGGAACAAACGGAAGGAAATCTGAAGCCAACGAAGAAGACTTTTTTTGGGTGGATCTCGGGTGGGTTTTTTTTTGTGTGTGTGGGCTATGATTTTTTTGATATTTAAATTATGGCTGTTACGCGGGAGGGTACGAAGAGAAATATTTATGTGTAATTTTAGTTGATATAGATGAAATCAGAATAGTATCTACTTTAATCGAATTGTAGATTTTATCTTAAAAAATACTTCATTTGAAAGTTAATTATTGTAGAAATTTAGACCATAAGTTTAAAAAATCTACTTGGATCTTTGAGAAAGTTTTTACCTTTTTGTGGGGTTTAAAGTGGAAAGAATTTTGGCTTGGTTGTGGTGTGCGTACGAGAAAGAGATTGGGGAGGTTTGTTTGTGTTTGGGATTTTGGATAAGGCCAGATAGGGCTCTGGATGCTCCCCTAAAATTTGCCTTGAGATTATACATTGGAGGGTTGAAAGTGAGAGATGGTGATGGTAGAGGGACTGAGGGAGAAGGGCTTAAGGACACTGAATGAGATATTTGTTTGCTGCAACTGAGCTGGTGCTGGCAGGCATGGACGAGAGTTTTTCTCACTTGTGATTATACTTCCTCTGTTCAAGATATATTTTGTTTTGGACATCAAAATGGTTTCTTACATACAACTTTGATTACTACTTTTTATATAAATATTTTCATAAAAATATATAATTATTATATTATGAAAAATATTTTTATGACTAATCTAATGCTAGAACTCTCGCATGATCAATATAAATAGTATGTTATATATTAGTAGTCTAAGTTAAAAGGAGTTTGACTACACGCTTTCTAAAATGTGTATGTTTCTGAACAAAGGGAATAATTTTTACTTGAAAACTTGGGACAAAAAAAACAGAAATTAGAAAATCATAACAACAGACAGAAATGAGTTGATGGATCCTAGGGGGAAAATAAACATAAAAATTTCTAATATTCGCTAGTTGAATATGTTGTAGGGAAAACAGCAAAACTGTGTGAGGTGTTGTGAACATCATATGAGTCTATTGGAAGCAAAGTATTTTTTTCTAAAAAAAGTTTTAGAATGTATGTATGAAAAAAGAAGGAACATGAATAGTACAAGTGTGAAACGTAGGACTGGAAATTATAGGAGGGAAAATAGAGAGATGAGCTTTCGGATCAGTGATAGGAAAAAACTATAATTTGGAGAAGGGGTTGATCTTCACAGGATTGAAAGTAAAATCTCTATTACTTAAAAGAATTAGTTGATGGTTCATACGTTCTATCTTTCCCCTCCCCAGTAGACAACAAATTCAATTTGTTCTTCCCCCATGAGGGTATGTGGTTCTCTCAACTTTGCCTCCATCAATTCCCAATCTAAATTTGTGTTATTATATCTGTTTTTCCCTTTGTGTTCATCTCTATCTCACCATTTCATTCATTTTATTTATCGATCTACTTCTTTTGCAAAGCAGTTGGGGGTTTGATCTGCTTGGATAAGGACCAATTTTGTTCAAGAAGTAGGAAACTCAGATAAATTGGGTACATGACATTAAATTTCTACTGCTGGCCACCATATGCATTCGTGGGCGCTGGTCCATGCACACAAGCTGCTAACTCAGGTTAGCCTTAATAAGAAGGTTGTTGGTTCCAACCTTCATACTGGGGAGCTGTTTTTATTTGCTCATCGTTTTGGATTGATTTCTGAGTAAAATGATTGGGTTCGCATTTTTTGCTACCATGTGAGATGCTTGCCAGTGAAAATTTGGTCCCTCTGCTAGCTAGCTTTGTTACCTTTGTTGTTATTTTGTCAAGGAAACATGGCTTCCATGTTATGTTCATTTTTAAATGATTTAACTGGACCCTGCAGAGCATAAATCAAGCTATCTTTCTGGATTTAGAACAATATATAAGACACGATACTTCTTGGTGCTTCAAAGAGAAACATGGCTTCCTTGTATCACTCATTCTTTTTGGGTTTGTCTTTGCTCACAAATATGTTTGCCTGGTTTGCCATTGCAGTTTTGCCTCTACTAAATTGAAACTATCTGATTAGCATATTCCTGGTTTGCTGCAGCCAATAACATATCCAAGGTGAGTAGGTGACACATCCTCCCTTTTTCAAGATTATTTATATTAGTTTGTTTTGTGCACTTTCGTTGAACCAATGCTGCCCAAAATAATGTGTGTTTTCACAGTAATTGACACTTTTCCTAGCAATTGTCCTTAGGTGGATCAACTAAATTATGTGAAGCTACATTCATATTATTCCAGCAAGTTATCACCCTAAACAGATACGATTATCCTTAAAGAATTTTCCAAATTCCTTGATAGTGTATGAATATGTTGGCTAGATGATGGATCTGACCTATTTTGCTAACATCTTTGCTTGGTAGTTTGAGCATTTCGTGGATGATGTAGCTATTTAAAGAGGGATAGAGAGAGGAAGGGTTAGTTTGGTTATTCTTGGTCTTCATATTGTCAACAGTAGTTATTTGTTTGTGTTTAATCCACCGCTCAATTTCTTACTTTTTTTCTCTGTCATTTTCATGCCCTATGAACAGACATAATTTACATGGTTAATGGTTTGCATAGATATGAGGTTAAAATATTTTCTTCCTTTGATAACTCTCTAGCTGCCTTGCTTTTATTGGCTTATGCATTTTGATTTATTCCATTGGGGTTAGAATGCAGTGGCAGAGTTAATAGAAAGATGTATTGATTTTTCTCCCCTTGTAGACTGCTAGAGGAATGGATGTATAGCTACGAAGAGAATTATAGTTTTTTTAAATCACCTTTTGTCTCTCTTTATTTATGCTACTTCCTTTTGCCTATATCTATTGTTTTGAGTGATCTGTTGGTAGCTTTCTGATTGCCCTCTCAAATTACAAAAATGGGTTGCCCTTGCAGTAGTAGCATTTAACCAATCTAAATATTTTATCATTTTATGTTCATAATAGGTATACTTTTATATTTGTAGAGAGTAAATCCTATGGATGTGATTGTAGCCACCATAGCATTATCACTGCCTAACTTTCTTGAGACTTGTGGACTTTTATTGTTTTGCATGTTATGTCTAGAAACTTACTCAAAATTTTGATTGAGAATTATGATGGGGCATGTGGCTCAAAGACCAGAAATATTATATGTAACACTCTTTGCTTTGTTCTTACATTTTCTTCGATCATTCATTATTGTACATAATATTATTTGCTTTGTTCGTACTAGCCCTAATTTGGCATCAATGCATTAGCACAACAACCTATTTTTATTTTTGTGTCCTTTGTTTGTGTATGTATATCGTTTACATATGCACAGTGTTTCTATATCTACCCACCTTATAGTGTGTCAAGTCGATCTTTGTGTTTATGTGATTAGATAGCACCTCCCCTATATCTAGCTAATGTTACTGTGATGTTGTTTGTCTATCGTCACCCTTTTAGTTTGCCATCTGTCACTTCGGTGTGCAATGCATGTGCTATCTTTCGTGCATTTGCTTATGCATGCCCTGCTCCATGTGCTTGTTGCAATTTCTTAAGGCTTAGTCCTACTTATGTATGTCTTAGTTTGCCTTTTCTTATGTATGTATCTATTCACATGGTCTATGCTTATTTTTCCCTCTTACCTTCTCAAACTACAGATTGCGTACAGTTTGCTCTTAATGATTAATCCGTATAGTTTGCTTTCAATGTTGGACTTTTAGAGACATGATGGTCAGCCCATGCTTCTCTTCTCGATATTGTTGAACGATTTTTTTACTTCCATTAATGCTTATTCTGTATACTGATATATACACCTTTGCCTCTTTTGCGTCAGTTGTATGCGGAAAGTAAGTTTGCCATACTTCTCCTTCATAAACTATATGAATGCAGCTACTAGATACCTGGTCGGAATAGGCATGAGGACATAAGGTTGGATGCTGATGCGAGCTCCTTAGGTTTAGTGATTTCAAGTCTGCAAATGTATCATTTTGTCGATGTAAATGAGTGTAGTTTGTGGTTACATATAAACATCTTTACCCAATTGACGCTGAAAAACTGATTACTTTTTGCAATCCTCTTTTCAAGGTTTGTTAGCTATTCTCGGGTGCTTTAGACTTTGGTGCTAGGTTCCAATGCTTGCAGGTATGGTTTCTTTACATATTTGTTAATCTCTAATTATTTGAACATAGTAGTGTGCTATTGTGCTTATCAAATATTAGCTATTGTATTATAGATATGATTTCAATTTCTATAAAAGTACCTCTTACATTCGTCTTTCCTACAATGCATCCAATTTCTCTACCAGAGTTAATTAGACTAATTATGACATTGATAGTCAAAACAATGTTATCTTTATTGTTCTAAATTAGTCATCACTAAATCTTTGCTCTATTTAACGGGACAACCTGCATACTAATTTTTTGTGTTATTTTAGTGAATATGCTAAGCCATATGTTTTCTTTTATTTATAGCAATGCCTTTGGGAAGAGGCGAACACGACCGATCACAAGGTAGCGCCAAAAGCGTGGAACAGGGTGAGTCTGATGACAACTCAACATGATGATTCTTCTCTTTGTAACATTTTTCTTATTATTTTTTATCGCATCACTTCCAGTTTTGCTGACCAAGTGATCATTTTTTTTATAGTCCTTGAGTGTGGGTCATTTGGTTGGTGAGAGATTGTAGAAGTCTGTCCATGATAAAAAAAATCATTCAACGCGAGCATGTGGATTTAAGAACCATCATGCTTGTTCTAAAAATTTTAAAACCTAAAATCCTTGAACAATCTATGTCATAGCTTGTTCTGAATTTAATTAGGTGGGGAAACTATTATTCTTCTATTTTTGTTAGTGAAATATATAACTACAATATAATATTTACACCTAAGTTTTATTTTTCGTTGTAATGCATGGACACAGAACTAGTATTCTCAAAAAAGACTGAAAGCAAAATTACGGTGAGGTTCGACCTTATTTTTTATTTTCCCCAAGATTCATTTGAATACATGGGAATTTAAGGAACTCAATCATTTTCTTTCAAAACACATTTTAGGAAATTTTTATTACAACTGGAATCTTCCCAATGTTCACAATGTTTCCTCCATAAAATGGGAACACTTGATAGTTTTTTTCAATAAAATTCATGTCGAAGCATTTTGTTTCAAAGCTACTGTACTGAAGGGATTTTTAGAGGACCTTGTGTACGAAATAGGAGTGTCAAGGTAGGTGCATTTTCATATAAAAAAAGGGGTAGGTGTATTTTGTTCTTTACCTTTACCATTCTCAAAATGCAACGCACTTTGCAACGTTTCAATACAAATTTATGCCCCCTACACCTCCTTTATGTACCCCCAGGTATCTCCTTTCTCACTAATTCATTGACCTAGCTTCTCGCAACTGTTGTCTCATTCTTAGGGATGAAAATGGATCGGGTAGTTTCTGATAGATCCAGACAATTTTCGAATATGGATTATATCGGCTAGGATATTTATCGAATAGTATCGGATCGGAAACGAATACAGATTCGGTAGCTTACTATCCATCGAATACGGAACCGGATTATCCGAATATTCAGGGGCTGGATATCCGAAACCTACATTCTCTATTTCAGCTCAATCCATTTATAAGATACTTTAATAGCCTATCATACATTAACATATATATTAATACATAGAATTATAGAAGGAACCTTAGCCTATATAAAAAAATTCATAAATGTTCTTCACGAATGTTTAAATCAAATAAACTAGTTATATTTTTTGTTCATATTGTGCGTACAATTTAAATGGTTTTTATGTTCCGAGAAATATTCATAACTGTATTCGATTTGATTCGTATTCACTCCGTGTTCGTATTTGCATTCATATTTGGAATATCTATATTCATATCTGCATCTAAAGTAAAATATAAAAACAAATATAATAGAGTATTCTCCGTTCGTATTCAATCCATTTTTACCCCTACTCACTCTTCTCTAGTCGTTGTCGTGGCGTGCCACCATCAATTACCACTGGTACGCGACACCAGCGCTCCTTGTCACCTAGACCAATCGCCACAACTCACCGAAATCAATTATAATGCCTTCCCCTCCCACATTATTCCCGGCACCAAGTAATCTCTTTGTTTGGAGAAAATGGTTAATTATTCTGAGATAACTAACAATAACCTAAATATTTGACATCATATATTACAAATGTTATCCATGAGTAGATATAATGTCAAAACGGTATTCCATTATCTTTCTGGTATTTGAAAAGTAACTATTGATGATACCAGGCAACAAAAAAATCCAAAAATTGGTTGATTCTACAGCGTCATTTTCAAGAGGCAACTGAAACTATCCGATAGAGGATCTCAGTACGCTGTTGATTTTTGGAATACTACAAAGGAAAAAAAATTGAAGAGATTTTACTAGGCAAGTAACTCAGAAAATGCCAAAAACAGAAGCCAGCGATGGAGAAAAGCACTAAAATTTTCCCTTTATTTACGCTTGTAATATACCATTTGCACCTTACACCAGCCAGGGGCCGTAGAGCCAGAGAAATATTACCATACTTTCCGTATCTATGGCACGCCTTTCAAATACAACATCTTTTTGACAAATGAATTGTCAAAACAATCACCTAAGTTTGTTGGAATTTGCGAACTAAAATCACATCATTAATGTCCTTAATTACCTTATAATAGCAGGCCAAAACCAAAATAACAACAATAAACTTTTAAATTATACAGTATTTACAACAAATAATATATAGAATTTTTTGAGAACGAAATAATATATAGAAATTACAAATTAGTAAAAGTATCTATATCAATATCACTACTTATGAAAGGGAGAGTTTCAAAACTAAAAATAAAGAAGAGTTCAAAAAATGTGTGTACGCGTTTGTTTGTTCACAGTTGTAATAAGAAAGAGTTCCAAAACTGCCCCGCTCACTTGACACACTTGATCACCATTTGGAACTCATGGTTCCCTTAGGAATTTTTATGGGATTTGCTATCGTACGGTTGGTCACAATATTTTTTTCACTCATATATGCAATATTTCTCTGTGCAATAAAAAAAGACAAAGAACGATGGGAGTATTCCCATGGCACGCTCTAATGCAATATTCTTAGACAATGTGTACAACAATTTCAATCACCGTATACAACAAAAATATTTGATAAAAATCTCTGATGGCGTTGATTATTGCATACATCAAATTAAAATATTACAACAAAAACAATAAAGTACCTCCGATGGTGGCAGTGCGCAAGGTCTCGACGCAGTGGCGGCAGGTGGCAGAGAGGTGATGTGTGCGGAAGGCGACGTCCACCCCGGGGTGGGGGTTGCAAGGTGGAGGAGGAGCGCAAGGCGGTGAAAGGTGTAGGAGACGGTGGCGTGGTCGGTGGGGTTGGAGTTGGGGAGCATCTGGAGGACGGCAAGCAGGTTGGGGTGGCCGGTAGGGTGGAGAGTCTGGGAGGCGAGGTGGACATCGGCAACGGCGAGGAGCTCGTTGGCATCGGGAGGAGTAGGTCCGCCCCCACCACACACTCGACGAAGCGCTTGTAGCCGACGTGGTGCGACGCAGCAGTGGCCAAGACCGAAGCTAGTGGCTGGCTGACGCAGAGGAGTAGCAGCAATGAGTAGCCGACACGTGCGGGCCGAGACCAAGCTGGTGCCGGCAAGGCCCATGGCGCAGTTGTGGCTGGCGCCGACCAGAGCCATGCAGAGCTGACGGCGTGGAGGAGCTGCCAGTGCTGGAGGAAGAAGATGGAGACGTAGTCGACAGTGGAGACAAGAAAGTGGAGAAAAAGGAGAAGTGGAGGAAAAGAAGGAAGAGAGATGCTAGAGAGGGAGCAGCCGGCAAGAGAAGTGAGTGGCTAAGAAATGAGTGGATGTGAATGAAGTGCGCTGTTGTAGGCATCTGATTTCTCCCCTCCCATCGTACGTATATACAGTAGCAATTATGAATTTTTATAGGTGGTGAATGTTTTCTTTCCTATTAACCTTATCTCATTCCTTTATCCACTTGATCACATGGCTCTTGTTTACCACACTATCATGGTTTTCTCCACTAATTCAATGTGCCATGCTGAAGGCCTCGATACTGAATTGACTTGGAGCACTGGCACATTTCATTTCTAATCCCCATTTTGGGGATTCAGATTATGAATATGTAGACACAATACCAAGAGCTACCATTTCTAAAGGAGTGTTACTCTTAAACAATCAGATGTATGATGTCCATGTTTCTATATTTTTTTTTCTTCGATTCCTGTCTCTGGTGGCCTAGTTGTTTCCTCTAGTGAGAGAATAACTACATCTGCTTGATCCATTTAAACACTATGTGCGTGATGTGTTGTGTGCAGTGCAAAAGTGACTGCAACAGCTAATCAAAATCATTGTGCAACATATGAAGCACAAGAATCTCACAGAACTACTTGTATATGTTTTGCAAGATGTGTGTTACACGTGGACGCTTAATAAAAAGTTTTGGTCTATCTGCAGCACTTATAGCACATCATGTTTGGAAAGCAGCCCTGCACTAAAAAGTTTTGTCGAGCTTTGTTGACATAAGGTGGTGGCTAGAATGTCGACAAGAGGCCAGTATGCATGACCAACGCAGCACCATTTAAAATGGCATATTTACATGGACGTTCTTTGGCTATACATAGTCACTTTTGTACGTCGTCCTTTCTTGCTTCTAGAATATATGATCTATTTTAAAAAAAGAACATGGATTTGGAACTAGTATAAGCAAGTATATGTATTAGGTAGCATCCAGGCATTCGTTTTCCTCTATATTCGCGTCTTTGCAATGTTTCCTCAAGGTATCTCCAATGGTCCTAGCTAAGTACTATCTATAAAAATTCCACATCATCTATAGAGTACACACTAAAAGCTAGCATTCTAAAGAACTATCTATAAGGATAGCTATTTGATGTTTACATGCACACACAGTCATTTATAGAGCCTGCCTCGTTTTGCGTTATAGACCAGAGACGAAATAGTAGCTAGCTATTTGTGTTTTGTATACTCTCTTTCCTCCACATAGGATATATGCTGATGTGGATATGCAAATAACTAGCTGACTTAGCACTATTGGAGATACCCTCAGGATTGCAGGTAGATCAAATGCTTACTCATTCAGGTTTTCTCCTCGGAAAATAGAAATTTCAGTTGCAGAAATCGAAGCATAGCTCATGCAATTTTTATATCTTCTCTGACTAGCTTTGAGCTTTTCCACGATATAGCTCCTCCAGTCAGAGTGAATACATATCCGGATGTTGACTTTCTATCATCTCCCGCATAATCGAATCAGTATACCCCACTATATGGAGTAAATCGATCTTCTCGTATGTCATCATGAGGCCTTTTGTTCCTTGCAAATAACGCAAGACTTTCTTTACCAATTTCAATGCTCTATTCCGTGATTGCTCGGAATCGCCAAGTAACCCGTTAACAAGCGCTAAGTCGAGGCGCGTGCACACTTGAGCATCTTGTAAGCTTCAAGGCGGTGAAGCATATGGAACCGATTTCATTTGATCGAGCTCGTCTTGGTTCCCGGGCATTGAAAATCCCCATATCCGCGCCCTTGACTATAGGTGCAGGTGAAGGACTACTTTATGCATACCAAATTTCTTTAAGACTTTCTCTATGTATGCCTTTTGTGATAGTCCCAATGTCCCTTTGTTTCTATCCGGTGAATTTCGATCCCTAGAACGAACGAAGCTTCACCAAGATCTTTCATATCAAAGTTTGAGGACAAAACTTCTTTGTCTCCAGAGTGCATCGACATCACTACTAGCTAGTAGGATATCATCCACATACGAGATTAGGAAGATAAACTTCCCATCTTTAAACTTTGCATAAACACGGTTGTCCTCTACATTTTCTTTAAACCCAAATTTTCTTATTGTACTGTCAAACTTTAAGTACCATTGTCTTGAAGCTTGCTTTAACCCATAAATCGATTTCTTTAGACGGCATCCCATTCTTTCATTTCCTTCCACGACAAAACCTTTCGGTTGTGCCATGTAAACATTTTCCTCCAAATCTCCATTAAGAAATGCCGTCTTTACATCCATCTGATGTAACTCTAAATCATAATGTGCTACTAATGCCATTATGATTACGAAGGAGTCTTTACATGAGACTGGAGAAAAAGTCTCATTGTAATCAATTCCTTCTCTTTGCGTAAAGCCTTTTGCCACAAGTCGAGCTTTGTATCTTTCTATATTCCCTTGGGAGTCGAGTTTTGTCTTGTAGACCCATTTATGACCCTCTGTTTTGGCTCCTTTAGGAATAATTTCCAAGTCCCGCACTTTATTAGTCTTCATGGACCTCATTTCCTCTTCCATGGCCTCAAGCCATTTTGAGGAATTTTCGCTTCATGGCTTCTTCAAATGAGGTTGGATCATCCTCCATTTGAAATTCCTCTGTATGATAAATCGATAATCATCAGAAATAGTGATCTTCTTACTCTTTGAGACCTTCTGGGGCCTCCTCATTTGGTATATTTTCTATTTGAGGTTGTTGTTGCTCCCCTCATCCGTGGCAATGGGTTCTATAGGATCCTGAAGAACAGTTCCACATTTTCATTCATTGTTGCCACAGGGAGGAACAATAACAGTGCTTGCACCTGTGTCTTGCACCGTCGGTGCAGCAGCAAGAGCGGTGTGAAGAATGGCTCTTGAATCATCGGAGTGGGCGCATCGCCCGCTTCTCTTCAAGGTCATCTCTCGAGCTACCATGCTCCCCTCATCATTTCATCCTCTAAGAAGACAGCGTGTCTCGTTTCTACAAACTTTGTATATCGATGCAGGACGGTAGAAACGGAAACCTTTTGACTTTTCAGTAGCCAATGAAATGGCACTTCTTCATTTTGGGATCAAGCTTCCCAAGATTTGGGTTAAATACTTTAGCCTCAGTGGGACTCCCCACACACGTAAGTGGTGTAGTGAGGAACTCTTCACATCCACAACTCGCACGGTGTTTTGGGCACCGATTTACTAGGTACTCTGTTGAGAATATGAATGGCGGTTTTAAAGCCTCCATCCATAAACTCAATGGCGTGTGGAGTAGCTCATCATACTTCGCACCATATCCATCGAGAGTGCAGTTGCGTCTTTCAGCTACTCCATTTCTTTGAGGTTCGCCGGTGTAGAATCTTGGGCCACTATACCATTTTCTGTAAAAACCTTGCAAAAGGTCCAGAACTTGTCCATATGGGGTATGTCGACCGTAGTACTCCCCACGATCGAGATCGGACTATCTTAATCTTTAAATCATGTTGGTTTTCAACTTCACTTAAATATCTTGAATTTATCCAAGGCTTCATTTCTTTCTTTGATTGGATAAATATATCCGTGCAGGAGTAATCATCCGTGAATGTTATGAGCAGTCATATCCATCCACACTTTTCACAGAAAGGGACCACAAATATCTGTGTGAATAATTTGTAGAACTCACATTGCTTCTTTTGGCGTTTTTCTTAATTTTCTTTACATATTTTCCTTTAATGCATTCTCTGCATTGTTCTAAGTCTGAGAACTCTAATGGAGGAAGAATATCATTCTTAACTAGTCTTTCTATTCTCCCCTCGAAATATGGCCTAAGCAGCGAGTGCCATAATTTCGACGACGCACTCTAGAGTTCTCTTCGTTTTCATTTGCATTCGTAGACGAGGATTCATTTACTTTCGCACGCGACGTTCCCATTATCGCATCGACATTCACATCATCACATACGGAATTCACATTTTCACGAAGTGACAATAAATAAAGCTTGTCTTGTTTGATGGCAAGACCAATGCATTTATTATTAAACATTATTTCACACTTGCCATTTCCAAAATGACAATCATAACCATCATTGTCCAAATTTGAAACACTAATCAAATTCCTCTCAGAAAGAGGGTACAAAAAGGACATCTCTAAGTAAAGCTTTGAACCATTAGCTAACTCTAATGAAAGATCGCCAACGGCTTCAACTTCACTTGGACTCCATTTGCAACTTTAATGCATCTTTCGTTTCTTTGCGTAGTCCTCGTCGAAAGGAATCCTGAAGGAATTAGCAACATGAACAGTTGCTCTGAGTCAATCCACCAAGTGGATTTGAATATTGTACATACAGCATTCATTTACAAAGGTAATAATGTTCTCACCTTTCTTTGCCATTATCATCTTTAAATAATCGTGACAGTTCTTCTTGTAGTGTCTGTCTTCTTCTGATGAAGACACCGATCTTTGTCTGACAAATTTATTCTCGTTGAGGTGATGGATGAGGTTTTTCCTTGTTCTTTGAGAAGGAGTGATTGTTGAAGTTCCTTTTCTTGTTATCCTTCACATAGTTGATAGAACCACCATGTGAGGATTTAATTCTTTCCTCCTCTTGCACACACATAGCTATGCATTTTTCCAAATCCCATTTCTGGCTGCATATTGTAGTTGACAACAAAAGTGTCAAACTCTTTTGGCAAAGAAGCAAAATCAAATGAATAAGGAACTCATCCTTGAGAGCCAAATCCATTGGTTTAAGCTTGGATGCCATGTTACTCATCCTCGATATGTGCTCTCTTATGCCACGCCACCACCAGAGTACCTCTCTGTCACAAGTCATTTGATCGGTTGTGTAGCATAAGTCTTTGAAGAGCGATGGCGACTCTTTATCCTCTCAAGGTACTCTGTGGCGGTGTCACACTCTGCACTGAGCCCACAATTGCAGGCTCAAGTGTGTTCTTTATCACGCCATACACTTCTTGTTGGTGTGGTCCATTTCTTATGATCAAGATCATAAGACATGCGTAAGGAGCATGATCCTCTGTCTTTCTCGCCAAGCGGTATCATCCTCATTTGGATCCTCACTGGTGCCATAGGCTCAGTGGGGACGTCTTGTAGTGAGGACCAGTCCACCTCACCAAGATAAACGCTAAGTCTATCTTTTCTTCCACTCTCCATAATTATCTCCTTTAAGAGTGGGGATCTCTCTGATACAACTCATCAAGTTGTATCCTCCTGAAAATTTAGTTCAAATAAAGTGAGAACGTAACATCAAAAATTATATGCTTTATTTTCAACGTTGGTCAAAAATACAACATACAATTAAATCAATTTTATTTATACATTAAATCTACATCACCGTTGGGCCGAAATAGAAATAATGCATAAAAACATCATTTAAAATTATAATATTGTTATTATCAACGTTGGTCAGAAAATAACAATATCATAATTCACAATAATACTCAAAAATTAAATTCTCCCGTTGGTTCGAATTTAATTTAAAGAGTAATCACAATTTTAACTTTGCAATGAAACATCAATTAAAAATTATATCTATTTTTCCAAAATTAAATTCTCCGTTGGTTCGAATTTAATAATGAAAATTTTATCTTTTCTTTTAGATATAGCAAATATATCTAAAAGTGCATACCATGAAACAATAATCCATGTATATATATATATACATATATATATATATATACATCTAAAAATACACATATACATTTAAAGAATAAAAGCATATATTTTGGTGGTCAAAGCAAGTCTCTTCCCAAACAAAATATCTGCTATCTACCCACAATTTTGGCGCACCTTTCTCCTGGGAAAAGCTCCACCACACGTTCAAAATCAGTGGTCAAGAAAAAATTGCTTTCTTTACTCATCCACTCACCCACCATTATTGTCTCCCCGAAAAAGGGATCCGCGAGTGGTTTGCTTGGCTGCTCGGCCATTGGTGGCGCAGAGGCGCGTAGACCCGTGGCCGGCCGCTAAGCCGCAAATGGCCGGGCTACTCATGTGGGCAGGCGCGGCAGCGCAGCGCAGCGCAGCGCTTGGCGGCGCTGATCGAAGCGCGCGGCGCGCAGCGGCGCTGCGCGGCGTAGCGTGGGCGCAAAGGCTGCCGTGGCGAGCACACGCAGCGGGCGACGCAGCCGTGGCAATGGGCGACGCAGCGCAGGCGGCGCACGCGGCGTGTGCAAGGCACGAGCGCCTGACAGCGCTTCAGCGCCAGAGGGGCCGGCGGGCGGTGGCGGAGCAGAAAGCGGCCGGTGGAGCCGGCAGCGAGCAAGAATTTTTTTGTTTGTTTCTTGCCGTCCGAGACTCGATGCTTTCCCTTTGCCGCTCTGATACCAATGTATGCCGTTCTTCTTGCCCTGGTTCTTGGTTTGGATCCGAGAGGAGAGGGAGAGGAGTACTAACCGTCCGATGTAGGGAGGGCGAGGCCATCGCCGGTTCGTTGGTGAGGTGCACAATTTACGTGATAACTCCGAGGAACGACCAATCCTTTACTTTGCAACTGAAATTTTACCTTTTCGTTTTTGTCACTCTTTCGTTACATGTTCGTGTGTTTTTGTCAATTAGGCCATAGAACTTAACAAACAAAATTAACCATTTTACCCCTTTACAGTCCCATCATTAGTATCACCCACCCTGGGGCATCCTGATGAGCATAGGGGTCTCCACCACTTCTGAGTGAATTGAGTAAACGAGTGTAAGCATAATCAATCATGCTCCATAGGCCACCACACGGAATACAATAGTATGTAATTCAAGGCTGAACAAGGAAGTTTCGGATTCTTTTGCTAAAAGCTTTAGTTGGAGATTGTAATAATTAGAAATACCTAAGACTTAAAAAATTTTAACTGAAATCAATTTTCTAAAGTGTGTGAAAGATTGCAATATTAATAGTAATACAAGTTCCATCAACCATTACATGGCTTCTTGCATCTAATGCTAGTTTATTAGTGTTATACTTGCCCATTATTATCACTAGGCCCGACCACCTAAGGCAACACAATTTAGTTTTCATTCCACCTACAAGGTTTTTAGAAATAGACACTAACTCCTACAGGTTCCCAATGCCCGCCCATGACTGTAGGTACAACTGTTCTAACTGTTTTTATTCTACAAAGGTAGCACACTTTATCCACAAGAGACAGCCAACTTGTTATATTTTGCACGTTTTCTTAAACATGCAGATCAAGAAGGTTACCATAAGACTTTTACAATGCATATTTCCAGCGAGGCCATACCCGCTAAGGGTTCCACCGCTATGGGGTATGACCACCCCTCCAAAAGCTCCCTCTTGCACCATCACATCAAAGGCTCTTCCCTTCAACTCACTTGTACGTGTTCACACCGATGGCGCAACCCACATCTGGTTGATATAAATTAGTTAGTAAGGCTGTACCTATTGTAGATTTGTGGTTGCGCTATTTTACACTAAGAGGTCATACAAGATTTAGTCTTTAAAGTTATCATATTGTTCTACCATAACCCACCCATTCTCGTATACCCACTGCACTAGCTCCTCCGACTATTTGCCCAGATATTATAAGCAAGTTGAGGGTTTTTTGAAGTGTAAAATTTACAACATACCAGTCACCTTTCACTAGTGACTACCCAAACCATATTTTTCATATTTGAAATAATGTCAAGGCAAATTAATACCCTCGAGTATCTAATCAAGACTAAGTATGGCACTTAAGATATGAACTTATTACAAGTAAATTAACCATTATTCCTAGGATGACAAGGTTTTACATCCAAAGGCAAGGAATAAGGAATAATTAAGTAATTATTTATAAGAAATTAACCATGAGTTAATGGGAATACAAGTTGCATAGTAAAATTAAAGCATGCAATTTAATAATTTGAACCAATATAACTTGTGTTTAAAATGTATGAGCAAAATAATTAAAGTATTGACTCACCTTACTCACAAATTGTATAGTCTTAAGGATCCTAGTCCTGCTCGTTCCGCTGCTCTTCTTATGCTTCGTAGTCTAATAAATTTGAGTGCACAAAAATTTTAATAAATTACCAGCAAATAAAGACAAATTCAAATGAATATTCAAATAAACTCCAAAACTCAAGATTTCAATTCCATTGGATATATCCAGATTTTAGATGGATTTAAAAATAAATTTCACATAATTGGATTTAAGATGAATGAGAATGGGTCTTTCAAAGTTTAAGTTTTGAATTAATTCCAAAAAATAATAAAGGTGAGAGGATTTCTCTCACTGACAAGTGGGGCTTAGGAATTTTTAATTTTGGTTTCAATTTATTTTTCTAATGAATAAGCCACAGTGTATGATAGGTGAGGTCCACTATTTTTTACTTTCCGTTTTGATTTATTTATCTATTGAATAGCTACAGAGAATGACAAGTAGGCCTAGCACTATGTACATAGTAATGTGGGACCCACATATCAGTGGTTCATACCTCTTAACTGTTTTTTAAAAAGAATTCTTTAATTATGGGCCTAGCACTATGTACTTAATGATGGGCCCACTGACTAGTGACAAATTAATTCAGTTAATGACAATACTTACCTTAATTTAAACTCAATTTAAACTTGAACAGGAACACTACAGTATGTGCACGACAGAAGGAGATGGCCGAGATCATCGCCGGCGATGGGGTTCACGGCGGTTGCCGACGAGCCCAACAATGGATTGCTGGGGGCCAACCACACCCACATGCAAAGTGACACAGCTTAATTTGAGCTTGTTGGTGTACGGTAGTAGTCGTAGCAATGTCAGTGGCTCGGCTCAAGGCAATATGGCGAACAACAATAACTTAGGTCAATTCGGTACACTAGGAGCATCTATGGGCTATAAGGAAGCTACCTGAGGGGTTGGTGGGGCTCGAGGAAGGTTGGAGCATGGCAATGGCAAGCTACGATGGGCATCAACCTGATTGGAGAACAAGGATTGTAAGAGGGTGCTCGTGGTGCTCTATGCTAAAGGAATCAAGGCGTGGCGCACCATAGCAGCGACATTAGCAATGGCTAGAGTTGGAGAAGAAAGGCGGCTTGACATGCTACGGGCTATGGGAAGTGATTCGTTGGAGGAGAGGAGAGGTGAGTGTAGCAATGCTAATGGAAGCTTAGCGGGGTTCTTATTGGGCGAGTGACTAGGTGACATGGTCGGGCATGGTGATGGCGGGGTGAGGTGGCATGGCGGCATAATGTCCGGTGTCACATAGGCATGGCCACGAGCGATGAGGTGATGGCGCATGCCGGCGAGGTAGGTTGACAAAGCATGGTAGCACAAGTGGCAAGGCGGCTCTCACAACCAATCGCTAGTGCGATTGTCACCGATGTGACGACATGGCAGATGGGGGTGCTAGCGTAGTAGTCGACATCGTGGCGTGGTTGAATGCGAGGAGTGACAAGGCATAGAGTGGTCTGAATGCAAGCGAGGATGGTGGCGATATGGTCAAAAATTGCGGCGGTTCTTGGTGCACACGGCCGGTGCTGGCACATGCATGGCGCGGTGCACGGGGAGAGCAGGGCCGGCGTTGGCGTGCAAGACAGACTATTGGCGAGGGTGTGGCGGTGCATGGGCACACGTTGGTGCAAATTAGGCATGACGGAATGGCGAGAAGCTTCGGGTGGTGCCAGAGCTGGTGTGGCATGGGTGTGGCCAGCACCGAGACAGGGCACACCGTGTGCGCATGGCGCAACCGGGTTAGGCCAAAAGAGAATGTGAGGGGAGAAATGGGTCATGGGTCAAATAGGCCAATCTCAAGGTATGATTTCCTGTTTTCTAATTTTCTTTCAATTTTCAATTTTGAATTTAAGTTTTAAATTTAGATTTTAACTTAAGCCATGGCAAATTTTGAGGTGTTACCATTTTGACACAGATTCATATAAGTTATCTATCAAGTTAAATTTTTGTGGGGCCACCACAAGGCACACTAAATTTTACTACAAGACCTTTTCAATTATATATTGCTTTTCTATGGGGGCGGAGGGAGAGGGGTCCTAGCAGGCTTGCAAGCAAGCCAAGCCCTCCTTATGCTTTGACAAATTTGCATTATAATCCTGAATGTTTTGAGGAATATTGCTGTAGTTAGCGCTACATAGCCCTCTGCTTTTCTAGAAGTCGATCACAAAATTGCTCTCAAAATGAAAAGAAGATTCCACTCAAGGGTCCACACTAAAGACTGAAATATATGCAACTGCATTCCAGCTCAGCTTTTAGTAAAATTCTGGCTGCGCCAAACAAGTGCACCCACAGTGTTTTATTCCGAGGAAGAAAAAAAGTCTCCTGTGTTGGCACTTCGAAAGGTACCAAAAGATATCAAACGCTGAGACTAAAGCCTAAAAACAAAGATCGGAGTCGTCGCTTAACTGGGAGATCCATTATTAATACTGAATAGCATGCGTCAAATATGTATTAGGACCACCCGTCATAGTAACTAAAAGGCACGGTGCTACAATGCTACGCCTCTTTCGCCGTCGCCGGATGGAGAAACAATAACTGAGATTTGCCAGGCACTTCGGCAATACAGCCGTGGTTATTGTGGCAACCGATCAGGGTGTCAAATCAAAACTTCGATTTTTTTTGTCAAATCAAAACGTGAATGAACCGGGTGTTGATTGTCAAGCTCGATCGATCTCATTCCTGGTCTAAATTTGGCTTGCAAATCCGCGGAAAACGTGTGCTGGTAGCAACACTGAAAGCGTGGGTAGCCTTGGAAGTCCGATTTAGACGTAAGTACGTTGATGCTGTACCCTCTCATACAAACTCTATGCACCTAGCTTGATGCTTCGTCTGGTCCATGTCCAAGCTAGCAGAAACATTGCCTGCCCTTTCCAGCGTCAAAATTCAGCACGTCGATTCTGAGTCTGAAACTCGGAGGCGAAGCTTTATTAATTGACCGTAAAAGAGGATGCTTCCTTCCATCCAACCGCAGATGTCCAAGTCGATCCTTTCATAGTACTGGATGGCCAGTCCTATGATCAGGAGGGGTCTAGGAGACTATAGGTTGCTGGTGATATGTCCAAGTCGAGCTCGCAAGCACTGTACGAACCAATGACCTTGAATGGTACGAACTCTTCCGGTGAAGGACAGTGATCTAATAACAGTACGTCGCTAAGGAGGGCCTCAAAGTTGTAGCCGAACTGCTAAGGCACCGGATTTTCCTGGTTGATTTTAACCACGGTTCAAATCCTATTACAGCCACGCAAGATTATTCGTCTATGGGGGTGTTTGGGTGAGAAGCGGTTTTGGAAATATTTGGAATTTAACTCAAATTTGAACTAAATCTTAAGAATCCCCCAAACTCCACCTTTCGAAATCAGCCTAGCAGCGCAAAGTCGATCCTAGTTTGTCAACAACTGTATGTCTCCTTATAACGAGCGTTTTAATCAAATCTTTCTCCCTGACGGCAAAACTGAACCAGCAATGTTCGAGCCCTGTTCAGCATATCTTGGTTCATGCGTGTTTGATGAGTCGCTTAGCGCTGTTTGTCACGGCAACTGACTAGTTTCTGAGATGATGCCCCATCTCCTGCGTTGGTTGTTGCAAGTGACACGAGTTCCCAGCTGTCGAACCTGTCCAGTACGTTCAGTTGCAGATGCGAGAAGGAAGGCTCCATTTAGTTGCAAATCCAACAGCTTCTATCAGACAGCTAAGACGCAATCCTATCTGAATGTTTGGGGGCCATTCTGATCATCTCACTCTTTTTTTTTACCACTTCTCCATATGTTTCTGAAGGCTGAATAAATTTCATTTCTTGAGCTATACGATTGTTCTGATGTTCGAGTTGCGAATCGAACACGGGTTTACCCTCCAAGATTCCCACTGATGATCCATTCTGGAAGATCATATCCTCAGAATCCTGTACAACCACTACTTGGCTGTGTCAGAATGCAATGCAGGGTTTATTACTCAATGTCGATGCCCAGCGTGCAAAACACCATATGTTCCTTCTGTCTCGATCAATCTACACACAGACAAGAGCATGAATACCACACCAAACGTAGGGACGGATGGGACGCTAACATTAACTAAATTGTCGAGGCAAGTTGCGAGCACTCAGATAAATGACTATAGCGCCGGATCCACTTGATAGTAACATAACGAGCGAAAAAATGCAGTTCAGAAAGCCTTCCCATCTTCAAGCAATGCAAGCAGCGCCCCAAGACAATAGCATTTCCTGTGTATTGACTGCTGCTGCGTGAGACGGAATTAAGAGAAGTGAGGTCCGTGATGTGCTTATGACCTCTTGATTTTTCACTAGAACAAGAAGAGTAGAGAAGTCGCTTCAAAAATACAGATATTCATATTAACTTCTAATTTATCCAAAGTCGAAAGCAAAAGATAATATAAACAGACCGTCTATCTACTGAAACAGCACAATCGATCTGAGATCAGTGGTAGAAACAGTGAGAGAAGACTTAAATACAAAGAACTTTGCCGCGTGCTATTTTGCTCTCATGACCAAATACAGCAGCAATCTCAGCTGTCAGGTTTCCAATCAGACGGCTTAAGCTTTCATGCCGGACAGCACTCTTGCGTCTTGCCATGCCGCAGATACATGGGAAAGAATGACGTAAAATTTTTGCTTTTTAGTTCAAAATTTAAAATTTTTTTACATATAGACTTCTAGAAAAAAGATTTATAAAAATGGACCCTTAGCGCGGTGCCAAATAATATGGCGCCTATGGTACATAACACGGCGTCATATACTTTGGCGTCGTGTGTGGATACGTAGGAGCCACGGTGGTATAGCATAGCGTCAAAGCATATGACGTCGTACTATGTAACCACGGCGCTAACGGCCGTGGCGCCGTGCTCTGAGACTTAAGCCCGAACACGGCCCCCGGCCCCCACCCCCCTCGGCTACCACGGCGTCGTATGTAAATAAACACGGCGCCAAAGAGCCTAGCGCTGAGGTACTCAACTACGGCACCAGGGTCTTTGGTGCCGTAGACATGACGTCAAAAGGCCTGACGCCATAGTTGAATACCTCGGCGCCGTTCTACCTGAATCTGCAGAAAAAACTGAACACATGCAATACACACATACACATACATTCACATATACACATACAAACAGCTGAATACCTCAATAACAACATCACATAAGTCTCAATAACATCACATAACTCTCAATAAGTTTCAAAACATCATACAAGTCTCAGCGCACAAAATAGAGTCAGTCTCGCTGCCTCTTGGCCCTTCCCTTGTCCTTGGCCAGAGCATCAGTCCCTGGAGTATACGTGCTCGAGGGACGGGCCGAACGACGAGGCCGCTGCGAAGCCTGAGTAGATGGTGCGTCGGGTATCTGCGACATCCCAACCTCGTCATGGGTAGATGCCTCCTCGTCCTTGTGCTTCTCCTCGTCGTCATCCTGCTCCACCTCGTCATCGTCGTCATTGCCCTGACTGAAAGTCAGAGTGCGTGACGAGCTCCTCGTGGACTAGCGCCTGCTACACTGTGATGACGAGGCTACAGCTGCTGAGGCTCCTGAGTGTTGGGAGGCCACTGGGATGATCACATCCGCCGATGAGTGTGAGCGGCAACCACAACGAGCTGTCGCCGTGCTGAGGCGACGTCTAAGTCTCTGCAAGTAATGATATGTCAAAATAGTATACATGTTAAATGGCTCTAACTTAACGAATTATCTTCGTACCGTCAAGATGTCCTCAGGCGGGTCTCGCTGTCTAGGTCACCAGGTAGCTGAGAGCCTCATCGATCTCATGCACCGAGGTTTGGAGAGAAGTCCCCTAAAGAAATAAGAAAACATAAATAAGTACGAGATAAACGTATTGAACCAAAGTATTGTAAATATCATGCTTTCGTACCACTCGATCGAGAATCGGAGCGGCCTTGACCACTGTGCCCTCCCTCGCACGCCTGTCGTACGCAGTGTTCTCGTCCTCGGACGAAGCGAGGTTCGCATAGTCGGCATCGGTCCACTGCTGCCTCAGCCTATAGCGGGTGGCATTATGGTACTAGGACAACTAATCTCGAAAGCTGGCGTTGGTGTGGGGGTATCGTCCCGCTCGCAGTTCTCCTCCATCCTCCTCCACCACTAGACGTAGTCTCAGTGGTGATGAGCGAAGTCCATCAGCTTTCGTTGGCGGGCCCTGTCAAACATATACATATAGCAGATGTCAACAATAGGTGTTAGAATAAGAACCAATAGAATTGTCAACAATAGGTGTTAGAATAAGAACCAATAGAATTCTAAATGAAATAAAAAATTGTAACTTACTTGTACAACTCAACAGAAGTCGACACCTCCTCAGGGGGTAAAACTGCACGAGGTCAAACTGGCGCGCGACTCTGTGGGGGAGGCTACCACGAGACCTAATAAGCAAACACACGGGCAATACGATTAGCTATGGACAAAAACTAAGAACTGTAGGACAAATAAATACATTACCAATTTCTTACCATCGTGGGAGACAAGATGTCCAACTCATTGCTGTAGTCCATGTACGCTCGCTGATTGGTCACGTAAGGGATTGAGACGTTATCCTACAGGTACGCCACAGTAGGGCCGAGGTCATCCACACCCTGTGGATGCCAAGGCTGCGCCTGGAACACTTGAGGGCGTTCCATAGGAATGCATGACCACATCCACACCTGCAGGAGGAAGACGCAGCCACCGAGCGTTGACGTGGGCGCCTTGCGTCTGTAGGCCTCGCAAAGCTGGCGGTAGAGGAACGAGAGGACCGCCGAGCCCCAGCTGAACTGTCCAATGTCGACCCAGTCCTGGAGGCAGTGGATGTACATCCACGAAGCAGCGTCCCCCGTGGCGTCCGGGAAAAGCACGGCCCCGAACATGTGGAGGACCCAAGCTCAGTAGTGGTAGTTCACCATGGCGTTGTCCGCGTCCTCAGGGCATGTACCGAAGGTGGCCCGCATCCAGCTAATGTGGACCCCCAAGACACGGCCTCGCCTGGCATTCTTTGGGACAGGAGGCAATTGCGTGTCCAGGAAGGCCTCACACGTGCCCTCCAACCCTCGGACACCACCGGTCCGACCACGGTATCCCTTATGGGAAGTCCAAGTATCATCGCCATGTCCTGCAGCGTGACGGTCATCTCTCCACAGGGAAGGTGGAACGTGTGAGTCTCCGGCCTCCACCTGTTAATAGTACACGGAGAAATAATTAGTTACATACGTAAGGATATAGAAATGAAAACAAACGGACCCGATAGAGAAAATGCACATGTCGACAAATGCGATAAAAGCTGCGGGGTTGAAGATTGGCATGCACTAGCGTAGTAGGTTGGCGACCGTGTGAAGGCCAGCACGATGAAGCAGTAGGGTGTAGCGGTTGTCGTAGACCATCAAGTGAATCTCCTGGAAAATGCTTTAAAAGTTAGTTGCATAATGAAAACACATGTAACACGAGAAAAATACATTTCGATAATACAGGTACCTGGCCGTCCTCCGTGAGCCTACAGCGGTGCTCCCTCTCGTAGAACTCGTCTAGTAGCCAGTACCTCGCCATCCCATGCATACAAAAATATGTTAATGATAAGAATAACAAAATATGTTAATGATTCAAAATATTTAAAAATTATGTCCTCTAGACCTAACACCGCTAACCTGACTGGAACGACGTTAACGCCTCTATCACATTCATCACTTCTACCCATTTTCCTATTTCTAAATCTAGAGCTACTCTTATACCCTAAAAACCCTAAAACCGAATCTACACCCTAAAATCATATCAAACCATATTTCTAAACCTATTTCTAAAGCACATGAATTCATCAATTTCACTCAAATCAAATTCTAAAAACGAATCTACACTCATAACTACTCTTACATTACGCATATTCAACGCAAATCCAACCTAAAACCGAGCCAAATTCAACTAATTTCGTCTAGGAGTTCAAATCTTACCCTACAAAATATACCTCAAATAAACCAAATTTATTGCAAAAAATTAAGGGAGGAGAGAGTTCACCTTACTTGATCGATTTGGAACCATAATCGCGAGAAAAATCAATTCAATCGAATAATTTTGGAGGGGAGAGCGGCGGTGGCGGCGCTAGGTGCATTTGATTTGTGTTTAGGGAGTGACGGCATGGAGGGCCATGCTCGGTCCAATCACGACGCTAAATCACATAACATCGTACTATGTATCCTAGACGCCATATATTTTTGCGCGCGCTAAGCGTCCATTTTTACAAATCTTTTCTCCAGGGGTCTATATGTAAAAAACTTTCAAATTTTAGGCTAAAAAGCAAAAAAATTTCAAAAATGACCACGCACAATGACCACACCATCGTACGCAGAATTGCTGCCCGTTAGCTCTGGTGGTCTCAACTTCACGGTAAACAAGTGCAGGGTATAATGACATCAAGACATTGCAGGTCAACAGGTAAACCACACCAGAATGTTGCAAAGCATACATTCGATCGCAAAATGTCCTTGCAGCAATGCTATCCATCGAAGGTAACAAGAAAGGAGTTAACTGGCAGTGCCCAGTTGAGATGACACTCAAAATTGATTCGCACTTAACATTACGCAATACTGTAATACGAAGCTACTTAAACAGATCTACCAACACACATAATATTAAGTAACTCAGATTTCCTCCTGTCGTTGATGAATCATGATCCATGCAGAAATCTCTTACTGCCAGCCAGTGGGGGCAGGGGCACTGCCTTCTTCCCAACCAGTGGTAGCAGCAGGAGCAGCAGCAGCAGCAGGGACGGCAGCTGCATCCCACCCTTCCGCAGCCACAGGAGCTGCAATTCAAAAGAATGTAAAGTTTAGTCTGTTACAATTTTGAAGAGCTCAGATGCTTCAGTCTCATGACACAACAATCAAGCTTGTGTCTGTAATCAACTATAATATAAGAACAGACAGAAGGCACAAGAAAAACTAACTACAGGATAAAGTCCTTCAACTGGGTTACTGCCCAATCTATAAACAAGTGAATTGACTGCTATAATAGTTACAAATGAGTTCAAGGGTGGGTTCTTTTTGGACTGCGGCTTTGGCTTTTAGTATATGATTGTTAAATTCTGGTAATTCGTGAGAGACAGTACAAAGAGAAAAACAATCGCATGCAATTTTGGCTGATATAACTTAACTCGGTATAACTGAACTCGGTATAACGTCTACTACAACCTATCTGTAGACCCTGCTTTGAAAAGGCACACATTTAAAAACTAGTTAGTGTAGCAGAACAGAGAGTGATAAGCCAAAACCGAAGCCAAACCCAGCCCAAATTAACACTAGGAAAAATAATAAGCCTTTTATGATAGCGCAATGTGTGATTGTGGTTTTATTTATTCAAGACTCCACATTAGATTCTATCATGACTTGTGAGTCCAACTCAAATAAGACGACAATTCACCCTTAATCAAACAGCATACATCATCTTCTTACCCTCAGTCAAATTATGAAGAAAGATGGGTAAATCAATTTAACAAGAGCTCGCAATATGTACTTGCTGGATATTCAGTAATAACTGAATTAAGATTATTAAGTAAAAGAAGGCGAACCAACCTGGAGCAGCACCCCACTCAGCACCTGTTGGTGCTGCAGCGAGGCAGCAGGTGGAGCATCTCCAACCCATTGGTGGTCACCCCAATTATCAGTTGCAGGGGCACCATACTCAGCAACCGTGCCATAGTCTGGAGCAACTGGAGCCTCCTCTTCCTCCAGCTCCTTTGCTTCCTCTGGATCCCTATAGAAGAAAAGATCCACCTACAAAAGAGAAACAACATCCAGGAGTAATAATTAGAAGACAAAGGAGCACGAAGGCAATTTAGCAGGAAATCCAAACATAAAGAATCCAAATGTGACTTTAGATCGTCAAAGTTTACCATGACATCCCACTTGTGTCCTGGGAGAATTGTGCCACGCATCTGAAGAACCATCCTAGCAAGCAGCCAGAAAAGGCAACCAATGCTCTGCTTCCCCTTGTTGTTGGCAGGAATGCCAATATCAACATAGCGCATAGGAGAATCAGTATCACAGAAGGCAATGGTGGGAATGTTTCCAAGAGCAGACTCCTTGATGGGCTGCACACATTTAAACCAACAAATTAACCAGATGATTCATTTTGCAAATTCCATTCCACAAAAGCTCATAAAATCAAAAGAAAATTACCTGATGATCAGTCCTGGGGTCGGTCAGGATGAGAAGACGTGGTTCACTGAATGAGGTTTGCAGCTGGTTGGTGAAGGTACCAGGGGTGTGCCTGCCAGCAATGGCATGGGCGCCAGTGTACTGTGCAAACTTGAGGACAGCCCTCTGACCATAAGGCCTAGCAGACTGCACAATGATGTCCTGCGGGTTCTCAATCGCAACAATCACTCTGGCAGCCAACTGAAGCTTCTCCCAGGTTTTGCCAAGGTTAATAATGAAAATGCCTGCAATAAAATATATAAAGATAGCCTCCTAAGCTGTTGGTCACCACAATCGATTGGTAAAGGATAATCTATCGCTTCTAAGCCAAACAAAAAAGTCCCAGGTGAAGAAGACTCCCCTGTAATGCAGCCACACAACAGACATACTCTATGTTCCATCATAGTTATGTGGCTGCATTACAACGAAAAATGGAACAACGACACAGATTCATAGTTCTGATTTCTAAACAGAAGGGTTGTTCCAGGCTCGCAGCATACTTGTGAGAAATCACATTCGACCGGTCCAAATCCAGAGAACCACAACAGCATGGGTGCTTCAACCAAAGATTCTAACCAGTTATCACACATCTAGAGAACAGCAGCTAAATAGAAAATATCCAACTCATGTCATCATGTGTCATAGTCATAGTAGCAGTAAACAAGGTGTACTTCATGTTCCGGCATGATGCAGCTGACATGGGTGCTTGGTGCATGACTATGAATCAAAAATAGAAAACTCGATGCATGCGCAAAATCTAATCCACTCTACAAACTAGCTTCCTTTGAACCCGACAACAGAATCAACTTGCACCGCGACATGTTGTCGATACCATTCCATACACAGCATCAAAATGCAGCAGGCAAAAAAATCTGCTCCTACCACTAGGCAAATCTACCAAACCTCGCATCCTAACACAGCGAAGAAACCTATTCACGCATACAGACATGACCAGATCTATCTAGACACGTGTATCAGTGGTGAAGACCGGAACCGAAATAATCCCAAGAACACGCAAGGAGAAGACAAGTATGATCTATAGCTGCAACGGTGGTAATAGCGTAGATTTCGCGGCGGGAGGGGTGGTGGTACCGTCGGACCGGCGCTTGAAGACGTAGCGCTCCATCTGGAAGTCGCAGTTCTTGGTGCCGAGTTGCACGTCCGCCGCCAGCATCATCTGGATGTCCTGCTCGCGCTGCGAGAGCCCGCGGGCACCGCCTGCAGCCGCCGCCGCCATCGTCGCTGTCGCCGCCGGGAGGAGGGTAGCTAGGGTTGGGGTGGGGTGCGAGCGCGAGAGAAGCAGAGGAGCTGGCGGCGCGATAGGGGATGGGGAGCGGGGTGGGAGCTGGCAGGTTTATATCGGTGGGCCTTTTGGGCTAAAACCCTAGATCTTCCCTCCTGTTATCTGACTGACCGAGGCTATGTTTTTTTCTTTTTCGTTTTTATCGGTTTTTTGAAATATATTCTTTAGACGATTTTTTGAGTTTAAAATCATGCTGTTTATGTTAGTGTCTTCGTTGTTTGTTACTGTATCAAAAAGTGTAGTTAAAAACCACCAAACGCAGTTCAAAAGAACAAGACTGGAGGTCAAGGGCGTTTTATTTCTATGTTAAGTGATTTTCATTATTTCCCTGTGAAACAATGCATGGTAGAAGTTTCCATGAGCACCAATCAAGGCAATTTACTCAAGGAGGAGCATAGAATCACTTCCAAACATAAGTTGAAATCCACCTACGTATGGAGCTCGTACGTCGCAACAGCAATTGTCATATGAAAACTACTGTTGTCTCATGTAGAATATGAAATAGAAAGGGGAGCACTCAAAAGAGGACGAGATAGGGATCATGGATTGGGAGCAATCGTAGTATGGTTATGTTTATTGATGACATGCTTTCACCTTTAAGATACGGCTGACCCATAAATTGATATAAAGCTTGGTTGAGCTCGCTCGGACGGCAATCACACTCAGCCGGCGAAGCTTTGTGTCATGTGTCCCTTTTTTTTTAGTTTCAAGGTCTCTATTTCGAAGATGGCTTATGCTTTTTGATTTTAGGTTTTTTTTAAGTGTGTATGAGATTTTTTTTACTATAGTATTGAAAACTTTTTTAACTTAATTAAATTACAAAAAATTAAAAATGAAAAAAAGTTCTCTCATCGTAAACAATACAAAAGAATACCCAAAAAAGAAAAAAAACCAAAAGTACACGAGCAAACCAAAATGTCAGAAAAAGACAAAATTAAAAAGTTAGAAGTTAAAAGTTAGAGCATATCCAATATATTGAATCAAGGTAGGTTCAAAATTATACCACGTAAGTATTCTAGGAAGTAAACTTGTTTTTCTCCAATATATTGAACTGATTTTTACTAATAACTAGGACCCATATTACATTAAAAAACCATAAAATAATAATATTCTCTCTCAACTGCACTTTCTCTTATGTAGTTGTTTAATACTCATATGAATTGTTTATGTTTTGAATCGACTTCTAAGTAGAGTCTGTTCCATGCATTTTTTATTAGAATCGATCCCTCCAATGTATTGAATTAATTTAATGCCTTCTTTCTCTTTATTTGAACTGAAAAATTAGAGAACGAGAATTTCTAAAAAACAATTTAATTCCCACTGGAACGTGGAAAAACTTCCCCCTGGATGAGTAAGGGTAAGTAACGTTTGGGCCGGGCATAGTTCCCTTAGACTTGGGCCGTGATAGTCAGGCCAGGCCTACATTGGGGATCTAAACTAGTAAGACAGTTTGGTTTAGATGGCTAGGCCTATTTTTCATTGCTCTCGTGTTTTAACCCGTTCAGGTTTTGTTTTGTTTCTTTTTTAAGGGTACAAGGTGAACTCAACTCACATCTTAGACCCCGCTCAGCTTCATAAGAAGCCAGTGACTGGCGTTCGACGATGGCTTCCATTTCACTATTCATATTTTATCTTTTTGCTTTTTTTTCTTTTTAGTATTTTTGTGTTTTGTTTTTTTTTGACCGTATTCTTTTGCATCGTCCGTGATAAATTAACATATCGTTTTTATTTTTATATTTTTTTAAAATTTAATTATACCCAATAAGCCAACTTAGTTACAGTAAAAAAATCAGTCAGCTATAGTAAAATTTCAGCTAGAAACCATAAACCATTGCTATTCCGAACGCCCTCTTACACCTCACACACACGCACACGCCTGCACGTCTTATTTACAGTGTAAGTGTTGTAGCTCATGTTCTTGCTGCTTGACGTGCGAGTTTAGCTCCAGTCTCCACCTATGTGGATCATCGACGATCCCTACATACACACGTCTAAGCACACATAAATACATTCTGCTAGAAAACATGTACTCATACATGTGTGCACGTATTATGCGTATGTGGTGGTTGGTGCGAGTGTCCACCGTTGTAGTCTTAAAAAAATAAAATTTGACAGTTAAACCATAGAGTAATTTTGAAACCATCGAACAATTACTTAGAATAACTGTTCTGTTCAATTCTTCATCACGCAAGTGGAGGTTATAACAAAGTTCAACCTCGATGTTGCACTGCCTATGGAACTGTTCCTTTATGTTTCAAGAGGGAAAAAGGATCATGTGTGACACCTTAAGTTTGTTTATTATTCCCATGCCTAGGCCTCCAGTGCCAGAACCCCCGTCCTCCCCGTCCTGGCGTCATGCGCCATGGATGGATGCGGGTTGCTGCTCCATGCCTCCATGGGTCGATGGAGGTGCTGGCTGAAGTTTGAGTGGGGAGGAGGAAGAGAGGGGGTGGAAGAGATGGAAATGGGCTAACTCACAGCCCCACATAGCTGGTCCACAGACAAGGCCCGCCGCCCACTGGCTCAAGTAGTACGTAGTCCTTGCATCCAAATCCAATCCACTCCACCTACTTCACATCAAAAATTCTAAATTCTCACAGCCCACATCACATCCAAAATTCTAAATTCTCGCAACCAAAATCCAAGCAGCTTGAGGAGAGGGGATTGCGGTGCACCTGAGTGGGCCAATGGGCAATGGTGTGCTGATAGTCACGCAGGGATCTGAGGCGGTATCGTGAGGAGGTACATGATGGCTAGATTTGAGGAGGTTGAGTCAACGAGCAGCGATGCTAGCGCGTGACGGGAGGTAGGAGGAGGAGCTAAGCCTTCGAGGAGAGGACAGAGGAGCCGAGGAGCGGGACTAGAGAACCTGGATAGGTATTGGATGCAGTTGATTCACCCACTTCGTGAACATGTAATCCGCGATCTGAAAGGAAGACGAGGTGATTACAAGCGATGCATACGTGGAAGTATAGGTAGTGAACGAACCACTTCATAAATAGAGGACAGCAAAAGAATAGGCATCCTACGTGCATGTTGTTGTCAGAAACCTAGACCACAGCATCAAGTTTGTGCTTGCATTGTGGCTAAGGCTCAGGAATATGTGTATAGTCACGGAGGGTTTTCTAGGGGTATAGGACTCCCTGGTATTGAGCAGTAGATTGGGGGCTTGGAGGGTCAGGGTCTAAGAGATTGCAGATGCTCATGTCTTCGAGGTAAGGGCCACGGCCTCAAAACCTAGCTTGTGCCCATCGTCCCATCTTATGCTTTGAGCTTCCAGCCTTGTCTGTCATATTTTCTTCTCCTCTCCTCTTCTCTCAGCTTTCTTTTTTTAACAAATTAAAATGAAATTTAGCCTGTTTTCTAGGCTTAAAATGGAGACAAAGGGTCCACGACCCTCTGTCGCCATTTGAAATGGTGATTGAAGCTGCGAGGGCTTTTGTAGCCATTTCAACTGACTATTGGTCTCTTTGTTGCCAATTGAAATGGTGATAGAACCCATTGCGCCGAAATGGCACACTATCGCCCATTGGTTTGGCAGTGAGCTTCATTGTCATTTGAAATGGCGATAGTTGCTCTATCCCAGACTTGAATGGCAACAAAATCACTATCACCATTTAAAATGACGACAAGGATTATTTCTATAATTTTTTAAGTGATGGTATATTTATGTAATATTAATAAAAAGAATTATTTTTTAAAAAATCCTACTCAAAAGAGGTTTAGATTTTGGAACTGACATTTTCTCTTATTTCCTACAAATTAACCTATTTTCCATATTTTTAGTCATGAGATAAGACTTTTATACCCTCCATTATCGAAACATTGAAAGCATCTAGGCTTCTAAAAATAATTTTGGTAATTAATGACAATATGTGAATATGAGACTAATATGTTTGTTGAGTATCGCACAGGTCAATCCCCAAATTGAGCATGTCAAAGGCAAGGTGTATGCTAAAGGACAAAATGAGGATCAAGATGGTTCAAGACAAAGGTACAAATAGTATAGGATCTCTTTTTAAATTTTACCAGTTTTAGGAGAAAGGTTGGAAGACCGGATTGTAGGATAGTTGCCGTACTATTAAGAGGGATCATAGAAAGTAATTTGATAGTATGTTTTTATGTTATTTGGATCAATCTAGGATCATGCATGCATTTGAAATTAAGTTTAAACCAATTGTGCTCTGTCAGAAAAATCAGAAGTATCAGAGTATGTTTTGCGGAACTACCAGAGTCTGAAAGTACCGACGTGTTAATTGTAGTACTACAAGAACTCGGTAGCACCAGCATCCTAGCAGTATGTTTTTTTCAGAGAGCACCCTCTTTGAGACTTAGGCTTATCGATATCGGTAGTACTGAAAATTGAACGACGGAACTATCGCAGAGCGGTAGGACTGCACCCAAAATCATAACTACTAGAAGTCGGAAGTACCAGAAAAATCCAGTGGTATGTTTTTTCTAGAGAGAGCCAATTTTTGGCTTCAAGACAAACGGTAGTATCGCGTCAGAAATCGGAACTACCGATGATCGGAACTACCGCGTTTTCCATGGCGGTAGTACCCGCCGATTTTCAAACTGCTAGTTCTGATGTTCTGACATAGCCATTACTGGGTACTACAGTGCACTGCAGTAGGGGGTGATCATATGGAGGTTGACATATATGCCAATATGCAGTAGGTTATAGGCTATCTCTCCGGGCAACTCTAGATGTCATAGTTTTCTTAAATTTGCTTTATCAGTTTAGATTATTCCAGAAGAATAGTGGATTGTTTATGCTCTTATGAAGCATTAACTATTTAGGATTTAAAAATTATTAAATGAATAAAATGAGTTGCCTATTCTTTTAGAACTTAATTCCTGTTGAATTATTGTTTGATTGTATTATACTCTATATAGAACAATTCATCAAATCCGATGACGGGGAAGAGATTTGTCTGGTAGATAGTGGAACCACCAACTCAATACTAAGGAAAATCAAGTATTTCCATACGTTAACAAAGAAAACAGGAAATATCATGACCATCGCCAGAAGCAATGCTCTAATTGTTGGCACTGGAAGAGCCACAGTTATTCTCCCTATGGGTACCCGAATAGTAATTGAGGATGCTCTCCTATATCCTTAATCAAAGTGTACCTTGTTGAGTTTCAAGGATATTCGCTTGAATGATATTTATGTCGAGACAAAAAATAAGGGTGGTGCAAAACACCTCCTCTTGACCAAATTTGACGGCGACCGGAAAAGTGTGGTTGAAAAACTTTCCTCCATCTCCTCTGGGTTATATTACACCTACATAAAACCTGAAGAATATGCAGTAATGAAGATAGAGTATAAAGTCTTGGAGCCTTTTAAGACCTAACATGATCGATTAGAGCATCCTGGGGTAGGCATGATGAGAAAAATAATAAGTAACTTTGTTGGCCATAGCATAAAAACTTTATCCTTTCCTAAATCTGAAGATTTCTTATGTACAGCCTGTGTCAAAGGAAAGCTCATCACTAGACTCTCTTACATGAAAGTAGAGGCGGAATCACCTATTTTCTGAAGAGAATACAATGTGATATTTATGGACATATTCAACCCTTATCGGGTCTCTTTAGATATTTTATGGTGATACTTGATGTTTCTACTAGGTGGTCCAATGTATGTCTGCTGTCTACTAGGAACCACGCATTTGCTAAACTAATAGCTCAAATTATCAGATTAAGGGTAAACTTTCTAGATGAAAGAATTAAGTCCATTAGAATGGACAATGCCAGCAAGTTTACATCTAAGGCATTTAATGACCATTTTTAGGCTTAGGCATTAAGGTAGAGTATTTTGTACCACATGTCCACACTTAGAATGGTCTTACAGAGTCATTCATCAAAAGGATTAAGCTGATTGCTAGACTCCTGCTATAGAATAGTAGGCTCCCCACCAACTGTGTAGTGTTGCATGCAGTAGCACAAATAAATTTAAGACCGACTACATATCATCATGTTTCCCCTTTACAACTAGTGTATGAAAAAGAACCAAGTAATTTTTATTTGTGAAAATTTAGATGCGCTGTGTATGTGCCAATTTCACCACCACAATGAACAACCATGGGGTCCCACCGGAAGTTGGGAGTATATGTTGGTTTCAAGTCCCCGTTGATTATTAAATATCTTAAACCTACCACGGGATACATATTTACAACCCAACATGCCAATTGCATCTCGAAGTTAATTTACTAGCATTAGGGGGAGGAAAGTATCTTAATAATGATAAATACTGAGAAATAGATTGAAATACCTCAGGCTTTCGGGCCTTGGATCTACGCACTATAGAAACTGAACTAGAAGTTTAGTGAAAAATAAACCTGCAACAAATTATAAATAATTTGCTAGATACCTTCACTGATTAGAAGAGAGTGATAAAGTCTTACATACCAGCAGCAAATGCTCGGAGAGAGTGGAAGTACCCTAAAAGGATACTCAAACCACTCTAACCCCTTATGTGAAGAAGAGGGGGAGAGCACCGAAGAATGATGCCTTAATTCCGCGGAGATGTCCACAGAAAACGAAACTCGATGAAAATAAGATATCTCCCATATCAGTTGAAGAAGTTCAACTTGAAATTGAGAAAACCCTAAAGGAAATGATCCTAATGATCGTAACCCCAGTACAATTGTGCGCACACAAACTAATACTAGGATTTTGGAACAACTAGACTCCAGCATTGTGGAAAATCATGAGGAGCTGGATGAGATAAATGAAGAAATATCCACTAATTTTGTTCAGTTAGGAAAAATATATAAGAGAAAAAATACATTTGTCAACATCTATTTCACCTCAAAGATTGTGAGAAACATTAAACTGGATCTAGAACCAAAGTCCTTAGCTGAATGCCAGAAGTGTTAAAATTGGGGGTAAGTGGAAGGAAGCAATTGAGGTAGAATTACTCTCGCTGAATAAAAGAAAAGTGTTTGGTCCGATAGCCCGAACACCACCCAAAGTATTCCTTGTAGGATGTAAGTGGGTTTTCGTCTAGAATAGAAACGAAAATAATAAGGTGGTGAGATACAAAGTGAAATTTGTGGCACAATGGTTCACGCAGAGACCCGGTATTGATTATAATGAAACTTATTCTCCTGTTATGAGTGGGATAACGTTTCGATATTTGATATAAATGGTGGCATGTATGAAATTAAGTATGCAGTTAATAGATGTAGTGACCGCGTACCTATATGGGTCACTAACTTCGAATATTTATATGAAAATCTCAGAAGGAGTAAAGATTCCAGATCAGGATAAATTGAATCGAAACTTGTACAATGTCAAGCTGGAAAGATCGTTGTACGGTTTAAAACAGTCCGATAAAATATGGTACAACCGGCTTAGTAAATTCCTCCTGAAGAAGGGATACACTAATAATGAAGATCGTCCCTGTGTATTCATAAAGAAATCCCAAATGGATTCTGTATTATTTCAGTATGTGCCGATGATCTGAATATCATCAGGACGATAGAAAACATAAAAGAAACAAGTTCCTATCTTGTTGAAGAATTTGAAATGAAGGACTTGGGATGAACCAAGTTTTACTTAGGCTTGCAGCTGGAGCATCTCTCTAAAGGAGTCTTAGTACACCAATCCTCTTATACTAAGAAGGTCTTAGAGAAATTTAACATAGATAAGTCATATCCAGTGAAAACACCGATGGTGGTCGATCCCTAGAAGCGGATAAAGACTCTTTTAAACCAATAATGAAAAATAAGAAAATTCTTGAACCAGAAGTTCCATACTTAAGTGCCATTGGGGCACTAATGTAACTTGCTAACTATACGAGGCCAGATATTGTCTTTGCAATAAACTTGATAGCTAGACACAGCGCAGCTCCAACTAGAAGACATTGGGCTGGTATTAAAACCCTCATCAGGTATCTTCAGGGTACACAAGATCTTGGATTATTTTACCCGAAGAACCAAGACTTGACTATGGTTGGATATAAAGACACCAGATATCTGTCTAATCCATATAATGCAAGGTCCTAGATAGGATTTGTATTTATTTGTGGTGGTATAGCCATTTTTTGGGATCATTCAAGCAGACCTTGATAGCTACATTATATGGATTTTATGATGCCTCACGGGATTGTATTTGGCTTAGGCGGATGGTTGGCCATATCCAAAAGTCATGTGGTATGAACACCGTCTATGACCACACTATTATCTATGAAGATAATAACACTTGTGTTGCACAGATACAAATAGGATATGTTAAGAGTAATATCACGAAGCATATTGCTCCTAAGTTCTTTTATCCTCATGAGCTCCAGAAGAACAGATATATAAAAGTATTAAAAGCTAAGTCTTGTGATAATCTAGCAGATTTATTTATAAAATCCCTTCCAGCCTCTAGTTTTTATAAATATGTTTGAGGCATATGTATGAAATGACTTAGAGAAGTACAAGATTTAGGAGGAAGTAAATTCCTAAACCATAGTCCTTATGTAAGGCCAGAAAATCTACATAATCCTGAAGATCTAAATGTTGCACTCTTTTTCCCTTTGTAAATTATTTTTAAGTTTTCCCACGTAAATGTTTTTAATAAGGTAATAAATGTGTCACAAGGAATGGATACAATGTATTCTTTTCTCCATCCTTTTTTCCATTAGGATTTTAGGAGTTTTTATGAGCCATGTGCATGTCGTGATATTCGCCCGAGGGGAGTGTTACAAAATATAGAAGATTCTGGTGTGGGCAAATACCAGAATTGCCCTGTTGGGCCTAAACTATAAATAGAGAGGCGTTGTTCCATGTAAATATATATGAGAATTAATAAAAACTATGTTCTGATGCTATCTCTCAATTGGTATCTACTGCAATTGATATATTATTGTTAGATATTAATTGTATGGATTACGTTACCATCCATCTATTTCTCCATTGATTTCATAACAGTACCCACGAAGTTGTTGGAGCGTTCACCGCAGGTCCAAATTACGATTGCATGGCTCTGGATGCTTATGTGGCCCTTTGACCCTTGCCAACTACGCATCCACGCGGCACCGTTTCTTACGTGACCTTTGACCATTTCCTGTATCGTTCACTCTCAAGTCACCCGTTTCCTTTCCAACGCCGAAGCAGACGCTGCGAGGGATCACCGCAAGCTTGTTTTTTCCTGGCTCTGGGCCTCTAGGCGTAGGGGGCACTGCCTCACGAGCGCTTGATATCCCATATGCCACCGCTGTCGATCGAATTTGGAGCGTAGCCAGTAATTCAGCTTTTCTGTACTTCTTCCAGTTGACCTGCAAATATTCAGCTCTTCTGTACCCTTTCCAGTTGATCTGCAGATATTCAGCTCTTCTGTACCTGTTCTGGTTGATGTGCAAATATTCAGCTTTTCTGTACTTTTAATGACGACCGGCATTTCTTTGGGTAGGTTTATTTTCATGAGTGAAATGTTAATTGAAAAATGGATTCTCGCATCCGTTGGTCCGTCTTATGATTGGCGCACCGTGTGACATTCCGCTCCTGGTTCAACGCTGACGATAGGTACAACCGCACCGAACCTAAAGGAAATTGTACTCCTAAAAGCTGTCAGACTTATTACTCCATTTAAATTGGCTGTATATTGAAAATGTACCAAAAATCCGTCGTCGCATTTTGGAAAAGAACCTAGGTGACATCTTGCTTGTTGAGGTGGCCCATGTAGCTTACGAATAGTGAGAATGGCGGCCGTGAACCAAATGACAATGGCTTTGGGTGATCCTACCACACAGTCCCCAGCAGATCATCGGCTGACACCTACCTAGCTCAGTACACAGGCACACAGCACAAGTACTAGTTCTACCGAAGATGTTTCTTGCTGGCAGTGCACGAAGTAAAGGGGGAGATGAAAACATTGAGACCGATCGAGCCCCAAAGAAAGAGAGATCCAGTACTCCTCGTGGTCTAATTCTGCGTTCCTCGTGGAAAAGGAAGAACCCAAACCACCTACAGGGGACGCACATAGTGCGGGTAGGGCCTGCCTAGCTATGCAACCCGATCGATCGATATCAGAAGAAAGAAGTGGTGGGTGCCATGCATGCCTAGCTTGCTCTCCTCCATTATTCATGGCCTCATGGGTGCTGAGCAAGAGCTAGCATGATTTGGATACCACTGCTCTGTACGTCTTCCGGTATATATCATTACTACAGAAACATTATTAGTAGATGCAACATCACAGATGGTTTTGTGAAACTACCTGTGTAGGATTAATATCACAGATGGTTCTTGGTAAGAACCATCTGTGAAGTATCACAGACGGTTCTTGGTAAGAACCGTCTGTGATAATCCTCATCACAGACGGTTTTTATTAAAAACCGTCTATGATAATCCGGTATATATTACCGCTCAGATCCGCACATGTCTTCAGTTTGATCCAGATCTAGATGCCCTGACCTCCTTTTCCCCTCGAGCCCGACGCCCTCCTTCTCCCCCCGAGCCGTCGCCGACTTCTCCGAGCCTGGTGCCCTCCGCCTCCCTCTGAGCCAGGCGCCCTCCTCCTCCCCCCCGAGCCGTCGCCGACTTCTCCAAACCCGGCGCCCTCCGCCTCCCCCTGAGCCTGGTGCCCCACCTGAGCCCATGAGGTGAAGAAGATTTGTGATGATGTGAAGAAGATTTTTCATATTTTATATAGAATAAATATTGTTGTTCATATAGACTAATTATTGTTTCATATAGAATAATTAATATCTATTATTCATGTTTTATATAGATATTTCATGTTTCTGTAGATACATATTATTCATGTAGATGCATGTTTAATAGGAAGAGTTTACAGAGATGAAGACGACCAAAAATTTTAAAAGTGCAAGTGCGGCGCAATGGAGGAAAAAGGATGAGCAGGCAATCCAACGGGTAGGGTGGGTAAAATCCCACAGCTGGGCTCTTGTAGGAAGCGCTGAGTGTAGAATCTTCTTAAGAATCATTCCAGGCAAGTAGGGTCAAAAATTTTGTGAAATACTTCAAAAATATCATTATGCATGATACATTCTAAGTGCAAATGCAATCGCTATCTTTTTATTGGTATAGGTATCTATCACTCTGGAATCGAGGCCTCGCGAAAGGAACACATCCATAATCGACGAACTTGTCAAGCTGCACAAATAGTGCTTGGATGGGAGATTGCCTGTTTATGATGGAAGAAAAGGTGTATTACCTTCTAAGTGCAAATGCAATCGCTATCTTTTTACTGGTTTATCACTCCAGAATCGAGGTCTCACGAAAGGAACAGATTCATAATCAATGAACTTATCAGGCTGCATAAACAATATTTGGATGTGCGATTGCCTGTTTATGATGGAAGAAAATGCGTGTTACCTTCTAAGTGCAAATACAATCGCTATCTTTTTATTGGTCTATCACTCCAGAATCGAGGTCTCACGAAAGGAATAGATTTATAATCAATGAACTTGTCAGGCTGCATAAGCAATGCTTGGATGGACGATTGCCTGTTTATGATGGAAGAAAAGGCGTGTTACCTTTTAGGTACAAATGCAATCGCTATCTTTATTTGTACATGTGTATTTGTTAATGGATATTTTATTTCATTTCAATTAATTGATTTACGAAATGGATGTTTTTGTTACTAAAATAAATTGAGATGTGAATTGGATATATACATGTACATGTTGATCTACTTGTTTTAGAGGTTAGCCAATAAACAAAAATAGATTTAGGAGAAAGAAAGAATATCAACCGTCTGTAATAAGTAACTATCACAGACGATTTTTGTTAAAAATCGTCTGTCTCAATCGTCTGTGATAAGTAACTATCACAGACGATTTTTGTTAAAAACCGTCTGTGATGTATGATGGCTTTCGAGCCGTCTGTGATGACCTCGTATCATTACTGACCCATCAATTCAGACGGCTCACTCAACCATCTGTGATGACATTTTTCAACCTTCTGTGATAACATTTTATGTAGTAGTGTATACAGATGTAGACTATGAACTGATATAATTAATCAACCATTTACTCACTGATAACTGATGCAATTAATCAGCCATTTACTCACTAGTAATTACTTGTCCTCAATACCCAATAAAATCTCAAATTCAAATGTTTGAATCTCATTTAAACAGAGAGAGATACATAGTTAAGCAAAAATAAGGTAGAATTAATCTGCTAAGTGGTGTGCCATGTCACAGTACAATCGCACGTCATAAGTCACAAGTCATGTTATTTTCTACACGAAAATACGTCAATACACGCGCGTATATATGTGTGTGTTTTTAGCCAAAGTCCTCTTCATGCCACCTCCATCTATATGTCACATGTTTCAAGGAGTAATAAGGATTTCATCTTATAAATTGCATTCCCTTCACTTGGCCAGACAATATGGTAGTAAATTATGTATGCTTTGGAATGATAAGAAATGAGCCTCACACTCATATAGCCTTAATTTCTAACAATTCCCTATCAATTCTAAAGTAAGTAGTAAATAGATATAAAAAATATTTTGCTGAAGTATGGCCAATATACCGGTTTTCTACTGCAAGTCCCGTACATGATGAACTTGCACTTAGAATGATAAGATTCATCTTCCTACATCTGATGAATGGACTATGTCTTGAATTCATAGCTTTTCGTAGTTAGACTACACTTGAAATCTCAATTGATACTAGACTGCCAATAAATCATGTCTAAATGGAGCGTTATATGGTCATACTCCCTTATATGCTCATAAGCTTTTTAGAGAAAGTCTCGTTCTCATGAACTATGACCACACAATTAATATCAAGTAGGTGTATTCTTTCTAAATATCATGCAGGCTAATACTTTTTTCTTATTTGGACAACTGAATACATTAAATCTTTATGCCAACCTTCCATATAGTTAAGAGTACTTTGCCTAACAAGGGTTTCTCAATTTTCTAATAGATTTAAGCCACTACTTCACATGTTGAAAGGACTTCATGTTATCCTTAGTAACCATGACTTTAGTCATGTTGTTTGATTATCACAGTACATCAAGATTGTCAGTATTGGTTTCTCAACCAATAGCAAGTATAACAAAATCTATCTCAGCCATTCAGTTTCAACAATGGCTATGTTAAGTGATACAAGTTTTGCTTTTATGGCTGACCTTATCAATATGGTTTGCAAGACTTCCATGAAACTATAGCTCCAACTAAAGTAATACATAGCCACTTATAGTTTTGATCTCATCTATAGCAGATATCTACTTGGACTCACTATATCCTTCTAATGCAGAAGAATATCTAGCATAACAAATTCCAAAAGATGTTATGCTTCTTAAGTAACGCAACACTATTTGAAGTGCCTCTTAGTGATCATCTCTTGGATTAGATGTGAACCGACTTAATTTGCTCACAGCAAATGAAATATCAGGTCTTATAGCACTAGCTAAATACATTAAGTAACTCGATAATTTGTGAATATCTCAATTGATTTTTTTCTAGCTTCTAGTTATTTCGTGGCATAATGCTAGTATTATAGGACATTGGAGAAATTATACAACCCTCATAGCCAAAATGGCTCAACATTTTTTTAGCACAATGGGATTGGTTCAAAGTAATTACATCTTTGCTTTTGATCATTTAATATTTAGAATGACGTTTGCCTCCCCCCAATCTTTCATATCAAAACATCGAGACATGAAAGATTTAGCATCATCAATTACAGTAGTGCTGGTTTCAAATATAAGTATGTCATCCATATACAAACACAAAATCACCTCTTGACCCTCATCATAATGGTAATATATACATTTGTAAGCTTTGTTCGCAGCAAGGCTAGCAGATGTCAAAGTTTTGTCAATCTTCTCGTGCCATTATTTAGGAGCTTGCTTTAGGCCATGCAAGAATCTCAATAATTTGCATACCTTATTTTCTATTTAGAAATCACAAAATCATCCGTTTGATCCACACACACACACACACACATATATATATATATATATATATATATATATATATATATATATATATATATATATATATATATATATATATATATATATATATATATTTCCTCCTCCAACTCTCTATTATGTAAAGTTGTCTTCATATCTATTTATTGGACATGTAGACTATAGGAAGATGCTAACACAAGGATCACTCTAATGGTTGGTTAATCTGACAAGAGGAGAATATGTTTCAAAGAAACACTCTACTTCCTTTTGGGTGCAATCATTTATCAGACCCTGAATTTGCCATTCGAAGTACTTAGCCCAGTTTAAACCAACCCCTAGGATACCTTAGACTTAGGCCATTAGAATAAATGAATGTTACTTGCGAACTGTTATCCCCTTGTCAATAGCCTCAAGCCTTTATAAGATACCAATGCTAAAAAAGTTGTTTTTTCTTCTAAGTTTCCCTCTTGTTTGTGAGTTTTTCTTTTGTTTGTTTTTGGGTTGGACAAGCAAACTCCTCTTAGTCTCCTTCCATCTATTTCTAATCCTTGAGAAGCGACGAGTAGATAGTGAACACCAAGAACAACGGCAATGACAACATCAACAACAATGAGATTCCACCGTCACCACTAGCCAATGGACACGACTAGGTCCAGATGATGGCCAACCAAAATCAACTCATCCAGCTGCTGCTTCATACTATCAACACATCTGCTCAGAATGTTCCACCGCCACCAGCTCAAGCACCACAGTCCCACTTGTCGAAGTTCTTGAGAATGTGTCCACCAACTTTCAGCAGTAGGTCGCGTCTTACTGTCGTCTGTCTATGGGTAGGCTTCGGCTTTGCTTTTTTCAATTTGCTTCCATAGTTTTTCCCCTTTTTATTGTTGCCAATGAGCATTGATGTAAAGTTTGGTCATAAGATCGTACTCTTTTATTTAATAAAGCTTGTCATTTGTGCTTGATATTTCTCCCTGTTATCGCTGTGTGTACTAGCAATCCTGTACTAGTGTGAATTACATAGAGGATCCGAAGTCATTGCTCTGAGCTCCAACAAATATTCTCAAAGAATGAAGCATCTCTAGATTTCATTATTGTGTTAGCAAAAAATCTATAGACCGTGCTATTATGAACATATAATAGAAAAATACAATTGACTATTTTAGGTTCAAATTTTCTCTTTTTGTGCAATGGTATATTGACATTTGCCCAACATCCCCAAGTTCATAGAACATTGACATTTGGTTTCTCCCCTTTCATCACTCATATGGAATAATCTCAATCTTTTTAGGGATTACTCTATTTAAGACAAAAGTTATTGTCAAGATAGCTTCACCCCACCATGCCTAGCATATCGACACTCTATAACATGGCATTAACCAAGTCTATTACTATCCGATTTTCCTCTCCACTACCCCTTTTGATTGGGGTGAACATGGTAGTATAAATTTATGGACTATTCCATACTCAGAACAGAATTGAAAAATTCATGAAAAATGTACTCTCCTCCACAATTAAACATCAGTGTTTTTATTTTCTTCTCTAGCTAGTTCTCTACCTCAGTCTTATAAGTATTAAAGTAGTTTAAAGTTTCATCCATAGTTTTTAGCAAATACACATAGTAGTAGCGTGTTGCATCATCAATAAAAGTTCAAAAATATCTGTTGTCTCCTTTTGTCAACAATCCATTCATCTCGCACAAATTTAAATAAACAATATCTAATGATGCCAAGTTCTGTTCATTCTCTAATGTTTTAAAGGGTTTTCGAGAATGCTTTGCTTGCACAAATGACTGACCCTTTGATCTTTTGATAACTTTATATTTTGGAATTAAATATAATCTGGATATTCTAGTAATACTATCAAAACCAATATGATAGAAATAAGAATGCCAAATATTGGCCTCATATTTATTTAAACTAATCACAACTTTCAGATTATAACAATACTCTAATGTATTCAGGCGGAATAAGCCTCTGCTCTTATAGCCTTTACCAACAAAATTCCTAAACTTATACATTACAACTTTATTTGACTCAAATACTATCTTATAACCATTTCTGCATAGGAGAGAACCACTAATGGGGTTCTTATTTATTGTAGGAGCATGATGTACATTCTTCAAGTAGACAATATTCCCTGAAGTAAGCTTCAAATTCACTGTGCCAATACCAAGAATGAAAACATGTGACCTATTTTCCATTAGGACGGAGAAAGCCTCTACTGCATGGTAAAAGAAAACAAGAAAATACGTGAATATTAGCATCTGTATTAACCCACCAATTAGTGGATTGTCAGTCATGCTAAAAAGACAATAGGTGAATTACTATACCCTTATGAAGTTAAGGCCTCATCTATAATCATATTGATATCCTTCTTCTTTGGTTGTTCCCCATCCCTACTCTTGGGGAAGCAACAATCTTTCGCCATATGACTGTCTTTTCCGCACACAAAGTAGCTGATATCTCTCAAATACTTTTTCTTAGTTTTCTTATTCTTAAAACTAGTTGTCTTATTCAATTAGTTGGATTTGCACTTTGCATAGAAGTCTTTTTCTCTATTAAATTTGCATTGTTCTAACTAGAAATGCTGGGTGCATCTGTTGCTCTTGCCTTTTCTTCCACATCTAGAGCAGTAATGAGATTCTCAACAGAAACTCTTCCTTCCTGTGTTTCAAGCTAATAGCAAAATTCTGCCAAGAAACAAGAAGTTTGGCAATAATGCTCGTAGCCACAAATTTAGGAGGCAGTACACAGCCCATGTGTGCAATCTCACCAAACAGAAGTTGAAGGTCATGTATAACTATTGACTTAGCCTCGTCCATGCTAAAGTTGAAGAATTTCTCACACATGTATAGCCAACAACTAGCTTCTTTCTCTGTATATTTATACTCTAGTGTATCCCACAAAGTTGAAGCATTTCTCACACATGTATAGCCAACGATGAGTTTATGTACATATTATAGAGTGATCTACTAGAATGGTCAGAATACAACCAAGAGTAATGTTGTTTGCATTGTTAGACTGCATGAAGTGGCCAATTGTAAAGGGATATTGCGTGTGGATGACCCACCCCAGCTCCAAAGAGATGAGTCAAAAGTTGGCTCTAGTCTACCATCCATGAAAGTTCTGATCAGAAAACCTTTTAGGTTTCATTGTATCCGAAACACCAGCGATTACTAAATTGCAATAAAGTTCACAATAATGTATCTAGAATGTTGAAAATGTGAGCAATATTTTTATTCTAGATTTTACTAAGAGGCAAATATTATAAATGACTAGTGATGCATAGCTCATAACTAAAAGTAGTAGACAAATCATACTGTACTTCAAATATACACAAGCAGCGTAGGCTCGATATAGCGCATAACGTAGATGAAATAGCAAAGCAAGCAGTCACACAGATGTGCGCTGTCCAGAAACCCTCGTGTAGGTTTTCATAGCAAAAATGACTCGGACATACCACTCCCCTCCTTCACGGTGCACACCAAAAAGAAAAGTCGATGAGGTTCAAATGGCGCAACACAACAACACAAGTTTGCAGGAGGAAGAAAAGGAAATGGAGCAACACAACATCACACGTTTGCTGGAGGAAGGAAAAGAATGGAGGAGGCAGTGATTTGGGCACCCCCGCTGGATGTCTCTAGGCATATATATATATATATATGTATATATATATATATATGTATATATATATGCAGACTATGATGAACTAGTGTGATTAATCAGTAATTTACCCACTAGTAACATGCGTGCGTGCATGCGTATGTGTATTTAGCCAAAGTCCTTATAAATTATCTTCTCTCTACTTGGTTAAGTAATATGGTAAACTATGCATGTTTTAGAATTATAGGAAATAGACCTCATACTCATATGGACCTTATTTCTAACACCAACTCAACCTTTTGTTTTGTATCTGGGGTGGCACCTACCGTTGTGATGGCTAGTTGTGTGATAATCTATTTCATTATGAAATGCTAGTGTCACCAACGATGTCCCCAATTAAGGGGGTGTTCATATTGGTTTCTGTTTCTGACACTTGCTTGGAGAAGTTAGAAGTCAATATAAACACCTGGCTTCTCGAAGCGGTTTCTTCATTTCTCTCGCTCCTGTCTCGCTCTAAGGATAAGGCATAGGGTCACGTGCGTATTACGCACCTCACTCCTCTCCTCCTGTCTCACGTACGTATCTCTCTCTCACTTTTTCCACCGCTTGCCCACTTCTTCTAAAAGCCATTTCCTATAGATAATATTATTTATTTTCAATTAAAGCCATCAACCATAGCTAAAAGCTATTAGTCGCAGCTAATATGAACACTCATAAGGTCCGAACGACCTAGCTTTTTTTTCTTTTTAATGCACCGTGAAGTAGATCCAATGAATGTTGTTCATTGATCCCACTGATTAGACAATTTCTCATTTCTAGTAATATAATTAAGTTTGTTTGACGATCCAAATTGTAATATCCCGAACGTCGTTTCGGCGTCGGTTTCTAAATTAATTACGGAGTCGCCCGGATTTTTGGTAAATCACGGAAGGTGAAAATAAATTCTTTGGAATAGTCTAAAATAATAAAAAAATAATTAAAAATAATTAATTGAGAGGTTTTAGGCTGTTCGGAGGGGTGGGCCAGCCAGCCCAAACAGGGGCCCGTACCCCCTCTCAAACCCTAGCACCCCCCTTTATAAACCCCTTGGGGAGCTCTCCCTCCCCCTTTTCCCACCCCAAGCCGCCACACACAGCCCCCTTGCGCCCCCTCTCTCCTCTCTAGTGTTGCCCTGTTGGTGCAAGAAGAAAACCAAGGAGAAGGAGAAGGAGAAGAAGGAGAAGAGAAGAAAGGGAAGGAAGAGAGGAAGGGGAAGAGGAGAAGAGAAAAAGGGTGTGATTCCAGGGCTAGGTAATTGTTTCTCTCCCTAATTTCCTCAGTTTTCTGCTGTTTTTAGGGTTCTTAGCCCAAGATTTTGGTGGGGATTAGAATTTAGAACCCCTGATTAGAGAATCCTGATTGGTTGTCTGTAGATCAAATCGTGTGATGTTACTGTTCATGCGGTTTTAACCCCTAAAACGAATTTTCCCAAGGGTATCTACAAAAGGAAAAATGTAGAGGACGACGATACGCATCTACTGTATTTTTTTCAGAATTTTTGGCCGCGTAATTTAGGCGTAACAGGGTCTGGAATCTCGCTGTCCGTCAGGGGCAAGACAGGGACAGACCGCTGTTCAGATGGCAATTAGGGATAGAAAATGATTTTTATATTTTTGGTAACCATTGAGAAAGTTGTAGGGAATTCAGTCATCTAGCTTCTGTAAAAGAACCAGAATTTTTAAAGCCTTGATCTATTCTGGGGATGTATTACAAGTCGGCTGTCCAGACTTTCAGAACAGAGGACATCCTCTGTTTTGTGCATTAGATATCACCTTGTTAATGACAAAATAAAAATATGTGATCTACATGAAAAGTGTAGATATTCAAGTGAGGAATCTTGATATATATCTTTTGCCATGATTAGTGTTATATTTTTAAAGATATAAAATGTTAAGCAGCGCCGCTGCAGTGGGAAGATTGTAGAACCGTTACGCGGGGAAAGATGTTGTGGGATTTTGGGGCTTAGCGATATCTTTTCTTCGAGAGTCGCATTTTCATTGTTGTAATGTGTGCTGAGAGGTACCTTTTGAACAGGTGGTGTTGCTTCATGAATGCACATGATTTTCTTCGCTTCAACGGTAGAGGCAAGTAAACGTAGCGGTTGTGCTACATGTTTAACTTGTTAATTATTCTACCTTCACATTAAGTATTTCTTTTAATTTGAGTTGCCATGCCATTGTTACATGCCTTCTTAATGTGGTTCATGTGGAAGTACTTTAAGAATTCAATAGTTTATGATCTTGATGGTTAATAGTGGGTATGTGGAATTGTTCTTGATGAAACAAGTGTAGTTGTGGGGTAGTAATCTTTATGAATATATATTGTGGCCTAAGTGGTAGTATTCTTAATGAATATTTGTGGTTGTGGTGGTAGTATTCTTGATAAATAAATTGTGGGTCATGTGGTAATGATCTTATGAAGCTTTGACATTGTGCTTAATGAGATGCATGTGGATATTGAGAAAGTATTCATGATGATTATGTTGCTAATCTTCGTGGTTAGATTCTTGTGGTTTATGATTATCATATCATTCATAATATGTCATGACATTTGCATTGTGAATGTCGCCGTTTATAGCCGCGACCGTACCGGTACAGCATCGTACAATGCCGTAGTACGATGCACACTCTTACCTTGTTGAGTAAGGGTGAAGTGGAGCATGAGCATTCATATGCATTGCATTGTGGGAAGATCATATGCATTTTTATGCAATATCTTGTGGTGAAGTTATTTTGCAAATAAAACAACTTCATAGTTGTGATGTGGATTTGGCTCATGAGAGTCACTTGCGATATGAGGAATGTGGTTGTGGTCATGGAATGAGGTCCACCCCTTGTGGTATGATAGGGGTTAAGATTGTGGTACAAGAATCTTTTCTCTTGTGGTAACTGTTAATATCAGTTGTGGATGTGAGAAACAATAAAAATAGTGAGGTAAAATATGTTAATGCTTTACTCTGATTGGTTATGGTAGTGGTTGAGGATGTGAAGTAGACAATTAAGATTTATTTGCTAATGATTTATTATTGATAGTAGTAAATGTGGTTAAGACAATAATTGTGGTTATTGTGGAAAATGAATAATGATGCTTAACAACATTGTAGTTTAATTAGCTTATTAAACAGTTTGCTTGCTGAGATTTTTATCTCACTCTTGCTTTTCCCCCCTCTCCAGGTGATTCTCGAGTATGCATGGGATGGGTAGAGCGGCACATCACTGTCACACATCATATCATGATTAATGTTGTAATAGTTGTGTAGTCTTAATCATGGATTTATTTTCCTTATTGATGTTTGTTTCAAAGTAATAATGCTAGACAGTGGTTCATTTTATTTGGTTAAACTTTTTAGCAGTTATTCTTTAATTAATAGTGTTCCAATGCCTTGCTTTAGTATGCTTCCGCTTAGCTTATCATGATTCAAAAATTATTGCCAGTTTATGTTATCTTGTAAATTGGCTGGCTGTAGAGTGGTTTGGTGGCATCTCAGGGTAATGTGGATTCTGGGGTGTTACACAAATATTTTCAAAAAAGGAAAAGGGGAAAGAGAAGGAGGAGAAGAAACTGAGGTAGTAGCATACAGTACATGTTTTGAGGACAAGTAAATACTCTGCTCTAGTGAGCTTCTATTTTTGGCTTCTAACTTTATACTTTCATCCTTTTTAGCTTTTTTAGGATTCTTTGCCTTTTCTTATTTCCTCTTATTCTTTTGTATTGTGTGTAATGATATAACTTTTTATTTTTTTAAAAATTAAATATGCTAAAAAAACTAACAACACCTACAGTATATTTTTAATTAATGTAGTAGAAAAACAAACACAAAACTAAGTTTATAAAACCAAATGAGCACTATCTAGCAATCATCTCCACTGATAAGTGCACTACTACAGAAAGTCTAATACTAGACATCAAATCATAGACGATTTTATGAAACTATTTGTGATATACACTATCACAGACGGTTTTAATTTGGAGACCGTCTGTGGTGTTTGTGGCAGGAGAAAAGGAGTATCACAGATGATTCTTACCGATGAACCGTCTGTGGTACTCAAATATCATAGACGATTTTTAATATAAAACTGTCTGTAATAGTTTTTTTGTTAAAAACCATCTGTGATAATCTGGATTATCACAGACGGTTTTATATTAAAAACCATCTATGATATTCCAGTACCACAGACGGTTTTTTTGTAAAAAACCGTCTGTGATAATCCGACTAGGTATTTATTCCGCGTGTCAGAACCATATCTATCTTCATTTCGATCTAGATCTAGCCGGTACTGGAGCTGGAGGGGTAAGGCTTTCAAGCCATTTAATTTGGTGGGAGGAGACTTATTTGGTAGGAGAGCTTTGAAGATTCATCAAGTTCTTGCTTGCCTTAGATATAGTTATTAATGAAATTTATTTTTCGTTGCATCAAAATTTAGATCTAACTAATTTTCGTTGACTGTTATATATATATATATATATATATATATATATATATATATATATATACTTTGAAGATCTAGCTAATTTATATTTAGCTAGTCTCAATGCATGTGGTTTTTAATATTAATTAAGTTGTTATATATGTGCATAATATAGGATCAAAGTTGGATATATACTGCAAACCGTGTGAGTGAAGAGTACATTAATGGCGTGTCTACTTTTACAAGAGCTGTCGAGGAGAATATGTTGAATAAAGGGTGGAATATATGTATTGTTCATACACTGACTATGAGAATTTAAAGATGTTAAAGAATCGAGATCAGATTGAAGCGCACTTGTTTGGAGAGGTTTCAAAAAAGGGTATACGTGTTATACCGGTCATGGCGAAGTCAATAATATGCCGCCGAATGACATCGCGGTGAAGTCAATGATATGCTGCCGGATGACATCGTTGGTAAATAAAAACCGTCTATGATTATCACCTATCACAGACGATTTTTCGTTAAAACCGTCTGTGATTATCAGTTATCACAGACGATTTTTAGTTAAAAACCATCTGTGATATTTACACCATAGACGATTCAAAAGTCGTCTGTGATGACCTCGTATTATCACTGATCCATAAATTTAGATGGTTCAGGAAACTATATGTGATAACGATTTTGAACCGTCTGTAATGATAATTTCTGTAGTAGTGATGGGTTGTCTTTCTAAATCCAGTTTTTTGTGCTGCCCTTAAGTAGATGCCGACAGGAGCTAGAGGAATATACCTAGCTATCTTGGATCATGGCATGGTCCCTATTCAAGTTCTCGTGGCGCCGCACGTCTCAGACAATTTGCTAGGTTCGTGGTGCCGTCATTAATATTTCCGAGTACCAATTAGCCTTGTCAATTCAACTTTTCCCTATTGTATCATCTTTTATGATCTAAAATTAGGTGCTCGCTCCCTGCAAAAAATATACTTCTTTCGGTCATAAAAAAGTGACATTTTTTATATCGATGCGATCTCCAAAACATAATTTTGATCATTAATTTATATTATAATATATTAATAAAATCTAATAAAATTATAAATGATGGATGTACTTTTCAAAGTAAATGTACACATTATTTTCATATGACCAATCTAAATGTTCATCGAAATATCAATAGAGAAAGTTCACAAAGTTTGACCGCATGGATCTGAAAGTCGCTCTTTTGTGATTCGAGGGAGTAAAACGTATTTCGTCTTGCACACAGGCCAATAAGACATTGAAAATAACTAGACTACCCTTAATTATTATCTGTAAGTACTACATTTAATGTATACATGTAGGGAATATAAAGTAAAGCTAGATATTTATTAAAAGTATAGAGGGAACAATATACTTATTTAGTATTGAAATATGAAATACATTTTATATTTATGGACAAGATTATTTAAAAATATATATCATATATTTTTGGATAGAAGGAGTATTAATTTACGGGCATTATTATCAGTCTCAGGGAGGAGAAGCCTAGTTAATTGAAGAAGGCATTTCCAACATTATTCCGGGCAGTCAAGGATAGATCGTTGTTGATAGATGCTTGACCGGACCAGAAAAGACTAACAGGCAACAGGTCTTCCATTCTTCATTGGTTTTCAGACCAACGAGACCAGACAAGACTAACAGGCAACAGGTCTTCCATTTTTCATTGGTTTTGTCAGACCGACGAGCTAGGTAGACTAATAATGGCCATGACGAAATAACAAAACAAATCATGCGCATGCTGTAAGCCTAAGTGGATAAGGATAGATAGTCAGCATGCATCCATTCAGTACAGCAAAGGAGTGCAAATGTCAGATCTATTTGGTTTGGTTTCCAAAGGAGAGGGGAGGAAAAAGGCAGGCTAGCTGCTAGTTGAAGGGGACCAATCTGGCTGTCGTGCACTCTAACCTGTCTAAACTAACTCACCAAAGGACAAAAAAAGGTCATCGCATAAACAAAGATGACATGACAATATTGCTTCCTCGATGGCCCAGATCTGGGAGCTGCTCACCAGCAGAAAGAGACGTATGATCTACCCTTGACAAAATATAACTTGTTAAAAATGTAATTATGCATGGTCAGTATATATGTGATGGCAAAATGGTAGAACTGCTTGCCCGAAAACTAACTCTAAAAATCAGTTTCTAGTTTGATGCGGTTGAGCCTGTCAACTGATGGTATTTTGAGCCCTCCATTTATATTGGGGCATTCGATTCACTCTCAGAACACGCTTTAAGGAACAGGATTAGTTTATGGGACCCTAATTGTCCGCCCTCGCTGCTATTGAAAGCCCTTGAGCTGCTCCCTCCTTTTTAGATCTAGTGGTCAATTAGTTGGTGGTTTGAGGGCAATGGGGTGGTTTAAGTTAGACACAAATGAGCTATAATTCAATCATGGTTGGGCCCCTTGAGTCAAAGATATTTTTCTCAATTGGTTTCTTGGTATTAAAGGCAAGGAAAGGATCTGCACATGTAAAGCATCTGTGCTGTACCACGTGATTAGTGGCGGAGGTAGGACTTGTAGGTCCTAACCGCTAAGTGAAAAATGTATCCTACCTTTTTGTATTTTTAGATGAACGAATGGGGCCTGCCTTTATTTGTAGCTTATTTAATGGGGCCCTCTGACTGGTTGTTACATTCTTGTGCGCATTACATGATATCCTTTCGGATACTATACCGATTTGATTATTAGAATAGCACGTTTTGATACCGTTTCATATCGATGTTTCATTTCAGATTTAATATAATAATACAAGTATATATATTTATAAGTATATATTTATTTAATTATACACACTAAATATCATTTGTAGTATTATTCTAAATACATAGCAGTACTATCATGTATAGCATATCTGTTTAGGTGTTGATACGATATGTACCGTCCTATACCAGTCGGAACGAAATGGTATTGATAAGTCTGTATTATACTCCAACTAATTCTGTCCAAGATCTCATGTGTGGCGTCGTAGCTAGATTGGCTTGCGATGATATGTTCGTTACATACCAAATATTGCATATATACTCAAACAAAATGTGTTCCTGAATTTTTGTCAAATGTGGTAGCCGGCAATTTGTCCGTGCACACAGTTTAATGGAACACAAGTATTCCAATTCAAGAAGAAGAAGAAGAGCTCCCTTTTTTGAGAAACCACGTAACTACAACTACACATGCAAAACACAGCAATAGTAAAATGTGGTCCTTTTTCCCATGAGTAAATATGAGGCTACGCGATATTGAGTCCTTTCTGGTTCCAAGAGATGAAGATATGTTTAATTGTGAATTGTGAAACAGTGGTCCCAAAATTCCAATATAAAGTCATAAAGACGGTCAAGAGTAGAATAAAAGGGAAGAGTTTTTTAAAAAATAATCTAATTTTATTTTAAATTACAATAATATACTTACGTTTTTTATTTTATATTAATAATCCTCTGTCGTTCTATCGTTGAGCTACTTGTGCTTGTCTCGTAACTATTGGACGACAAGTGTCTAAGTAGTTCAACGGTTAGACGACAAATGTTCAAGTAGTTCAACCATTGAGCGACTCGGGCGCTTGTCGCTAACCGTTGGATGACTAGCGTCTAGTTGCTCAACCCACATACACTGTATTGCCCGAATATTTCAGAGTAAGGCATGCAAATGCGCTAAGTGTCTAAGTCACTTACTGGCAACTGTTGAGCGATTTAGCCTATATTGTTGAACTGTTGAGCGATTAGCCTAAGTCGATCAACAGTAGAGCGATAGAGGATTATTACTGTAAAGTAAAATAAAAAATACAGATATATTAGTATAATTTAGAATACAAATATATTATTTAAAAAATTCTTAAAAGGAAAAGGGCCAGGTTGACCATGTAGAGCCCCCCATCATGTTTCTCTCCAGCTTTACACAGAAAAATGCTACTCCCTCTGCAATATAAATCCAAAGCTCATCATATGCACAGACTAGAGATATTAAATTTTAAAAAAGTTAATACCATTGAATCATGCATATCTCGATTAAATGACAAACTACAATTACTTAATTATTTTTTATCATTAAAGAAGCCGTACAAAATAATACTTTCATCCTTAATTTCTCAAAGGCAAAAGGCGTTAGTTCTCGCCTTACAAATAAACTTCGATGACTTCACATAAACCAAGCGCAAACTAAACTATAGCTGGGTGATAAGCGCAAAGTAAACTATAGCTGGGTGATACAATTAGGACAAGATCATTGTCAATATTGTCGTATCATATGTTAGCTACAAATGCACATATCATCGTATCATATGTTAGCTACAAATGCATATATCAGGTGCAACTGTTGAGATACGAATATGTTATACTAGCATAGATTAAAATTTTTATCACATAAACTATAAAGCATGCGAGTAACAACTCATAGATTGTTACCATTAGATGCGCAATGCAGCGAAAGTAGAGTTGAAGCAGCCGGTTCAATGTAGCATACATCGGTATATTGGAAGTGGTCATCGTTCTCTAGCCAACCATCTCCTTTTCGCGATCGTCCAAATCAGCACCGTAATCATAATAGCGCATGTATCGAAGTCCACATATCCAGGAATAAAGTGTCGTGCGCCGATGTGCTAGCACTAGGGTGCATGGTAGAGCCTGTGAGAGGTAGTGGTTAGGGTTTTGATGTGTGTGAATCAGATACATCCCTCAACCCTATGCTTATCTTAATATAGCCCATCGGTGGAACCCTACATTAGAGACCTAATAAGGTGTGAAGCCTACTTGGCCCATTAGTAACAGATCCAATCCAAACTGGTGTGTTCCAACCTGTTAAGTATGTGACCCTGTAGGTTCATGTATATTCGGCCGTGGCCCAAAAAATTCTTTTCGGACCACATGTCAATAGCGGTTTCTAGCATGACATATCGACTCCCAATATATATAAAGATCGTATTAGATGAACCTATATAACACTTATGCACCAATCCTTTTTACCTCATGATACCATATTGAACTCAAAGTGAGAAGCATACCATCATATGATAACTCAATCCTTTATTCAAACCCGTAGTGGATTATTAAGTTATGATTGACTCCTCAACCGCATTCAGCATGGCCATGTACTTCATTAATCCAACCACATCAAGGGGCTCAAAGATACCTCTCCAGTTATATGGAAGGGACAAATTTTATCTTGATCACTCATATTTCTCCGCATATTTCATAGTAAATCCAAAGCTACCTTTATAACCACTCACTTACGGGATAGTATTTAGCAACCCCTAAGTAAACAATTACACATATAGAAAACCATGATGATCTCTGGTCTAAGAATCCTACATATACTATGTATGAGACCAATTGATGACACTTATGAATATAACAATTCGCATAGTGTCTTATGGTAGGTTAATCTAACGCCATGTTCTCTAACATGTGTCCATACTATTGATTTGATAACTCCATATTCATGATCCATGAAACATGATCATCAATCAATACATGTACTGATTTATAAATCATAATTATCCCACACAATAATATAGGATCAGGGATAATTTAGAATAATATTAAAACATGAATAAAGAGTTCCATGAACAAGTCACATACTTGATGATCAATACAAAATATTTATTCAATGGATAAAATAATATAATGTTCAAAAGATCATAAATATAAAAGTGATACAATCATCTCTATGATCGTATCTAGAGCATATCACTAACAACAACCCTTAGACTGCACCCTAGCTAGCGATTGAGGCACCAAATAAAATAAAAATTCTAAAAAAAATTATAATACATTTGTCAATTTACTCTACTAATGTATAAAATTTTAAGTTTAAATTTATTTTGTGTTGAAAGTAATAAAAATGAGGAAAAAAAGTCTGACAGACGATAAACTAAAAAGAAAATGTGCCATTCTAAAGGTGGGTTGCACCTGATATGATCCCAGATAGAAAAGGATTATTCTAGTGCACTATATTACCACATCAGTTATTCACCATATTTTAATTTAGTTGCACCCGTATGTGTTTGACATGGCTCTCCCCCCTGTAACATCCTAAAATTTGGAGCAAGCAAAATCTCGTAGAATTTAAAACTTTTTATTTGCATCTTGCTGGTGTCCAAAATTCTTTTGCAATTTTATTTGAGTTCTCCAAAATTTGGGTTAAGTAAATTAACATCAGGACATAACTCCCCAATAAAAAAATGCTAAATATAAATAGTAATAATAATAGTAATCTTAAAATCATGTAATAAAAACAAAAGAAATATAGCAGGTGCAGAGTAATTTAAAATACAATATGTGCAAAGCAAAAATCGAATATAAGATAGTAAAACAAAATCAAAACATAGAAAATGCCATTTATAATTTGGTTTTAAATTAAGTTTATGCTCAATTGAAGAGATCTATTGTATGCAGTTTTCTCAGTCGGACAGCCTCCGTTTTCTCCCTTCTCTCTCCTCCCTTACCCTCTTTACCCGGCAGTCCTTGCGCTGCGCCCGTTGGTCACTACGCTGCCCTTCCTCTTTTCCCTCTCTGCCAAACAGGCCTCGCACCCACTTCCCCTCCTTTTCTCTGCGCGCGAGCACACCAGGCCCCACCTCCTCCCGTGCCCCTTTTTCCTGCTGCAAAGGGCCACCCGGCGGTCTCTTCCTCCCCTCCTCGCGCTGCTCTTCTTCTTTCCCCAGCGCAAGCCACCCCCGGTTCCTTCTTCCCCGGTCGCACCGCCCCCGGATTCTTCCTCCCCTGCGCGTGCTTCCCGCTCTCTCGTCCCATCAACGCCTATGCCGGTCCTGCATCCGAGCACATCTTGGACGGTTCTCCTCCGCGCCTCCTCTTGAACCGCGAGACGCCGGTGCATCGCACCCATGCCGCTCCCGTACCTCACCGAAGCACGCCATTGGCTCCCCGTCACCTCCCCGCGCCTCGCCCATGCCCTGCTGCGCTCCCTCGCCCATGCCCTGTGCGCGCCCATGCCCTGCTCCATGCCGCCGCCCATACCGCCTCCGTTCCGATGACGTCGGCCACAGCGCGAGGCCCCTCTCTCATCTTTCCTCGGCTATAAGAAGCCCAAGCCACTGTTGCCCCCTTTGCTCCTTCCTCTTCTTTTCCCCGCTCACTTCCGCGCCATCGCCGTCCTCGGCCGCTCCGACAAGGCTCTCCCCAAATCGACCGCATCCCCGTGCTCCTCTCCCTCCTAGGAACCTCCTCCAGCGACTGATTGGGTTTTCTCAGAGCAAGCTAGCCGCACGGTCGTCTTCCCCGCCTCTGGCTAGGACCGCCGCCGCCCACGGCCGTTTCTCCCATGGCCTTCCCCACTTCGATTCCCTGCGACAAGAGCATCCCTACAACATCTTCAAGCATCTCCGACCGCCGCCAGGGCCCCTCAACGCCCGAGCTCCTCTCTCTGCGTGAGCCTCCCCGCCGCTGCCTCGGGCTCCCGACACCGGCCTTCCCTGGTGCCTCTCCGGCTCGACCAAGCACACGGTGAGCTTCCCTATACTGTCTAGATGCTCGTGCATGCTTTATCTCTTCCCTTCCTCCTCGTCGCCGGCGGCCCGTTCCACCCTGCCACCGACCGCTTGTGCCATCGCTGGCCGTTCCCAGTGCCACCCCGACCCGTGCTAACACTCTAGCAGCTTCAACACCCCTGGGAGAAACCATGTTGCCGGCCACGCCTGCCTCTCCGGTCGTCGATCACCGGCGGCGACCAGTGCCTCACTAGTGCAGTCGGCTCCTCCGTCAGTTCAAGACCGCCCTAGCTGAACAACATTCTCCCCCTTCTTTTCTTGCCGAATGTTTCTCTGTTGCACCTGTTCTTTTTAGTTGCCATATGGGCCCAACTCAATAGCAAGTAGAGGGAGGTTAAGAAAAAGTAGTATTGCAAGTTTATGCAAATAAAAATCAAATAAGATTTAATTCAAGCTAACTTGCATGTTAGCCGTGATTAGCAAACTAACTACTTACAAGGGTTAAGTTATCCGAGTATTAAACCACAAAAGTTAAACTATACACATATGATTTAAAACCCTGCCTGGCTCATGAACTAAATAAATCTCAAAAATAATGCAACGTTCATATTAGACTCAAGATCTAATAAAAGACAATAGTGGCATAAATATAGTTATAAGTATATATGTGTATGACAAGTAATAATAATAGATTTGTGAAAAATCAAAATAAGGTTCTAATAAATAAGAATATTGAACGAGCCAACCTTAAATAGCTGCATGGGCATTAGCTTGGTAAGTGATCGGGAATAATAAAAGTATGTTGTTAATATTTATTTTGAAATATATAGGCTAAATAAACATTATAAAAGATAGCTGTGAGTAAATACCCAAAGGTCACAAGGTCGTAACTAAAAATGCATAGATTATCAAAGGCAAATAACTAATAGGGCTTTACGTTTAAAAGCAAGTCTAAAAGAAAATGGTGCGAAGGTACAGATTTGAAGATGTGAATGATAGTATAGTTGGGTTCGCAAGAATAGATCCTAAGTGAAGTTAAAATCATGAAAGATAATAAATGTGAATATATGTACATGAAGCATCAATAGCCCTCAATTTTCACAACATCGTAAACCAAACAAAGCATAAGTTCGATCATCTATTAAAAAGGACCCGTGGGACGTTAACCGTTAAAAATAATCTCGCTAACCTACACCTTAGTAAACAAGTTAATATTAGGCCACATAAAATAATACGTCTCCCATTTGCTAGAAGTATAGAATAAAGAAACCAACTTGATAAATCAACAATCGTATGCATTGTGCATATGACACATACCTTAAATCATAACTGTTAACCATGACAACACACTGTCCCAATAATTTCATACCCTGGTCAATAGGTATACTTTAACTCATGGAACTTCATTGATAAATATAAAAATTATAAAGGAAATTATTAAATAAAATAAGTCGAACCATGATATTTTACCATCAACCATGCCTAGCCATCTTTTGAACCTAGAGTGCAATGTTCCGGCAAATACTCCTCCCGCCATAACATTTCCTTCTTCCTTTCGTCATTCACCGCTCCGATCCCGTTGCCTTCCTCAAATTTCCGCATCCGATCAATCCTACCCAAAACGCCACCCTTTAACTTATGATAAAATTTAAGTTGAGTTTATTTGGCTTTTCTTGGATCTTTTGAGTTATTTGAGTTTATTGGGTTCCGTTGTTTAGCGCGTAACTAGAAACTGGAATCATGGAGAATCAATGGATCCAGCAAAATCAAGATCCAATTAAAGACGAAGATCAAAAGCTCGAGATCAACAAACGAGAAAAGCCTTAAGTGAGCTCTAGACCGCGGTAAACCGCGCTAGGTGAGTCAATACTTTGATCATATTGGACCTACATTTTCTGCAATTTATTTTTATTTAAATTATCAACTGCATGCTATTAATTCATGTGCTAAGTATATGCCTGATTTCCATACCCTAGTTACTTACCCATTTAATGAGTTTGTTAGTAATACCTTCTTTTAGAATAATTGAATATGTGAGCCTTGTCACCCTAGTAAAACTATAATAGTATTCTTTTAAAAATAAGTCCGTAATTATATACCATGCTTAGTTGTGCTTAGATACTCAGGGGCACCAAAAATGTCCCCAGCGTCACTTTAAACTATGAGAACTGGATTTGGGAAGACAGGGTGAAAATGGTTGGTGTATTTGGACAAGGATATTTTTATGTTCCCAAAAACCTCAACTTGCTTAAATACCTGGGCGGATGGTTCGGGGGTGTGGTGCAGTGGTGCACGAGAGAGGGGTTAGTGGTAGAACCGCCCAGATAACCTAAGGACCGAATCTCGTGATGACCTCCCAAGGTACAACAGTACAACTACAAGCTGGCAAAATGTAGGCGGGGCTAACTAATCTGCATAGCTCTAGTGTGGTTACGTGAAGGTGTGAACACGAGCAAAGGGAAGGATGGTCTCATCCCCGCCTTTGCCCGTGATGGCTCACGAGGGACCCTTCTCGAGGGATGAACGCATCCTACAGAAGATAGACCTTAGCGGGCGTAACCACAAGTAGGATTATGCATTATAACAGTCTCGTGATAATCTACTCAACCACATGGCCAAGGAATCATGTGGGGCAATGGGCAGATCTATCTCTTGTGGGTAAAGTGTACAAACTCTGCAGAGTACAAAACTATTCGAATAGCCATGCCCACGATCAAGGGCGGACATGGGAACTTGACTAGATATAGTTCTATTTCAAAAACCTGGTGGAATGGGTAAAGTTGAGGGCAGAGAAAGGCCCTGATTTGTGTTGTCCTGGGTGTCGTCCCAGTGGTAAGTTAAGTGGCTATGACACTGAAAACTAGTTTGGTGGTATAAGAGTCATGGATTAATGGATGAGATCTGTACTTATTCTATAAAATCTTAATACAAAGGGTATTATAAATTTTGGTCCAAAAAGGCTAAGTCTAGGATTTTCCTATAATTATCAGTAAGTCTTTGAAATGCGATTTCTAGCAAATAAAAATTTAACCCGAGCTTATTCCTTTGTCAAGCCATACATGTTATATACTTGCATTCTATGTGTTGGCTTGCTGAGCACGGGGTTGGAGTGCTCACACTCGCATAACAAAATCTAGAATCAGGAGTCGAATCGATGCACCACAGCAATACGCCAAGCCATGGTGATGAAGAGGACAAGAAGGCCAAGAACTAGGTCGCGAACCCCCAGTCGGCTGCCTGTGGGCATGTGCTGTGGGTTCTACCTGTGTGCTTCGTTTTCACTGCTGCTTTCGTTGTTTTTGGCCTAATCGGCCTATGAGTAAGTATACTATTATAGTTACGCTTCCGCTTGATATGTATTTTGATATTCAGTAATGTATCTGTGAGCACTATCTACTGATCCAGGGAATAGTACGGTGGAATCACAGAGAATTCTGGATTGAAAATCCGGGTTCGACACCCCCCCTCTCTCTGCATCTAGACCAAAACGTAGAATTCACCCATTAGCAGCTATCATGTAGAGCATTACTTGTTGTAACCATTGCGGGACCTGTGAATAGAATCTATATTTGGAGGGTCATGATTCCATAACGAAAAAAATTGAGGGTTTAGATCCACATTATACAATGTTAATGACCACTGCATAGTGTAAATACTAGATAACGTCATTAGTTTAGTTAATATATTTGGTAATTTTGAAACAACTCCCACTTAATTGGTACTACATCAACATCAATAACCATATAGTATTAGCCTAAAAACAACCACCGTATAGGAGAAATATTAATTAATTAATTAACTTTTATGCTATAGACGTTAGCAATGGTGAAGTTGTATCAAACCTAAATAAATATTAAAACAAAAAAGAAAACCAGTACATAGACAAATCATAAAACATGAACCCATGCTAGGTGTACTCATGCACACAACTTCAGTGCGAAAAGTTTTGCAAGGTTTGTTATGTATACATCATTAACTGTGCATTGCCGTATTATTATGTACAATAATTGGATGTAAAATGGAACTTTATAAACTGACTTAGTATGTAATTAAAACAATTTTTTAAGATTTTGGGAGAGAACTGATATAAAAACTTTGGTTGTCTATTGATAGAAGATAAAAAAATAGTTTCATTACAAACATTTTTTTAAAAAAAATTATAATTGGGTTCCTTCTTACCATGCGACCACATGCCAAATCCCCGTTACAACATTACAGTGAGAATATCCTAGTACCTACCCACAAAATCCAATCTCGGCATAGCCAAAGCTCAGTTCAAGCCCAATGTAACCCTAGGGCGTGTTCAGAATGATGATAGTTTATATTTTTTTATTATAACAGATTTATTTTTTACTATAGTTGAGTTAACTTATTTGACATAATTAAATTTTAAAAAAATTAAAAATAGAAAAACCATAGTAGCCCATCACGAATAATACAAAGGAATACAAAAAAAAATCAGAAAATAAAAAAAACGAAATAGTAAAAAAGCAAAAGTTGGACACATAAGCCAGCTTTAAGCCGTAGTGAGTGCGCCCTAGTCCAACCCAAACATAACAAGGAGCTAATTAATAAACTTAGCATAAGCTCAATTAGTCCTTGTCCAATTCCCAGACCCAAGCATAGCCTCGGGAAAGGTTGAAGACGAGAAATTACCTCAATGGATATATAGATATCACTAAGTCTAAAGATGGAATTGTTGCCATCGATTGGATGAAATACGGTGCAGTATTTGAGTTATAACACGAGAATTTTCAAATTACAAGCAACCATACAAAATGTGTTTCTCCTATAGAAAGAAGAATTGAACGGAAAGCAGGGATAATAAACCACAACCCCATCTGTCATCTGATAGAGGTTGGTGGATGCTGACATTTGCAACATTATTAGCCGAAGGCTGTACTAATTGAGGAGGCAGGGACATAAGTGTCACTTTCGATGCTCCACCTTCCGTTGGATCACTAAACCCACGTTGGGATCTTAGAGCTCGCTCATTAGATCTAGATTTCTGATTTATTTTTTTTATTTTTTTTTATCTTTTTCTAATTTTTTAATATTTTTAAGCTTTTTTATTATTTTCTGTATTCATTTACATTATATGTGATAGACTAACCTATTTTTTCTGTTTTTAGATTTTAAAAAAATTAATTACACCAAATAAGCTACTATCAGTTATAGTGTAATTTCAGTTAACTACAATATAATTTCAGCTATAATGTACTAAATTTCAATTTAACCGAACGGTCTTTTAATTGTGGCCACCTTTTCCTATGTTAATGGGATGATCTCTCACCTGCACGGTGAAGTACTGTTGGAAGAGTGAACCGCAAGCGTTCCCACCATCGTCGACACTTGCTGTAGCTAAGGAATTAACAACACAGGCAGACCTTTACTCAAAACTTTTCCATCGATTACATCTGGTTCCTCAAGAAATGCATGCGTCCGAGTAGCCTATTTTGATATTTTCCGACGAGCAATGATCTGGTATCATGATGCTTCGCGGCGATCGATCCATCTGGGCAACAAAGTTTTTTGCTTACGAATTCAGAAATACGGCTACCTACGCACATGTGGGTGTCAGATTTTATCCAGGAAAAGCTCATTTTTTAAACTATAAATCCGCTGATTGCCCAACAAACCAAATCTGTGCTCGCTCCAGGTATGGGAACCGGCGGATAAAATTCGTCGCGACGAATCGAAAAGCAGTTTGTTATTTGTTAATCTGTGTGCTAGCAGCAGTATCCTCTCCCTCCTCCACCACCACGGCAGAATCCATCCATCCAGGCTGGAGGAAGAAATAAAGAAAAGGAGGATACTGTTGCGAAACCTTTAACCTAAGGGCTTGGTGGGCAAATACATAATTTGCTCCTAGTGAGTTAAATAGTCCCTCTCATTGTACATGGAAGTGATTGATAGCAATAAAACAAACCAGTTCTCACTCTATTGTGCCTCCTTTTGGTGTGATTGGATTGGTGTTTTCCATGATGACTACGATCACTCAATACATCATCAGCCTGTTTTCCTCTTCACGGCCGAATCGGTATGTCATCGGGATTCCCTCCTTTCCAATCCCCAAAATTTTACTTAGTGTTAACCCTAAGATTAGATCTGGTTAATCAGAGATTAGATGTGTGGCATAGGCCCCACAGGCCTTTGCTCGCTCGTAGCCTCGTGTGCCAGTCTCTGGCTCACCGCCACAGCCCCGCAGGCCCTGACTCGCCATCGCGGTCCTGCCAGACCGCATAGCCCGCCACCTCCTCCTAGCAGCCCCTCGGTCGGCCCCGCGTGCTTGGCTGCCTTCGCCTAGCCGATCCCATCACACAGATACATAATAAAAGGAGAGAGAGAGGTAGATCACCGGCAGCCATTCAATTGCTGGCCACACCGCGATCACACAAGCGCCAGTTGTGCCGCGCAGTCAGGCCATGCCGCACGTGCGCCACATTGGCCGCCATCTTGCCCGCAGCCGCCAACGTAAGCCGTCGCTCACATTCCCCGGATATACGCTGGCCCACCGCAGTGCTGCACCGCGTCACACCGGCCATCTCCTCACCTACTGCGCACTGACACATCGGCCACCGTCCCGCCTGCGGCCACCACCATCGCTGCCATGCCGAGCAGCACGAGGGAGGAGCCAAGCGTTTAGGGTTCTTTTTAAACCTAACTGCTGGCCTAAACGGTCGAATCGAAATCTAGCCCACATGGCAAAACGGGCCCATGAACTAAAAAAGAGTTAGGTCGAATACCGACCCAATTGACAATTTAAACAAAAACCCTAAAGTTTTGGATATTTACGGTAACATTCTTGCGAAATAAGGGCTTTTTGCAAAAACCCCTTGGACTTCATGACAATTACAAAAAAATTGGATTTAATATATTATTGCAAAATAACCCTTTTGGTTTTTGTTATTTTACCAGGTTTAATATTCTAAGATTTCTTGCACTTTAACACTAAAGATTGATAGCACTAGCGGTCCTGATCTTTCGATGAAAGTGGTAGATTTCATTGGGAAAGGAGAAAATATTGACGACCCGACTACAACGACCCCAAGGATGTTGCGCCTTAGCGAACGATACACCAACTCCAGAAATTGTTCGTGACCTTGTCGGAGCACAATCAACCTAACCACGAGGGTACTTGTTCCTGTAAGCAATCGAAGAATAGGCAAGAACAAGATGAATAGCAACTCAATTGCGAATAAAAGATATAGGTTCAATCCGAAAATAGAAAACGGTGGGGTTCCGAAGACAAGTATTCGGACGATCTTGCTGACACGCGCGAACACAAGGCGAAGTAGCAAAAGCTAACTTAGTCTATCAAAACTCGAACCCTAGAAGAGGGTGCGGCTGCCTATTTCTGAGACACAGGAGGTGGAGGGTCGGCCATAACACTTGGAAGCCGAACAAGACTCGATTACAAGGCCCAAGACCCACTTTGACTCAGACTGGAAAAGTGATATAACTTATTTGGCAGTTTCTGATCGGCTCGGATGGAGTTTGTAGGTGGGGACTAGATCCATCTGAAAGTATACTCCAAGAGCTCTCCAAAGAGTACTCACGGGCCCCAAGAAACCTTCTGGATCAAAATTTATGACCGTTTGAAGTAGACGTTGTTAAGAAGGCCGAATCTGAGTTGAACTCGCGAACAGGAATTGAATTGCGCTTGACGGTTCCACTTCTACACTTGAGCCCGCGTGGTTCTTTCCTATGATTCCTAAGGATAATTAAATCATCACAATAATTAAGTAGTATTCTATTTTTTGAAATATTTGTATGCAAACTTAGAAACGCATTCACCTGATGGTTAAGTTGACGTGCTCACGCTCGAGTCATTGGTCCTTGTATCATAGTTTCAGTTTGTTGAGCTTGTTGTGGAGTCGGCATGGTTGTATCCATGGTATGGATGTCCTCATCATCCTCTCCTTCTTGCATTTGAGTCGTCCGCGATGCAAGCTCATCTTCTTCTCCCAATTATAGCTTCAAATCTATAATGTTAAAGGTGGGACTAACCCCAAAATCTGCAGATAATTCAAGTTTATATGCATTATTATTAATCTTTTCCAACACTTTGAAAGGACCATCAGTTCTAGGTATCAACTTAGATCTCCTCAATTCAGGAAATCTATCTTTTACAAATGCAACCAAACTAAATCACCTGGTTAAAAAGTTAAATGCCTCATTCTTTTACTGCCAGCAAGTTTATATTTAGCATTTATGCGTTCAATATTTTCTTTAGTTGTCTCATGCATTTTCAATATCAAATCAGCACGCTGTTTAGCATCAAAATTTAACTTCTCTGAAGATGGAAGTGGTAGCAAATCAATAGTAGCACGAGGCATAAAATCATAGACAATCTCAAAAGGGCATAGACAATCTTAAAAGGGCAAAACTTTGTAGTAGAGTGCAGTGAACAATTATAAGCAAACTCAATATGAGGCAAGCATTCTTCCCACATTTTGATATTCTTTTTCAAAACAGCCCTAAGCATGGTAGATAAAGTTCTATTCACAACTTCAGTTTGCCCATCAGTTTGGGAATGATAAGTAGTGAAAAATAACAGCTTAGTCTCTAATTTAGCCCACAAAGTTCTCCAAAAATGACTAAGAAATTTAGTGTCATGATCAGAAACTATTGTATTTGGTACACCATGCAAGCGAACAACTTCACGAAAGAATAAATCAGCAATATTGGTAGCATCATCACTTTTATGATATGGTATGAAGTGTGCCATCTTAGAAAATCTATCAACAACAACAAATATGATATCCCTCCCCTTCTTTGTCTTAGGCAGTCTTAAAATAAAATCCATAGAAATATCTTCCCAAGGTACGCTAGGAACAGGTAGAGACATATACAAACCATAAGGATTATGCCGTGACTTAGCCTTTTGACATGTAGTGCAGCGAGCAACGAAATGTTCCACAATGTATAGCTTGAATGACAAGCAAGTATGTCTTCCGTCTTCTTCACTCCAAAATGTCCCATCAACCCACCTCCATACGCTTCCTGTAACAACAACAAGTGAACGGAGTTAGCTGGAATGCATAGCTTGTTAGCTCTAAACATAAATATATCATTTAGGACAAATTTATTCCACGTTTTTCCCTCTTTACAATTCAGCAACACATCTTTAAAATCATCATCATGAACATAATGCTCTTTAATTGTTTCCAATCCAAAAATATTGAAGTCAAGTTGTGAGAGCATAGTATATCTCCTAGACAATGCATCAGCAATAACATTCTCCTTTCCCTTTTTGTATTTTATGATATAAGGAAAAGACTATATAAATTCAACCCAATTTGCATGCCTACGATTTAATCTTCCTTGACTTTAAATATGTTTTAATGACTCATGATCAGAATGAATAACAAATTCTTTGAGCCATAAATAATGTTGCCATGTCTCTAAAGTTCGAACTAGAGCATATAATTTCTTATCATAAGTAGAATAGTTCAAACAAGGCCCACTCAATTTTTCACTAAAGTATGCCACAGGTTTACTTTCTTGCAACAGCACACCACCTAATCTAATTCCACTAGCATCACTTTCAAGCTCAAAAGTCTTACTAAAATCTGAAAGTTGGAGTAATGGTGAATGTGTTAACTTATCTTTCAATGTGTTGAAGGCGTCCTCCTGTGCATTCCCCCAAGTAAACGGCACCCCTTTTTAGTGAGCTCACTCAATGGTGCGGCGATGGTGCTGAAACCCTTCATAAAACTATGACAGAATTCAGCAAGTCCTAGAAAACTTCGCACCTACGTGACCGTGTTAGAAATCGACCAACTCTATATTGCCTCAACCTTGGCTTGATCAACTTCAATCCCCTGTGGACTAACAACATAGCCAAGAAAAGAGACTCGATCCGTGCAAAATGTGCACTTCTCAAGGTTACTAAATAAATGTGCATTACGTAAAACATCAAAAACAACACGTAAATGGTCAATGTGTTACTCTAGTAATCTGCTATATATCAATATATCATCAAAATATGTCACTACAAATTTAGCAATGAAAGCGCACAAAACCACGTTCATTAATCTCATGAATGTACTAGGTGCATTAGTTAAACCAAATGGCATTACTAACCACTCATACAAATCAAATTTAGTTTTAAATGTTGTTTTTCATTCATCTTTCAATTTCATGCGAATTTGGTGGTACCCACTACGCAAATCAACTTTAGATAAGACAATAGATCCACTTAATTCATCAAATATATCATTTAACCTAGGAATAAGGTGACGATATCTAATGATAATATTATTGATCGCTCTAAAGTCTACACACATACGTCATGATCTATCTTTCTTAGGCACTAAAATTACCGGAACAGCACAAGGACTAAGAGACTCACGCACATATTCTTTGTCAAGCAGTTCTTGAACTTGACGCTGAATCTCCTTAGTTTCTTCCAGATTGGTCCTGTATGGCGCATGATTGGGCAAAGATGCCCCGGGAATCAAATCAATCTGGTTCTCAATCCCTCGCACTGGTGGTAGTCCTAGCGGCACGTCCTTGGGAAATACATCCATGTACTCTTGCAAAAGATTAGTGACAATAGGAGGCATAGAAGAAGATACATCCTCGAATGAAAATAAAGCTTGTTTGCAAAGTAAGGCATAGCAAACAGAAGTACTAGCATCCAGCTCATTCACATCAGACTTAGTAGGAAGAAAACATGTACCTTTCAATTTAATCTCATTTTTCTTATCATTAACAGATTTGGAGTTTTTTTTTATGTTGCTCAAGTTCATTTGCTACAATATGATTTTCACTCCTATTATGCTCCTAATTTTTCTCTTTACTAGCTCTAGCAATCTCATCCTTTAAAATAGCTTCAGGAGACATAGAATGTAACACAATTTTCTTGTCATGATGCACAAAAGAATATTGATTTGTCTTACCATGATACAGAGATCCTTTATCATATTACCACGGTCTACCCAACAGCATAGAACATGCTTGCATAGGGACAACATCACATTCTACAACATCATGATAATAACCAATAGCAAAATTTACTCACACCATTCGTGTTACCTTCACCTTGTCGCTGCTGTTGAACCTTTGAATATAGTAAGGTTGTGGGTGCGGTTTGGTGTTCATCGCAAGCTTCTCCACCATATTAGAGCTCGCCAAGTTGTTGCAGATTCCTTCATCAATGATCACACGGCATGAGCGTTCCTTCACGATACACTTTGTTTGGAAAAGGATGTGTCACTGATTTTACTCTGTCCTCTCCATTTGTGCACTCAACACACGCTGCACAATGAGACTCTCATAGCGCTCTGCATTTTCAGCACCAATATGCTCTTCTTCTTGCTCCTTCCCACTACCTGCATAGTCAGCTGCTAGCATAGCATAGGTATCCTCATCTAAATCACTAGCAGAAGAATACTCATCATCATCTCTCACAATTAAAACATGCTTGCTGGGGTATTCACTCCGCACATGGCCATACCCCTTGCATTGATGACATTGGACATCCCTCGTTCGTCCCGTAGTGGCAACAGATGAAGAGCTTTTGCATGTGCTTGGGCTGACCCTTTGTTGCTTCGGATACCCGTGATGCGAATTTGACGATAGAAACCGTGGCTTACTGTTGGAGGAAGAAGGTGCAGAAGGTTGGCTTGATGGTGCAGCAGATGTATGTTGAGATCAAACGTTACCACGACCTGCAGAAATGTTAGTCCTTGTGCTCGCGCGTCGTCCCTGTACTTCTCTTTCAGCTTTACAAGTAAGATGAAATAAACGAGTGATAGAATTGTATTCCATGTAAGTTAAAATGTCCTGAATTTCACGATCCAAACCACGCATAAACCTAGCCATAGCAGCCTCATCAGTTTCCTCTAAGTCACAACGCAGTATTCCTATTTGCAAATCTTGAAAATATTCCTCTACGCTTTTACTACCTTGCTTCAATTGTTGCAACTTAGGTAATAAATCACGTGCATAATATGAAGGAATAAATCTAGCTCGTATGATTCTTTTAATGCATCCCAAGTTCGTGGTATGGTTAAAAGATTTTTCTTACAATATTCACAACACCAAACAAACGCAAAGTCAGTAAACTCACTAGTAGCAGCCCTAACTCTTTTGTTTTCAGGGAATACATGACAAGTAAATTTCTGATCAACAGCCAATTCCCAAGTGATATGAACATCAAGGTTATATTTTCCATCAAAAGGTTGCATAGTGAACTTAATCTTACCAAGTGATTCATCATCCTCACGTACCTCATGGCGTTGGTATATAGGACCCACGCCAATGCGATTCGGCGTAGTTAATGATGACGGTGAGTGTCCTCATCATCGTCGATCTTAGTATTAGCTGCATATTCATCTTCACCGTTTTCGTCCACCCTGCGCCCAAGACACCATTGTTGGGACGTGTACGCTGAGTAGGTGTAGCGGGAGTAGCCACGGGAGGTGCACGGTCCATCTCATCAAGATGTCTTAAAATCTCAGCAAGTGAGGTGTTGACGGTGCCAACGGAAGCCTCCAATGTTGCAAGCGTAGTGTTGGTGTCGATCTGCGTGGCCTCCAATTGACCAAGGCGTTCATTAGTGACCCGTACATCCTCATCAAGTCCCTCAGTGTGCAGTTTCACTTGGTGCTCAAAGTGTTGTATGATGCCCCTAGTCCGAGGGGAATGTGGTGCAGCATTCGGGTCCACTGGTTCTCCTGACATTGTTAGGAGAACACATGAGAACAAACAAAGAAGAGAAAAATAATAAAATTGCAAGTTATGCCCTTACAACTACTGGGATGTGACTAAATCAAGTCGCACACTCTCAACCTGTTCTGTTAAGCTCTTACTAGTTCTTACCACAACAAGCAAGAGGTGATGGCAGCCGACAAGACAACAACTCATGAAAATTGGGTGTATCGTTGCCTCAGTCGCTAGTACCTGAGAGGTGGTAGCCAAATCTATGGAGCTATAGGTGGGCTGAGAGTGAACAAAGGATAACTATAACCATGTTAGTCAAAGTAAGTTGAATAATCGCTCGATGACAGTACTGTGCTGGTCCTAGGCTAGACCGTACTAGAGACGTGAGCCTAGACACCAATGAAACTATAGAGCGCCAACTAGCACAATGAAAGGAAGTAACTCACTAGGGCTCCTATCTTTTTTTCAGAATTTTTTTTTTTTTTCACAGGAGCTCTAAATCCTTGACCACCAAGAGCTCTGTAACAAGCAACACGCATCACATACTTTTTTTTTGACCAGGGGTAAATCGGTAAAAAAAGATAATCTCTCTCTCTAAACTGAGATTTTTGATCAGCACACGAGGGCAATCTGAGTGGCACGTGTACGTCAATCCGAGTGGCATAGAGATAATATCATGAATCTTTTTTTTGTCCAAATTCATGATTTTTTTTAGACTTTTTTGGAACAATAAGCAACCGATTCGACTCACTTCAAAAACACAACTCGTAGCCAACTCAGACTCATATACAACTTGGAAAGAGATAAATCGACCTCAAAGCGATGATCCCGAATCCAAACCCTAAGCTAAGGACGGTGATGATGACGATGATATATATGACGGTGGTGAAAGCGATGGCAGCAGTGATGTATATGACGGTGGTGAAAGCGATGGCAGCGGTGATGTATATGACGGTGGTGAAAGCGATAGCAGTGGTGATGTATTTGACGGTGGTGAATGCAATGGCAGCGGTGATGGCGGCGTTGGCTGCAATGTGATCTGACGTAACAAGAACTCAAAACTCTAAGGATTAAACACTAAGACCAGCAACTCGACACGACGATGCAACCAAAAACTCAAGACACAAAGACTAAGCAGTAATAGAGTAAGGCTCAAATCGTTTCGGATTTTGGAGAAAAAACTAATCTACTATCTTTTTTAGTTTTCTAGACTGTAGGTAGAAAAAGATATAGAAACTAAACGAAATCTCTCACCGATCAACCTTGAACTCTGATACCAACTGATAGCACTAGCAGTTTCGATCTTTCGATGAAAGTGTTAGATTCGATTGGGGAAGGAGAAAACGTTAACGACCCGACTACAACCACCCCAAGGATGTTGCGACTTAGCGATCGATACACCAACTCCAAAGGTTGTTCATGACCTTGTCGGAGCACAATCAACCTAACCACGAGGGTACTTGTTCCTGCAAGTAATCAAAGAACAGGCAAGAACAAGATGAACAACAACTCAATTGCGAATAAAAGATATAGGTTTTAATCTGAAAACAGAAAACAGTGGGGTTCCGAAGACAAGTATTTTGACGGTCTTGCCGACACGCACGAACACAAGGCGAAGTAACAAAGGCTAACTTAGTCAATTAAAACTCGAATCCTAGAAGAGGGTGCGGCTGCCTATTTATGAGACACAGGAGGTGGAGGGTCGGCTATAACACTTGGTAGCCAAACATGACTCGATTACAAGGCCCAAAGCCCACTTTGATTCGAACTGGAAAAGTGACATAACTTGTTTGGTAGTTTCTGATTGACTCGGATGGAGTTTGGAGGTGGGATCAAATCCATCTGAAAGTAGACTCGAAGAGCTTTCCAAAGAGTATTCACGGGCATCGAGAAACCTTCTGGATCAAAAGTTGTGGCCGTTTGAAGTAGACGTTGTTAAGAAGGCCGAATCTGAGTTAAACCCGCAAACAAGAATTGGATTGCGCTTGATGGTTCCACTTTTACACTTGAGCTCACGTGGTTCTTCCCTATGGTTCCTAAGAACAATTAAATCATCACAAGAATTAAGTAGTATTCCATTCTTTAAAATATTTGTATGCAAACTTAGGAACGCATTCACCTGATGGTTAAGTTGACGTGCTCGTGCTTGAGTCATTGGTCCTTGTATCATAGTTTCAGTTTGTTGAGCTTGTTGTGGAGTCGGCACGGTTGTATCCGTGGTAAGGATGTCCTCATCAAAGGTTTAGCTAAATTAATTAATTAGGTAATTTTTCTATTATAACCAAAATTAATCCTAGAAACATGATTTTTATGCGTATGAGCTTCCATACACCTGCGAAACATTAGACTTAGTACCCTATTTTGGAAGCATCGTATTTTTATTCTTCCCTTTCATGGCAATTTTTTATTTAGTGTAATTAAATTTTTTTGCTCTAAGATGCATGGTTATGGGTGTTCCCGGGCACGAGGTCCTGAACATTATTGGATGCGAGGCTCCAAGCATAAGTGTGATTTTTAATAGCAAAAATTCCTAAAAGTTGCTAGGAACATTATGGGACATTTTAGAGAATTATCTACTAAATATATTTAAACCAATCCTTACTATTTTAGCAATGTTCATGCTTTAGTTTTATTTTTACTTGTTGTACAATTTATAGAAAATTGCATGAACATAATGTAGGATATGTCAGACATTGCGAAGAAGGAATTCGCTGAGCTTGCCCTGAATGGTGGCAATTACCTCACCTGGGCGATAGATATTAAGATCAACCTGATGGCTCAGTCCCTTGGAGCCACCATCACCCAGCCAGTAGCTAGCGGCCCTGCTATTCCTGAGGCCTAAGTATGCGGCCCTGCACTTCCTGAGACACCATCTCCATGTAGACCTGAAGGCTGAGTACCTGATGGAGGACCTACTAGCACTATGGAATTCCTTGAAGGAACACTACAACCAGCAAAGATCTATATTTCTGCTCCTAGAAGCATAACGTGAATGGACCTTCCTATTCTTTCAAGATTTTAAGATCGTGGCAGTGTATAACTTTGACATACACAAGCTTGTTTCCAAGTTAAGGTTCTATAACTATAATGTTATAGAGGCCAAAATGATATACAAGACTTTGTGCACCTTCTACCCCAACATAAGGGTACTGCAGCAACAGTACAGACATGCCCAGTACTCGAAGTACTATGAGCTTATCTACACCCTGCTAGGAGCAGAGAAACATGATGAACTCCTAATGCAAAACCATCATGCATGTCCTACCGGGACAATGACTATGCTTGAAGTGCATGCCAATGCTCAGTAGACTAACAGTAGCCACAACCGCGAAAAGGGCCCAAAACAGAATAGGGGGAATCGAAGGAGGTCAAAGTGCAAAAGGAAAATGGCAAGTCCTAGGATAACGATAAAGGTAAAGGGAAGTCCCAAAAGCATGTCTTCGGCAGCAAGACTACTTATCCACCACAGACTTGCTTTAGGTGTGGCTACACTTGCCATTGGTCGCACACCTGCTGCACCCCGAAGCACTTGGTGGACCTTTACATGCAATCCACTAACAAAGTCAAGAAGGCCCAGGAAAACAAGGCCAAGACACACTTTGCTGCTCCACTTGACTCTAGCCAAGATGTCAAGAAGATTGATGGCATGGTCCTCAATACCTTGGTAGGTGGAAAGGATGACTCCACAGAGCATGGCAACCTTCTTGGAACTGAGCTCATGGAGATCCAGAAGGATACTCAAGACCAATATGGAGATATACAGTAGTCTCCTTATTACCCTTTCAGTTATTCCTCAATGCAGCTTCCTTCATTAGTTTGCTTATCACTTTGGATTAGTTCTTCAAGAACATTGGTTATATTCATGTTCATGTTGTGCATTTATTATTTATTATTTGCTTAGATTACTTCCTAGATTATTTGATTCATTTATTTGGTCTATGCTTGTTTTATAATTTGAGTTGTGTTCCCTACTGAACAATTGATTGATAGTAAATCATGCTTTCATTATAGAGTGACTTGTATGATCCAATGGCCAAGGAGGAAATCTGTCTTGTAGACAGTTGTAACACTAACTCAATTCTTAGGAAAACTAAACATTTACAGACTTTAACTAAGAAAACTGGGAATATTATGACCATTGCCAGAAGCAATGCTCTCATTGTTGGCACTAGAAGGTCATCATAGTTCTTCCTATGGGTATCCGTATAATAAAGAAGGATGCTCTTTTGTATTCTAAATCTAAACGTACCCTTCTAAGATTTAAAGACATTCATATGAACGGCTTTCACATTGAAACTGATAATGATGATGGTACAAAATACCTACTCATGACTAAGTTTAATGGATGTCGAATTGAGTGGTTGAAAAACTTTGTTCCTTCTCATCAGGATTGTACTACATATATATAAAACCTAATGACTATGCTGTGATGAAAACAATATTTAAAAACCCAGAATTCTTTAAGATCTGGCATGATCATCTGGGTCATTCTGGTTTGGGTATGATTTGAAAAATCCCTAATAATTCTATTGGCCATAACATAAACACCACAGACTTTTCTACACCTAAAGACTTCATATGCCCTACTTATGCCAAAGGGAAGCTAATTACTAGACCCTCTTATCTAAAAATTAGAGAAGAAATGTCGAGACCCGAATATGCAAATTCGGTCTCTCTGTGTAAACTGCACTAGTCCAGGATCACGCTAGTGCACACAGTCAAACATAGATGTCATCATAGTCATACACACGACAATAATAAGGGAAAACTAGAATATCGATAAAATATCAAGGTGCGACCTTATGGCCAAGCTTACAATATCTCTAGCGGAAGGGCTTAACAAAATAGCAGCGGAAATCCAAAATAAAGCGTAGCGACCAATCGACAAGCCACAGGCTATCGAGTGGAGAAGCGAAGCCTAATCCGTGAAGTCGTCGTAGTACTCCCCTTCGGCACCTCCTGGCGATAGTACTCCTCTCCTCAAGCGAGCAACGTAGGCGTAAAGCCGTGAGTACATTGGTACTCAAACAAGTCGTTTGTAACAATAAATGCAATATAATATGCAAGGCTTACCAAAGGAAGGTGAAAGGTTAATTTGCATAAAGGCATTTATTGATGAAATATATTAAATAACTTGAAAGCGAAAGTTAGCGAAAGCAGTAATAATAGATAATCAAAGGAATAAACATGAACCACTTGTGAACACCAATTCACAAGTTTGAACCAACGATGAACTACTGTTCACTCCCAACATAAACCACCAAGTTATAAATGAAACACTAACCTCGTGTGAAATCCCGAGCATCGCCCATGACCGGGGCGCGGCTATTCGAATAGTTTTACACTGCAGAGGTTGCACAACTATACCCACACGATGTGATTAGCCTAGGCCTAAGGAAATCACAACAAGGCCTTTACAATGCTCTACCTCAACACAATCCCGCCCGCTAGGTTTCGCATCACACCCCCTTGCGCCACATGGAAATCAAGCAACCATGTTCATCACAATGGCGAATTGAATTGAAATATTACAAATTAATCAGCCAGTCCATCCCATAATAGACATGTGGTTTGCGATTAAGCTCGGATCAATGGCGCACAAAGTTAAGTCCTTAGCATTACCCGGGCGAGACTACCACATCCCCCAAAGTACAACTGTACTTCCCCCTTTACTGCACGATCACTCGCCCGAGTGCAAAAACCAATTTGTATAACCAAGCCAACGTCACACCAATGCCGTGGCACAAATTTTAATACGCGTGGCACCAACCACAGTTCCATATATCATTAAGTCAAATTAATAATTTAATATGTGCGATGAGACCAAACGTAAATATAAACTGGCTAAGCAATCTAATCGTACCAACCCATGTGATAAATAAACTAGCATCACTAATAAATTTCCCAACCTATGGTGACAAAGGCATCATGGTATTTCAAAGTGTCAAGGAGGTATAATTGCAATTGGGACAATAGCTACATGCAAAGGTTTGAAAAAAATAGCAATGCAATGTAATTTAAAGCAAAATAATTAAATAATAGTTTGCAAAATTGGGTTCAACATGATCAAGGGACACGACTTGCCTTCGTTATGCTCGTGGGGTACTCTGGTCTTCAGCGCGAAACACTGCTCCTCGGAATCCGAATCTAACGAGAGAAAGCGGCCGGAAACAAAGAAACACATAAAATGACAAGCAAAAGAACTCAAAAATTCACAAAACCAGAACCAACAGCTAGAGCTCGATTTTAGATGAATTTAGAAAAAGAAGCGGGTCAATCGGAGCTAGGACGAGAGGAGAACGGGCTCGGAAAATTAATTCAAAATTAATTCAGGAAAATCGGAAAAAGGCATCGTGGTTGTGAACCCGGTCCACCGAATACGGTCCACGGTGAACCCGCGCGCGGGCAGTGCACGGGAGAGAGGGCGACGCGGCGGGGCGTCTTGGCGTGGCGGCGGCATATCTTGCCCGCGTGCTTGCAGGTGGCGTGGCGGTGACGTGGCGCCGACGTGGGCGCCACGCGTGGCACCCGAGGGTGGGCTACGGTGGCGTGGCATGCCCGTAGGATGCCACGTCGGCTAGACGTGGCGCCCCGGTGGCTGACGGCGCGGCGCGGCGCGGCGCGGGGATCCGACGGCGGAGGGTAGACCACGCGGCGGCGTGATCTGGACCTTCGGTCCGATCCGAGCGACGGCGAGGATCTAAGCGCGGGGATTAATTTCATTTCTTTTCTTTTCGAGAAATTCAAATAAACTTCTAAAAGCTCTAGAAAATAGCAAATAAATCCGGAAAATTCACCAAAAATACCAGAAAATTCCTTGAGACACTGAAGAACACAAATAAAATATTTTCAGCTTATGTTAATGTTTATTTTAATCACATTAAATCATTTAAAACTTTAAAAATTCATTTGAAGCTTCAATTAATTTCAAAAATTCAGAAAATTCATTTTTGAAATCCAGGCTTTAAAAATCTCGAAAAACAGGATGTTACAAACCTTACCCCTTAAGCGAGATCTCGACCCGAGATGCGGGCCAACTAAGAGAATAGGTTGGAAACTCGCTCTGAGATCCTCCTCGCGCTCCCGGTGGCTTCCTCCTCGGAATGGTTGCTCCACCGAACTTTGCAAAAACGGACCGCTTTATTAGGGTGACTCGCTCGACACTTCAATATTTTGGTGGGTGCTCTTTGTACGACAGATCCTCCTGCAGTCAACGGCCTCAAGCGGCACAACCTCCTGCAGTGCGCAGAGGCACTTCTTGGTGGGACACATGAAAGGCGTCATGTACCCCATCAAGGACGAGTAGCTCAAGCGATAAGCAACCTCTCCCTGCGTTTGAGAATCTGAGCGGACCAACATATCTCGGTGCAAGCTTCCCTTTTAGCTGAAATCTCTTCACACCTTTGAATGGTGTGATCTCGAGGTACACAAAATCATCGGCTCAAAACTCGGCTCTCGGCGTCAGTATCTGCATAGCTTTTACATGCGGCTGGCGACTTTCAACCTTTCTGAATCAAGCGGACCTTATCCTCGGCTTCTTTCAAACAATCTGGGCCAAAAAACGACCTTCCCCGTCTCTTTCCAATTGAGAGGGTCTCGCATTTCTGCCATACAATGCCTCAAATGGTGACATCACAAAGCGGCACGATAATCGTTGTTGTATGAGAACTCGCAAAGGTAAGCAATCTGTCCCACTTAGACCCATGATCGAGCACACGGGCTCTCAACATGTCCTCCGAGTCGATTAACTCGCTCTGTCGACCATCATGCAGGGTGATATGTCTATCTTGAAATTGGTGGGTTCCCATAGCCTTATGGAAACTACCCCAAAACCGGGAGGTGAACTGCGATCCACGATCTGACACAATCTTCTTGGGCACACCATGCAAACTGACAATCCTGGACATATATAGCTCTGCCAATTTGTCACCACTGTAGGTCGTCTTAACTGAAATGAAATGAGCAACCTTGGTCAAACGGTCCACAATGACCCAAATCGAATCATGACCCTCTTTGGTTTTAGGCAAACTGACTATAAAGTCCATACCAATTTCTTCCCACTTCCACTCAGGGACTTTCAATGGCTGTAGCAAACCTGCAGGTCTCTGGTGCTCTGCCTTTACTCTCTGACAAACATCACAAAGGGCTACATACTCAGCGATCTCACGCTTCATGCTTGGCCACCAATACTTATCCTTAATGTCTTGGTACATCTTGGTACTGCCTGGATGGATCGAATATAGTGACTCATGAGCCTCTTTTAATAACACATCCTTTAGTTCTCGCTTGTTGGGCACACACAAACGCTGCTTGAACCACAAGGTTCCCTGGTCATCCACTAAAAATCCTGACTCTTTACCTTCACTTAAATTCTTTACGATCCATTGAAATGCCTCATCATCCGATCGAGCTCAGCGAATCGACCATCAAAGTAGGTCAGATCTCCATAGCGCCAAAAATCTCAGCTCAACTAACTCAAGGTTAAGCTTCAAATTCCTCATGCAAAGCTGGCTGACTCTCTCGAACCATCACTGAATTGCAGTATACCTTTCTGCTCAAGGCATCTGCAACCACATTAGCTTTCCTAGGATGATAATGTATGACCACATTATAATCCTTTATCAGCTCTAACCACCTCCTCTCGCTCGAGGTTAAGCTCGACTGGGTAAAGATGTATTTAGGACTCTTATGATCCGTGTAAACCTCACATCCATTACCCATCGATAATGACGCCAAATCTTTAAAGCATGCACTACGGTGCCAACTCTAAATCATGGGTAGGGTAGTTCTCCTCATGCGGTCTCAAGCGGCGTGAGGCATAGGCTACCACTCTCTTGTCTTGCATCAAGACACAACCCAAACCTTTGCGCGAGGCATCGCAAAATATCTCAAAATCCTTGTTAATATCGAGCAACACAAGCCTTTGGGGCTGTGGTCAAACTCTCCTTGAGTTTAAAACTTTTCTCGCACTCTGGCGCCCAAGTGAATTTCTTTTCCTTTTGAGCAAGCTGCGTGAGGGTGCAGCCACTTTGGAAAATCCCTCAATAAAGCGGCGGTAGTATCTGCCATACCAGAAAACTCCGACTGGTAATCAAGTGGGTATTGCCAATCCAAAACATCACTTACTTTCCACAGGTCAGCTGCGACTCCTTCTGCTTTGTCAACACATGCCCTAAAAAGCGACTTTCTTCATCCAAAACTCACATTTGCTGAACTTTGCATACAACCGATTATCCCTCAATTTCTGCAATGCCAACCTCAGGTGCTCCTGATGTTCCTCCTCAGTCTTGGAATATATCAATATGTCGTCAATGAACACAACGACAAACTTGTCCAAATATTCCATAAACACCTTATTCATTAAATACATGAAATATTTGGAGCATTAGTCAAACCAAATGACATCACTGTGAACTCGTATAGACCATAACGAGTCGAGAAGGCTGTCTTGGGTATGTCCTCCTTACGTATCCTCATCTGATGATATCCTGACCTCAAATCAATCTTGGAGAATACTCCTGCTCCCTTAAGCTGGTCAAGCGGTCATCAATCTGGGCGGAGGGTACTTATTTTTGATGGTGACCTCATTAAGTGCTCTGTAGTCCACACACATGCGGCGACTACCATCCTTCTTCTTGACGAACAACATCGGCGCTCCCCACGGGGGCGAACTCGATGCGATATAACCCTTATCCAACAGCTCACGAATTTGCTTCTTCAACTCGCTAAATCATTGGGTGGCATCCGGTAGGGTCTCTTGGAAATCGGAGCGGTACAGCACAAGCTCAATCGGAAACTCAACCTCCACTGAATGGTTATCTAACTCTGGACAACCTAGGTTGGATCTCAACTTTCGGATCCGGGATTGGATTAAAAGAACAGATCCAAGAGCAACAGTTTTCAATTGTTGCTTTAAAGCAAAACTCCGAGAAACAAGCGAATGCGAAGCTCGAATCAAATAAAGCGGTGGCGGGGCCGAGATATACGAAGCGTCATCGATCACAACGTCTGGTGCTGCTGGGCATCCTCTGCGGTGGCGTGGTTCACGACCTCTCACCACCGGCGTCCTGCTGGCTGTCCACGAGGCGGGGTGCTCCTCGTCTGCTCGGGGTAGAAGTGCGGCCGGTGTGGCTCCCAAGTCAAAGCGAACTAGCGTCGGGGCACGCCTCGAGGGCACTTGCTAGCATAGTGTCCCACCTCATGAAACTTGAAGCAAGTGATGGATCTTTTGAATTATTGCTTTTCTGCTCTTTGCTGTCCACTGGAACCACTAGGGCCGGCTGATCAAATCGCGCGATTATGCAGTGGGTCAGAAACCACAAGGCTGCTGCTGCTGCTGCTGCTGCTTCTTTGTGGCACTCGTGCAGGTGGTAGGAACCAAAACGAGGCCTCGAGGCTGGTGTGGTGTGATCCTGCTGGATCAACCTCCTCTTGCGAGACTCCTCGAGCTGTGGCGACTCTCCTCGATGAGAATGGCCTTATCCACCAATCGCTGCTGGCGGCATAGTCGTTGCCACGACTTGCACCTTCAAAGCTGGGTTCAAGCCTTTCTTGAACCTCTTCGCGAAGCTGCATGCCGCTACATCCTCTGCGCGTAGCGAGCCAAGCTGAGTGAATTTATTGAGATATTCACTCAGCGACGAGTTCCTCACTGGAACTCCCGAAACTCATCCTTCTTCATCTCAACCACTCCCTCCATGACATGAGCGGTGTGGAAAGCCTTTGCGAATTCCTTCCGGTGATGTCGTCTTTGATTCTCATGGGCGGCACAAGTGGTTCTCCCACCATTCTGCTGCTGGTCCCTCAGGCGATGTCTTGCATACAAAACCTTCTCCTGTCGGTGCAGGCCAAGTTCGATTTCTTCTCAATGAACGGACCCAATCGTCGGCCTCAAAGGCTCGATGAACCGGAGAAAGCAGCGGTCTCGTCCTCATAAACTCTGCATAGCTGGTGACGAGTCTTGGCGGTGGTGCGGCTCTGGTCTTTGTCATTGCATCATAGTCTGCATACCATGCATCATCGTATGCGGGCCATCAAGAAGCCCGGCCCGAGTGCGGGTCCAAGGCAGTGGCACCGCTGCGCGAGACTTGTTCTCTGAGTCTGGTTCCCCGGTGGCGGTGGAGGAGTTCACAGTATCAACCATCTTGCTCAAAAGAAAACAAGCTGTTGGTGACCAAAGGCAAAAGACGAGAGGAAAAGCATAGATAAGAGGTAAATGCGTCTAAGGGGTTTTGCTTAATGGAGACTTAATCTAAACAAGCACTTAGCCATAAGGCTAACTAAGAAACTGAACAAAATAAACTCCAATAAAAGGTTTGACATGATCGCAATATAATGCTTTTAAGGCAATATTTGCAGCTCACATCACACTCAGCGCAAATAAAATCCAACGTGTCTACTCGCACTATCTACTCTGAAGGCTCCTACCGGGTCACGACAAATAGGGTACTCTGCTATCGTCCTCGAATCATTGTAGACAACCCACGAGTTGCGGATCGTTGCTCTCGCTCTCGATGCGCTGGGTGAACTGCCAGGTGAGGTAAGCGCGACGATCTCCGGTGACACGACGTCTCTCCTCTGGGCTCGGCGGTGTAGGCGACGGTAGAGGTACTGGCGACTGCGGCCGGGGCTCCTCCAGGCAGACTGGCTCTGGTAGTCTCGGGGTGGCTCCGTACTGCTCTTTGAACTTCCGGACGAGTCTGGCCATGTTGATCTTGTATAGCTTGCAAAGTCGACGGATGGCTTTGTGTGCAACTCCTGTCTTGACATCTCCCCACGCACGGTGTTCTTGAAGCGTGATGTAGCACACGCTGCCGACTCGGGTGGTGAAGTATAGCTGGAGATGCTCCGATCGTTGACCTTTTGCTTCTCATCCTTGGTGAGGTAGGCAGGCGATCTCTTAAATCCGAGGCATCGCAACAAAGCGCGTAGAAGTGACCTCCATCCTCTGTCTGGTGTAAGAAGCTTGGGACATCTAATGCATTTATAAAGGAAGATCGGTTTATAACTTTAGGAAAAATGAATTTTGCAAGAGTTGGGGCGAGAGACAAGAATCCTTAAGAATGAGGTAAGAAGATAGAGATATTACTAAATATCAAATTTAGTTGGTTTGATTTAGAAAATAAATTTTTGGGCTATCGACCAATTTAACTAGGGCTTAGTCCTCGATCGATATGGCTCGATACCATCTCTGTCGAGACCGAATATGCAAATTCGGTCTCTCGTATAAACTGCACTAGTCGAGGATCACGCTAGTGCACGATCAAACATAGATGTCATCATAGTCATACACACGACAATAATAAGGAAAACTAGAATATCGATAAAATATCAAAGTGCGACCTTATGGCCAAGCTTACAATATCTCTAGCGGAAGGGCTTAACAAAATAACAATGAAATCCAAAATAAAGCGTGGCGACCAATCGACAAACCACGGGCTATCGAGTGGAGAAGCGAAGCCTAATCCGTGAAGTCGTCGTAGTACTCCCCATACGGCACCTCCTGGCGATAGTACTCCTCTCCTCAAGCGAGCAACATAGGCGTAAAGCCGTGAGTACATTGGTACTCGACAAGTCGTTTGTAACAATAAATGCAATATAATATGCAAGGCTTACCAAAGGAAGGCTGAAAGGTTAATTTGCATAAAGACATTTATTGATGAAATATATTAAATAACTTGAAAGCGAAAGTTAACTGAAAACAGTAATAATAGATAATCAAAGGAATAAACATGAACCACTTGTGAACACCAATTCACAAGTTTGAACCAACGATGAACTACTGTTCACTCCCAACATAAACCACCAAGTTATAAATGAAACACTAACCCTCGTGTGAAATCCCCGAGCACTGTCCATGACCGAGGACGCGGCTATTCGAATAGTTTTACACTCTGCAGAGGTTGCACAACTATACCACACGATGTGATTAGCCTAGGCCTAAGGAAATCACAACAAGGCCTTTACAATGCTCTACCTCAACACAATCACGCCGCTAGGGTTTCATCACACCCCTTGCGCCACATGGAAATCGGCAACCATGTTCATCACAATGGCGAATTGAATTGAAATATTACAAATTAATCAGCCAGTCCATCCCATAATAGACATGTGGTTTGCGATTAAGCTCGGATCAATGGCGCACAAAGTTAAGTCCTTAGCATTACCCGGCGAGACTACCACATCCCCAAAGTACAATTGTACTTCCCCTTTCTTGCACGATCACTGCGCGAGTGCAAAACCAATTTGTATAACCAAGCCAACGTCACACCAATGCCGTGGCACAAATTTTAATACGCGTGGCACCAACCACGTTCCATATATCATTAAGTCAAATTAATAATTTAATATGTGCGATGAGACCAAGCGTAAATATAAAGCGGCTAAGCAATCTAATCGTACCAACCCATGTGATAAATAAACTAGCATCACTAATAAATTTCCCAACCTATGGTGACAAAGGCATCATGGTATTTCAAAGTGTCAAGGAGGTATAATTGCAATTGGGACAATAGCTACTGTGCAAAGGTTTGAAAAAAATAGCAATGCAATGTAATTTAAAGCAAAATAATTAAATAATAGTTTGCAAAATTGGGTTCAACATGATCAAGGGACACGACTTGCCTTCGTTATGCTCGTGAGGTACTCTGGTCTTACAGCGCGAAACACGCTCCTCCGAATCCGAATCTAACGAGAGAAAGCGACAGGAAACAAAGAAACACATAAAATGACAAGCAAAAGAACTCAAAAATTCACAAAACCAGAACCAACAGCTAGAGCTCGATTTTAGATGAATTTAGAAAAAGAACGAGTCAATCGGAGCTAGGGCGGAGGAGAACGGGCTCGGAAAATTAATTCAAAATTAATTCAGGAAAATCGGAAAAAACCTTTGTCTTGTGAACCGGTCCACGAATACGGTCCACGGTGAACCCGGCTCACGGAAGGCGATGCACGGGAGAGAGGGCGGCGGCGTGGCGTCTTGGCGTGGCGGCGGCATATCGCCACGCGGCACGGTGGCGTGGCGGTGGCGTGGCGGTGGCGTGGGCGCCACGTGGCACCGGGTGGGCTACGGCGGCGTGGCATGCCACGTGGATGCCACGTCGGCTAGGGCTGGCGTGGCCGGCCGACGCGCGACGCGCAGCGCGCGGCAGCGAGGATCCGGCGGCGGAGGGGACCACGCGGCGTGATCTGGACCTTCGGTCCAGATCCGGAGCGACGGCGAATCGCGCGGCGCAGCGCGCGGCGGCGGCGGATTGGCGGCAGCGTGGCGGCTCGCCGCGCTTGCGTCGCGGACGCGAGCGCTTGCGGCGCGGAGAGCGGGAGGTGGCGGCGCGTGGCGGTCGCGAGGCGGATCGGCGGCGCGTGGCGGCGCTCGCGCGTAGCGGCGCGCGCGGCGCTTGAGAGTGCGCAGCGCGCGCGGGTTCGGGCTCGAGGACCGAGGGGCGGAGCGGGGTGCGGCGGCAGCGGCAGGCGGCGAGCGGCGGCGGCGAGGAGAGGCGGCGAGGCTCACCGGCGAAGTCCTCGCGACGGCGGCGGACGGCGCACGGAGGCGCCGCAGGCGGCGCAGGCGCGGCGCGGGCGGGCGCGGCGGCGGGCGCGGCGCGGCGGCGGCGGCGGCGGCGGCGCGAGGCACGCGAACCGAGGCGGCGTTCGTGTTTTATCACGCGAACCGAGGAGCTCGGTCGATTCTGGCGGCAGCGCGGACTCGGACGGTTTAGACGGCTAAGATTGGGCCACGCGGTGAGATCGGACGGTGGGATCGGTTAGGGTTAGGGTTAGGGGTTAGGGTTCGCGGGCGCGGCGGGCCGGCTGTGATCGCGCGACGCCGCGTCAGGCGGCAGCGAGGCGAGGCGAGGCGGCGCTGGCGCCGCGTGTCAGCCATGGATCTGCGGCAGCGTCGCGTGAGCGGATCGGCGCGCGAGCGGCGGGCGTAGCGGGAAAGGGCACGCGCGGCGGGATGGGTGACGCGTGGAGGAGAGAGGGAGATCGGGCGGCGGGGATTAATTTCATTTCTTTTCTTTTTCCAGAAATTCAAATAAACTTCTAAAAGCTCTAGAAAATAGCAAATAAATCCGGAAAATTCACCAAAAATACCAGAAAATTCCTTGAGACCTGAAGAACACAAATAAAATATTTTCAGCTTATGTTAATGTTTATTTTAATCACATTAAATCATTTAAAACTTTAAAAATTCATTTGAAGCTTCAATTAATTTCAGAAAATTCCAGAAAATTCATTTTTGAAATCCAGGCTTTAAAAATCTCAGAAAAACAGGATGTTACAAGAAACAACCTATTTTCCTAGAGAGAATTCAAGGTGATATTTATAAACCCATCCAGCCCATGTTGGCCCCATTTAAATATTTTATTATGCTATTAGATGTCTCTACTAGATGGTCCCATATTTGCCTGTTATCTACCAGGAACCACATTTTTGCAAAGTTAATAGCCCAAATCATCATATTAAGAGACAATTTCTTAGATGAACGGATTAAGTCTATTTGAATGGACAATGCTGATGAGTTTACCTCAAAAGCATTCAATAACTATAGTATGACTTTGGGCATTAATGTAGAGCACCTAGTACCACATGTCCGCACCTAAAATGGCCTCACATAGTCATTAATTAAAAGAATAAAGTTGATTGCTAGACCACTCTTGCAGAATTCTAGGCTTCCCACCTGCTGCTAGGGCCACATAGTGTTGCACGCTACCGCATTAATCCAACTCAGACCAACTGCATACCAGACTATTTCTCCCTTACAGTTAGTGCGTGGAAAAGAACCCAAGTATTCTTCATCTGTGAAAATTTGGTTGTATTGTATACGTGTCAATTTCACCACTGCAATATACAACCATAGGCCCTCACCGGAGGGTGGGGATCTATGTAGTTTTGAATCTCTATCAATTATTAAATACCTTGAGCCTATGACATGGAATCTACACACAGGTCGATACCCTGATTGTATTTTATGAGGACAATTTCTCGGCATTAGGGGAGGAAAGTACCACACTAAAGAATGTCGATAAATAGATTGGAACACCATTGGCATTCAATCCTTAGACCCATGCACTAAAGAAACAAAATTGGAAGTTTGAAGAATAATAAATCTGCAACAGAATAGAGTGGATCAATTGAATCTCTATCAATTGGAAGTTTGGATGCCTTCACTGATCATAAGGGAGTGACAAAATATCAAATACCTATAGGAAACACACCAAATAGAGTGGAAGTACCCTAGATGGATACTAAATCCACTCATGCCCCTCATGAGAAAAGGAAAGACTTTAGGGCACACGGGACTTAATTTCATGGAGACGTCCATAGAAGCAAAGAACCAAACAAGATAAATCGCTCCATAAGACAGTAGAAGGAACTCAACCAGATGTCGAGCAATTCCCTAAGTGAACCATCCTGCAAATGGTAACCCCAACGAAACCATGTGCGTACAATCTGACATTGGGAAATCAAAACACCCAGACTCCGTCATTGTGGGAAATCATGAGGAGCTGGAAGAAATAAATGAAGAAAAATTCACAAATTATGTGGATTCAAGAGAGTCGTATAAAATAAAGACTATAGTTGTCAAAATATATTTTGCCTCCAAAATTGCTAAAACTTTTAAGCTGAATCTAGAAACTAACTCCATGGTAGAGTGTTAGAAGTACTCAGATTGGGTCAAATGGGAAGAAACAATTGAGATAGAATTACACTCACTTAATAAAAGGAAAGTGTTTCGTCCTGTCGTTCGAACACCTCCTAAAGTGTTCCCTACAGGATCCAAATGGGTTTTCATACAAAGAGAAATGAAAACAATTAGGTGAACCAAGTGATGAGATATAAAGTGAGGCTTGCAGCACAACGGTTCACGTAGAGACTCGGCATCAACTACGATGAAACCTACTCTCCTATAATGAGTGGAATTCTGTTTCCATACTTAATATCAATGGTAGCTAGTATGACTTTAAAAATGCAGCTGACAAATGTAGTGACGACATATTTATATGGGTAATTGAATATGGATATTTATATGAAATTCCCCGAAGGAGTTAACATTCCAAATCCTCATAAAGCTAATCGCAGCATGTATAGTGTCAAACTACATTGATCATTGTCTAGATTAAAATAGTCGGGAAGAATGTGATACAACTGACTCACTGACTTTCTCCTGAAGAAGGGTTACTCTAATAATGATGATTGTCCCTGCATGTTTATAAAGAAGTCCCAGAATGGCTTCTGTATTATCTCAGTTTATGTCTATGATCTGAATATCATCAGAATAGCAAAAGACATAAAGAAAGCGAACTCTGACCTAGTGATAGAGTTTGAAATAAAAGACTTGGGTAAGACCAAATATTGTTTAGGTTTGCAACTAGAGCATTTCCTTGATGGAATCTTAATGCCTCAGTCTGCCTATACCAGAAGGTATTGGAGAAATTTAATATCGATAAATCTCATCCTAAAGGCCCCATGGTAGTTAGATTCCTTGATGTGGATAGAGACTTATTGAGATCGAGGATGAAAAATAAGGAAGTTTTAGGACCTGACGTGCCGTACTTCAGCGCCATAAGAGCATTGATGTACCTTGCGAGTTGCACCAGGCCTTATATTGTGTTTAAGATCAACTTGTTGGCCAGACATAGTGTAGTTCCAACTAGAAGGTATTGGGATGGTGTTAAAACTCTTCTTAGATACCTCCAAGGTACACAAGATCTTGGCTTGTTTTACCAGAAAAAACAAGACTTGATCATGGTGGGATATACAGATGTTGGCCATCTGTTTGATCCCCATGGTGCCAAACTCAGACTAGATTTGTATCTCTCTATGTTGGTACAGCCATTTTTTGGTAGTCATTTAAGCAGACTTTGGTAGCTACTTCTACCAACCACTCAGAGATTATTGCACTGTATGAAGTCTCACAAGAATGTGTTTGACTCAAAAGAGTGATTAGCCATATCCAAAAACCTTGTGGCATTAACACCATTGATACCCCCATAATTATCTTTGAAGATAATGTTGCTTGTATTGCACAAATACAAATGGGTTATGTCAAGACTAATATTACAAAGCATATTTCTCCCAAATTCTTCTATCCATATGAACTCCAAAAGATCAGAGAGGTGAAGATTTTGCAAACTAAGTATTGTGATAATCTGGCTGATATATTCATTAAGTCTCTGCCTACCTCCAGCTTCCAAACATGTGTTCATGGCATTGGAATGAGACGACTTAGAGAGTTGTAGGGATCAGGTGGAGAATCCCTGAATCATAGCCCTTCTCAAGGTCTTGAAGTTTTACCTCAATCCTAAAGATTAAATCCAGAATATGGAAAGGTTGCACTATTTTCCTTATTGAGTTTTTCTGGAAGGTTTCTCATATGAAAGTTTTTAATGAGGCAATGATGCAATACAACTTGCAGATGCAATGTTCTCTTTTCTCCATCCTTTTTCGACTAGATTTTTGAGAGGAGTTTTTTATGAGTCCTGTGCATGATGCGGTGTTCGCTCAAGGGGGAGTGTTGCGAAACCCTGAATCTATGGGTTTGGTGGGCAAATACCTAAACTACTCCTAGTGGGTTCTGGCTATAAATAGTACCCCTCATTATACATGAAAATGATCGATAGCAATAAAAGAAACAAGTTCTTACTACATTGTGCCTTCTTTTGGTGTGATTAGATTGGTGTTTTCTACAACGACTACGATTATTCAATACAAACATAAATGTTGGTTTTAGGATCCAAGTGGATATTCTAGAAGATACCGATCTTCCACATCTTGTAGCCTAGTTTCAGCATGTCCACGGCCATGAGATTGAGAATTGTCCCATTTTAAACAAAGATAGGATCGATATCAATTGCCTAACATTTTGTTTAGCATTGCTTATATTGTTTAGTTCACATAAAGTATGGCACAACCCGCACATGTCAAAATGACATCGGTATCTGATGAGGGGGTAGTCCGATCTTCCGATGAGAAGGATAATTTTGATTTGATATGACGTTGACGAAGAGGCTACTTGACCGAGACGACCAAGTCCGTCCTGCAATCGCTACACCATACCCTAGTCGATATCAACCGTGCCAAGAACGCGGTTGACCTGAACACGAGGTTCAATTCCTGCAAACAATCAAAGAACAAGCAAGAACAAGATAAAGAGCAATCTTATTGTGAATATGACTGAGGAACACAAAAGGGTTGAGGCCTACAATCGCAGTTGTTGGTCTAGTCGACACAAGAACACACGACGAAGTTTCACGGTGGAAAACTAATCTAAACAAGCTGAGTTACATGGCCAATTGTGCCTCTATTTATAGGGGCACGCAGGCCCTTGCTAATGGAAAGTTCTGAATATATGGAAAGTAATCAAATCATAGCTGCTTTTATTTCTGTTTCCAAAACTGAAAAATTGTTTTGACGATTCCGGTGCGCATAGAAGGAATTTTTCGATGGGGCTAGATCCGTTGGAAAGAGGACGAAATAAGCTTTCCATGCTATACTCACACATTCCAAATGGACTCTTGATACGAAATCTATGAGCCTTTAAATTTGGTCCTGTCAGGCTGAGTAAGCATCGGTTTGTTTTGATAATTCCAATGCGCACAAAACAAATTTGGAGGTGGGGTCAAATCCATTGGAAAGTGGACAATCTCTTCTTTTCACGCTGTACTTGCACACCTCAAACAGAGTTTGTATATAAAAGTTATGTACGTTTAAAGTTGGACCTATCAGACTGACTCCGAATTGATCTGGAGGCCGAATTGGATTCCAAAATGTGTCCCACTTGAACTCTTGCTTGAATTGATCCAAAAGTGACGTGGTGACCTTGAGCAAGAGTTGGGGAAGGCGTTGAGTTGGTCTTGATATATTGGTCAGCTTTCCTTTAGGTGGACCCTAACCACGAGCGTGTAGCGTTGGTGTAATCCTTCTTGTAGAGCTAGACAAATATACATTTTCATCTTTACATAGCATCATATTCTCATTTAAAATAAGTTGAAACCGAAGAAATGAATTCATCATTTGTTTATTCTTGGGAATTTCGGTCGTATGTGTATGTGGCGTGATCACATCAGTATCACTCATGATTGCAAAAGTTGAACACAAATTTGAGAATGTGCTCACAGGAGGGCATTTTGATTTCTTTTGGATGTTAACAACACAAAATAGCTTGTGGATATGCTTAGTGGTTTAGAATTTACAAACATCTTTATTTCTTTCCCCATTTTACCTATAAAACTAATAAGCGATAAGTAAACAACATGAATGTATTGGACTCAATATATAAAACCATAATTTTAATTTTCAACACGCATCCTAATCCTTGTATTGAGGCATCACAGTAAATTTAGAAATCTTTTTCAGGATCGGAAGTATTAGCACTAAGGCTATAGTCAATTTAACCTTTAGTTATTGAAAGTTCTTTTTACATTTGTTTCTCTATTCAAATGGGTTGTTCTTCTTGAGAAGTTGGGTATGAGGTCATGCTATCTTTGAGAATCTCTCTATGAATTGGCGGCAGTAACCAGCCAATTTTAGAAAACTTCTGACCCCTGTCACTATCTTTGGTTACTTCCATTCCATTACCGCTTTCACTTTATCTTAATCAACCTTTACTCCTTTTTGTGATAGTGTGCCCTAAGAAGGCAACTTCTTTTATCTAAAATTCACATTTGGTAAACTTGTTATACAATTGATGTTCTCGTAGTTAAGGCCAAATGTAGGTGTTGTTGATGTTCTTCTTCGTTCTTAGAGTATATTAGTATGACATTCACAAATTCTATCACAAATTGATCTAAGTAATCCATGTAAACATTGTTCATCAAGTTTATAAAATATGCTAGTGCATTGGTCAGACCAAATAGAACTATTGTGAATTCAAATGGCCCATATCTTGTGGTAAAAACAGTTTTCTCTCAATCTTGTTCTCGGATATTGAGTTAATGATATTCAAGCCGTAAATTTATCTTGGAAAATTCTTTAGATCCATTAAGTTGTTCAAATCCTTGGTAAGGGGTATTTGTTCTTAATGGTCACTGCATTCAATAATCAGTAGTCTACACGCATTCTCAAACTTCTATCCTTCTTTTTTGGCAAATAGTACTGGTGCTAACCAGGGTGAAACACTGGGATTAATTGTAATATCCTGAACGTCGTTTTGGCGTCGTTTTTAGCGGAATCGCGAAATCGTCCGATTTTTCGGTAAATTGCAGGAAGAAAAAAATAAAATTGAGGAATAGTCTAAAATAAAAAAATAAATTAAATTAATTAAAATTCACTTTGTGGGCTCTCTAGAGGGGTGGGCTTGCCACCTTGGGCCAATCAGCCCAAGTGGAGCCGCCCTCACCCCCTAACCCTAGTTTTCCCCATAAAAACCCTCTAGCCGACCCCCCACCCCTTTTCTTTCCCCTAGCCACCACCCCTTACTCCCCTTGCGCATCCAACCTCCCCCAAACTGCTGCCATGTCCATTGATGCAAAGGAAAGCAAGGAAGGAGAAGAGAAGGAAGAGAAGGAAGGGAAGAAGAAGAAGAGGAAAGAAGAGGGGTGATCCCAAAGGGATCCCCTAGGTAACTCTCCTTCATTCCAAATCCTTCTGGTTTTTCTGTAATTAGGGTTCTTAGCATTGGAATTGATGGGGTTTAGCAATTCGATTCTTGATTAGGAATTCTGTTATGCTGCTGTAGATCAATCCGTGCATTGTATTGTTGTTTGCTTGTGATTTAGACTTACAAAACGATTTTTCCTACTGATCTGCCCAAAAGGAAAATTGTAGAGGACGACGACATTTTTTTTTAGAATTTTTGGCCACGGGATTTGGGCGCAGCAGGGTCGGGAACCTTGCAGACTGGGACAAATTGCTGTTCAGGTGTGATTTAGTTGCAGTACATTATTTTTATGTTTTTGGTCAAAATTGTGAAAAATGTAGGGAATTAAGTAATCTAACTACTGTATAAAAATTATAATTTTTAGAGCCTTATACTGTGATTGGGGTGCGTTAGAAACTGGCTGCCCAAATTGCCAGAACAGAGAGCGTCATCTGTTTTGCGCATTAAATTACACCCTGTTAGTAACGAAATCAAAATAAATGATCTACATGAAAAGTGAAGGTATTTAAGTAAAGATTTCAGAAATATATCTTTCTCTATAAATGGTTTAATAATTTTAAAGATATAAAAAAATTAAGCAGCGCTGCTACAGCGGATAGAGTGTAGAACCGTTAAGCGGAGAGGGATGTTGTGGCGTTTTGAGGTTTAGCGATATCTTTACTTCTTAAGTGACATTTTTATTGCTGTAGTATTGTGTTGAGAGGTACTTTTGGACAGGTGGTTTTGCTCTTGAACATGCGTGATTTTTTCGCTTCGCCGGTAGAGGCAAGTAAACGTAGCGGTTGTGCTACTGTTTAACTCGTTAATCATTCTACTTTCATATTAATTAATTCTTTAATTTGAGATACTATGTCATTGTTACATGCTACCTTAATGTGGTCCATGTGATAGTATTTTAAAAATTCAATTGTTGATGTCTTGATGGTTTAATTGTGGGTATGTAGAATTGTTCTTGATGAAACAAATATAGTTGTAGGGTAGAATTCTTTATGAACAAATTGTGGTTTAGATGGTAGTATTTTTAGTGAATATTTGTGGTTGTGGTGGTAGCATTCTTGATGAATATATTATGGTCTATGTGGTAGAATTCTCTATAAATCGATTGATTATGATCTTGGTGAACCAAATGTAAGATATGTGGTAATGATCTTATGAAGCATTAGCATTGTGCTTAATGAGACACATATGGATTATGAGGAAGTATTCACGATGATTATGTTGTTATCCTTTGTGGTTAAATTCATGATGAATATGATGTTGTTCTTTGAGGTTAAATTCTTGCGGATTATGATTATCATATCATTCATAACATGTCATGACATTTGCATTGTGGATGTTGTCACTTGTAGCGCGATCGCACCAAGATGCAAAGTGTGCATCCGTCGATGCACACCCATGCTCGTACCACAGCACAGGACCAATTGCCCATACTCCACAAGTATGGGGATTCAGAGTCTGGCCATGTCATCAACATGACGGGGACCTCAGCGCTTAGTCATCTCGTGACCAAGACTTCAAATAATCAACATGATGCATATGCGTGAATGCTCCAATAAAATAATTATTGCATTCACAATATCTATGCAAACAACATGATGCATATGCGTGAATGCTTCAATACAATAATTCTTGCATTCACCATATCTATGCAATCAACATGATGCATAAGTGGGAATGCTCCAATAAAATAATTCTTCCATTCACAATATCTATGCAATCAACATGATGCATATGCGTGAACGCTCTGTGTAGCAAAAGTTATAATTTTTCTTGTAGGACTGTTCTGCAGATCGACAGTTTTCTCTCAGTTTTCGGTAGATTGGTTTTAGCGAATAGAAAACGGCAGAATCAGAGGTTCTCCATATTATGAAAGTTGTAGATAATTGTCGTAGCTTTCCAGGAAGGTCAAGAAATCATGATTTGGACATTCGGGCTGGAAGTTATGGCCTTTTTAGTGTGCTGTCCAGAGAACCCGACGTGAGCAGAGATGTTTTATAGAATTGGGTGGTGCGGGTAGGAGATGGCCGAATCAGGGAGGCACCCCAACTAGGTTTAGTTAGATAAGTTAATTATCTTTCCAGAAAGTCAAAGAACACTCTATTCGGACACCTGTGCCAATAGATATGAATTTTTGATGTGGACTGTCCATAGAGGTAGGCGGGGTGACCGGTAGGATTTGGGATTTGGGAACCGAGATAGACGAATTGTGCTAGTGCGTGCTTGTTTTTATTTGAGCGAAGGTTCGCTACAGTTATCTTAGCAATTATTATAATTATTATTCAGGAGGAGGACGGATCCCAGAGGCAGCACCTTCTACCCGTTCTCCGTTTTCTCGCGGTTAAGGCAAGTATAATGAGGGTTTAATATTGATAAGGTGGAAATTCGATGTTGGTTCAATGGTATGAATATATGTGTGTTTATATTTGTGGTAACAATGTATCGGTGCTAGATAGAGGTGTTGCAATTTATAGTGCTCATGAATATTTATGATTGCATAGATATTGTGAATGCAAGAATTATTTTATTGACAACTCTCTAGGAGAGGCCCAGACATGAAACTTCACGGAACTAACCCAAAATAGCGGTTCAATGAAACCTAACCTAGCAGTTTAGATTACCAACAAATCTACCCCAACTAAAATATGCATCTATTTGGGGAAGAACAGGGATTACCCTTGATGAGTTGCCGAAGAACACCACAAATCCCCCATGAGTTCCTTCCCTCTTCCTCTTCCCTTCCTCTTCCTTTCTCTCCTTTTCTCTTCCCTTCCTCTTCCTCTCCTCTGGATGCACACGGCAGGGAGGTAGCTGGGGAGGAGGCACAGGGGAGGGAGGCGCAGGGGGGAGGGCGCACAGGGGGGAGGAGGCGCAGGGGAGGGAGGGCGCAGGGGGAGAGAGAGGCGCAGGGGGAGGGAGGCGCAGGGGAGGGAGGGCGCACAGGGGGGAGGCGCAGGGGAGGGAGGCGCAGGGGAGAGGAGGGGCTCGGCCAGGGGGCGCACACAGGGAGGAGGAGGGGCTCGGCCAGGGGGGTGGCTAGGGTTTGGGGAGGGGCTTCCCCCCCTCTCTTTTTTCTTTTGGCTGCCCACCACTTGGGCCAAGGCCCAGATTGCCTAAACTTTTCAGAAATTTCCCCCTGGAAAAATCGCTAATTAAACCTTTTCTAATTGGTCCTTTCCTCCTATTAATCGATTAATTCTCGGATCACGTTTTGGAATATTACAATAGTATCGTAAATTGCCGTAGTATGATACACACTCTTACCTTATTGGGTAAAGGTGCAGTAGATCATACGCATTCATATGCATTACATTGTGGAAAGATTAGTTGCATACTTATGCAAGGTATGGTGGAGTTACTTTGCAAACAAATGCAACTTCTTAGTTGCAATGTGGAATTGGCTCATGAGAGTCACTTGTGGTATGGGGAATGTGGTTGTGGTCGTGGAATGGGAGTTCATCCCTTGTGGTATGGTAGGGGTTGTGATTATGACATGAGATTCTTTTCTCTTGTGGTAATTATTGATAGCAGATGTGGATGTAAGAAATAATAAAGTAGTGAGGTAAGACATGTTAATGCTTTATTGTCTTTGATAGTTGTAGTGGTTGAGGATATGAAGTAGTCAAACAAGATTTATTTGCTAATGTTTTACCGTCGTTGGTGGTCATTGTGGGAAATAAATATTGACGATTAAACTGTTGTGGTTTAATTAGCTTGTTAAACAATTTGCTTGCTGAGATTTTTATCTCACTCTTGTTCCCCCTTTCCAGGTGATTCTCGAGCATGCATGGGAAGGGTAGAGCGGCACATCACTGTCACACACCATATCATATTTCATATTGTAATAAATAAGTGTAGTCTCCAGTTATTCATTTTTATCTCTCATTGTTGATCATTTTTAATTATTAAAGATAGGTTGTGGTTCGCTTTAATTGGTTAAAGTTATTAGCGCTTCTTCTTTAATTAGTAGTGTTCCTTTACCTTTGTTTTAGTATGCTTCGCTTAGCTTATCATGATTTAGAAATTATTGTCAATTTATGTTACCTTGTAAATTGGCTAGCTTGTAGAGTGGTTTAGTGGCATCCTAGGGTAATGTGGGTCTTGGGTGTTACATTAATAAACTCTGTTTGTCAATTCATCCAATTGTTTCTTAAGCTCCTTCAACTCACTTGCTAACTATGATATTGAGGATTGGTAATTGGCTTTGTCCATAGAATCAATTCTATAGCAAGTTCAATCTGTCTATCTGGTGGTCTTTCAGGCAATTCTTCTAGAAAAATATCTAGGTACTCTTGGACTACTGGTACTTGGGTTACTCTTTCTGAGCAATTAATGTTCCTCTTCAGTTTTTCTATCAAAGTATTGTCGGTTGTCACTGTTACTTTCTTTTCCTCTAAATTCCTCAATATCACTGACTTCTTTTCACAATCCACTTTTGCCTTATGTTTAGTCAACCAATTCATTCCAAGAATGGTATCTAATCCTCTCATTTTCAATAGTAGCAATTCTGCTTTAAACTTAATCCCTCGTACTTCTAGGTTTAACCTACTACATCCAAACCAGGATTTCATCCTACTCCTAGGTGTTTGAAACATGTAGGGATTTTGCAAAGGAATAAAAGGCAACCAATTTTTCACAGCAAATGTCAAATAAAGAAATGAATAGGTAGCTTCAAGAAAAAATAAAATCAATGAGGGCTTCGAATGGATCAAGAATGTACCAACTATGACTTCAATAGCTCCGACGGCTTCCTCAGCAGTGATGTCGTTGACACGTTCATTAACTATCCTTGGGGCAATCCTTACTCTTCCTACTATTTGTCCTTCTGGTCTTCCCACCTAATATCTGGGTTGTAACATTCCTCCTTGACTGACTGGTTTAGTTGTACTTATTCTAGTGGTTGGCAATTGATTTTTAGCTTATGTTTTTTCATCTTCAGATGGTAAGCCTTTCTTTGGGCATTGGCTTTCATAGTGTCCAGTATGTCCACAGTGAAAACAAGTTACTGATCCTAGGGGGCAATTCTTTTGATAATGATTTCCTCCACAAGTATAGCATTGCAGCATGGTAGATCGAGGAGCATTGTATTGTGGTCTTGGGGCTACAATTGCTGGCCTTCTTTGTTAATATCTGAATGGTGGTGATGTCATCATTCTTTCACATCATACGCTTGACAATAGTGTCATCGGTTTCCTCTCAAGCTTCTTCTGATGATGATTAAGCAAGTATGAGTACATCCATACTCAGGAGGCCACGTGAGAACATCTACTTAACTAGTTGCTAGGATTTCAATAGGATATGATAAGGAGGTTCTATTATTATGGTATATATGCATGTTTGTTTGCAAATATCTTTAGACTTGAAATACAAAGCATTATTTTATTAAGAGAAAAGGGGATTTAATAACCTTATCATCTTAAAATTATTCAAATCTTACTTATGCCTTGTTGGATTCACTCATTAAACATAGCTTCATTAACCAAAAGCACGGCATATCCGAATACTATATGTTATACTCTACAAAATTTCTCAACTTTACCCATAAGGTACCTCAAATCTCACAATATCATGCAATAGACATGCAACATGATAGTATGTGACTGAATCAATGTAACAAGGTTGTTTTACTACTTTTTCCTTTCTAATCTCTACTCAATAGGTCTAGGCCATTAAATAATGATCGGGTATCCACTAGCCAATGTAGAAATTGCAGTCTGACATTGAATGAGCCTATCGATGTGAAGAATGGCAAGCGGCATAGAAATCCCAACTTCCATCTCACCCCTGTTATGCGGGCCATTCTGTAATAAGCTAGATTGATAGGTCAAACTTGTAGTTGAGCGAGATATATGCCATTTACTTGGCATAAGGGTCTAGCCCTTACTTACCACAGATGAGGCTACCATTCACATATCACATGCATCACATCACAATATCACCAAAACCATACCAAAGCCTTAATTCTCAGGTAAGGTCATGGGCTCCAACCATCAAGTAGCTGCCCACCAAGTAGCCTCAACCTTTAGCTTCATTTCAATGTCTACCGGCGTAGAGCCAAATAATCCTTATTAGTATAAGTAAATCATTTTAGTTGTTCAACCTAGTCAATAGCTATCTATATAGTGATTAAGTACCATTATGGATTATACCAAGGTTGTTAAGGTGAATATTGTCTTTAAGAATATGACTAGTTTTTCGGTAGTAGGATCTAACTATCCATTATGTCACTCCAAACTATTATTTCATGTAAATAAAAGTGCTTAATTAATGTAAATTAAAATAAAGATATATAAGTAATATGGGATCAATATCATAAAAAAATTTATGTGACTTACCTTCCTGCTCATAGTCTTCGACCAGGCCTACTTCTTCAATATCTTGATTACTCCTTTGGTGTAAAGATGGCAACGGGTACCCGAAACCCGAGTACCCGATGGGTTTTACCCGATAAGAAGATGGGTATGGAAAAATATCTTCACCCGCGGGTATGCTAATGGGTAAAAATCTCTACCCATCGGTATGGTGATGTATACTACCTCATACCCGCGGTAAAATCCCACCCCGCGCCTAATCCGCCCCGCGCCTAATCCCATCGCCCGACCCCGCCCAAAATCCCGCCCGAAGATCCCGCCTGCGTGCCCCCAAAATAATCCCGCCTCCCCGCCGCCCGGCGCCGTCCCGCCGCCTCCCCGACCTCGCTGCCCTCCTCGCCGCGCGCCTCCACCTCGCAAGCCCTCTCCCGCGCCCCTCCCGCGCGCCCCTCCACCGCCATCCCGCCGCCTCCCCGACTTCGCTGCCCCTCCCCCGCGCGCGCCTCCCGCCGCCGTCCCTCCGCCTCGCCTCCCGGGAGCCTCGGCGCCGCCTCGCCTCGCCGCTCGCCTCCTCCTCCCGCTCCACCTCTCCGGTGCTCCTCCGGCGCCATGCAATAAAGAGGTGTGGTATGGGTAAGTTTATACCCGCAAAGCGGTACGGGAAAACGGGTATTGTGTGTGCACGGGTAATATACGGTATTTACCGCTGCCATCTTTACTTTGGTGGTCTACTCAACGAATCCGGTGCTATCGCAAAGGAAAAAGAATAAAATAAGCCCGGGCTTGAAAGAAGTGAGCTGGGAGTCCAAAAAAAAGTTTAATTATAAGAGGGTTTGGGTGGTTAGGATCTAAGCAGTGCTTGGTTGGGTCGAATGGAGATGAAAATAGGCTAGATGGGCTAGAAACGTTGAAACAAGTATAAATAAATTTAATGTGTTATGAGCACATGGCCTAGCTCACTCTAGAGCGAGTTGGAGTTCGCTCTCATGGCAACTGAGATAGGGGAGGAGATGGTAGTGCCAAATTCAGCGATGGTGGATGGTGGTAAGCGGTGGTGTGGCGAGCAACAACAGTATATGAGTAACCCATTTTGGACACATACACAAGCAGTGGAAGCTTGGAGAGGGCTGATAGTGGCAGAGCTTGGCTAGAATAGGGGAACAGCGTGGTTGTGATACAATGGCGATATAGCCAAATTGGCGATAGCTTGAGCATCACTGGAGCTAGGGAAGTGCGGTGGTGGTGTCGGCTTGGCTCAAGATGGCCTAAGAAGGTCTAGCAACAGTGACCGTGGGCGGTGGAGCAAAGGTGCATGGCAACAGTGAGCTAGAGGTAGTGAGGCTAAGCAAGAAGCTAGGGGTTAACTTTGTGGTGGTGGGGCAAAGTTGTGGACGCGACAAATTGGATTGGATTGAAGGCAGAAGCGAGAAATCAAAGTCAGGCTCACCGATAGCGATTTGGGCATCAGCTGTTGCGACATGGCATGGCCGGAGTTGGGAAAGAAAAGGTGGTAGTGGGAATAGTCTGTGTGGAAAGAGGGTGAGGGAGTTGCGGAGTTCAGCTAAGTAGATGGTGGTGCCAGTGGCGGCTCAAGAGCACGCTTGGCGCGTGGACGACGGCTTGGATGGGCTTGCAGTTTTTGTACTGCAGTGGCGAAGCTAGCGAGCACGCGTTGCAGTGGCATTCGTAAGGTGTCAGTGGTTGGCAATGTCGAGTTGTGATGGCACAAATCGATAGTAAGGTGGCATGATGCCAAGTCAACAGTGGTGTTAAGGCTGAGTACGAGCGATCGGTGAGGTGGTGCAGGCGCTTGCAACTCTTGGCCTAGACACTAGCGACGGACAAGTGAGGCCGTGCCCACAGGCGCAAACTACGTCGCAGTAGTAGGAGCAGGGCACTGGCAGAAAGGCTTGAGTGCACTTCCACGCTTTGAAAGCGTAAATCCAAAAAGGGAAAGCGGCTTGGCTTTGGAAACTTTTCAGATTAGTCAAAAACTCCAAATTCATGCAAAATTCAAGCAAATTCATTTTTTTGGAAATTTTAGGGTTGTTTCAACCTGCTGATGTGTCCTTGCCGCTAGTGGCTCGTGCGTGTAACCCTACCACCGTCGCTGCATGCTATGGTGGGGAAAGATGAGAGAGAAATTGGAAAGGTGCCATAAGGAAAATCCATGGAGAGATGAGGGAGAAATTGGAAGGAAGTATACATGTGCCATCCACGTTAGCAGAACTCGGACAAAGGGATGCCATATCAGACAAAACCTTAGTGGTTTAGGGTGAATGTGGCATTTTAACCGGTTTTACGAGTTTGAGGTTGTCAAATAGCCGATTTTAGAGTCAAATGTTGATTTTTGGACTAAGCAAGAGTTAAAGGGTGTAAAATAAAACTTATTCCTATCAAATACTCCTAGCAACGATTCTTATCCAACAAGGTAAGCTGACACGTTTTTACTCTGATGACGACAAGAAACCAAATCTTATGATCCACCAAATCAATCCTCTGTGGGGAGCCGATCTAATTCATGCATGCACTTGTCATCCAGGAAAAAGTCAGCAGATAAAAAGTAAAAAAAACAAAAGTAGCTTTTGCGCTAATCAATGTAACCGTGGGAAAAAACCTGCAAAACGAGGTAAATAATTGGTTAGATCCCAAGTAGATCCACCTGCAGGAGGAGGAGCCCCACCTCTGCTTCCAGCCCAAGCAAAAACCCGGAATCGATCGACCTCCCAAACATCTCCCAAAATCCTGTGGAGGGTGTGCATAGCAGAATCCCATGCGCCAGAAACAGGGGAATCTCGTATTCAAAAAAAGAAGAAGAAAAGAAAACGAGGGGAATCCCTTTGCAGGTGGTTTTGGAACTCAGCGTACTCTGCTCTTTAACTCCTGATTTTATAAAAAATTTATCTTAGGATTTTCGAATTATATTTGTGGTTTATAACGTACTTAAAACTATAACTAGAGTACGTTGCTGATTGTTAGACCGATCCAAAGTACTCAAATTATAGTTGAGGTACGGTTCCGTTAGTTTTATGTTGGAACAAAACTGCGCCAATTAAGGGTGCTTTTTTTTAATGATGACTATTTGATTTTTGGTTGAAATTTTTAGATATTTTATGCTTTTTGTATCAGATTCGATTTGTGTTTTTGAGTATAATTAATTTTTTAAAAAATGTAAAAATAGAAAAAAAAACATGTTAACCCATTAGAGATAATACAAAAGAACACAAAAAAAAAGAAAATACAAAAAATCCTAAAATATCTAAAATAATTCAAAAACGAAAAATCGAAGCGCCTTCTAATAGTTTTATGTTGGAAAAAACCGAAACAAGTGGGGCCTAACATAAAAGCACTCATAAAGTAAAAACCAAATGGATAATTTAGAAGCTACGATATAGCTGGTCCATAAAAAGGAAAAGAAAAGTGGATGCCGATGTAAGGAATTAAGCAGCGGCGATCTTTCGTTTCTCAACCATCTTTGATCCATGATAATTGATACTAACTAATTATGCAATCTTTTAAGAAAAAACAGAGTGGCACATTCAAATCACTATAAATCCTCAATACCAATTCCATGTACATTGATACGTCAATTTTTATTTTCTTAATGGGTCTAGAGTGGTAACTTGCCCCACAAACCATATTTTCTTTTTTTATTTATACTACTTAAAATAGTGAGTTGGTGGTGATGGTTCATTTATTCCTCCCAATTCCTCTTTGTACCTCCTTAAAAAATCTCTAACAAAAACAAAAATGTAATATACTAAAAATACAAATTTTATCATTCTAAAAATTCTCTAACAAAAAAAACAACATAGCTCTACTAGATACGCAACAGAGCCAAGGGCATGAGAGACACGATGTAGCCGAATATATAGGCCGGACAGACCAATCACGATAATATCGATTCAATATATTGAAATAACATGTTTTTTATCTATAGTAAAGTACGAACATTGATCAATAACACTATAAAAATAATTCTGAGAGAACCTTCCCAAATAACCATGCATCCAAATTAGTGCACAAAGAATACAGCCACCCGCTTATTCCCAAGAACCCATTACTGAATAATATACCCGGGCGTACCCTGCTCCATACAACCATACAAGCAAAGAAATCAATCCACGGCCGGCACCAAATTAATGCAGAGCAAAAAGTGTAGTACTCCTAAATTATTTCTCCTCAGTCTCACCAACCATTGTTGTCTCAGCGAGGGAGGAAGATGGTGGGGCTCCCACCCCCGCCCAAGCCCAATCCGTGTATAAATAGGGGCCCGGGGCATGGCTCTCCTCGCACCAATCCATCCATTCCCGTTCAACCCGTCCATTTTATTTTGCATTTTACTTGGCTTCTAGCTTTGCTTGCGTTGCGTTTCTTGGGTTGTTTGGAAGGCAGCGTCCTTGCCTTCCGTTCTCTTCTTCGTAAGGTAAAGGAATCGGCCTCCATCGATGGAGTTCTTTCTCTCTGTGTGTGCTCTTGAACAATGCTCTGTTCTCGGTGTTCATAGAACTGTCGCCGCCGTGAAACGCTGCGGGTAATGTGATGCCCATGCATGTCCGAACATGATGCTGGTGCCGGTAGGAAATAGGAAACTGAACCCTGCGAGGTTTCTTGGGGCTTTCTTTGCGAGTGATCCTTGGGAGCTCATGCCAAAAATTTTTCCTGGCTTCTTTGAACTTGGTGATGCCGTGAAGGATGTGTAGTCGGGTTCTTGCTCGAATCCTGACTGGAGGGGGGAATCTTTAGCGTGGGGGAGGTGCTGCCTCTGAATGCAATTTCTTGCACCAACAAAAAAATGGTCTTTTTATGGTTCTTGCACTAGGGGATAGCGTCGTGGTGTGAGATCTGGCGAATATTTGAGGTTTAACAACCTGGGTCAACATCCACTTGGAGTGACCTAGTGGAGATCCCGCTTGTCTGCAGAGGAAAGATGGCGTTGCCTCTGGATCTGGGGTTTAGCAAGTCTCATGCTCTGGGTTCAAGGTTTCGTTTTTAAAATTTTTAATGTTCAGCTTTGAAGTGGATAGAATGTTAGATCCAGTAATGTTCCATTTTTTTTTCTTTGCCTCATTTTTAAAGTATTTTCGATGAATTCTCTTGTTTGCCTCTGACAAGTTTATTATCCGTTTCTCTGCATGTGTTTCTGTCTCGGGACTCCGCAACAGACCGACAGTTTTGGGTTCTTGTGCTAATGGCCATGATTAGATTAGCCTTAGAGATTATCTCTCTCTTATTATCTTTTATGCTTAATTACCTCTGTCAACTTAATTAATTACCTTGTCATGGCCTGCAAGAAAGAAGCCCCACTCCCATGCTAATCTCGTGTTTAGAAGAGCCCAGAAGATCCAAAGGTGCTCGTATGCGTCACTCTCTCCTTGGTTTCAACGGCTATTCCAGCTGCAAGCCATTGCCGATGCGCAAGAGCAAGACGCCAAGACCTTTTTCCCTGGAAAACATCGGAATTGTTTTATTGGTTTCTCTCCTCAGATCTGTATAAATACACAATCTCCCCCTTTCACCATTCCTCGGTCCTCGAAAGCCTTCCTTCTCCATTGATTCTTGTATGCCTCTAGTCCCCTAGTTGGTAGCGTCGATTATTTTCTGGCGTTCTTGGATTTTTGTTGAGTTGCTGTTCACTTGTTCTTTGCATGTTTGTCAAATGTTGCAGCAGTAGGTGATAACGTTTTCTTGCAATTTTTCAAGTTTCTTGCTAGAATGTCAAAGGTGTGGCTGGCAAGACCGGTTGTTGCCGTTGGTTGGGTTTATGGCTTGAGTTGTGCGGGTTTTACGATGATTTGTGCTCGGACTTATTTGCAGTGCTTGTGTCACTGGATCTGGATGATTGTGTTCTTTGTACCCAAGAGGCCTGAAGCTCCCATCCTTGTTGTGCAGGCTTAAGGATCCTAGAAGAGGATAGCAATGGGGGAAGCTGCCGGAGACCGTGTCCTGAGCCGCCTCCACAGCGTCAGGGAGCGCATCGGTGATTCCCTCTCTGCGCACCCCAATGAGCTCGTCGCCGTCTTCACGAGGTTAGCATCGATTTCCTTACTCCGTAAATTAGTTCTGCATTGTCAGTTTGCTACTAAAGATAGTCTCTGCATTTTTGCCCTTAGTATGGGTTTGATAAGTTGGTGATGCAGTCAGATCTCTGGGTGATGATGTCACATGTGCCTTTTATAAATCATTGCTCCAGAAATTGTTAGATCTGGCCTGGTGTGGCACGTATGCTGAATTGCATGCATTCATTCCTAGTTAAGACTCCTGAATAAAATGAATGTTTAAATACATCCTTCTGCAACCCAGATTTTGTTGAAACCTAGTACTGAATACTGATGATAGTATGATACACCATGTGTTTTTATAGTACTGTGAACCGCCAGTAGATCTGACTACATGTGAATTTTTAGATTAAACACAGTGCAACTGAATAGAATGATTATATTCTGTACTTGTCCATGTGCTTGATGGTCGATACTAAGGTCTCCTGAATATGATATACTAATCAGTGTATATGCCTAGATCTGACAGGATCTATTTAGCATAAGTGTATAGATCCAACTGGATCTGATGTAATTTCGTTAAATTTAGTTACAAGATCGAAACAAGTCTTTTTATAATTCCAATGGAATTTTATTCACCCCTATGCTCGAACATACTAAAACAATGGAGCTTATAATTCTCCTCTTTGTTCCTAGACTGGCTACGAGTTTCTTCTGAATTATGTTTCATATAATGAAGTGCTAAACTATTTCTTGAAATAACATAAGCTGAGTTGATAGATCTGGCTTGATCTTATGAGATGTGATAATGCTTTGTGCAGGCTGGTCAACCTTGGAAAGGGAATGCTGCAGCCCCACCAGATCATCGCTGAGTACAACAATGCAATCCCTGAGGCAGAGCGTGAGAAGCTGAAGGATGGCGCCTTTGAGGACGTCCTGAGGGCAGCACAGGTTTGCATCAGATTCAGATCTCATTGCACTGCATCATTCCATTTTAACTTTTGCTCTTGGTCTAACCATTTGCACTGTTTTATCATACAGGAGGCGATCGTTATCCCTCCATGGGTTGCCCTTGCCATCCGTCCAAGGCCTGGTGTCTGGGAGTATGTGAGGGTCAACGTGAGCGAGCTCGCTGTTGAGGAGTTGAGTGTCCCTGAGTACTTGCAGTTCAAGGAACAGCTTGTGGAAGGAAGGTATAAAACTGCACTTGAGAATTGGAATACTAACTGATCATGCTTAAACCCTGGTTCTTTTACCATTTTTGACCAGAGATTCTTTTACTTTTTGTTAATATATGATAGCTGTGTAATACTTTCGATGTATTTATTTCAGCACCAACAACAATTTTGTGCTTGAGCTGGACTTTGAGCCGTTCAATGCTTCCTTCCCTCGTCCTTCTCTATCGAAGTCCATTGGCAACGGCGTGCAGTTCCTCAACAGGCACCTGTCATCAAAGCTCTTCCATGACAAGGAGAGCATGTACCCCTTGCTCAACTTCCTTCGCGCGCACAACTACAAGGGCATGGTAAGCCAATCTTTCATTTGTTTCCTCAATCTTCATTACAACTTTTGACTTGGCAAAAGATGTATTTAAAATCATATGTTTCCTGCAGACTATGATGTTGAACGACAGAATCCGCAGTCTTAGTGCACTTCAAGGTGCTCTGAGGAAGGCTGAGGAGCATCTGTCTGGTCTTTCAGCAGACACCCCGTATTCGGATTTCCACCATAGGTACTGATTATTTGTTACATCATTGTTAGCTCTTGAATATGTTTTGACATGAAACCATTGAAGATATTTACTGTTCTTTTGATTGGAAAAATACAGGTTCCAGGAACTTGGTCTGGAGAAGGGTTGGGGTGATTGTGCCAAGCGTGCGCAGGAAACCATTCACCTCCTCTTGGACCTTCTTGAGGCCCCTGATCCGTCCACACTGGAGAAGTTCCTTGGAACAATCCCAATGGTGTTCAATGTTGTCATCCTCTCCCCACATGGTTATTTTGCCCAAGCCAATGTCTTGGGGTACCCTGACACCGGAGGGCAGGTAAAATACTTCACACAGTTTTGACATGGTACATACTTACATAACTAAACTTGTTCTCATTAATCTCTGTGTTATCATTTCCTAAAGGTTGTCTACATTTTGGATCAAGTCCGTGCTATGGAGAATGAGATGCTGCTGAGGATCAAGCAGCAAGGTCTCAACATCACGCCACGGATCCTCATCGTAAGTGTGATATCTGATATGATAAAGTAAAACTTGTCAGCTATCGCGATATGATAGTGAACTTTCTTTTGGTCCTGCACAGGTCACCAGGCTGCTCCCTGATGCAACCGGCACCACCTGCGGTCAGCGTCTTGAGAAGGTCCTTGGCACTGAACACACCCACATTCTTCGTGTGCCATTCAGAACTGAAAATGGAATTGTTCGCAAATGGATCTCACGCTTTGAAGTCTGGCCATACTTGGAGACTTTCACTGATGTAGATACCTAACCTCACCAGCATACCTCCTTGGCAATTCATTTGTTAAAGATGAACATCTTATTGAGTCTTTCCCTTTTCTGCCAGGATGTGGCACACGAGATTGCTGGAGAGCTCCAGGCCAATCCTGACCTGATCATCGGAAACTACAGTGATGGAAACCTTGTTGCATGCTTGCTTGCACACAAGATGGGTGTCACTCATGTACGAATTCTAGCTACTTTGGTTGGAAGTATTTTTCGACCACATAATGCTCATTGCTCATATTACCTTAATCATTGATATGCAGTGTACCATTGCTCATGCGCTTGAGAAAACCAAGTACCCCAACTCTGACCTGTACTGGAAGAAGTTTGAGGACCACTACCACTTCTCATGCCAGTTCACTACCGACTTGATTGCTATGAACCACGCCGACTTCATCATCACCAGTACCTTCCAAGAGATTGCCGGAAAGTAATATTTCTTTACAACCAAACTTTTGCTGATCATTCATCAGTTTTGTAGTAAAATGCAATTACCTTCCATGATCTAATGACATTTTCTGCTTTTTCAGCAAGGACACCGTTGGTCAATACGAGTCTCACATGGCATTCACAATGCCTGGCCTGTACCGTGTTGTCCATGGTATCGATGTTTTTGACCCCAAGTTTAACATTGTCTCACCTGGTGCGGACCTGTCCATCTACTTCCCTTACTCTGAGTCACACAAGAGGCTCACCTCCCTCCATCCAGAGATTGAGGAGTTGCTCTACAGTGATGTTGACAACAATGAGCACAAGTAAGAATTGGTTCTTACATAGCATGAGCTGCGATGGTGTGATGCATGCCTTTCTTGTTATCTGACTATAATATCTTTTGCAGGTTTGTGCTGAAGGACAGGAACAAGCCAATCATCTTCTCGATGGCTCGTCTTGACCGTGTCAAGAACTTGACTGGCCTGGTTGAGCTGTATGGCCGGAACCCTCGCCTGCAGGAGCTGGTTAACCTTGTGGTTGTCTGTGGTGACCATGGCAATCCATCGAAGGACAAGGAGGAGCAGGCTGAGTTCAAGAAGATGTTTGACCTTATTGAGCAATACAACTTGAATGGCCACATCCGCTGGATCTCTGCTCAGATGAACCGTGTCCGCAATGGTGAGCTCTACCGCTACATTTGTGACACCAGGGGTGCTTTTGTGCAGGTAACTAAGCGCTGTGTTCTCATTGTGAAAACGTTGTAGCTGCGTTGTAAATCTATCTGTTCTCACATGCCTCTTGTGTGTGTAGCCTGCTTTCTACGAGGCTTTTGGGCTTACCGTGGTTGAGGCCATGACCTGCGGTCTTCCGACATTCGCAACCGCCTATGGTGGTCCAGCTGAGATCATCGTGCATGGTGTATCTGGCTTCCACATTGATCCTTACCAGGGTGACAAGGCCTCGGCGCTGCTTGTCGAGTTCTTTGAGAAGTGCCAGCAAGATCCCAGCCACTGGACCAAGATCTCCCAGGGAGGGCTTCAGCGTATTGAGGAGAAGTATGCAACTCGGTCACTGATTTCTATTTATTGAAGGTATACTCTTTTGTTGTACTAACATTATTGCTATAACTATCTTATTCAGATACACCTGGAAGCTCTACTCTGAGAGGCTGATGACCCTCACTGGTGTTTACGGATTCTGGAAGTACGTCTCCAACCTCGAGAGGCGTGAGACCCGCCGCTACCTCGAGATGCTGTACGCCCTCAAGTACCGCACGATGGCTAGCACTGTTCCATTGGCTGTTGATGGAGAGCCCTCAAACAAATGATTTGGTCAACAACTCGGCTGAAGTCCTGTTTTGTTTCTGTTCATGGTTCAGAGATGAAGAGAGATTTGAGAATGCGTTTGCTTTTCCTAGGCACTGCTCTTTTTAAGAATTAACGTCGATTGATGTGGGAGTTGCTAGTTTCGTTTAGTTGGGGTGAGTCCACAGGAATTTGGTGTGCGGTTGGTGCTCTCTTCATTCTTGGATGTTACCTATGAATAATAGAACGGCCTTGGTACCGTTTCTGAAATAATAGTAGCATCCTTGTTTCCAAGAAATTGTCACTGAAATGCTCATTTCTAGTATTCGTATCTCCGTCTGACCCCACCCTCCTTGTCTTTCCGTGTATGCATTTGTCGGTGTTAGTTCATCGGTAGTAACGGTCCGCTCGTCGTTGAGGTATGTTAGCTACAGATATTTTGTCTTATCAGGCTGATTGAAGTCATGTTCTATGTAACCAGTCTTTCTTTAGACCTATAATTCAGCCTTTTAGTCTATACTACTCTTCTTCTTAATAAATTCTTAATAAATAAAACATAATTCTCCTGCATTTTTTTAAAAAGTATTTGTATCTTGCCTCACGTGCATAGCGCTCTCTCTCTCTCTCTCTGAAACATGTGCATTGTTCTCAACAATCTGTGTCGTCTTAGGATTTGTCGTCAGCCAACCAAACGCTTGAATGGCCTCGTATCCTGAACCGAACCATCCTGTTGATACTGATACCTCCATCCAAACACACCCTTATTTGTTAGTTCCTAACATGATGGAATTTGATAACGGCAACACTGGCACTGACAAGACGGAAGCACAGTACTAGTGTCCGAACTTATACAATGGAGAAAATTAGAATCCACGCACTAGTAGCACATACTAGTAACTACTTATATCTAGTGCAAATGGCAACGAGTGAAACTGTGCAAATATCTAGTGCAAATGGCAATGAGTGAAACTGTGCAAATGCCAACCGTGGCCATCCGATCCTACTCAGGTGGCTGAGATGCTCCAAACTGCTTGGAAGAAAGACCGGGGTTGTTTGATTGGTGACCTGAGTAGTGTGCCTCAGGGTTGCCAGAGATTTCGATGATTTCTGCCTAACCAAGCATGCTTAAAACTTGTTTGGTTGGTGACCTATACCTGAAAAAACTTGAAATGGTATTACACATTGATTACTATCTTTCGAGCTCCATTTTGACCAAGGACGAGGGGATCAAAGTAACAGAGAACTCTCCCCACCTCACTTTAACTGTTATAGTGTTATCTTCCTCCACTCCTCTTTATCCTTCATATCATCTCTTGGTCTCACACGGTCACACCAATCCATCTCTTCATCTATCCATTTCCCCTTTCACACATTAGGAAAAAGCAAAGGAAAGAAAAAAGAAACAGGGAAGATTGATTCTCAATTCCTTCGAAACCAACATTGAGCTCCTCAGCGCTCCTAGCATCAGGTTCGATTCCCTAATCCGTGGGTCTGTGTGGAAGGGAACAACGGTAGCATGGAGTTCAACAGCAGCTGGGAAGATTATCCCACTGACGTGCCTGGAGCCCGGTTAATGATGTCCTGGAGAGATCCAAGCCAGGCATCAAAAGGAAACCTCAGGCCTCCCAACCAGACAGAGCGCAGGCGGCTTGCAGGGAGGGCTCCGGCCAGGCAAGTTTAGCCCAGGCCTCCAACCAAACAGACCCAAGTGTGTTGAGTCAGTCAGTCAGACGTATGTTACATTTCTTTCTGTTTTCAGAACAGTACCCATACTATGTACTACAGGCTCAGTACAAGTGTAGATAAGTTCCTTTTGATGAAACCTGCAACAAGATAAGTTCTAGTTTAAGCATCATGAGCATGTACATAGCGAATCTTGTTTGTGGCAGTCCAGTTGCAGTACCGGATGATTCCTTGAGGTAGCGTGACCACCACATTGCTCCCTCTTAACTATATACGTGGATTCAGAAGGCACAGATGAACCAAGGTAAGCTTTAGTCGTCTTTCTGGCTGCGGAGATCAGGTTACCTTCGTTGGTTTGTGCCTTGCAATCTTTGCTAGTCATCCGTGTTTGGGAACTTGGAGGCGTCTTCTCCAGCTACCCCCTTGATGTCTTTGGATGTACAGCGAAGCTTCATCTGTCCTGCCTGCCAGCAATCCTTCCTCATTGATGTCAAACCTCAGCTGATCTAGGTCATTGGTTATGGAGTTGCCAAGGCTCAGCATTCTTAATTCATCACCTGGTCTGATGACCCATTGACGAGCAATGAACTGTGCTTCCTGTTACGTATCGGATGAGCTTCCTACAATGAAATGCATGTGCCGCTCATCATCGTTGTCAGAGAAGAGGTACATGATAAAACTTTCTTCACTTTTTTCTAACACAATGCACTCATCAATCATACGCCGAAGGTCATCATCAGAGGTGATGGAAATGAGCATATTCACTTGCTCCCCTGGGAGGTGGTACTTTATCACGTGAGCTCGCCTTGTTAATCTTGTTGTTTTGCAGATGAGCTCTTGCCATGAAATGTCCCGTCTAATTTTAATCAGATGCCTGTCACCCCCGAATTACCGAAGCTCACCATCGCTTGGCCTTGGCAAGAATCTACCACCAAAGTTGCAAATAAACTTTGTCTTCGTTGGTTCAATATCATAATAATCTCGAGGGAAACGCTTGCATGATCCTTGGCTGCTAGTGTCACTGAATGGAGGATATGTTGGCAGATTCCTTTGTGGTTTCTGTTCACAAATGTTAACTTGTTTCCTCCAAACCATGTAACTGGTTACTGGTGCCAGTGGTCTTCTCTTTGGAGATGGTCGAAACCGAGGGATTCCATGTGGTTGCTCTCTCTTGCATAAATTCAAGAGGAAATCCCTCAACAGTCTAACTGAAGTAGTTTAGTACATGGCTGTTGGGAAAAATAGTCATATATATATTGTGGGAGAAGAAAAGGCACAACTTATAAGTGTGATGACGCTTTCACTCATTAGACTAGTCTTTTGAGGGAAGAACACACAATACCACTTATAAGTTTGTTGCTTGAGGGATTTATTTGTGAGTAGTCCATGGGTTTAGGTGCGCAGGGAGCACAACTCATTTAAGACCTGAGGACCGGGGAATGAATCCGGTTGGACCGAGGGTAGGTCCAAAATCATATCAGAGCCTAGACACCCAATATCTCCCAAGAGTGAAGTGTGCACAATCCATGTTTGAGAGGGAGATTGTTGGAAAAAAATAGTCCCACATAGATTGTGAATAAAGAAAAAAATACAATTTATAAGTGTGAGAGTTTCCATCCATTAGACTAGTCTTTTCAGGGGAGAAGGCACAATACTACTTATAAAGTTGTTGCCTAAGAAGCTTACTTTTGAGTAGCCCATGGGCTTAGATGCACACGGAGTACAACCCATTTAAAACCTGGAGACCAGAGAATGAACCTGGTTAGACCGAGGGTGGGTCCAAAACCAACAGCATTGAAAGAGCAACTAAATGAGTACTCACAGGATTAATCTTATGCATATTGAAACAATGAAGAACTTTATCAATATACTTTTTTGACTTAGATATAATTTATTAAACTGTCTGTTTCTAATGATTTCCATACCAAGGATTTTTTTACTACACCGAGATCTTTCATATCAAATTCATTGCTTAATTGTGCCTTTAACTTTGAAATTTTAGCTTTGTCTTTTGCAGCAATTAACATATTATCAACATATAGAAGCAAATAAATAGCTAAACCATTAACAATATTCAAATAAACACATATATCATAATTGGATCTTTTAAAATCCTGAGATATCATAAAGGAGTCAAACATCTTATACCATTGTCTAGGTGACTGCTTCAAACCATAAAAAGATTTCTTCAATTTGCAAACAAAATTCTCCTTTTCCTGAACGACAAAACCTTCTGGTTTCTCCATATAAGTGTCTTCTTCTAATTTCCTATGTAAGAATACGGTTTTCACATCCAATTGTTCAAGCTCATAATCATGCATAGTCACAATGCTGAGTAAAGTACGAATATAACTATACTTCACAATAGGGAAAAAGACATCTATGAAATCAATGCCTGGAATTTGGCTGTATCATTTAGCAACTAGCCTTGCTTTATATCTAACATCTTCGGTTGATGAAACGTCTTCTTTCTTCTTAAAGATCTACTTGCAGCGAAAAGATTTCTTCTCAATTGGCAACTTGACTAACTCCTAAGTTCCATCCTTGTCAAGAGATTCCATCTCATCATGTTTGGCAGCCATCTATCTTTCTAAATCACCAAAAGGGATAGTCTCTGAATAAGATGAAGGTTCTACAGTACCTTCAATTTCTTCTGCCATACTTAAACAACAAACCACAATATTGTTCCTCCTTTCTCTATTAACTGCAATGGAACGTTGTGTTGGTGGCGCAACAATAGAAACTTTTGAAATATTTTTCTTATTGATTTCTGGTGTAGATCTCGAATCAATAATATGCTCCACCTACACACTTGATTACTTCTCAACAGGAATATCAATAGATGGTTTATCTTGCAACATAGCAAACTCATCAAAAGTAATATATCTGCTAATAACCACCTTTTTAGTTTCAGGATTTCACAATTTATATCCTTTCACACTAGTTTTTATAATCAAGAAAAATCCATGTGGCACGACACATAGCAACCACATAGGATTATGACTTGCGTGAATGCTGAGATGGCGACTGACTCGGTTAGGGTGATGACGATTGAACGGTCCGAAGATGATCGAACGGTCTGGGGGAATAAAGATGTTTGATAATTTGAAATGAATATAAATTTGCATAAACATATGTTCAATTTGATCAAAATATTGACTCACCTAGCTCAAAGGTAGGTTGATCTTAGAACTCTTGCGTTGCGTCGATTTAGGGCTCGTCTGCGTCTTCGCACTCTACTTGAACAGTCGCATCGGAAAATGAACAACACACAAGTAAGAACAAAAAAATACCAAAGAAAATTTAAATAAACTCCAAATTAGACAAAACTAGTGCCATTAGATAGATCTTGAATTTAGAAAAAAAATAGAAACAAGTTTGATTAAATTTGGAGTTAAGATGAGTGAGAACATGTCCTCTAAAGTTTATATTTGGATTAAATCCAAAAATAAACACATGAGAGACAAATTTTCTCTCTAACAGTGGGCCCCCACCTTTAATTAAATTTTGAAATAATTCTTTATTGAAAAGGATTACAGAAGTTGACAGCTAGGGCCCACGACTTTTTTTTAAATTTTTAGTTATTTTCCAAAAGGCCCCAAAGGCTAACACGTGCATCAATTGCACTGTGCAAACAGTAAACGGGGCCTACATGTCAGTGACCCAAAACCTAAAATCAATTTTAAAAAGATTTTTAAATAGGGGCCCACTTGTCAGCTACTTCGCAACTTAACACGGTAGAGGGGTCCACTTGTCAGTGAGGTTAATCGATTAACGACGTCATTATGCTAATTAATCCTCATGATTAACGGCTAATGATGTTGCTATAGGGCTTCTTCTCCGTCGAAGGAAGGCGGAGCTCGCTAGCGGCAAGAGGGGTGGCGGTGGCTGGAGGCAATGGCTGAAATCAGACCTACGGTGCCACACGAACCTCCACACGGGGCGGTGCGAGACACTTCGGCTCCTAGGGCGGCCAGTGGCGAAGCTAGGTGGCAGCGAAAAACTGGCCATGCCACCATAGTGGCCTAGGGCACTAGGGACCAATTCCTTGCTACAGGAGCTATACGGGAGCAAGGTGAACTCACTGAGAGGGAAGGCAGAGCTTGGGGGTGAGTGGGTTAGGCTGGCGGTGACAACCGGGTTGGCGTGGGGTGGGCAACGCTGTGAGCTCGTTGGAGGGGAAATAGAGGCTAGGAGATGGTAAGGCAGCCTCAGGGTGTCCGTGCGGTGCTCCACACGTGTGCAATTGGCCTGAGGTGCCGCGGAGCTCCAAAGGCGTTGGCGGCGGCAGTTCGACCGGAGGAGAGGAAGAAGGGGAGAGGAGAGGCACTCGAGAGTGGTGGAGGCGACAGAGGTGTGATTGGGGATGAGGCGGTGCAATCCAAAGGCTTTTGTAAGTGAGGGGAGGCGAGAGCCATTGTGCGCGGAGTCAAAGCGAGCGAGAGCCGAGAGCGGTGTCACACGGCGTGCGACATGGCATAAGGTGAGGGAAAGGAGGGGCAGAGCTAGCGCGCTACGTAGAGGGAGCGTAGGGCAACGGCTAGGCGGAGAGCCCAGGCGCACAACACTGTGCGGGTGCAACGCGAGAGCGACGAGTGCATGTCGTGTTTGTGTAGCACAAGGAGGAGGGAGGAGAGAGGGAGCTTCATGTGTGCACGTGGGGAGAGAAGAGGAGGAAGGGGCTAGGCCATGGGAGGAGGTGGTTGGGTGTTGTGGCACCACAATGCGCGATGGGCGCATGGGTGACACAGCAAAGGCACGCGCGGTGCAGGTGTGGGCACGCTGAGAGCGCAGCAGGTGCGGCCTTGCGTGACGTAGATGTAGAGGGAGGGGAAAGGGGGCAGCTGGGCCGGGCCAGTTCCACTGGGCTGAGGAGAGGCAAGGGCAGGCCAGGGCAAGCCTAGGAGGGGTGTTTTCAATTTTGAAAACTCAAAATTTTTGAGAGAGTTTTGAAATGCTATTTGAATTAGAATTCAAACTTTGAAATACACTCAAGCACAAACAATCCTCAAAACGGGATGTTACACCATGCTTGTTCCCGATTATGCGTCGATGATCGTCCAAGCTATTAAGGCAATCTGCAGTCAACAAAGACGAATAAATTGTTTCCTTGGCACAAGTGCTACACACTTGATATCATTAGTGAAAGTATGCATCATAATATTCCATGCAACTAGCAGAAACTCAAAACTCGACTTCGTGAACTTCAACAACTCTTAAACCTTCATTAATAAGTCCTAAACTCTGTCAAATATTCATCACAACATGAAGATGACCTCCACATGGTCTCTCAGAACAATTGCCCTTCTTTGCTTCGAAAGTTTCAGCATTTCATTCTCCCTGTAAAAATACACTAAGCAAGGAATCAACTCATCTTTTCTTTCTCTAAGGAGGAGGAAATCAACGATATTCTAGTGTTCCAACTAAAACATATCTTCATAGCTTTTAATGAGAATATGTGCTGCACGCTGACTCCAAGTCAACCCGTCAGAAAAATGAGTTGTATACTATGATAGCTCTAGTATGTATGTATGTAGCACGCACATCTACATTTGAGCCTGCTAGCTTAGGCTAAATCTGAGACTCATGTATTGCACCTTTTGTGGCCTGAAAAATTTTCTGGTTCATATTTCTCTGAACAGAGGTTGCATTGCAATCGGATGATGACCCGAGCATAGAACTCCAATCAATGTGGCGGACGAATGGTGTTTGGAAAGCTAGAGTTGATCCCCAATGAATGCGAATTGTCTCAAGATTAATCGAATGGCTCAAATCGAATTGTCACATAGATACGCCTTCTCTTCAAATAGGTACTCTCTCCGTTTTATAATATTAGTCCACGTCTCGTTGTACACACAGATAACTAAGCATTAAATCTAATAAAAAAGTTTATGAGAAATGCCCATATGTATCGTATTAAATAACATACTAACATGGCTTAAACCTCTTCCACATTATTTAAGTTGCGAGAGTGAAAATATTATATTAACTACACTGTTGATTCCCTCGATAGACAAATATTTTAAAACAAGACTTCCTGAGCTATGGACAATGTGAAAGTGAGGGAGTAGTTTTCTAAAAGCAGTCTCAATGTTTGAAATCATGACTAGTTTCTAGTCTTCTAAGATATTATGATACAAACTACTGCTCCAATCCATCGTTTCTTCATGTGGGACCAGATCGAATCGTGATCAATCCTTTCATCCTCTTTCCTACACATGCATTGGCTGTTTCTTCTAAGACACTATGATAAGAAACCAGGTTCGCTGCAGCGCATCTCTCGCTTGTTTCCTCGCCTTGGATGACGCGCCGAAACAATTTCTTCATGAAGAAACGGTTTCCTTATCTCTCCTCTTTAATTACTATGCTATGTCATCAAAATGCTTATATGGCAAGCCTAATTAATGTAAGAAACTACAGCATTGAGACTGCCCTAAGGGCATTTGCTGCAATATTTCAAATCAACAAGTGCAGAACTGTTCGAGTTTTTTTTAATATAAAAAGCAGTTCAGGATTCTTGTTTTTGGCAAGTTACCTTAGAGCGCACTCAGAAGCTCTGCGCGACAGCGTTTAGCTTCCGCGATGGTTTTTTTACTGTTTATTTTTTGTTTTTAGTTTTTATCTTTTTATTTTTCTTTTCATTATTTGTGATGGTTAATATGTTTTTATCTATTTTTAAATTTTTTAAAAATTAATTATACCAAATAAACCAACTCAATTATAATACAAAAGTCATAAACCATTGTCATTCTGAATACCTCTTAATTTAACTTGAAAACTATATAAACAATCATCAAATTGAGAGCCCCAGGAGAAATATTTCTATTTTGTCGTAGTATCTACCGCCGCCTCCGCTTAACAAAACAATTTTGACAATTGCGAAACAGAACTTTCAGGACAAGATCACGAAAACAAGGATTATGGTGTTCCTCTTTTTTATTTGCCGCTCTTAGTTAAGAGAAGAATATAGAAAATTCTATGGAATGAAAGAGCACGAGCAAAACCAAAACCAGAAGGCACCGCATTCCCTTTGCCTAAAGCCAAGTTGGCAGCAGCATCCAATTGGACGCGTGCGGTTGGGCTCGGTCTAGTTACGCACAAAACCGGATACCACCCACTAATGCAGTCTCAGTAGACATATACCTGCTCGTTGTTTTGTTTTTAGCGTCTGATTCATTGTTTTTAAATTTTCTTTTCTGAATTTTTAGCTTTTTAAGTTTTTTGCTGATTCGTTTTTCTATATCCGTTTAATTATCCATGATGAGTTACCCTGTTTTTTATATTTTTAATTTTTTAAATTTAATTATACTAAATAAATCATAATCAACTACAATAAAAAAATAAACCAGTTACAGTGCAAAATAAGCCATAAACCAGCTTATTTAAGCTGAACTGAGCGCCCCCTAGTCTCTTCTTTTCAACCTCTAAAAGCTGTTTTTCGATTTTTCTGTAGTAATTAGCTTTTAAACAGAGATCTTTTCAAGGTAGAGTTTACAAGTTGATTATAGTATATATTATAGTGACTTCATTTATATCGGTCAAAATCATATATAAATTTCTATTACTCCATACTTTTTTATAAATAGATCAAAAATCATAAAGCTGCCAAAAACTATAAATCAAAGTAAAAAAATCATATCCTATATGCTTTTCTCTGCGCATGTGTAGTGCATATGGTTAATTAGGCACAAAACCAGCTTGAAAAACGCAGATGGAACCCTATTAAGTGGAATTCGCGACGCCCCCAGATATTTCTTAGCTAGGTCTAATCCGCATCTGATCTCACGAGGCTTCTTGTCACTTTCGGTGTTGCTTAGTCACGAGCATATGTGCAGCAAAGGTGTCTCACGTTTTATCGGTAGTGCTTATTTAGGTTTCTAAATCTAAGTTTTTAATTTTGTTATATATTATAGTGACTGAAGTGCACTATAACAACTATTAATTTTTTTAATATAATTAAACTTTTAAAAAATAAAAAATTAAAGAAAAGTTATATCATCATAAATAATACAAATAAATAATGAAGAAAAATAAAAATAAAAATCTATAAAAAATCAAAAATTAAAATTGAAAAGCAAAAAGTAGCATAATCTAGTGACTAGGGAACGTGCTTCTTTTACACAATAGTCATTCACTCATTCAAGCTGTGACATCCGCGCGCTGCTGCGGCGCTGTATGGGCACGTGTGATTAATCGGTTTGCCATAATCGAATGATTAGGATAAATTTCATCACTGGTGTATCTTGTGACATCCGCTGTAAGTTTAAATATTTTACACATATAGTGTTATAAAACATATAACTGAAATAGATAATCAAGAAAACACGAGACAAAGATTTAACATAAAAAATCCTTTTGAAAAAAATCATGGATGCATGAATACGAAATTATAAGCACATGAAACTTCGCTGTGTGACTATAGGGATATATATAGACTCGAAAATAAGAATCTCTAATGAAGAAAGAAATAGTCCTAGTCGAGGACAAAACATAGATATATCGAAAACTGAAACAATAATCTTCTTAGAGACGGAAACAACAATCCGCTCAAAGAGTCATAGAAGATGACGGTAAAGAGTTGTAGTTAAAAGCATATTAAGTAGCCACGTCTCACTCCAGTCAATGTAGAGTCTATTACAAACACGAAGATGATTCAAATCATAATCTCCGACCAGTTCGCTTGCCCTGATCGGACTCTTCAAGCGGTTGAAAAAACCTGCAGTGGTCGGATTCGACCAAGAGTGATCAGATCCAATCAGATTCGGATCACAAAATATAGCAATTCCCACATTAAGTTAAATTCTTCCTGTAGTGAAAAATACAAGAAACTCTTCTATGATAGTCACGCAAGCGATCCAAATTGAACGTATCCAAATAGTGAACGAAATACCAAATTCAGTTACCCCTACAACTAACATTGATTTTTTAAGTCTTTTCGATCAAGCATAGCCCAAATTGCAACTCCACCTTAGACTCTATATGTGTAGATCTTGCCACAGTAACATATAGTAAACGATAGATCATTGATGAAATTGCTAATGATTAATTCCGTATAGATGCTACTAATAAATATGCACAACGGTTTGAATTGTAATGAACTTCACCTTTAACAAACAATATGCAAAGCTAACGACACAACTTCTTGATGGAAAATGACGATCGATTGAGGTAGAAGATCGTCGATGAAGATGGCGTAACATAATGCCATAACAAGATACTGGGTGACGTAAGTGATGATGTTGACAGAACCTGGCACTAGAATAGTTGCCGAGGTAGAACTCCAGTTGACCTTCGGTATGGCTACTCTTGATGTCACACAATGGCCACCTGGGAGCCTCCTCCTCTCGGGGCAGTGGCTTTGAACTCAAATCTGGAGCCCTGATATTACTTGTTAAAAATCACACTACAAAAATAGATGATCAAAAGAGCAGGAGGCAAAACCCTTTCGGAAAACTACAAATACATGAAGATGAAATTTACTATATAAGGAGAGATTACAAGCACGAAAAACTTGAGCATGTCTTAATCATATGACTATAAGGGTACATATATAGGATCGGAAACAAGAGTCCACAACGAAGAGTAATCGGGGATAAAATAGAGATCTATCTAAAACTAAAATAGTAACTTCTCAGATATAGGAATAACACCCTGCTCAGATAATCTCAGAAGATGCTGATGATGAGTTGTAGTCGAAAACGCCTCGAGTAGCTACATCTAACTTCAGTCGACATAAAGTCTAATTACGAATATGAAAATGATTCCAATCATAACCTCTAACCACTTGGCTTGCCCTGATAGGACTTTTTAAGCAGTCGAAAAAACCAACAGTGATTGGATTCTATCATATTTGGATCATAAAATATAACACATAAATCTATGTACAAATTTCTTAAAAAAAACCAATCCATCGTGCTATGGTACATGCTTCTTTACACAATAGTCATTCACTCATTCAAGCGTTAGATATCACTCTACCATTAGAAGAACAATGGGGGGCTTCAGTATATTTTTTCCTTCAGAGCGTGAAATGACAGTAATAACTGCTGCATGTGAAATTTAGCAGTAGATCTATGCATGTTTATAATGGGAATTTTCACATTGTCTTGTGAAGTTGTGCAAAGAAGTATTCCCTCTGTTAATTAATTTTTGAAGGTTATGCTTAATATTATAGAATTATCTCCTAAAGATATTTTTTCCGGGAAATATTGTTATGTTGTCAAATAATCATTCATTATTGCATATTTAAAAATGGACCATCTGGAAATTAATGCCACAACACGTGGTAAACGTTAGTTTTTCCTCTGTCAAGTACTCATTCTACAGGTGTGTGGAAGTAAGTGAAAAAACGGTTGAAAAACCTTGCGTAGTCAAAAAGCGTTCGTATTCTACTAGTTACCTCTCGTAACTTTCACTGGTATTTTACTGTCAGAATTAAGAGTTGAGATATGAATCAGAGACCGTATCAGAGTCTAAAACGATATCTATTTGGCAAACGAGGAACACTAGATGAAGTTGGAGTCAATCCCAACTAGTTCAACTCGGTATGGCTCCCTGATCTTAATTTATTTTTTTCCCCAGAGACAGCCGACTAATTGTAAGTAAATAGTATCTGTTCTTGCTCTGATGGCAACACACCCACTGCGAGTGCCTGGTGCAGAACTTCCTTGACCCAATACATACCTTAACATATGCTTGCCTGTTGAGCTCACTACACCCAAAGGCAAAACTATCTACAGCCTACACATCAACTCATGCTCGAGGTACACGTTTTTTAACAGAAGGTTAAAAAATTTGGCATATCATATATGGCGATCAAATAATTGCTTTGTTCGGTACCAGTACCAATCCAGAACCTTAGGCACCCAGAATAACGAAATTCTGGCTGTCCAAACCTTTGCGAGATGCCAGCCACCCTACTGCTGATTATAAAACTCGCCCCTCAGCAGAGACCTCCCAAGTCACCACAAACAATTTCCAGCCGGCTGGCTCCTAGCAGCTAGCACGTAGTCGATCTCTTGGATAATTACTACAACAAATATAATGTCGAAGCTAAGCAGCCTTCTTTCCAGCATTGTTAGGTAGGCAGCTGACATGAAGCATGTTTTCTTTATATATACACACACATATACTTGGTTTTCTGTTCTTGCCTCCTATGTATGCATACGCATATATATGTAATGTGTTGATGATGTGTGTGCTGCATGATGTTTCTTGTTTTGCCTATGCGTAGCCGTCGGTGCTACGGCGTGCACGCGAGGGCGGTGAGCGTGCACGTGTCCGCGGCCTCGGGGCGAGCCGACGGCGCGGGTGGTGCGGCGGCCATGGGCGTCGCGGCGGCGGAGGGCGCGAGGGCGACGAAGAAGGACGTGTTCTGGATGAGGGACCCGAAGACGGGGCACTGGATCCCCGAGAACCGGTTCGACGAGGTCGACGCCGTCGAGCTCCGCGACCGGCTGCTCCACTACAAGTGAAGCAGCACGTACTTACCCGGTACTGATCTGCAGGGCAACGCAAACGCAAAGAGAGTACTACGTTCTTACGTAGTTTCTCTTGAGAAAAAATGATTCGCCTTCATAAGTGGAGTACTACCATTTGCTGCTTATGTAAGCTAGCTGCTGGTTAATTAGCGGAACTGTACTCGCTCCATATTTGCTAAATTAAGCTATGCAGAAAGAAAGGATGGGTGTCGTTATACTATGTATCTTGCAGGAACGGCAACAAATCTCTAGGACAAGATCCACCATCGAATTAGTCAAGCTAAGGCTTCATCAATTTGCGACGCCATGTGCGTACGCGTCCATCCTTTGGGCTAAGGTGCACAGATTGACTCTAATTATAAGCACTACGGCCATATAAAAACAGGGGCTGTCTAAGATCTGAGTCATTTTTTTTCACCCTTTGAATCAAAAGCACTATGGCCATATAAAAACAGGGATTGTCTATTGCACCATTGCTCAAAACCATAGTTATTGAAACCGGATCGGTCATCGAACCGCTTGTGCTTCTGGTTTACGGTTCACTGTTCCAACCGGTAATTAATCGGTCTAACCACCGGTTCAACATAGTATAATAATACATATAACTTCTATACATGACAACGTTTGGCCTGCTCACCTGGCTAGCGTGGCAAGGCAACTGGGCTAGCCACCAGGTCCCGGGTTCGAATCCCCCCTCGCGCGCAATATTTTTCCAGAGTTTTCCTTCCCGCGTAGTAGTGCGGTCCAACGGTCCGGTTTATATCAAAACCGGCCGGTTTAACCGGAAATTTTCCGGTTTAGAGCGGTTCACTTGCATAGCCGGTCTGACAGTAAAATAAAACCGGATTGGGCTTCGGTTTCGGTTTTTCTCGGTTAAACCGCCGGTCCGGTCTGGTTTTTATAACTAGGCTCAAAACTTTAAAAGATCTTAGTCAATTTTTTCACCCTTTGAATCAAGAACCAACCATCCTCGTCTCCCTCCTCACCTCATATATAATCCCTTAAACCCTCACTCACTCCATAGCCCCCATCCCACCCAACACCACCCCCAACTCCCACCATCGGCGTTCCCTATCATCGTCCAACGCAGCTATCGATACCGAGGGTAGCGCTCCTCCTCTTCTACCCTCCTCCACCTCCTCATTGCTGCCCCTACCTTCTTCTCCATCTTGGCGGCTCGCCACCGCTAAATCTACCACCTCTCTCCGCCAGATCCGTCAACCAAGTTGAGGAACCACCCACCACTACCGCCAGCCTCCGTTCACGGTCGAGGCGGCGTCACTGCCGCACTGCAGCCAAGCTGCCACCACCCCCTCCTCCCTGTAAAGCTCGAGGCTTAGGAGAATCCAAACCCAAACCAGTAAACCCTAACTCTAATTCTTTACTCTTTTGACCCATTGTCCTTTTTTTTTTTGTAAATCTGGTCTCTTTGTTATATTTTTTTTGCGAGTTTGGCCTCTCCTCAAGCATGGAAGAAGGGGCTGGCGATGTGTGCCTCCTTCTGCGGTCTGGGAGTGCAGCATGGCGTGCGGGCCCTGGCCAAGCGCAATGGGTGTCAGGCCCACTTGGCTTTCGCGCCGCAGCAGGCGACATCCACGCCTGGTGATCACAAAAAGCGGCTTCCATGCACGGCGTCCGTGGGAAAGAGCTCCCGCATGCCATCATCTAGTGTTATCTCTACAACAACAATATCATCAACTTGTTGGGAGGTTTGTCTAGAAAAATCGAGGACATGAACGTAATTTTTGAAAATCGAAGGGATTTTCTGCAAAAAAATTGAGGATCTATGCATAATTTTTGAAAATCGTGGGGTGCTATCTAGCAAAAGAAGAGGCTCTAAGAAAATGCTAAGGATTCATATGTAATTTCGAAGATGCGAAGACCTTTACGTTATTTCACAAATTTAGAGGATTTTGTTTTGTAAAACCCGCGACGTGGTATGAGGAAAACCAGAGTTCTCCATCTCTGTTATGGGGACGATGATAGCAGAGTAGTTGTAGTTGTTGGCCTTACACGGTTAGTAAAGATGGCGAATATTCCAACAGCTTTTCCATCACCAACCTGCTCCACCACTACTGACTTTGTTTTGTGTGTGTCTCTCTCTCTATGTACAAGACACTGAACGGTACAAGGTAAGAATCATACTCTCCATCATTATCAGTTTATCGCCATGTCCACTTTCTCGACGACGGCGGCCCTCTGCCTCCTCGCCGTCGTCGTTCTTGCTTCCACCGCCCCGGGGGCGGCGGCCGGCACGACGCACCTCCACCTCTACATCCACGAGACGTTCACGGGCTCCAACGCCACCGTGGTCTCCCTCGGGGCAACTCCTCCTTCGGCGGCCTCGGCGCCATCGACGACGAGCTCCGCGAGGGGTCCGACGCGACCTCTCAGCTCCTCGGCCGCGCCGAGGGCGTGCTCGTGCAGGCCGACCTGCAGAGCCCCGCGGCTTCGTGCACGATCCTCACCCTCGTATTCACGGACGGGGACTACAGCGGCAGCACGCTGGTGTTGGACGGCCGCTCTGACTTCGGCGGCGGCGGCGCGGCGGAGCGGGCCGTGGTGGGTGGCACGGGGAAGCTCCGGCGGGCGAGGGGGTACAGCCTGACGACCAAGTTCGGGAACCCCACGCCCAGCACCGTCGTCTTCGAGATGGACCTCTACGTCAACACGGACGCCATGTGAAGTCGCTGCAGCTAGGTACGCTCGTGCCTTGACGACGTTGTAGCCGTACTTCCGATTGTGATTGTAAAGAAGGGCTGACACTCGGCAGTGCGATGTTCTGTGATCAAAATTTTACTCAACCATGTGTGCTCTGTTAACGGGCCATTTCAGCCGTGCTAATTTCCCCAAATGTTGGTAGTGCTTTTTTAATTACGTGGAAGACGCGTACGCGCACACAACCTGCTTTTCAAATTTTACCGTGGGCACTGAAATTTCCGATTTTCGGAAATTTTCGACTAATTTTGGCCGAAATTTTCAAACAAAATTTGGATTTTATTTGAAGTTCAAATGAAAAAATGAAAAAAAAAGGTTCAAGAGCTCAAACCCACATCCTGCTACCCAAAGGCACACAGACCACACCACCAACCATTGGATGTGGTTATAAATTTCCTTTATACTTGACAAAAAATGTAAAACCAAAATTTTGGACCAAAACCAAATTTTATCGGAAAGGACCGATATTTTCGATTTTTGAAAAATCAGCTCATTTCGGCCGATTTCAGAAACCCTACACACAGCATCGCGCGCACGTGCGTCTTCAGGCAGTACACGTTTGTAATTACGGAGGCCAATGATAAGTTTTGCTAATATTAAAGCAAGATTGGCATATTAAAGCAAAAGGTTTCAAAGCTTGCGTTGCATATTAAAGCAAGATTGGCATGATCTGTCCAATGGCGGCGGCGGAAGACCACTCTGTTGTTGGTGAGGAAGGACGACACGAAGAGGCAGGATGGGCTTCATCTGTTCGGGAAAGACCGAAAGAAGACACCGTAAGGAAAGGGCTCCTAACTCCTAAGTCATGGACGGCCCACCACCAGTTGGATGCGAGATCCAAAGAACCATAGCTGCTCCTGATCGAATCCGGTGGATGAGAGATGCGTCCGCGAGCAAATTCTCCTGTATTTTTGCAAGAAAACATTAGTTTGTATTTTTTTCCTTAATGAAAAATGTGAATATATATAGGTAAATTATATGAGCCACATGGGCACCTAGGCACTCACATCAAAAACTGTCTAATACATGTGTATGATAAGTTTTCGAGTTTGGATATGAAATATTTTATACCCTAATATATTTATGGTATGTGAGTTTTGAACACAGTTCAAACTAGTTTGAACTACTTTTAAATTTAACGTGACTATAGTGACTGTATACCACGAAACTAACTCAAACTAGATAAACTGAAGTTGAATTTAATTTTTTTGGAGTTTGATATCTCAAATACACTTTTTTATGGGCATATGGCGATACTCACATCAAACATCGTGAATCTCAAAGCATATCAACGGATATTATTTTGGATGCCTAGTCACATGGTGTATGAAACACTTGTCTTTTATATATATATATACAAGTAATATGTCTGTGCGCTGCAACGGAAGCTCATAATTTGCACCAAAACTTATATCATGTTTTGTTCGCTCATCCTATCAAGAAGAATTTTATATCATCGTGTTCTTTTTATATATTTTTAAGATATTACCACGCCTGGTGACCAAGAGCACGTGAGACATTGACCCAACCTCTCGCGCCTCCACGACCTCCTCGCACAGCATCACCTTAGCACACTACACTAAGCGCCAGAACAATGTAGCTCCCATCCCTGGGTCCACCTTCCTTCGTCATCCCTATAGCCACCTCCCTCCTTCGTTTGGATCTAGTGGCGGGCGAGCATCCTCCATCTGGATCTGGTGGCTGGCATTATGGATCCGATGAGCGGGGGAGCCGATGAGGTGATGAGACACGGGACGACAAGGTGCAGCAGCAGCATGGCGGTGCCTCCCTCCACCATCTCCCCCGCCATTGCTCTACCATCCCTAGGGCAGCCTCTCTCCACCATCCCTGTAGCTGCCTCCCTCCTCCATCTGGATCTGGCGGTCGACGAGCATCCTCTATCCGGATCTGGCGGTCGGTGTCCTAGATCTAGCGAGCAGGGTAGACGATGAGGTGACAAGACACGCAAGCACAAGTTGTAGGATCAGCATGGCGCGCCTTCCTTCGCTTTCTCCACCACCATTCACTTTGTTCTCATCGGGTTCACAGACTTCGCTGTCTCGCAGCCACCTCCCTCCTTAGTCTAGATCTGGTTCCCGACGAGTGTCCGTCATTTGGGTCTGGTGACCGGCGATCACGCAGAGAGAGGGAAGAGATCTCAAGAAGGAGGGATGGATAGCGATGGCGTATGTGGAGGCGCATTGTGGAAGCTCCTAGCGATGATGAGGGAAGACAACAATGAGGCGATGGCATGTGGAGGTGGCCACAGGGCAACGACATGAGAAGGCGTGAGAAAGAGAGGGATGTGGCGTTTTGATTGAGGGAGACGTGGAGAAGTGATCTTGGGAAGTGGGCAGTCAGTTGCGTTGTGCACAATAAAGAGATAGACCAAACGTTAGGGGAGGCCTAGTCCCACAAGTCATCGCTCATCGTGTGGAATTGTGTCTTGGGCATAATAGCGAGAGAGGGGTAGTGAATGGACAAAGTTCTCTTTTATATATATATATATATATATATATATATATATATATATATATAGCTATTGGGTGCATTTGAAAAGGCTTAGGGTTTTTGGCTTTTGTATGGAGTTGCAGCAACTCGATTTTAAACAGTGTATTTTTTTTCAAGATAAGGTCTACTAGGTAATTGTAATACACACTGTATCAATTTCAGTTATACTAGCCAAAATCTCATGCAACTATCTCTTTTCGTACTTTCTTGTATAAACAGCCAAAATTTAAAAGCCATAATTTACAACCAAAAGAACCCGCCCATTGTCGGGCCGAGCTCAGTCATGCGGACTGCAAAAACAAAGCCAGAGTCAGGGCTAGGCTAGGTTGATGATGAGCATGTATAATGATAGTTTGATGTTGATGTGCTGTGCTATGATTCATTGCGACGAGGAATCAAGTTAGCTAGCGAAATCTTTAATTTCAGTAATATTTAATTGTCACTAAAAAATGGTTTCAACTAATACATACAAAAGTAGAAGAAAAGTGCAAAAAGTGGTAAGATTTGAACTTGGTCCTTGAGCGGCGGAGGTTGTAGGCTTTTAGTTAGTGGGCAAGAGGAAGGGTACCGAATACCGAATTGCTGACCTAGAGGGTGCGCCCATGATGGGCCTATTTATATTGGCTGTGTTGGATGATTTTTAGCTAAAAATAAATAGTAATGAATAAAAAAATATGGCTTTTAGAAGGAGTGGATGAGCAGTGAAGATGGGAGCAAGAGGCCCATGGTGTATGATACGCCTGTGATCAGTATTCAGAAAATTGAACGAAAACTGGTCGAAAATCAGGAAAATCGGATTTTTCGGACCTCTCCAGTAAATATCCATACCGGGCAAAAAAACTCAGCCCACTTTAAATGGAACCTTGGCAAAAACTGGCCCATTCGGCTTCCTTTACCTTTGCCCTAGGTCATAGCAACAAACACATCATCCCCTCAATCCCTGGTGGCTCAATCTTCTCTGTTCCCACCCAATTCCGATCTCTCCTCCTCTCTCTTCTTTGCCTCTCTCCCAAATCAGTGGTGCATGGAGGTGGTAGGGCAACGTCCTTGGCTAGCGACGACCCGTCCCGAGCTTCTCCTCTAGCTCCTCCCCAAGGCCTAAGCTATCGAGCTCCTCCTCAACTCCTCATTGTGTCCTCGCAACGACATGGAGTAGACGGAGGCAAAGTGGCAGGGAACAGCGGCAGGGGAAGTTTTAGGTGCAGAGAAGCGTCATGCTCTTATATTGTCTTGCTGCAGGTCACAACTCACAAGTCCACGAAGCAAGGTATCTGATAATTTTTGTTGTCAGCTCATGAGTTCGTTGATGGAGTTTAGTAGCTCACCGTCCATGAACTTTGTTATTGCTAGTTAGCTACCTAATGATCTCATGCTTCTGAAATTACATATATGCTTAGGATTTTTCTTAACTTGCATGCATGCTTTTTTGTTGTATATGATTTTCAATCAATTCGGCAAACTTTCACTAATTTTTGGCCAATTTTGTTTGAAATTCAAAATTTGATTCGTAATTTTTTGGACGAAATCTACCAAATTTTCCAAAAATTGCTATAATCGGTTCTATCGGTGACCTCTGATAAAAAATTAAAACTGGTAATCAAAACTCTGCCCCCCTATAAAACTCTTCTTTATCTTTGAAACAAGACGAAAATGATAGGTGTGAGAAAGTGGTTTCAGAAACTAAGTATAAGCACACTTTTACTTCTTCAAGAAGCCAATATGGTTGTTAGGGTAGCGAGCTCGACTGTGCAACACCGACCTCCCCATTACTCACTCTCGTAGACTTGTAGTGCCAACATGACCTAACACAATTCATGCTACTTATTTAGGTATTGGTCGGTCTCTCATACTCATCTCATCCTTGGCAACCTCGTCACCATTGCATTGATCGTCACTGCATACCATGCCCGCCAAGATGATGATGACCCTCGTTGCCACCACAGCGGTGGCGGTGGTGGGCGGCGACGGCCCGACGACGCACTCTGCGTCTGCATCCACGAGAGGTTCATAGGCACCAACGCCACGTCAGCCCCCATCAAGAGCTCCTCGCTTAGGCCCAACTGCACCTTCGGCATATTCTACGCCTTCAACGACGTGCTGCGCGAGGGCCCCGACCGTCGTTGACGTACCCTGGCCGTGCCCAGGGGGCGATAGTGTAGGCCGTGTTGAAGTGAATGCTACTCGAAGTTGGTTATGACTTCTGACCTCAGAGTACCGAGTAGCACTCGAAGTCGGTTACGACTTTCGACCTCCGAGTAGCACTCGAAGTCGATTACAACTTCCGACCTCCGAGTAGATCACGACGAAGTCACTCGCAGTCGATTACGACTTACAACCTCTGAGTAGACTACGACTACCGACTTCCGACCTCTGAGTAGATTAGGACTAGGAAGTCGTAATCGAATTCAATAATCGGGGAATGGAAGTCTGAAACACCTCTTAGTATTGCTCTGTTTTTCTTCACCACCAACCTCGTAGCTTTTCTCTGTTTCTATTCAAGTATGTAAAGGACAAAGGATACAAAGACCTGACCACTCGAATCGTGGTTATTAATGCACACATTACGACCATTAACCGTGTCATCCCACGATAGTCGTAACTGGCTACTAATGACCCGTTATTGTCATACGATCAGTAACTAACCGACTATGTTATTACTACTAGAGTAACTGACTATTACTAATAATTTCAAACGTTAAGACTATTAACTGGCAACTCGATCAAACTTCTAACAATCTCCCCCTTGATCTAGTTGCCCTTTACCTTGACTACTCCAATGTTCTCACGCAGACTCTGAAACTTCATCCACTCGAGAGGTTTGGTTAGCAGATCCGCTAATTGCTCGTCCAATTTGACGTAGTCGATGAAGATCTTGCCAAATTCGACACATTCCCAAACTAAAAACTTGATATATGACTTGCTCGTGGGTAGAGGATGGCTAAGATAGCTCTAGATGTATTCCAACATGTCACAGTAAGCAAAATCTCTCGAAGATTCGAAGTATAACCTTGAGATCAAGAAACTTTAGATTAGGCCAAAGCAAAGCAAAACCAGACAACATCAAAATCCTTCAAAACCTAGTGGCTAGATAGAAAAGATTTGATTTCTAAGAGTTATCTCCATCACTTACACATCCTTAACACATAGCAAAATCTTGTGGGAGAGAGAAAAGATCAAAACCAACAAGAATAAGAGCAAATCAACCAAAACAAGAAGATACCATGAGTGATGAATAAAGTTAATATATTGCTACTTAAAGATAAAAATTTTACAGCCACTCCACTAGGAGGACAACAGAGCGCACCATATCACTCACTCTTTCCTAACCCTAACCTTAGAACACAATTTTGGAACCCGCTAAGTCTTTAGCCTTTGATCCATTTAATCTTTTGACCTAAATTGCTTTTTCATGCACCAAAGTTTTGATCCAATGAAGTTTATGGTATTTGGCAAATTTCCAAAATACCCTTGCTTTGACTTGGTTTTCAACTTTTCATGCAAGCAATCACTATGCTCATCACGTGTAGGTGCACCAATAGCTTACCACGCATCAGCAAGTCTCTCCTATTCTGGTCCTACTGAACCATACCTCATTTGATTGACTAAGCTTAACACAAAGAGACAAAAAATGAGTTCTTGAATTCAGTGCCATTATCACTCCTAATGACTCTCAAAGCTCCTAGGAGATCAACAGCTAATCTAAGAGCCAACTGCCTAAAGCAACCAAAGGCCTCATCTTTGGAGAAGAGAGAAAATGCATACAATAATACCTAGGAAAGTCATATGTAATGATAAGCACATACTACTTCCCTCCTGCAAGTTGGACTCTAGAAGGACCAACTATATCTAAGTGCAAAAGTTATCCCGGTGCATCTATCATCACCAAAGTAAGAGGAGGATGAGAAGATACCATCTTACTATGTCCACAGGGTGTGCAAACTAGATCCTTGTTACTCTTAAGTATGGGCAAGCCTCCAATGACATTTAAGTTGTTGACTCTAGATAGGTGGTCAAAACCTATATGACCTACCCTACAATGCAATAAAACTAAATCATGAGAGTCAAAAGCTACAAGACACTTAGGACTAGAGGTAGAGGAATTAATAAAATCAGCACTAAAGATTTTCTCAAACCTAAAGAATTCAAACACAAACTCAGTAGAGAAATCTAAAGCTCTACATTTACCACTCTTGAATCTCACTTCTAGAGCCTCATCAAGAAGCTGGGAAACATATTGCATATTATACATCAGCTTACTTACCAAAGTGATATCCTTGAGCATGAACTTATCATTGGCTCATATAGTGCCCTTAGCTAGCACGATCCTAGTAAAAGCATCCTGAACATGATCAACTCGTTGCCAGATGCACAAGTGAGGGTGGAGAACCAACAAAAATCTCCGATCGTATGTCGTGAACAACTGAAGTCAACAGGCCACATGTCCTTCTTCCTTACTCGTTGGACCTATATGGCATAAGTAGAAGACCACGGTGCCTCAGTACTAGAGTTAGATATGAAAGATTTAGAAATCCAATACTGACCCACACGATATCCAAGTACAGTAGTAGAAGCAAGAATAAAAATGGTAAGCCATATAATCATGAAAATGCACATAAGAACCACCTAGACCTCTCAAAATCGATCTACCAAAAGACCAGTACTCCTCCTGTCTAGATGCCACTCATGGTATATCCCCCACAATCCTAACCAAAAGCACTGCCTAGCTCCAGCAAAGTAGTCAAAGAAGTCGTCTACAAATCTAGGCTTATATCCAGAAGCAAAGATTGGAAGCCTAGCTCTAATGACTCTCATAGGTAAAGGAACTCCTCTAATGGAGCTCAAAGCACGCATCCTCTCTTTTCTCTCATACTTGACTCTACGAAAGTAGAACTCAACAATGTGGCCATCCTTCTTGCATAAGTGCGATGGTACTTGATATTTTGCAGGGTCTGACCTGGTAAAGTAGAAACACTTGACTTGTTAGAAGAGGTTTGGGCAAATCCAACTACCTAAACATAGTCTTAGAAGGCTCAAGGGGTTCAACCTTAAACTTGTCTCTCTCTACAACTCTTACAACCTTAGGTGGGTGGTTCTTCGAATGCTCTAGGGAGTTAAAACGTAGACATCTTCTTCACACTCATCTTAGATTGGTCAAGGATCATGTTGAGATTCTTCTTTTCATTAAAAAATCAGCCAAGGGTCTTTCTGATGTAGACATTCCCTTAGGCTAGGTTCTCACATATGATACACTCGATGTTCTTGGTTGTCCTAACATATCTCTCTTTGTGGATAGTTACCTCAAGTCTTAAAGCCTTACAAAATACACATATGGTCATGCATCTCATCTAAATTGGTCTCAATCTCAGCACAAAATTAACAAAAAATAAAATAAATTATTTTCTTAGATTCAGCCATAGGTAATGATTTTTTATTTTTATATTTATCCTCAAGTGTTTTGTTAAGAGCATCAATTTTAGTTGAAACTCAGAGTAATTTTCATAAGATACAGTTCTAGAATGAAGAAGCATTTCCAACATTTCTTTCAACTTATGTTTGCTATCCTCACAGTGATAGCGAAAATGATTAGGATTAAACTTGAGAAATTATTTAGTGGCATTATCAAGTGTCAGTTAAGGCAAAACACAATTTGTGTATGATGAAGGAACAATATCTAGGGCAATAGCATCCATGCAATCATTTTCATTACTATATTTGAGTGTTTTTTATTCATCTAGAGTATCTTTGAGTTGCATGACAATAGAAGAATGAGCAAATCTAAGCCTACACACATGAGCATGCAAGGACAAGCAAGATTCATAGTTTTCATTATCAGAGATTATGGATTTGAGCCTAACCATTTCTAGATTCAGGTTGTCAATCATAAGATCCTAATTCTTGATTATCTTAGCTTGTTTCTTTAGATTTAGTTCAGTTGCCGCAAGATCACACTTCATTTGTTGATTCAAGGGATATACCTCATCGGGATCACTGTAGAGCTCATCATTATCAGAAGTGTCGATGTCGGTGATGTTGTGTTTAGCCATGAAGCAAATGCCGAAGTATTGGGTCTTCTTCTTGCTCTTGTAGTCATCCTTATCGTCTTTAGTCCCTGAGTCTACATCAATCATGTTGACGTTCTCAAGAATGATAAGAACTCGGCTGATGAACTTGTGGTAGTTGGGCTTCTTGAGTTTCATGTAATGAGCTTGAGGACACCTTTGAGAGTCCTTCTCCTCCTTGCCCTCTAGCTTGGGACACTTGGACCGAATGTAGTTGGCACACCATACTCGAAGCAAGTGAAAGGACCATACCTCTTGCTATTTCTCACTTTGTGATAAGCTCTTATGCATTTGATGGATAGGAGTGCTAAGTTATGATCAGGAAACTTCTCTAGCTACTCATCACTCAGGGAATACAAAGCAGACAATGAAAATCCAAAAGAGCCAAAGTTCAAAGGACTAGAAGAGCTACTTTGATTAGTGTCAATCATAAGAGCAATCGACTTTGTATTAGGGGTACACGAGATGAAATCAATCTCATGTGTCTTCAACCTTAAATAGAGCATATCCATGGTAAGCTTACTCATGATAGTATTATCATTGATAGAAGTGATCTTCATCCCCTAAACTTTCATATCAAGTGCACCTAATAGTTGGCGTTCGTTCTCAGAGTTAGAAAATGTCAAGTCAACAGCACGCAAATCATGGATAATCTTGTTAAACCTTCCCTACAACTCATGCAAGCATTCACCAAGCTTTTGCTCGATCTTTGAGTTTTCTTTCTTAAAGTGGCTCTATATCACTTTCTTGATCGTGGTAGAATCCTCATGGTAGTCAGTGAGGGTCTTTCCAATCTCATGAAGAGTCATCAAATGAGCTACTCGCTTAAACTTGGATCAACTAAGCCCCTGAATTAGAAATTTTTGTGCCTTGTTGTTTGCCTCCGCATCTAGTGTAATCACTTGGTTATCGGTAGGTACAACATAAGGATTATTGACTTTGAGTTAAATTAAGTGCCCTTGAGCTTCGATGTAAGGGGACATCCGGGCTTTCCAATAGGAAAAGACAACCCCACGAAGATGGGTGGTTTGATTGAATGCTTATCTAATGCCATGGCTCTTAGACCGATTAAGATATATCAAGAAGAGCTAACTAGACTCTAATATTCCTTGTAGAACCATAATGGCAACAGAGGAAGAGGGAGTGAATGGTGCCTCACTAATTCTCCCCCAAGTATTATCAAACTCTTCACTCCAATAGCTACAAGCTATGAAGATCAAAATTGAAAGCCAAGAACAAAGCATCAAACTCAAAAGCTAAAGAGCTATGCTCTATACCTGAGTGGTTTGACTGGACACTGAACTAGTATGACCGAGCAAGGAATGGTATGACCGCTTTTCTGTTCCCAAAATAGAAAATCAGACTGAGTCCAAACCATTTTTGGTGCAACTCTCAAAACCCAGAGCCAAGTGAGATGAGAATTTGCACACACCTTACTTAGGGTTTGTAGAACCTATTCCATTTAAGAATCGTTTGAACCCTTATTAAAATTCTAACCTTTCTCAACAATAAGCAAAATTACACCAAACTGGGTAGAAACCAAAAACTTGGGATATGACTTGCTCGTGGGTAGAGGATGAACAAGATAACTCTAGACGTATTTCTACATGTCACAACAAATAAAATCTTCCAAAGATTCGAAGCAAAAACATTGATATCAAGAAGCTTCAAGATTTGCCCAAAACAAAGCAAAATCGAGCAACTGAGAAATCCTTCAAGACATAGTGACAAATGGACGGGATTTGATCTCTAAGAGTCATCTCCATCACTTACACATCTTTGACATACATCAAGATCAAGAAGGAGAAAGAAGAGATCAAAGGTAATAATAACAAGAGCAAATCAATTAAAACAAGAAGGGACCACGAGTGATAAATAAAGTTGATATCTTGCTACTTGAGGATGAAGATTTTACAACCACTCCACGTGGAGAAGAGAGCACACTACCAAACTCACTCTTCTCTAACCCTAACCCTAGAACACAAGGTTGGAATTTTGGATGGTTAGCTTACAAGCATCCATCTCATCCTGTTAAAATAGATGAGGCAACCAGCCCACATCTAACCTAATGGATATTATCACTAGCACAATTGGGGAAAACCTGCTAACCCACACAACACGGGTTTTACTCACACACTTAACTCATGCATGTTTTTCAAAGCATATGATCCTAAATCCACTAAGTATTTACCTTTTGATCCACTTGATCTTCTCAGCATGTACTTGACCTAAACCGCTTACCCAAGCATCACTCAAACGCTATGGTTTTGATACAACAAAGGTCATGGTATTTGGCAAATTTCCAAATTATCCTTGGCTTGACTCGATCTTCATTTTCCCTTACAAGTAATCACTATGGTCGCTACATATAGGTGTCCCAATGGCTTACCACATATCAACCACTTGGACCGATCAAGCCACTTGATACAACCCATCGCTTGAACCTTCCATTCAATATTTATTATCTTTCTCGTGACATACTTGAGCTCAACCATATCACTCAGCATTTTTTACCGTTCTTTGCCTCGGTTCCTTTATGAGTATAGCTTCGATCCTCACCGTTGATCACGGTTGACTCCACGGCTTTCTGCACATTTAAAGACAAATAAATTATTTTCAGGTATAAGTTTTTCACAAACTTTACTCACGTTAGCTGAAATATGCTTCATGCAACATAAATTCACTGACTTATCATAATTCAAATCATCCAAATAACAATTTCGCAAAATCATAGAACCAGTTTTTCATGGCCGGTTTGACTGCCAACTAGGGGCCAGCTAGACCAGTAACACTCAGCGCAAAATACCTATTCTAGAAAATTACAACCGCCATTAAAAATTCAGTCATTTTGCTCGGTGTGGTCTAATTGGCAACAAGCCAGTGGTCAAACCAGTTTGTTTGATAACAAACCTGACAAAATGTAAACTTTAAAAAATTCAAATTTCAACTTTACAAACTTGATAATAGTTTATCACAATATTTTTCTAGATGCCTCGAGTTGGGGACGGAGGGGCTTGGCAGTAGGGATCGCTTCCGCCGTCGGTTTCTCTTACTTACTTTGGCCCTTTCACCAAGTTCAGCATGTTCGATGAAGGATGAATCACCAAATAGCTAGAACTTATGCAAAAGCGGCTGAAACTTACCAGGCGCCTATAAAAAATTGGCCAAGTGGCAGGCGCCTATAAAACATTGGCCAAGTGGCAGGCGCCCTGGTCTTGCAGCAGTCTTCACCGACTACTAATTCAAACCTTCACGTTTGCAAAGAAGAGATTACAATAAATAAATGAAAGAGCGCGCTCACACGACAGATTGTAGGACGTGCGATTAGCAGATAACGTCACGCGCTTGTCTTAATTATTTTAACCTAATCAAGAGCAGCTATGCCAGGCTGCTGGGTATGTCCTTCCATCCATAAAAGATAGAGAAGGACGACTAGCGGCACGAGATCACGCGTGACAATCCGCTAAATATTTATTCTTTGACTCACTTAATCTTCTCAACATCTCTTTAATCTAAATCATTTACTAAGTATCATTGGAGTGCTGTGGTTTTGATACAACAAAGATTATGGTATTTGGCAAATTTCTAAAATACTCTCGGTTTGACTTGGTCTTTATCTTCCCTATGGTTATCATATGTAGGTGCATCAATAGCTTACTACGTATTAACAAGTCCCTCTCGTTCCAGTTTCACTGACCACGCCTCACTTGGACCGATCAAGCCACTTGATGCAACCGGTCGCTTGAATCTTTCATCTAATATTTTCTATCTTTCTCGTATCATATTTGAGCTCAACCATCTCACTCAGCATTTTTTACCGTTCTATACCTCGGCTCCTTTATGAGTATAGCTCCGATCATCGTTGTCAACCACAGTTGACTCCAAAGTTTCCTATATATCTAAAGATAAACAAATCATTTACAGACATAAGTTTTTCATAACTTTACTCATGTTAGTTAAAACATGCTTCATATAACATAAATTCACTGACCTATCAAAATTAAAATCATCCAAAAACAATTTTCCAAAATCACAACCAATTTTTCATAGCCGGTTTGACTACTAACTAGGGGCAGTTAGACCAGTCTCACTCAACGCAAAACACCTATTCTGTAAAATTGCAACCACTAATAAAAGTCTAGTCATTCCGCTTGGCATGGTCTAACCGGCAATAAACATGATAAAATACAAGAGCGGCTATGTCAGGCTGCTGGGTATCTCCTTCCATCGATAAAAGATAGAGAAGGACGACTAGCGGCGCGAGCTCAGGCGTGGCAATCCACATCTGAAAGAAGAATTGAATCAATCAATGCTGGTGCAGGGACCGATTCAGAGTCTCAAAGCTCGATCAAAGTCTCAAAGCTAGCATCACCAAACCAGCGTGAAAAGAAAATATTCTAGAAAAAACCCGCGTTAAGTAATCGAAAAGAAAACGTGAGGAACGAACGATAGGCGGGGTCTTCGAATTTTTATTTATGTTTACCAAGAGCATTCAACCTTCAGACATGTATAAATGCTAGCCCGCCACTGCACCGATGAGAGCCACATAGCATAGCGAAAATGGGAGTCTATCCTTCCTCTCGTGCCCGTTTAGCTTCGGTGCTACTACTTTGCTTTAGCATGTTGTTATTCAGAGTGCATGGAGGATCTCGCAAGGTAATTATGCCTGCCCGGAGCTTGTTTCAGTACGTAATTGTAATTATAGTGATATGACTAGTTTAATTTAAAGATGTTTCTATACTTTCTTTCTTCTGCGAGGGAAAGATGTTCCTACATATGCTGACCATCTTCGTCTTTAGCTTTATATAGCATACCTAGGTGATGTGAAACATGGACACCCGAACGATGTCATCGCTTCGCACCATGATATGCTTACCACTGTTCTTGGAAGGTACGTACCCTGTGCCATTTTCATCCAAGGTTTTTTGATGAATGATATGTTCTTTAGCACTGGTCAGCTCACCTTAATTTGATTTCTAGAATGAAACTGGTCATTGTCTTCTAAGAAACTAACTGTGTGTGTACACTGCCGATCGAACTTTAGCAAGGAAGATTCTTTAGCCTCCATCGTCCACAACTACAAGCATGGTTTCTCAGGCTTCGCCGCAATGCTTACCGAAGACCAAGCAAAACAACTTGCAGGTCAAGACTGTCTGTCATCATCTAGCCCTCAGGGCCTGTTTGGAAAGCAGGATTTTCCCAGCCGCGTTTCAAACAGTGCCTTCAGTTTTCTGTAACCGTAGTTGAGCAATCTCCGGTAAAAGGAAAAAATGTGCATTTGTGATTTGTTCAATTTTCATGTGATCTGTACAGAGTTTCCCGAAGTCATTAGCGTCCAACCGAGCAGAAGATGCACAATGAAGACCACGCGGAGCTGGGACTTTCTAGGGCTGAACTACCAAATGCCCTCTGAACTACTCCACGGAACCAACTACGGAGAGGATATAATCATTGGGGTTATCGACACCGGTTAGTACTCCATCTTGCTCAGGGAAACAGTGATTTGGCTGAGGTGCATGATTCCTTAAATTGGCGCCATTTCTTGTGTAAGCCCTCTTGCTAATACGCATCCTACGGTGTACGAACTTCAGGTATCTGGCCGGAGTCGAGAAGCTTCAGCGACCAAGGGTACGGTCCCGTGCCATCACGGTGGAAAGGGGTGTGTCAAGTCGGACAAGCCTGGGGCAGCAACAACTGCAGCCGCAAGATCATCGGCGCACGGTTCTACAATGCCGGAGTGGACGAAGAGACCCTCAAGACAGACTACCTCTCGCCCCGGGACGTGCATGGCCACGGCACTCACACGGCTTCCACCGCGGCTGGCTCGGTCGTGGAGGCGGCCAGCTTCCACGGCCTCGCGGCGGGGACCGCGCGGGGCGGCGCGCCCCGGGCTCGCATCGCCGTGTACAAGGTCCTCTGGGGCAGCATCGGCACCGGCAACTCTGCAGCCGTGCTCGCCGCCATCGACGACGCGATACACGACGGCGTGGACGTACTGTCGCTGTCCCTCACCGTCGAGGAGAACTCGTTCGGCGCTCTACACGCCGTTCAGAAGGGGATCACCGTCGTATACGCGGCCGGGAACGACGGGCCTAGACCGCAGACTCTTGAGAATACCGCTCCGTGGGTCATCACTGTTGCCGCGAGCAAGATTGATCGGTCGTTCCCGACGATGATCTCGCTGGGAAACAAGCAACACATAGTGGTACATAATGCAACACTGGCTCTGAAGATTCACAAGTGCGCCATGACAAGTTGCTGATCCTGAGCAAACTCTGCCCATTTTACAGGGACAGTCTCTCTATTACCAAGGGAGGAACTCATCCAGGAGCAGCTTCAGAAGTCTTGCAGATGGAGGCCTGTAAGTAAAGCCATTAAATCGTTGAATTTTCATGTTCAATTTTTTGTTAATGTGTGAGGCATTTTGAGTTTTTGACACTTTGCTTTCTGTGGTTAGATGCACAGCAGATGCTCTGAATGGCACGGATGTGAGCGGAAAAATTGTGCTCTGCTTATCCCAGGGCTCACCATTCGCGCTTCTCCCAGGCAGTCTTTTCGCACTAGCGTTGCAAAACGTCCAGAATGGCGGGGGCTCTGGTCTTGTTTTCGCTCAATATACAACGGACTTGCCAAGGGACACAGCTGATTGCCAAGGCATTGCTTGTGTTCTTGTGGATTATGACACTGGGAAGCGGATCGGCAGATACATCCGCGACGCAAGGTACGATCAATTGCATTCTTCTGCATTGAGTTCAAAAAGCCTTTCTCAGATAATTCTCTTTTTTTTCATTGTATTAAGCAGCTCTCCCGTTGCAAAGATTGAACCAGCGCGCACTGTTACGGGGAAAGACATACTGGCGCCAAAAGTGGCATCATTCTCCTCGAGAGGTCCATCAGCTGAATACCCTGCCATTATCAAGGTACCTGAACTAAAACGTAGCACTAGATAGTAGCCATGACCATTAGCCATCTCACTGCTGTCATGTATCCTTAACAGCCCGACATAGCTGCACCTGGAGCCAACATCTTAGCAGCAAAGAAAGACTCCTATGAGTTATGGTCAGGAACATCAATGGCAACCCCGCATGTAGCAGCCGTCGTCGCCCTTCTGAAAGCTCTACATCCAACTTGGTCTCCTGCTGCACTAAAATCAGCCATCGTCACCACTGGTACGCTCTGAGAAATGCTTCCAATTCACAATTGATGCCTGGACAATTCTGCATTTTTCTTACCTCCGTTTCATTTTGCATGGCGAAGCGTCTGTAACTGATGAACGCGGCATGCCGATACTGGCAGAAGGATTGCCTCGGAAGATTGCAGACCCATTTGACTACGGAGGAGGGCACATCAACCCTAACCGGGCGGCGGACCCAGGCCTGATTTATGACATTGATCCAAGCGATTACAGCAAATTCTTTGGATGCACCATAAAGACGTCCGTATGCAGCAATGAGTCAGCACTGCCTGGGTATCACCTGAATCTACCATCCATCGCTATTCCTGATTTGAGGCATCCAATCACCGTGTCGAGAACGGTTACAAACGTAGGTGAGGTCGATGCAGTTTACCATGCTGCAATCCAGAGCCCACCTGGAGTTAAAATGGATGTTGAGCCGCCTGTTCTCGTGTTCAATGCTGCAAACAAAGTTCATACGTTCAAGGTGAAGTTTTCACCTCTATGGAAGCTGCAAGGGGACTATACATTTGGGAGCCTTACTTGGCACAGCGACCAGACGGCAGTGAGAATTCCAATAGCAAGCCGAATTACTGTTCAGGATTTCTATGCAGATGTTGCATAATTAGATTGAAACATGCAGGCAGCAATATCATAGCAACAACAAAAGACTCGAGGAAATGCCAAGTTTCACAGAATAATAGTTTTACATATATTTATTTTCTTTGTCCGAATACTTCTTTTGCGCGAGGGCTTTATCGCAATGCTTACTAAACCATGCAGATGGAATAGTACTAGGAGTCCGTGTTGTTTATATGTTATCATTTTCCTATAAGAATCTCGTGTCGTTATTTCTTCTCAAGGTGTATCTTATTACCTCCACCTCTACATCCACGAGAAGTTCATGGGCTCAAAGTCTCTGTCAAATTAAGATTTTGGCAATCCAGAATTATCTGCGAAATCACTACACTATTACTTGGATCAATAGATAGTACTAATATATACATTACTGAATCATTTCATACAATACATAAACCATACCATACATTAATATTACATTCATTAGAGTTAATTAGACTGCATTAGATCAAATTTACAATAGAGCCAATTAGGCCAAGTAGATACTATACATAAATGCGAAAGCGGTAACGAAAGCAAAAGGGGAAGGCACATCTCACCACAGCCAAGTAAGTAGGGTAAGTAGTGTGCTACTGATATTAACCAAATGTCGGACCTTGAGTTAGCAATCCACGTCCTCTGTGATTTCACCGCACTATTTCCTGGATCAGTAGATTGTGCTCACAGATATAGTACTATATATCAAAAACATATTAAGCGGAAGAGTAGTTTATACAGTAATAACTTACACATGGACCGATTAGGCCGAAAACAAAGGAGGCGGCAACGGAAACTTCATATAGGTGGAACCCTCAGGACTTGCCCATAGGCAGCCAACTGGGGTTCATGACCTAGTTCTTGGCCTCATTGACCTCTAGCTCTGTCGATCCTTTTTGAAGTGCCGCGGGGCTTAATCTTCTTTTCCCGACTGACTGAATGAGGGTAATTAAGTAAGAGTGAGTACAATCATACTCAATAAGCCACCATACAGGATGAAATAATAATACATACAAGGCTTGTGAAAGGAAGACTTGAGGTTTTTTTAGTTGTTAAAGCGCTAGTTTTTTTATCACCACTAGAGCATATTCCTCCAGGAAAAGTTAAGGTCAGAATACTTCCCTTTGGTACATTTTTATCCCACCCGAAAAAGGATTTTGAAATAGAACTAACTCGAGGAAGTTCTCGTGTTTGTCCTTGACCATGGCATAGCTATTCGAATAGTTTAGACTCTACAGAGTTTGTACATCTTTACCCATAAGAGACAATCAGCCCGACAGTCCTACATGATTCCTTACTCACGTAGATCGAGAGATCATCACGAGGCCTTTACAACATCTCACCTCTATGGGCTGCTCCCACATGGGTGGATCCTATAGGTTTTGTGGGATGTTTCACCATAGCGGTTGGCGCAGTCCAGACTCCACTTTCCGCAACGCCACCCTATCTAGTAAATATCACTCTCCACTTGGTGTCCCATTCAGGCCAGACCTTCACTGTCCTCCTGCAAGTTCCCTCCATTCCTCTGCCTGTGAGATGACTTCAGGGGTCTAGTAAATTATTCAGCCAAACCTACACTTTGTCAATTTATGGTAGTACTGTTTTACACGAGGAGGCCATAACAAGATTAAGTCCTTAATTCGTTCGGATGGTACTTACCACAACCCACAAGTTCTTGTGCTACATCCACACCATCCTCTCTTACCATCTGCCCAGACAGGTAAAGCAAGTTTTTGAGGGTTTTGAGGAGTATAAACTGAGTTGTCATAATTTATTGGTCACTTACTTCTCATGACTGTCCCGAAATAAGTTTTCATGTTTTGGGGAATAATGAGCAGGACAAATTTTAATGCCCTGGACTTAACAAGACAAGCTTAGCACTAAATTTGACTTATAGCTAATAGAATTATTATTGACATTTAGGGTGACAAGGGTTAGTTAATTCAAGCTTCAAGGTGGTGACGTAATAATAATTACAGTATCAAGTAGTCATGTAGCTACCTTAGGGTTTGACATACATTTGCATAACAAATTTAGCATGCACTTTGATAATGTAAAGAAACATAGTTTTTCCCAAAATGTAGGATCAGTATGATCAAAATGATGACTTGCCTTGCTTGTTTACCATGGCCTTGATTTAGCTCAAAGTCATCTTAATCAGTTAGTGGCATTGGATCCTTAAGCCTTTTCTCTCCACTTGAATCTCGATTCTTCTCGAGCTTGTTGTCTTCGGGGACTGCAACTTATAGTATACGGCAACAAACAAAATACCAAATAAAGACAAGAATCCAATTCAATTTTATTTGAGCTTATTTATTTTTGTTATAATCCGAGAGTAGAGAGAGGTCTGAAAGTAGGCACTGAGTTAACTGAATTAAGCAAAAGGAGGGAGGGTGACTGGGCAACTTTATCGTGAGGAAAATTTTAGGATAAGAAAGAACTAAGAGTAAAAGAATGCCCCTAGGTTCCTGTTGTTGTGACAAAAGAAAGTGGTCCAACATAGCCGAGTGGGGAAGGCTAAGGCTTGATCATTTATTTTATAGCTTTCTTCTTATTGATTTATATTTATCAAGAAAGTTCCATAAGTTAGGCAAGACTCATGGCTAGCTTAGAGACATTACCCAAGGGTATCAACGGCCAGATAATTGAATCCACCTATTTCATAATTTTAATTAAGGTAGGGAGTTAGCCATTTAACCAATTAGGGTTAGGAGCAAGGTTGATTATTTTGATGACTATCAACCTATTAGAAATGATCGACGAGTGAAAATGTGAGATAGGAATCCTCAGGGTTCTTTTGATAGGGTTGCAATTAGTCAATTAGTCTCAATCATTAAATGATGAGGTAGTGGTTGGATGATTACTATTGAGGCAAGATCGCGTTTTAGCAAGATCCTTTAGTTAAGGGTGCTATTCGCACAAGGACTATTATTTTATGCTTCTTTTTGCAAGGTTTGAATTTAGGATAAATATTAAGGACTTAAAATCATCCCTAAGGCCAACTGAGTGAGATTGGTTTCTAAGATAAAGGTTAATGATTCCTTGATTAGGTTTAAGAACTTCTTAATCTTGAATAAAGAAATCTTTTAATTCAATCTCTGTAGTTTATAGGTAATTATTGAAGATTTTGCTCACACTACTACAGAAATTATCATCACAGACGGTTCTAAAACGTCATTACAGACGGTTTTTTGAACCGTCTGAATTTATGGGTCAGTGATAATCGAAAATTATCACAGACGGTTCGTGAGCCGTCTGTGATAAATACAATACAGACGGTTTGTAACTAGAACCGTTTGTAAAAAACACTATCACAGACGGTTCTATATATTGAACCGTCTGTGATAGTGTTTTTCACATACGGTTCTAAAATAGAACCGTCTGTGATACTCGCACATCATAGACGGTTTTAAACTTAAAACCGTCTGTGATGTGTGGTCATGACGATTTATACTACAAAATCGTCTATGATAGTTCATTCTATACCTAAAATTTTTTCTATTTGTTAGTTAGCCTTAGGAAATGTTAGCTATGCTTTTTGAAAACAAGCAAATACGATAGCAAACATAGCAGAGAACATTTTATTTCCATTATAATCCACTATTACAACATCACAAGATTACAATCCACCATTAGAACATCATAAGATTACAATCCACCATTACAACATCACAAGATTACAGTCCACCATTACATAGCAGAAAACAATGGAAGTAACAACGGAGGCTACAATGAAGAAAACAATGAAAGCAATATAGCAGAGAACAATCCACTATCACAAGCTTAGGTAGGCCTTCTTAGCAGCTGCCTCACTGTAAGCTCCCAGGCAACCCTAAACCCAACAAAGTAGCAACAATGGAGGCTATGATGGAGACCTAAACCCCACAGAATCAAATACTTGAAGAAACAATGGAGGGAGGAAGCGAGAAACAATGGAGACCTAAACCCCACAGACGCATTTGAAGGGAGGGAGTGGATGGGTTCGAGTGAGTATTTATAGAGAGTCCTACTCGAACTCAGGCGGAAAATTATGAAATTTTAGAGATACGTGAAGCGGGAGATATATCACAGACGATTCTTAATTAAGAGCCGTCTGTGATATCCAATATCACAGACGGTTCTTAATTAAGAACCGTTCGTGATATTAGCTATATATATACCGATACAATATAAACAACTAGTCTTAAAGTATGAAATAACAAAGTTCTATATGGCTTATATATACTCATTTGAAAGGTTTCGACGAGATCTACAACTTTGCAGTTGAGACAAACCCCAAATTTCGAAGAGAAGATCGAAAATTTTGGCAAAAACAGAATTCAAAAACTTCTAATTTGAATTTGATGCTACAAATGGCCGATTTTGGGGGTCTTCAAGGTCGACTAGCACTAGCTGGTCCTTTTTTTGGATCAGGCTCGTCGTTAGCTTTCCAACGAGTACAAAAACGTCGAAAATGGACACCGTATGCAAAAGTTATGACCATTTTACTGAAAGTGTGTCAAAACAGAATTCTACTCGAACTCAAGCGGGAAATTATAAAATTTTAGAGATGTGTGTGGCGGAAACATATCATAAACGATTTTTAATTAAGAACCGTCTGTGATACTACGGAATATCACAGATGGTTCTTAAGTAAACCTTCTGTGATTGCATTTAATATAGACGGTTTTCATGAACCGTCTGTGATGTGGTGTCTAATATAAATCTTTTTGTAGTAGTGTCACAATTAATTAAAAGGGGGTCTTCAAGATTTTAGGGATAAGCAATTCATTATTGTTATTTTATGTGCCGAAATATAGTTAAATTAATGGACTTGATTTTTATTAGCATATTTAGATCTAGGGAAAAAGACACAATAGATGTTATGTAGACCACTCGAGTTCCTGGTAGGTTTTGATTTTTAGCCTTAGATTTTTCGGAGTAGTATTCGAGAATATTGAAATTTTCCTTGTAAAGCTTTGAGTCTCAATCTTATGATAACATAAAATTCTAATTTCTTGCATTAATTAGTTTAAAATATTTATATTGGAATTTCTTGGCTGGTGGTGAGTTAGGATTAAAGTTTTGATACTTTTGGTTTATACAAATTCTTTAACAAATATCACACATTTTAATTCTTAGTACTAACGCTTAGTAAGACTAGGTTAATTATTTATCATTTGGAAAGTTAGTTCATGCAACAGGCTTGTTTTGGTTTACATGTCGGTTATTAATATCACTTTAATTTGCTTCCACATTTTTAATTAAATTTCGCATTTCCTTTGCTCCCATTTGCTTGCTAAAAAGGGTCCTTATGATCTTTCTTAAGCTATTAATGGCAACTTTTAACCTGGTGATTCACTAAACCCATTAGTTCCAATATCACTTTTAAGAAGGTGGCCCCACCCGTCAGAGACAGGGAGAGGGAGAGCCATAGAGAGAGGCATAGAGGAGTGGGGGTGTCGGCGGATGCATGCGCAAAAACAGGGGAGGGCTCGACGCATGATGGGCGACGGCTTCGCTGACAGGAAACTAGAAGGGGGTGTTGGTGGTCGGCAAAACAGACCCCTGGGATGTCAAGGAAGCAAGAGACGGCGGTGGCACGGCTCTTGGCGGAGCGAAGGTAGCTCGGGGCGGCTTGAGGCGGCCGAAGCGAGGAGGCTTAGGGGCGATGGCGGCCTGAGGGAAGTGAAAGCAAAATAGAGTGGGCATGAGTAGGAGGGCAGCAAGGGGGTCTCACCTATGGTGACGCCTTGGTCAGAGGGGTATCGAGGCAGGCCGGCGATGGGAGCCCAGGGCGACGACGGGAGGCTCCCATAGGGAGGTCGCACCGATGGGGGAAAACATCGGCCGGCTGTTGGGGGAGCTTCGGGGAGTCAAAGAGTTGCTCCCACCATGAGTAATCAGAAGGAAATTGACCGAGGAGGACTTCGGTGGAGGAAATGGCGACGGTTGGCCGGAATCGAGGAAGGAGTGGACACAGCGTGCTTCGGGCGATGGATTTCTCGATTGGCTGCGAGGGGGGATAGAGGATGGCTGATGGCACACTGTGACGCGGGTGGCTTGTCCCCGGGCTTGCCGGAGGGGTGAGATAGGGTGGAGCGACAGCGGTTGGCTTGAGCGTAGGGGCCACTCAGCTGAGCTTGGCTTGAGAAAGGAGGGGCCAAGGGAGCATCGGGCTTTATAGCTCAAGGAAGGAAAGAGGACCGGTGCCGCATTGAAGGCGTAGGACGGTCAGGGAAAGGTAGGGCTAGAGGAGAGGGGGCGGCTAGCGTGGCGAGGCAGCATGCCGGCGCGGCATTGAAGCGGCGAGGCGGTGGTAGGAAGAAGCGGCGACTAGGCGCGCGATGGGCTAGCACACTGGGCAAGTGCAGTGGGCTTTAGCGGCAGGAAGAAAGAAGGAAGGGGAGGGAGGCGAGAATAGGGAGGAGGAAAGGGGAAGAGGCCAGCTGGGCCAGGCAAGCCGGAGGCCAGATAGGGAGTGGGCCAAGGTTAAAAAGGATTTTTGAGAATTTTCTTGCCATTTAATTTCTTTGTTAAGTTAGTTATATGAGGGAAGACTTTGATATTTAACTTTGACTTTAAACTCGGAGCTTAATCTTAAATTTCCAATTTTAAGCCTTTAATTTATATTTAGGTCTTTGCGTAGGAAATTGGAAATTCCCCGATTTGATTTTCAATCTTGGTTCTTGATTTTACGATTTTATTTTTCTTAATTTCTGAAATAAACCAAGAAAACAAGGAAAAGATTTTTCTTATTTTCGCAAGTACACAAACTTCCCATTTTGGGATGTTACACCAAAGACTTGATAATATTGGTGCATTCAAGCACTAACTTTGTTAGCAAGAGTGGAGTGAGACCTAATGTGAGACCCCGGAGCAGCAACTCCAGAATCTTCTGTGTATTACTGCACTAGTCCCAGATCAAAGCTAGTGCACACAGTTAAACAGTGATGATACATAACCAACAACGCTTTATTACAATAATAGAGAGTACAGACTTTGAAGTCTTTTATTACATATGAGGTTTTAAGACCTCATACCAAACAAAAATTACAGCGGAAGCAAAAGAAACTTAAGCAAGACCCATCAATACGTCACATGCAATTGACTGGGGAAACGTAGCCTAGAAATCCGGAAAGCGTCCATCGAATCCATCTACGAAGTAGTCGTAGTCCGCCTCTTGAGCTTCAACCTCCTCTGAGAGTTGTTTTAAAGTGTAGTATGTTAGTACATAAAGTACTCCGCAAGTCTTGGGAAAGATGCAGTAGATGCAGAGCTTAACAAAGGAAGGTTCCTATGGTTCTTTTGCATAAAGCAGCATTTTATTTCAAATACCATTATATAATTTCAAAAGCAACAGTTTAACAAAAATAATTGCAATACTGAAACTAGATACAATTTTCTAGTGAAGGTTCCAACCACCAGCACTAGTACTAAGGCTCTATCCGCCAAGGTTTAAAATTACGGGTTCCATCCACCCTCACTGGCTCCATCCGCCAGGACACACTCCTGAGAGTTCCAACCACGCCCGGGTTCTCAAAACTTTTGTTTTAAAATCAAAACCAAAGGTCTACCATATGAATGCATTCCTTGCCCGCCCTTGACCGTGGGCACGGCTATTCGAATAGTTTGTTACTCTGCAGAGTTTGTATAACTTTACCTACAAGAGATAAATTATCTTAATAGTCAACATGCTTCCTTTGGCATGAGACCCAGATAAAATATCACAAAGCTTTTACCTCACTTTAGCCTAGCTAGACACCACCCGCTGAGGTTTCACCGCTGAAGGGTTAAATCCACCTGATCGAAGCCCCTCTTGCGCCATGTGAGTCTGATAAATCCCTATCCCTCACTGTGAGTAAACCAGTAAATCCCTGGCACCCATTTTCCAATGGTGGCACCTAAACTAAACTATCGTAAGTTATTCAGCTAGGTCATACCCATTTAAACTTGTGGTTGTACGAAAATGCTCAGTTTGGACAAACACAAAAGTCGGACCTAAAGTGACTAGGGTGGAACATACACTTTACAAGATCTCGTGCTTACCGCACCAATCTGAACCAACCATCCACCCTGGTCAAAAATTATTTTCACAATTTTATTTTATTTTATAAACCAATGGCAACACCTATTGCCAAACACTTGGTAAAAACAATTGTTTAGAAATTTGATAACAATATTCCCACCCATAGGATTTTAGTGAGTGATTAGCTTGTCTAAGTAATTAGTACCGTTCTAAAATTAACAAATAGCATAATAATCTCAATATTGAAACAAGAAAAACTTAGGGTGACAAAGGTACATGGTAATCAACGTCAAAGGAGGGTATAACAATTATTGGATTAACTAATAACCTTACGACAGAAGTTATCATTTTATGTAACATAGCAATGCATATAAATTTAAAATAATAAAATTATTTTGGCAAACATATGCGCAAGATAATCAAAGGAGACTTGCCTTCTTGCACGTTGTCTAGAAATTCTTGCTGCGGATCAGAAAAATCTTCGGCGACGTCGAGTTGGGGAGGCGCGGCTGGCGAACTCGCCGGCGGCCGGAGACGGGGCGGCGAGCGGCGGCAGGGGTAGTAGGGGTGGCGGCACACCTTCTCACGGTGGCGGCAGGGCCAGGGGTGGCCAACGGGAGTGGAAGATGGTGGTGGCGGCGGGGAGGTGCAGGGCGGCCGGCGGGAGGCAGCCAGAGGCGGCGCCGCGGCGCGAGGCGGCGGAGAGAGAGAGAAGGACGGCGGTGAAAGAAGGCCGAAAGGATGAAAGAAGAGTCGGCATTCGGGAATTTATAGGAAGAGAGAGGAGAGGAAGAGCCGACGGTTTTGAGAGCGAATTAATGGGAAAACGGCCGGTGGATTAGTGGGGGTGCTTAGGGCATCCGTTTTTATACTTTAATCGGGAGTTAAGAGGAGGAAACGGACGGCAATCAAAGCTTTATTTCGGCTCTAATGGTGGAGGAGAGAGAGAGTGGGAGGAGGAAGAAGGAGAGGTTGAAGAAACATATGACATGTGGGGTCTATGTGTCGGTGAGAGAGAGAGGAAGTGAAGGGGTACAGGCCGTCGGATTTGTGACACGTGGCAAGTAAATAGCTCACGGCTTTTGGATGAATATGAAGGGGTAAGTGACTTTGTATGGCTAGGATTAAATCGTGGAGAGAGATGGAGTTAATCTGAGAACGACACGTGGCAGGCTAGGATTAATTTGATTTTTATTTTCGGAATAAAATTTCAGAAAATACTAGAAACTTTATAAATACTTAGAAAATAGCTAATATAGTCTAAAAATTTCAGAAAAATCATTAAATATTCTTGGAAGCATATTAGACTTAGGAAAAAATATTTTTAATTTCAGATTTGCATTTAATAATTTTATAAAATACTTTTTAACTTTTAAAATTGATTTTTAATTCCAGAAAATTCTCAAAAATTAATTAATAATTTAGGGAAGGCTAGGAAAAATAAAATAAACTCTTTTTAGCTTTAACACAATATCTAAAATACATTTTCTTGCTTTAAATTTTTAAATAAAATCTGGATAAATCCAAATAATTTGAAATAATTAATTTAAAATTATTTTTTTTTCAAATAAAATCAAAATTTAGGATGTTACACCTAAACTACTAGAAACTAATCTAATCTCCTTCACCATCAGCTCCTAGGATGTCATATTATGTGTAGTGTCCTTGTTTCAAAGGTTCTAAAGGATTTTATAAGCAAGCACAACCAATAGTGCTCTATGAGCCAACACACAGAATGCAATATGTATACATGCAAAGCTTAACAAGGAAGGGTTGTGTTGTAGGGGTGGCCCCCACCTAAACCCGGCTAGCCTATTGTGAAGGTTATAAACCATGTAAATGACGTAGCTTGCCCTCGAAGGGAGGTTCGGTGTAAGGTTACGATTGTAAAGACGCTCCTTACGAGGAAGCATACATATTATGATCAGCCCTCGGAAAAGACCCAAGAAAATATTTGCTCACCTAACTCTCCACTACCATACACCTCTCTCTCTGTTTGGTCTGTAGCCACAACAGTTGGCGCCGTCCGTGGGGACGACGGAAGCAAGCCTCAAGATCTCAGGAAGGATGGCACCAATATCATCGGTGGCGAAGAGGAGGAAAGGGGTCGCGGCGAGGCCCTGCGTCAGCGTCAGCGCCAACACTGGCACAGCGGTCGACTCCAGCGGGAGCTGGCGGATCTCCGCGAGACCGTGCGAGCCATGCAAGAGGCTTGGGGCCTGCAGGCCCCGACGGCCGTCGCACCAGGGACCCGTCCGCAGCAGCCACCGAGAATGCCCCCGCAGGTTCAAATTATCAATGTCATCTCCGAAGGTTCCTCATCGGGAACCTCGCAGCAGCCAAGGCTGGGAGTAGTTCAGGGCGAACTCACCTTCACGCCTGCTGACGCCCGGGGCGTGGGATTTCCCCACCAAGCCCTCTGCTCATCCGAGCTGACATTGTAGGATGTGACGTCAAGCGCATCCTCGTTGATGGAGGTAGTTCGGCGAACGTGCTTTTCGCGGAGGCCCTCGACCGTATGGGAATCCCTCAATGTCAACTGCAGCCATCAAGGACCCCGCTACATAGTTTTGGGGGCCAATCGCTAAGTACATTGGGATAGGTATGTCTTCAAGTCTCCTTTTGCCAGGGTGATAACGTCAGGACCGAGGACGTCATCTTCGATGTCACGGACACCCCAACTCCGTACGATGCCATTCTCGGCCGCCCTGTCCTCATCTCCTTCGGGGCGGTCTCGCATCATGGCTTCTTGTGCCTGAAGCTCCCGGGCCCGCAGGGTGTCATCACTATCTTCGGCAACCAGGATCTCGCCTGACGCGCGGAGCTTACGAGTCTCCGCCGTCGGGTGCACGCCCTCACAGGCAAGCTCAAGGCGGACACACCATCCACGCCGGGGTGGACTCCCAAGCCTCGACCGAAGGGCGAAGTCACGAGGGTACCCCTCCGGGCCGACAGCCAAGTCGTCTCCATCGGCGAAGGCTTTCCCCCGGAGATGGAGCAAGAGCTACTCCACGTTCTCCGGAACAACGCAGATGTCGTCGCATGGTCCCCGGAGGACATTAAGGGCGTGGACCGCTCCCTCATCGAGCACAACCTAACGGTCTACCAGGATGCCAAGCCAGTCCGGCAAAGACTTCGGTGCATGTCCGTTGGCCGTGGCAGCTAAAGCGGTAGCGAAGCTCTGCGGTGAGTCATCGCGAAGTCCAACACCCAGATTGGCTGGTCAACCCGGTGTTGGTGAAGAAAGTTAACGGTGCCTGGCGCATGTGCATCGACTTCACCGCCCTCAATACGTGGTCGATTTTCCCACGCACTGCACGGAGATCCACCTCCGCGAGCGCCTTTGCGCGGAGATCCACCTCGCAGACGCCTTGCTGCGGAGATCCACCTCCGCTACGCCTTGCTGCGGAGATTCACCTCGCCCACACCGCACGAGATTCACCTCCGCACACGCACCCCATGGAGTTTCGCCTCCGACGCACTCTGAGTATAAATAAGGCGTGGCGTCGGTCCGCCTCCACACGCACTCCACGGAGTATAAATAAGGCGTGGCGTCGAGTCGCCTCCGCACGCACTCTCGGAGTATAAATAAGGCGAAGCGTCGAGGTCCGTCTTCGCACGCACTCCACGCGAGTATAAAAAGATGTAGCGTCGAGTCGCCTCCCGCACGCACTCTCGGAGTATAAATAAGGCGTGGCGTCGAGTCCCCCTCCGCACGCACTCTCGGAGTATAAATAAGACGCATGCGGGGGCGCCTCGCGCGCACTCTGCGGAGTATAAATAAGGCGCGGATATTTTCCACGCACTCTCATCGAGTATAAACAAGATGCGGATGTCCCGCCGCACGCGTTGGCGTACCCGCCGAGCCTAACTAAATCATGGTTGATAGTCCCGCGCACGCTCCGGAGTACAAACAAAGACGCGGATGTTTTCCCTGCGCACTCTACTGAGTATAAACAAGACGCGGATGTCCCGCGCGCGCGTTGGCGTACCCTCCGGAGCCTAACTAAGTCGTGGTTGATAGTCCCGCGCACGCTCTGGAGTACAAACAAAGACGCGGATATTTTCCCTACGCACTCTACCGACTAGGCGCCAGCTCCGCTGCCACCACTCCGAAGGGTAGGGGACGGAGCGCTCGCGCGTCTACTCCGACTAGGCGCCAGCTCCGCTGCCACCACTTCGAAGGGTAGGGGACGGAGCGCTCGCGCGTCTACTTCGACTAGGTGCCAGCTCTGCTGCCACCACTCTGAAGGGTAGGGGACGGAGCACTCGTGCGTCTACTCCGACTAGGCGTCAGCTCTGCTGCCATCACTTCGAAGGGTAGGGGACGGAGCGCTCGCGCGTCTACTCCGACTAGGCGCCAGCTCTGCTGCCACCACTCCTCACCCGCAACGCGCTATTACCGTTAGCACAACAAAGACGACCGGAAGGCGCCAGCCCCCGTCATATCAACAATCAACTGTACAAGTAGCACACAGCTATGGAGTACTCGGCACAACGGTCCTTTCTTTCATACAAAAAAACACAAAAAAAGGTTACATCACAACCACCAGGTCCCGGCACCACACTAGGGGTCAGCGCCGTCTCCTTTGCGCTGACGAGCCTCCTCCAATCACTGAAGAAAATTACCTTCCTGATGTAACATCCGCGCAACAGGACCTTGGCCGCTTCCTCCCCAAGGTAGCCCCAGATCCGCTCGTAGAAGCTCTACGGCGGGCATGGTGGTAACTGGATGCGTCGAATAATACCCGGCCGTCGGCACACTCAGTTGGGAGCGACCGGCTCCTTCACGTGCTCACACCCCGGGCGTGGGCGTGGCAAAGGTGAACGCAGCGCGCGGCTGCAGTGATCACCGAAGGTTTTGGCGCCGCAGAGCGCCAGGCTGGAGCCCTCCTCAATCCGTGCCAGCGACTGTGCTACATCCGCGGTGTTGTGGGTAGGTCGGCATGGCGGCGAAGGTCGTGAGGGCCCCTCCAACGACCCCATGGCCCTCCACGCCGCCATAGACGTGTCACGCAGAGCCTGGTTCCTCTCTTCCAGGGCTATGATAAGCTGGGCTTTCTCCTCCACCAGCGCGCCGATTTTCCCAAGCAAGCCGCCGACGCTCTGTCATTTGCGATGCATTGGGCCTCTTCGATAGCACTTTGCGCTGCCGCGCGCGCGCGACTTCCGCTTTGTGTCGCGAGATGAGTGCGTCGCCGTGGCGTGAGCCTCGCCAGCGTAAAGGCTGTTCCTCGGCACCCTCCGCTTGCGGATGCGCGCCTCATCCAGCGCCCGCCCGATGGCAACCGTCTAACAGCGAGAGGACATGACTAGTTAGCATGCACACGATCGGCCGATGTCGGCGGGCTCACGCCATTGCGGGCTCAGGCGCTTACCTTCATTCCCGCGGCGCCCAGTGCGAGGGCAAGAAGATCCCCCCCGCACGATGACAGCGCTCGTCGATCCAGCGTGCTGACACCGCACTCCGTGGCTCCGTCAAGGGCGCGAAGCGCCTCCGGCTGCAGGACGAAGTCAGACACGGCGAGCCGCGCCCACGCTGTGTTTTGCGTAATGGCACCGCCGACCTCCCAAGCGCCTTCGCTGCTCAATCCTTGGCCGCGCCCGGGCGACTTCCCTTCTCCTGATGCCGACGACGGCATGAGCGAGCAAATCAGAGACAGCTTCGCGAAGTCACGGGGAGAAAAGGAATTATGCCTACCTCCGCCACCTTCCACTATGGCATGGGGAGATGTCGGCTCAGCCCCCGCCCGGGAAGCGATGACTCCCTCCTCGGTAGGACTGACTTCCTGGTCAGACCCTAGGCCCCCACCGACCGCGCCCGCCACATGAAATTGCCCCGCGCGCGAAGGTGATCGCACCCGGCGGCGTTTCGCCTATGGAGATTTAGGCGACGCATCCTCGGTCGCGCCAGTACCTACACTGACAGGAGCGGGAGGCAAATCCGTGACGCCCGCAGCAGGCAACGACGACGAGCACTCCGCCGCTCCAATTGTATGAGATGGAGCAGGAGGAAGGTCCGTGGCAACCACCACGGGTGGCGAGTGCGGAGGCGAGTCCTCGCGGTGGTGCGGCGACACGCCTGCGTCCTCGGCAGCGTCGCTGCCAAGCCCGCCCGCCTAAGTCCTCGCAGGGTAGTGTGACCCCGGTGGCATGCTCGGACCCACCACACGACATGTCGTCGGGCGGTAGCGGCGGCGCTGTCGTCGGCGGATGGGTTAGAAACAGCATCTTTCGACCGAGCCCTCCGCCGCGGGCGCCCGCCTCACCGGCTGCCATCGTGGCGGCCGGGGCGTGCGCTGCCGCACCGGGCGCTGCTGTGCGGCAAGGCCTAGGACCTCGCACACCGATTTATCCGCCCGACCGCGAGCTCGGTCGCGGTTTCGCGCGAGGTGTGCTCTTCGGCGTGTCAGCCCGGGAAGGCCTCAACGCGCGCTCGCGTCTTCTAATGAAACCTTTGCGCGAAGTGTGGCTCCGTTCACAAAATAGTTACATATGCATCGTAGTACGGTCAGGTACCTACCACGACCGGGGTGCTGCTGCGAAGACGCGAGGCGAATGCCATCTGCGGTGCGCCCTCGCTCATACCTCCACCGGCCGAAGAGAGGCGATACCCCGTACATTGTGAACTCCTCGGCGAGATCGCGCATATTGAACTGGAGGGCGACACCGGCGAGTCTCCGCGCCTGCTGTCGATCGTCGCTAAGCGGCTCCAACCCCGGACAGCAGTCGAACGCTATTGGTTGACCCCGGCATTGAAGGTTGCTGGTAAGCGTCACACGGTAGTAGAACCACTGCCGCATCCAGCCGGGCTCTCATTTCTCCTTCGTCGCGAGGCGGGGACCGGCCAGCGCGATCGAGCCTCACACCACGAAGTGAGCAGCGCCAAAATTGGACACCGCCCCTCCTCCAACCTTCTTCGGCTGACAGCACGCATCATGGAGAAGGGCAAACAAAATCACGCGGGGATGAGCACCTTCCACTCGGACCGCCCAGGCGAACACCGCCAAGCGAACTATCGCGTTCGGGGTCAGCTGCGCCAACTCCAATCCGTAAGCCTCCAAGACCTCACCGACGAAGAGCGTCGAGGACATTCGGAGCCCAGCCTCAAAAAATGCGGCGAAAACAATCGCCTCCGACTCCTCGGGGTGAGGTTCTACGTCATCGCGCGCAGGAAGACGAGCTTCAACGCACTCCTCTATCTTCTTCTCCTGCACGAGGGCCTCGATTGTCTCCTTTGTAGCATGGCTCCGCCACAGCACCCCGGAGCAGTGCCCTTGCGAGCTCTGCATGGCGTCGTACCGCTTGCGGGCCTACGACGCCTTGCGAGCCACTAGGGAGACCTCTATCGATGGTGGCATCGCACCACGCTGGCTCGACGAAGCGCTGCTGCTAAGTCGGCGACCAGAATCTCTATGGCTCGCCATCCATCTTCCCAAGTGGAGGGTTGATGGCGCAGGAGACGTGGATTTCGCACAGCACGAAAAAAGCAACGGACAAAGGCGCACGGGCGAGGGACGCATCCGCGTGCCGGTGAATAGCGCTTTATGAAGATCCTCGAAATCCCCATGATGGGGGACGCAACCGGTGGGAGCCTCGTCGATTTGCCTCCCCACGATCGGCGGAAGGGGCAAGCGGCGGGTTGGCTGCCACGCGTGCCCGTCTGTCTTGGGAGCGGGCGGGCTTTGCGGTCGTCGCGGCCGTGACATCCACGACGCACCAACCATATGGCATCGCGTGTTCCCCTCCCTCAGGACCGTGCGTACGATCGAAGCTGACCGCCCAGTCTTTTCAGCACTCCGCGGGCCGACTCCGGACTCAGCGAGGGCTCACCTCACCGACACAACATTGTGCGGGAAGGCCTCCTCCGCCCCGCGCCAAGTGGAGCCTCGACACCTCTCCTACCACGTTCGACACCCTCGGCTCCGCAGCAGGGCCTCGCTGACAAATGTGGCACCGCCAGGGATGGCTCTGAGGCCACAGATGGTTTCGACGCCCCACCGACGCGCGTCGTTTTTTATGCTATCACCCCTTCTATCTATGGGGGATCACAGGCCGTGGGGACGGAGGGGACCAAAGGACTCGGCAACTTGGCTTCGGCCTGTGAAGCCCTTCACCATGAGAGGCTTCTGTTGTAGGGGTGGCCCCCACCTAAACCCAGCTAGCTTGTTGTGAAGGTTATAAACCATGTAAATGACGTAGCTTGCCCTCGAAGGGAGGTTCGGTGTAAGGTTACGATTGTAAAGACGCTCCTTACGAGGAAGCATATATATTACGATCAGCCCTTGGGAAAGACCCAATAGGACATTTGCTCACCTAACTCTCCACTACCATACACCTCTCTCTCTCTGTTTGGTCTATAGCCACAACAGGTTGAGTTCTTTTATTTGCTAAAAGCAATAGTTCAAAACTACCAGTATTAGAAATTTCTATGACTTAGCATTTTAATGAAACTATATTTTATTAAAGTGAGTGAAAGTGTGCAATATTTATAATGGTGTAGGCTTCATTCGCCATAAGCTAGATTTTGTTTACTAAGCATGCATCTATTGAATTATTCACATTGGGTTACATCTACCCAGGAAAATCCAAAATCAGGGTTACATCCATTTGATAAGTTTTCATCACACCCATAGAGGTTTTTAAAATAAAAACTAACTCGAGTAAGTTCTCATGCCCACCTTTGACCGTGGGCACGACTGCTCCAACAACTTATACTTTGGAGAGACTATAAAAATCTGATTAAAATAAACATTAACATGAGTTAAAAATATTTTATTTGAGTTATTCAGGTCTCAAGGATTTTTCTGGTATTTTTGATAAATTTTTGGGAATTATTTGCTATTTTCTAGAAGCTTTTGAGTTTATTTGAATTTTTCAAAAAAAAAGGCGAAAGGAAAAAAACCCAGGCCGTCCCAGCCGTCGGATCCCTCCGCCTCCACGCGGCATCCATCTGGCCCATCTCCTTGGCCCACATCACCCACTCCCACCTCCCTCATTTGCCCGCCGTCCGATCCGTCACCCCGCCACGCGGCGTCACCTCCACCGCCCGCACCCCGCGCCGCCGCCCTAACCCTCCCGCGCGCGCCCGTGACCGCCCGATCTTCCCATGATGCATCTCGGCCATACGCGTGTCTCAAACCGCGTCCACGCCGTGCTGTAACCGATCGGGAGTCCTCCGTTCGCGTGTTTTTCATCCCGCCACTGTCTCGGTTCGCGTGCCCATTTAAGAATCGTCGCCACCTTCGCCTCCATGCACCCACGTCACTGCCGCCGTTGTGCCTCACCGCCAGAGACCCTACCGCTGTTCCCCTACCTCTCCCAGAGTGGCGCCGCCTTCCTCGAGTCGCGCCACGGACCTCTGTCTCTCGGCGTTGCTCGAACCCGGCCGTGCGCGCCGCCCTTCGTCCCTTTGTCCGCACCGACACTAGGATCCCGCCGTCGGACGCGCCCTCGCCGCCGGTAAGTCCCCCCGCCTGACCCTTTGTCGTGGATGACCCGCCGACGCCCTCTGCCGCGCTCCATGCTCACCGGTAGACCCCACCGTCACCGCACCTCCGTCCCGGTCGCGGAGCGCCACTCCTCGGGCCGCGTGCCCACGCACTGCACCGCGGCGGACAGACCCGCTCACACCCACCTTGGCTGAACCCCCGGGACACACCTGGGACGTGCGTCGTCGATCCATCGGCTGAACCCCCGCATCACAGCCGCCCATTCAGATCCAAACTGACCGCTCATATTGTGCCCGCGAGACGCCGCGAGCCGTCGATTTCCAGCGCGCCGCCCACCCACACCAGCGGGCGCCGCCAATATCCGACCCTACGCACGTGGCGTGTCACCGTGTCGGCCGCCACCATCGTCGCCACGCCATGTCATCACGCCACATCAGCCATTCCACTGTTCCGTGGATCTGGTCCACCGTGCACCCCTATCTCCCGTAGACCCAGTTCACAGCACAGTGCATTTTCCGAATTTCAGTATTTTCCTTTAGGGTTTTTTTCCGAGAGCCCGTTCTCCTCCGTCCTAGCTCCGATTGACCCCGTTCTTTTTTCTAAATTCATCTAAAATCAAGGTTCTAGTTTAATGATTTTTGGAGTTCATTTTCTTATCATTTTATGTGTTTGTATTGTTTTGATCATTTTCTCTCTCGTTAGATTCCGATTCCGGAGGAGCAGGAGCTACGCCCGAAGACCAAGAGTACCTCGCTGAACATAACCAAGGCAAGTCATATCCTTTGATCATGTTGAACTATGTTTATAATCTATTATTTAATTATTTTATTTTAAATTACATTGCATCGCTATTTAATTACAAACTTTGGATATGGTAGTTATCGTTCCAATTGATTAATCCCTCCTTGATACTCTGAAATACCATGATACCATTGTCCCCATAGGTTGGAAACATACTAGTGATGCTAGATTATTTGTCACATGGGTTGTATGATTAGTATGTTTAGCCTCGCTTAATTTACGATTGGATTTATCATCACATGTGAATCATTAATATGACTTAAAGAGATATGGAACTGTAGTTGGTGCCACGTTTATTAAAATTTGTGTCATAACATTGGTGTGTTATTGGCGTGGTTATACAAACTTGGTTTTTCACTCGGGCGAGTGATCGTGTAGTAAAGGGGAAGTGCAGGTTCACTTCGGGGGATGTGGTAGCCTTGCCTGGGTAGATTTAAGGACTTAACTTTGTGCGCCATTGATCTAAGCTTTATCGTGCAAATCACATGTCTAGTATGGGATAGACCTGGCTGACTAATTTGGGAGGTTACAACTTTAATCTTGCCATTGAGATGAACATGATTGCTGATTTTCATGTGACGCGAAGGGGGGGTGATGCGAAACTCTAGCGGGCAGGATTGGGTTGGAATTGAACTTTGTAAATGCCTTGTTGTGATTTTCTTTAACGTGAGGATTATCACATCGTGTGGGTACAGTTGTGCAACCTCTGCAGAGTGTAAAACTATTCGGATAGCCGCGTCCTCGGTCATGGATAATGCTCGACGATTTCACACGAGGGTTAGTGATTTCATTTAAACTCGATGGTGTATATTGGAAGTGAACAGGTAGTTCACTGTTGGTTTATCTTGTGGATGGGAGGTCTACAAGTGGTTTATTCCAATTCCTTTGATTACTTACTTATTATTATTTCATTTAAATTGCGCCTTCAATCTATTTATTGTATTTACCTTTAAATATTGTTTTATGCAAATTAACCTTTCAGCCATCCATTAGTAAGCCTTGCATACTATATTGCATTCATTTGTTAAAAATGATTTGCTGAGTACCAATGTACTCACAGCTTTACGCCTATGTTGCTTAGTTGAGAAGGAGGAGTATTATCAGCAGGAGGTTCTAGAAGGAGAGTACTTCGATGACTTCACGGATTAGGCTTTGTTCTCCACTTGATAGCCTGTGGGCTTGTCGATTGGCTGCAATGCTTTATTTTAGATTTCTGCTGCTAGATTTAAAGCCCTTCCGGTTAGAGATATTGTAAGCTTGGCCATAAGGTCGTACCTTCGTAATTTATCGATATTTGAGTTTTCCCTTTTATTTAGCGTGTGTATGGTTGTGATTACATCTATGTTTGACTGTGTGTATTAGCGTGATCCTGGACTAGTGCAGTTTATACGGAGAGTCCGAATTTACATATTCGGGTCTCGACAGAAGTTGCTCCAATTTAGCTAGCAAAGAGATTTGTTCTAAACTTAGATTGAAATATAAAAAACACCCACACAAGAAATTGAACATCTAATTGATTTGGTACCGGGAGCTCCACTTCCCAACCGGTCGCCGTACCGCACCAATCCGGAAGAGATAAAAGAAATTCAGCGACAAATACAAGCACTCATGGAAAAGGGGAATCTCATGCAGGAAGGTTGATGGGACATTTTTGGAAGAGACAAGATGATACAGAGTCGAGGACGACTCTTTTTCAAAAGGGGGAGGATGATGATGTGGATGACTCTTTTTGTCTCGAACTGGAGCTCTTCCGCGTTCTCGTACTCTACTCGTACGATCGCACTAGAAAATGAATAAATAAGCGAGTAAAATAAATAACTACAAATAAAAATTCAAATGAACTCCAAATTTAATAATTCCACTGCCATTAGATAGATCTTGAATTTAGAAACTTTTAAAAATAGATTTCATAACATTTGGACTTAAAATGAGTGACAACAGGCTCTCCAAAGTTTAAATTTGAATTAAATCTAAAAATAAACAGAGGGGAGATAATTTCTCTCTCTGATCGTAGGGTCTAGCAAATTTTAATTTAATTTTTGAATTAGTTTTCTATTACTAAGGTTGACAATTGGGTCCCATGACATTTTAAATTAATTTGATTTGTTTTCTAAAAAGGAAATGGCTCTATGGCCAACAGGTGGGACTCCTTTACTATGCAAATAGTAGAGTGGGCGCACTTATCAGTGGCTTAATAACCACTTAACTGATTTAAAAGTATTTAAAAGCGATGGGCTCACACATTAGTGAGACAAGGCTTAACTTAAACAAGGGTGGGCCACTTGATAGTGATGTATTAGCAAACACTAATGGCAAGTCATTAACGCTAATCTAGTTACAGTTTATGCATAATGGTGCCGTTGTAGTCCTTCTTCCTGCCGAAGAGAGGCGAAGCTCAATGCCGATGAGGGAAGGGACAGTGGTCAAAGGAAAGGCTTGAAATGAGTTCTACGGACTTGCACAAACCTCTAGGTGAGGTGTCACGATTGAATTTGGATTCTAGTGTGGCCGGTGGTGAGCTCTAGTAGTGGCGTAATGGGAAGCACGTCACTACGGCGCTATGTGGCCCTAGATCTTGATTCCATGCTAGGGGAGCATCTATGGGTAGACAGGGACTCACTAAGAGCAATGACATAGCTCGGGGATGAGGTGGATGGCCTAGTAATGATGACTCGGTCGGCGAGGTGGGTGACATGGAGGGCTCACTAGAGGGGAAGAAGGGGATCGACAGTCGTTAGGATTGCTTTAGGATCCTCGAGCGAAGTTCCACAGACAAATAATTGGACCTGGGTGTAACGGAGCTTAGGATTGCTTCGGGGCGGCGGAATGATTGACAGTGAGGAAGAAGAAATCTTGGGGTCTCTCGGGTGTGATTGGAAGAGAGAGGATGCGAGTGGGGGGCAAGAGGTGGCCAATAAGAGGCTTTATAGTGGAGGAAGATTGGAGCCATTAGGGTACTTGATGGCGAGCGCAAAGTCCCGATGTGGCAATGTCAGCGCTTGGCGCAGCACAGGGGAGAAGAGGAGCTAGTGTGCGGCGTGGAGGAGAATAGTTAAGGTGTAGGATGGCTGGGAACAACGGCTAAGAGGGAAAAGTGGGCACACAGAGTTGGCGCACTCGAGTGCGACATTGGGCAGTGAGTTTGTGGAGAGGGGAGGAGAGGAGGAGGGGGTTCGGGCACGGTGCGGTTAGCGTGAGGTGGGTGTGCACTAATGGCACATAGGGATGGTGGGTGTGCACTAGCACAGAGTAGTGGCAAGGTAGCGTTGGAGTGGACACGGTGGAGGCTAGTCAGGCGTGGTGCGACGTGCTTTGGGGTGTGCACAGCATGGTTAGGTAGCCATGCTGAGTTGTTGGTGTAGCAGGTGCGCCTGATAATGGGCCTGATTATAGGGCTGCATCTAATGATTTTTGGCTATAGTGATGTTTTTTGGCTAAAAATATATAGTAGTGGCTAAAAGATGTGGCTTTTAGAAGAAGGGTATGAGCGGTAGAGAAAGTGAGTGAGTGATATGTGCGTGAGATGGCAGCGAGAGGAGTAGAGTGAGACAAGAGCGAAGAAGTAGAAAAACCATTTCAGAAAGCCTAATGTTCATATTGGCTTCTGGCTCCTCTAAGAAGAAAGTAGAAGCAGAAACCAATATGATTGGTAGGACGGCAAGCTTGACTGTGAAACACCAACCGCTCCATTACTCACTCTTGTAGATTTGTAGTGCCAACACGACCTAACACAATTCATTCTATTCATTTAGGCGTTGGTCGGTCTCTCATACCCATCTCATCCTTGGCAACCTCTTCACCATTGCATTGATCATCACTGCATACCATTCCCGCCAAGATGACGAAGACCCTCGTTTGCCGTCACAGTGATGGCGGTGGGGGGCGGCGATGGTCCGACACGCACCATCCACATCTACATCCACGAGACGTTCATGGGTGCCAATGCCGCGTAGGCCCCCGTCACAAGCTCCCCGCTCGGGGCCAACTCCACCTTCGGTGTTGCCTACGCTTTCGACGATGTGTCGGCGTACCTCAGCCGCACCCAGGAGGCAATGGTGTTCAAGCTGACCATAGGAACGCCAGGGCCGCCTGTACGATGCTCAGTCTCGTGTTCACATGCAGGGGGTACAAGGGGAGTATGCTGGTGGTGGACAGCCCACTACTACAAAAAGGTTTATATTAGACACCTCATCACAGACAGTTCATAAAAATTATCCGTATTAAATGCAATCATAGACGGTTCTTGAGAAGAACCTGTCTGTGATACTATCACAGACAGTTCTTATTAAGAATCGTCTGTAATAAGAACAGTTTGTGATATTCTGTAATATCACAAACGGTTCTTAATTAAGAACCATCTGTGATATTGGTCTATCACAAACGGTTCTTAATTAAAAACCGTCTGTGATATGTTTCCCGCCTTACACATCCTTAAAATTTTATAATTTTCCATCTGAGTTCGAGTAGGATTCCGTTTTGACACATCTTCAGTAAAACGGGCATAACTTTTGCATACAGTGTCCGTTTTCGACGTTCTTGTACTCGTTGGACTGTTGCTAGTCTCCCTCGAAGTCCCCTAAAATCGGCCATCTTTAACCTCAAATTTGTATCAAAAGTTTTAAATTTCTGTTTTTGCCAAAATTTTTATCTTCTCTTTGAAATTTAGGGTTTGTCCCAACTGCAAAGTTATAGATCTCATCAAAACCTTTTAAATGAGTATATATAAGCCATACAGAACTTTGTTATTAATGTGACGATGGCCCGATCTTCCGAGAGGTACTGATAAGTCGATTATGGAGAACTCGACGTTGATGATCCAAAGGCTCCAACCAAAACAGATCGATCCCTCGCAATCACTACACCACTGCTCCGATGTTATCAACCGTGCTGAACGCGGTTGACCTTACCAAGAAAGCTATCTCCTGCAAGCGAATCGAGAACATAAGCAAAAGAGTAAAAGATGCAATCTGAAATTGTATTACGAATAAAGATTAAGTTCACAAGTTGGGGTTTCTCAACCAAACGTGCGATGAGACTGCTAAGTAGAATAAACTCTTAAGAAAAATCCAAGGAAAACTAAAGGGGTGACCTCCTTAAATAGGGGTGGGGGAGGCCGCACTTATCTAACAAAAGGGGGTGCGGTACTATTTACAGATACTGTTCATGTGAATAGTACTACTATGAATAGTGCCGACCCAATTAGTCTAAGTGTGATTACAAGGCCCAAGGCCCACTTTGACTCGGACTGAAAAAGTGACATAACTTGTTTTGCAGTTTTTGATTGGCTCGAGTGGAATTTCGAGGTAAGACCAGATTCATCTGAAAGTAGACTCCATTATATTTTCAACGAGTACTCACGGACCCCGAGAAACCATCTGGATCAAAAATTATGGCCGTTTGAAGTAGACGCTGTCAAGCAGTCCGAATCTGAGTCGAACTCGCGAATATGAGTTGGATTGCGTCTGACGGTTCCACTTATACACTTGAGCTCGCGTGGTTCTTCTCCATAGTTCCTAAGAACAAGAAAATCACAAGTCTTAGGAAGTATTGAATTCTCAGCGGAAATATTATTGACTCCTAAAAACGAGTTTACCTGATAGTTGAGTTGACGAGTACGTGCGAGTAATTGAACCTTGCCCATCATTCATGGAAGCAGTAAGAGGAGTGTTCATATCAGTAGAAGTGATGTCCTCATCAGTTATTTCATATTTTAAGACTAGTTGTTTATATTGTATCGGTATATATATAGCCAATATCATAGACAGTTCTTATTAAGAACCATCTGTGATACTTTTACAAACGGTTCTTACTAAGAACTGTCTGTGATAAATTGGTCTCTGACCGCTGGGCCCGTCAATCCTTCCCAACCCAATTATAGCCAATAGAAACCGACCAACCCACACCCCACAGATCGTCCCACTTCTCCCTTCCCTATAAATACTCACTTGAACACATCCCCTACCCTTTGTGCACTCAAAATCTCTCCACGAGAGTATCATCAGCTGGCACATCACCACCGACTTGTTCCTGAGCAGGAGCCGACAAGCCAAGGTAGAAGATGCGGTGCCCCGTGTGGAGGCAATTAGGACGCTGTCCAACTACATGATGTTCCTTCTCGTGGATCACCTTACATGCTACCAGGCCTTCCTCAAAACTAGCTCCTCACTCCATTGTTTGAAGGTCGCATACAGGTCAGCCAACACCTCTCTCCATTGTTTCTTCTAGTATTTGATTCTGTTGCTACTTTGTGGCATTTAAGGCTGCCCAGGAGCTTACAGTGAGGCAGCCGTTAAGAAGGCCTACTCGAGTTATTTTGTGGGGTTAGTGCTGCTTAGTTTGTAATGTAAATGGAATATTCTCTGCTATGTTTTCTTGTGATATTGTAATGGTGGATTGTAATATAAATAGAATGTTCTCTGCTATAGTTGATATCGTATTTGCATGTTTTCAAACGGCATAGCTAATATTTTCTAAGGTTAATTCAAAAATAGAAAAAATTTTAGGTATAGAATGAACTATCACAGACGGTTTTGTAGTATAAACCGTCTGTGAAGAACATCATAGATAGCTTTATATATAGAACCGTCTGTGATATTCACACATCACAGACGGTTCTTAAATATGTGAGTATCACAGACGGTTCTATATATAGAGCCGTCTGTGATGTATGAGTATCACAGACGATTCTATATATAGAACCGTCTGTGATAGTGTTTTTCTATATAGAACCATTTGTGATAGTGTTTTTCACAGACGGTTCTAGTTATAAACTGTCTGTATTGTATTTATCACAGACGGCTCATAAACCTTCTGTGATAACCTTCAATTAACATTGACCCATAAATTCAGACGGTTTAAAAAACCGTCTGTGATGACGTTTTTGAATCGTTTGTGATGATGATTTTTGTAGTAGTCGACATGTTGACTTCGGCCACGACGGGAGAGCCGCACCGGAGCACGCCATGGTGGGTGGCACGGGGAGGTTCTGGTGGGCGCAAGGGTACAGCCTGACGAGTAAGCTCAGGTGCCCCACTCTTAGCGCCATGGTGGACATTACGTGAAGGACCGTACGAAGGTCCATAATTTTTTTTTGTTCTGGGAATAAGAGAGCATTCATACCACTTTTTGGTCTAGTTGTACCACTCGCGAGTTAGACTGTAACCTTGCTGCTGGTTAGACTGCCAAGGCAACACTGGTTTGATAGTTGTGTTGCCGTTGGTCAGACCGCTCCTTAGTAGCTGGTAGTACTGATCTGGGCTAAATATTTTCTTTGCTTAGTTTTTGAATTTGTTGCTTTTTTTTTAGCTTCTAATTTAGCTTCATAACTACTGAAATGAAGAATTTAAAAATACTTGAAGAAAAATTTATGAGGCATGTTCACTCTCTATTATCATTCGGTCTACGCTACGTCAAGATGGGGCCATGTAGCTAGTAATCAAGCGCGCGCGCTCTCTCTCGCTCTCTCTCGTGTTAAGGTTTATGCATGACCTACTCGTCTGATATACCTTTATTAATTGGTGGTGTGGTTTCAGTGGAGTATCATTGTGCTTATTCTAACAATGTCGTATAGATTGTTTAATTTGAGCATTCGATAAACTGAAATGCTTTACATCGGTCGCATCTTTTTCTTTTCTTTTTAGTGATTGCCAGTGGAATTTCGAACCTTTCAATACCTGCTTGAAGATTGATTCGTGAGCGAACAATCTCTAGCGAATTGATAGACCAGGTGGCATATCCCGCTGGGCCTTCAATTGGTTTCCTTCCATGAAGGCAGCTTGTCTTTTTGTCAGTTTCCAGTGTTCACCATGGCGAGTCAGTGTATCTTAACTTTCACAGCATCTCTGTGCATCCTCTTCCAAACACGATACAAATAGTCCTGAAATTCTGAAAAAATTTGGTTACACAAAGCATGACGCAACAAAGCAAATTAGTGAATAGTAGCTTTATCTTTTTACTTTCTGATTTCCTTTCAGTAGTATTTGTCTTTTCTGTTTCTCCATGTGGAGATTGAATTTAGATTTAAAATTTTGTGGCATGGTAGATTGATTTTGAGGCAATGTTGTCAAATTTTTACGGAATTTTTCATTACCATTTGCATCATGTTTTCGAAGATGATGCACGGGATGCACTAAAAGTTAGATGTTGTGGTGTTCATAAGTTGTAACTTTCTAAAAGGTTTCACTACTAGTAAGATTGTAGGGACCCTAGACGTTGAATACCCAAAATCATCATATATGTTCCGTACTAGTCTTATGATCAGTGCTTAGTAAACACATTCACAACATTGAGACCACATCCATAAACATCATATACCATTAATTTATAACAACAGGGCAATATACAAGCGATGCATAATTAAAGTTTACAACATAGAGCCAACCAGCCAAATTAATATAAGTATCAAGAGTAAAGTACAAAGAAAGACAAGTAAATAAGCAAAAGTGTCCAGCGGTGTGCTACCATAGCTCACAGGCAACCAACTAAAGTTAGGCCCTAGAATGACCCATCGTCAAATTTTTCAGTGTTGCGAGAAAAGTATGTTGGAACTAATCTTGTTGTGTTGTTGATAGTGGTTAGTGTTGAGTACTCGGTGTGTTCGAGTACTGTCTTGTTGTGTGTAGAGTACTCTATGGGTTCGAGTATATTGTAGTCGTGTGTTGAGTACTTGGTGTGCTCAAGTACGTTTAGGAGTCGAAGTCCCCGAAGTCGTAGAGCAATCGGAGACTCTAGGAGACTCAATCGCAATCGTAAGTCGAACTACATAATGGTTGCAGTCGTAAGTCGAGCTGCGTAGTGGTCGAAACTGCAGTCGTCATCGTGTATGCAGTTGTAAGTTGAGCTGCACAGTGGTCAAAACTGCAGTCGTGACCATAGTTGAAGTGGTCGTGATCAAAGAGTCAGTCATAGCGGTCATGGTCGAAGTAGTCGTAGTGGCCATAGTCATAAGAGTACTATAATAGTGGTCGTACTTGTAAGAGAACTATAGCAGTCGGTGTGTCCGAGTGTTGCAGTGGTCGTAGCTATAGTGGTTGTTGCTACAGTAGTCGAAGCTACAGTGGATCAGTCGGTGCTCGGAAGACCTGTGTGGTCGGAAGATCGATAGTACCGGCTTAGTTTGAGTGGTACTACCGAAGAAGCAGTCAAAGAGCCATGGTCAACAAGCCGTGGTCAAGAAGCCATGGTCAAAGTAACATGGTCGTAGGAGTCGAAGCAGGACTTGAAGGACTCAAAGATGGTCAGGTCTGTGTGTGGTCATAGACTTAGTCAGGTAGCAATATGTCTGCATGTACCGGTCATAACAACTAGCTGTGATGGTTGGTTAGTGGAACGAGTCTCTCGGGTAGTGCACAGTGTGCGAGTCATGGGGATCGTGGCTGGAAGAGTCGGGCATTTTGTTAGCCCATGTACTTGTACTCTAAGTCTATAAATACGAAGAGAAAACCAAAAAGTTGTGTGGCATTACGTAGCAAAAAAACTCTTGTGTGTCTTGAGATGATTCAAAGTGTTCGTGTGTGTTACAACCACCGTGTGTGTGTGTGTTTTGATCCAACGACTGGGCCATCAGAGTATGCATCGTCTGGCATGTTATCTTCCTCATTCTCTTAACAATAATTATTTAAACAAGGTTGAGTACATTTTGTACTCGGTAAGGCTTGTAGTATATCGCAACATATAAATAAATGCAAGGCTATGAATAAGTAAGGCTCTAGCTACAGTTATTTTCAGCATGAAGTAAGTTTCATTTACAATATCGATAAATAGTAATTTGCAATGAAATTGTAAAAAGAATTTGACATGTAATGAAATAATATTTATATAACATTAATAATAGTAAATCACATCCACAAAGCCCTCCTCGGCTGTGAACATTAAACAAATCCAAACCATGGGCATGGCACACATGACATAAACAAGCCATCCCAATTTGTCCATCGAAATAGTTTTATAAAAACAAAGCTATAACCACTGTGGCTGCATCCAATCATGCTCATGACCATGAGCATGGCAATTTAAATAGTTTTTAACACTCTCAAGGGGTTGTACAACTTTACGCAAATGAGGTAATCAAATACATTGCTGGCAACTTCACACTTCCTTTGACATGTGATGAAATTGATTATCGTATAGGCTTTACATTATCTAGACGTAACCTTGCACCAGCACGATGAATGTCAAACTTCTGTTAGGTCCATCCCCCAAGTGACCATTAGAACCCTCACTTAGGTCCATCCCCTAAGTGAAGATCCTCACTTTGGTTCATCCCCCAAGTGGGTATTCATCATTGTATTAGCAAGCTTCGGTTCTAATACCTTGCTAAAGGGAGCTCCTACGAGCATCCTACCCCGTATGCCCTTCCTACTTTAGCCTACCAAAATGTAAAGCCAGTCCTAGATAACTTAGTCAACTAAAGCCAGAGCCCATATATCACATGTGATTGTACGCTTAGACTTAGATATGAGGCAATGGTGTTCAGTCCTTCATAGACCCGGGCGAGAATCTCCCCATATATACATGCGAGATACCCTCTCACATTTGATAATTCATAATATAACTCACCTGCATCTAGATCTACATTTTTAATTGTATTATATACCACAATTTTCAGAGGTTCCTCCTCTGCTCCAACATTTCAAAATCAAACCATGTCCATACATCAATTTTTTTGAAAGATCAAACTTAGCGAAAGCTAGTACGAGTCTAAGCATCTAGACCATTTACTCAACGTAATATACCAAATTTTTTACATTAGCTACTATCTAAACCATGTCCTAAAGGTTACAACAGTACGGATATCAAACTTGCAAGGAGGTAAAACATACAAGCGGATTTAACTACCGTTACCCATAGTATAGCAATTTTAAGGGAATATACGCACATGTATAATAGATTTTACAAACAATACATAATAACTGAAATAGTGGCATCAACATGGTCAAAGGGGTTACTTACCTTACTCTTGTTTCTCAGAAAATGGTTCGGACACGTTCTTGAAATTGTATGGCGCGACGGTGTCTATTCGATAAAATTCAAATATATACAAATAAGAGCTAAATGAAATTTAATAGAGGCAAAACTTAAATATTTTTGCATATTTAGACATATCAAGATTTTAGAAAAACAATTGTAGACAAAAATCACTGAATTTGGTGTTCATATGCAAAAGTTATGGCCATTTGAATATTATTTAGTTTGAAAATGCTGAGAAAATGAGAAATGGCACTGTGCATGAATTTTTGTTTTTAATTAGTATTTTTCTTTCTAAAGGAAAATCTGAATTTGTGGTGTCATTAGACCGACATGTGGGCTATGCATGTCAGAGTTTTATTATTTTTGAATTAACAAACATGTGGGCCATACATGTTCGCCTCATGTGTTCAAATCATGTTTTAATTATTTATTTAGTGTGGGTCCCATGTGTCAATGACTCATATTTTAGTTTTTAGTTTAAATAAAATTCCTTAATTAAATTTGACTTGGTCCACTTGTTATAGACTCATTAGGTTCAAATGTGTTATTAGAGCTAATTAACATTCTGACAAGTGGGTCATACATATCATACTCACATGTTTTAAAAGCTTATGTGCCTGTGGGTCCTACATGTCATTCTCATAATTTTCAAATATGGCTTTAAATATAATTCCAATTAATTAATTAGCCTAGGTCCACATGCCATATACACATTAGATTTAAACATGTCATTAGTGCTAAGCTAACCGCTTGGCAAGTCGGAATCACTATCAATAGTAGGAAGATAGATTCGAGTGGGGCGACACTCTGGTGAGCTTGTCGGTGGAAAGGGGAGCTACGGTTCAATGTTAATATGGTCAAAATAGGATGGCTATGTCTTTGTGCACCTCTAGGTGGTGACAGTGACCAAAACGGTGGTCAGTGGTGGCCATGTACAGTGAGAGGAGGTGGTGGTTCTCCAGCGAACTGTGGTAGGGCTAGGAAAGACATGCATTCAAGCTAAGACTAGTCCACATGGCTCAAGGTGATGTCGCAAAGCCTCTAGGCTTGGCTCGGGGACCAAAGGTCACTAGAGCTTCACTAGCACCATGAATGGCTACGATGAAGTCCATGCTATGGTGGTGCAATTCAAATTAAACTAGTGCATGAGCATCTAGAGACTACTAGGAATCTACCGAGGGGCTTGGCGACATTGGAGAGGTGTCGGAGCAGTCGGTCGATGGTGAGCAGTGGTGGCGCAAATGTTCTCCATGGCGAGGGGGATCCTTAGCACGGGAGAGCTACAAGAGATGGTTGTGTGAGTTCAAGGAAGAGCCAAGGATGCTTTGGGAGCAAGGAATTAAGCTAGGTCTCACCAGAGAAGAAGAACAGCTAACGATGGCAGTTTGGGCTAGAGACGAAGACGATGACTCGATTCCAGCAAGTGTTTGCATGATTCACAAAATTGAATGAGGGGAAAGCTCTAGGGGATAGGGAACATAATATGACACAGTTAGAGAATCTCAGAGTCTACTAGAGAGCTCACTCCATGGAAAGGCTCAGTGGAGCTTGCTCATCCGGCGCAGAGGAAGACAACGTGTTCCAGGCATGGTGGGGAAGGAAAGGCTCGGGTTTTCATAGGAATAAAGCAAGGGTGAGATGAGGAAGAGGATGGTATAACTAGATTGGCTTTGTAGGTGTGGAATGGCTAAGAGGGATGTGCAAGTTTTCACCAATGCAACGGCGAGATGGACTCCTAGTGCTTCTAGCGACGTACGACACATTGAATAGACAAGAAAGACGGGAACTCAGCATGGTGATAAGACTGATAGGTGAGGTCGGGCAGTTGAGATAGATGTTAGTGATATGCCCTAGAGGCAACATGGAGATGTTGTATATATCACATACTATGTTTATGATACATTACTTTGTTCCTTGGAATAGACATCATCATTATTGATCAATGAGTATGTGACTTATTCATGAGACTCTTAAATACTAAAATGTTGCTATTTCTAAATGATCCCTGATCGTATATCATATGAGGAACAAATATGATTCAAAGACAAAGATCAGCATATGTATTGATTGATGATCATGTCTCATGGATCATGGTATGGTGATACCAAATCAATAATATGGACATGTGTTAGTGAACATATGTTGGATAGACCTACCATGAGACACTGCAGAGATTCCATGTGTCATCAGTTGGTCTCGAGTAGTGTTTATGTAGAATCCTTAGACTTGAGATCATTATGGTTCTCAACATGAGTAGTAGCTTATTTTGGGACTACTAAACACTACTCCGTAACTAGGTAGTCATAAAAGTAGTCTTTGGGTTTGCCATGAAACATGTAGTGGGATGTGAATGATCAAGATAGAATTTGCCCCTCCTTATGGGAGAGATATCTCTAGGCCCCTGATGTAATGGATTATGAAAGTGCATGGCCATGCCAAGGTGATTGAGGAGTCAATCACAAGTTTATAATCCATCACGGAATCGAGAGAGTGATTGAGCTATTAAGAGGATGACACAGTCTCGCTTGAGCTCAATCTATATCGTGAGGCAAATGGATTCGTACATGAGAGAACATTACGAGTTCAGTGATATGATCTTTACATATACTTTGGGGTTAATATGTCTTACTAGAGACCGCTATTAACGAGGTGACCGGAAAGGCGTTTCGGTCACGACCAAGTATACGTGAACCTGTGGTCGCGCGCTTAACGGGTTGGAACACCGATTCGAATATGATTTGGATATGGGCTCAATTCGGATAAAGATCCGAATAGACTCCTAATGGGCCTCGGTCCGCAAGGCCCACGTGAGAGATCTATATATATGGAGGCGAGGGCTGGGGATTCGCCCCCGTTAACATCTAGCAAAACCCTAGCCGCCACCTCCCGAGCCAAACCCTAGGCGCCACGAGTGCTAGTACACTCGCGATCGCGTTCCACCCGGACGTGTGGATACGGTGGAGGTGCTGCTCGTTGCGATGTTGATCGGCGTGCGTGGAGAGACGATCTGTTCGAACGATCGGCTACTTCCACTACTACCTCGACGCACGTGATTGGATCGGTTTCCAATTCGCTTCATTGCACACTGCGTCTAAGTGGTAACGATCCATGATCCTTTCTTAGCATGATGTTCTTGGGTGCGCGGTAGAAAATTTTTGTTTTCGCTCGTAGCCTACGTATTCCTTTAGTGGTATCGAGCCATCTTTCTTAGTTTGGAATCAATCGGTGGTAGCGGGTTGATGAGATCAATCGGTAATAAGGGGTTGAAATTGGTATGAGTTGATAGCATCATACGGCCAAAAAGATTAGTTCGTGCTCCTTCTTTGATGTACGCGTGACTTGCCCCTACCGGCTGGAATCACCATCGGGGCTAACTGCACGCACAATCAGTAGATCGAGCCAACAGATCAAGGTCTTGTGTTGTGGTCTCCTCAAGTATACCGATCGCAATGATCAATATGATTGATCTAATGAAAATTGAGATATTTGGAATGGCTTGGATTTGGGTTGATTTGATCGGCCCAATGAGATTTTCATAGCGATTTTATAGATTGGATCTGTAAATTTCGTAGGTAACAGTATTGCCTACAAACCCGCGGGGCGGCTCCTCGACCCCGCCCATTGACGGTCGGCGGGACGCGTGTGTATCCCCTTGTATAGCGTCTTGGATTCACATCGTTAGGTAGAATGCGATTCTACGTCTAACTTGTTTTTGCAGGGAATGATGTGAATAGTATGGCCCTATAGCTTATTTGAATGTATGAGATGTATGTGATGCATGTAACATTCGTTCATGGCCTGCGTGTCATGATTATTTCAGCTATTGTTAGCTGTATATATTGTATTTAACGACCTACGTGTCGACCTTAATGCTTGAATCTATCTTTGTAATCTTCAATTTCTAGCTATTATAGGTAGTAGCCTAGTTTTGAGGTTACAAGCTTTTAAGCATGGTGGCCTAAAGGAGTGATGTGGAGGATGGAGATCGTCTACACCTACTTGGAGATGGATATCACCATTTTTTGGGCCATACTACTTCACAGTTAAATGTGTTTATCTATGATGTTATCTATCTTATTCTTATGCAATGATATATGTGATATGTTACTTTGGTAGGATAGAATCCCTTTTAAAATTAGGTGTTAATACCCTTCCATATGCTGCACCAAAAGATAATGATCACCGCATGGTAGGTCTACCAAAGTAGAGTGCCATCGGTTATCATCATCATTTGGGGTAAATGTCGGACATCTACATGCAAAAGCATTTGGTTTACTTAACAAGGTTATCAAAATAGTTTTGGACTTTGGGGTATAGATTGGGGCCGAGGCATACTGATGTCACCCAAAGTAGAGTCATATAGGGATGTGATTAGCAAGGTGTTGCTTACCCATGTCACTAGTTTTCTAGCCGTGATGCCAAAGCTCACTAGGAATTAGTGAAATGAGGATCTTTACCCACTATGTAACTTAGAGGAGTTTTGTTGCAAAACTCATAGTGGGAGTCTTTTGTTAAATAGTTTAATAAAGATTAACATAAACATAGTGCTAAACTTTGCATATTCTTGTGTTGTAAATCATGTCATTCTTAACGCATCCAAAGTACTTTTAATTTGCGATCTGTTCTTGAGAAAGAAAAACTCAATGGAACAAACTTTTTGGATTGGTATCGCAACTTGAGAATTGTTCTCAAGCAAGAGCGCAAGGAGTATGTCCTTGAGTCTCCTTACCCCAAAGACCGCTCGATAATGCTACGTGGTGCACGGAGAGCTTATGAGAAGCAAGCGAATGATTGCCTTGATGTGAGCTGTCTCATGCTTGCCACAATGTCCTCTGAGCTTGAAGTAATATGAGAACACAGATGCCTACAATATCATTGTGGGGTTACGTGGTATGTTTGAGAACCAAGCAAGGGTGAGAGGTTCAATACTTCAAAGTCCTTATTTGCGCAAGGCTTGCGAAGGGAATCCAGTCACCCTCATGTGATTAAGATGATTGGCTACATTGAGTCTGGAAAAACTTGGTTTTCCCTTAGCCAAGAGTTGGCTCACGATGTGATTCTCCGATCGCTCCCGAGCTTTGAGCCATTCATAATGAACTTTAACATAAACAACTGGACAAGACCTGGTGAGTTGCATGGGATGCTAAAATCTGCCGAGGAAAGCATTAAGAAAAGTAGCAATCATGTGATGATGATGCACAAAGGCAAGGGCAAGCCCTATGTCAAGAAAAGCGGTCAAAGAAAGTTAACTCCGATGCGATCGCGAAGCAGTTCTAAGGCCAAGAAAGACAAGAAGGGCGCCGCTCATCCCGATGCATTGTTTCTCCGTAAGCAATCGGGATATTGAAAAGGAACCGCCCAAAGTACTTGGAGGATCTTGAGAAGAAGAAGGGAAGTATGACTTCCACCTGTATAAATGTTATAGAAATCAATCTTGCTACTTCTTCCACTAATTCTTGGGTATTTGATACCGGATCGGTTGCTCACATTTGCAAATCGTTGCGGGGCTAATAAGAAGTAAAAGTTTGAGGAGGAGCGAAGTGGATCTTGGCGTTGGCAATGGAGCAAAAGTTCTTTGCGGTAGCTGTTGGCACCATGCCATTGTCTTTACCTTCGAGATTAGTTTTGGAATTGAATAATTGTTATTGTGTTCCATCTCTTTCAAAGAATATTATTTCGCTTCATGTTTGCAAGCGAGAAGGTTATGACTTTAAATCTATGGACAATGGTTGTTCTCTTTATTTCAAAGATATGTTCTATTGTCATACTCCATTGGTGAATGGGTTATACGTTCTTACTCTTGAAGGGTCACGGTCTATAACATTAATGCAAAGAGGCAACGTCAGAATGATTTGAATCCCACGTTTATTTGGCATCGCGCTAGGTCACATAAATGAGAAACGCATGCGAAGCTCCATAGAGATGGTATTCGCACTCATTTGATTTTGAATCATTAGAAACATGCGAATCTTGTTTACTTGATAAGATGACAAAGGCACCTTTCATCGGTCAAGGTGAGCGGGCAAATGACTTATTGGCACTCGTACATACCGATGTATGTGGACCAATGAGCTTAATGACAGAGGTGGTTTTCGTACTTCATAACTTTTATCGATGACTTTAGTAGATATGGGTATATCTACGATGAAGATAAGTTTGAATCCTTTGAAAAGTTCAAAGAATTCCAAAATGAAGTGCAAAATCATTTAGACAAGACAATCAAGTTTCTACGATCGATCGTGGAGGCGAGTATTTGAGCCATGAGTTTGGCAATCATCTAAAGGATTGTGGAATTGTTCCACAATTGACTCCATGCCAGAACACCTCAATGGAATGGGGTATTCGAACAGAGAAATCGCACCTTATTAGATATGGTGCGCCCATGATGAGCCAAAGTGATCTTCCATTGTCTTTTTGGAAGTGCGCTCTTGAAATGTGCGTTCACACTAAGCGAGGTTCCATCAAAATCAGTAGAAAAGACACCATATGAGATGTGGACATGCCAACGTCCTAGCTTGTCTTTTCTTAAGATTTGGAGATGTGAGGCTTATGTAAAACGTTTACAATCTGATAAGCTCACTCCTAAATCTGATAAATGCTTCTTTATCGGGTATCCTAAGGAAACAAAAGAATATTACTTTTATAATCAAGGAGAAGGCAAAGTGTTTGTCGTCCGGCATGGTGTCTTCTTAGAGAAAGAGTTTCTCTTAAGAAGGGATAGTGGGAGCACAGTGCAACTTGAAGAAATTCAAGAAACACCTGATAACGTTTCAGCTCCTACAGAACCACAACAGGATGAACAAACTGTTGAAGAACCTGTTGTGGACACACCAGCACCACGTAGGTCAGAAAGGTCACGTCGTGCACCTGAGAGGTACATGTTCTTGACTACTCAACAACGGGACATCTTGTTGTTAGACAACGACGAGCCTAAGACCTATGAAAAAGCGATGGTGGGACCAGACTCTGAGAAATGGCTTGAAGCCATGAGATCCGAAATTGAATCCATGCACAGTAATCAAGTTTGGAACTTGGTTGATCCACCTGATGGTGTTAAAACCATTGAATGCAAATGGGTTTTCAAGAAAAAGATAGACATATATGAAAATGTTCACATCTATAAAGCGCGATTGGTGGCCAAAGATTTCAAACAAATTCAAGATATTGATTATGATGAAACTTTTTCGCCCGTCGCAATGCTAAAGTCTATTCGGATCATTCTAGCGATTGCTGCATATTTCGACTATGAAATATGGCAAATGGATGTCAAAACAGCTTTCTTTAATGGAAATCTGAGTGAGGATATGTACATGACACAGCCCACGGGTTTTGTCGATCCACAATCGATTGAAAGATATGCAAGCTCCAAAGATCCATTTATGGATTAAAGCGAGCATCTCGGAGTTGGAACATTCGTTTTGATGAAGTAATCAAAGGGTTTGGTTTCATCAAGAACGAAGAAGAGCCTTGTGTTTACAAAAGGCTAGTGGGAGCGCACTCGTATTTACGGTCTTATATGTGGATGACATATTCTTGATCGAAAATGACATTCCTTTGCTCGAATCATTAAGTCTTCATTAAAAATAGTTTCTCTATGAAAGACTTAGGAGAGCGACATATATTCAGGCATCAAGATCTATAGAGATAGATCAAAAAGGCTAATTGGATTAAGCCAAGATACGTACATTGACAAAGTATTGAAAATGTTCAACATGCATGATTTCAAGAAAGATTTTCTACCTATGTCACATGGTATAAATATTAGCAAGAATCAGTGTCCTAGTACACCTGATGAGCGGGATAAAATGAATACGATTCCATATGCTTCGGCTATTGGGTCCATTATGTATGCCATGCTTTGTACACGTCCAGATGTTTCGTATGCTTTAAGTGCTACGAGTAGATACCAGTCAGATCCAGGTGAAAGTCACTGGATTGCCGTAAAGAACATCTTGAAGTACTTGAGAAGAACTAAAGATGTGTTCCTTGTCTATGGAGGTGAGGAAGAGCTCGTTGTAAATGGTTACACCGATGCTAGCTTCCAAACTGACAAAGATGATTTTAGATCGCAATCTGGATTTGTGTTCCGCCCGAATGGCGGTGCGGTAGTGGAAGAGTTCCAAGCGTGAGACGGTTCTTGATTCTACAATGAAGCCGAGTACATAGCGACCACGAAGGCGCCAAAGAAATTTGTTTGAATCAAGAAATTTATTTCTAAGCTTGGTGTGATGGCTAGTGCCTCCAGCCCAATGGACCTCTACTGTGACAATAGTGGGGTTATTGCACAAGTCAAGGAGCCTAGATCGCACCAGAAGTCCAAGCACATTTTACGGCGTTTTCATATCATCCGCGAGATAGTGGAGAGAGGCGATGTGAAGATATGCAAAGTACAAACGGATTTGAACATTGCAGATCTGTTGACAAAGCCGCTTCCCCAGCCAAAGCATGAGGCTCACACTAGGGCAATGGGTATTAGATACCTACATTGTTGACTCTAGTACAAGTGGGAGATTGTTAGTGATATACCCTAGAGGCAACATAGAGATATTGTATATATCACATACTATGTTTATGATACATTACTTTGTTCCTTGGAATAGACATCATCATTATTGATCAATGAGTATGTGACTTATTCATGAGACTCTTAAATACTAAAATGTTGCTATTTCTAAATGATCCCTGATCGTATATCATATGAGAAACAAATATGATTCAAAGACAAAGATCAGCATATGTATTGATTGATGATCATGTCTCATGGATCATGGTATGGTGATATCAAATCAATAATATGGACATGTGTTAGTGAACATATGTTGGATAGACCTGCCATGAGACACTGCAGAGATTCCATGTGTCATCAATTGGTCTCGAGTAGTGTTTATGTAGAATCCTTAGACTTGAGATCATCATGGTTCTCAACATGAGTAGTAGCTTATTTTGGGACTACTAAACACTACTCCGTAACTGGGTAGTCATAAAAGTAGTCTTTGGGTTTGCCATGAAACATGTAGTGGGATGTGAATGATCAAGATAGAATTTGCCCCTCCTTATGGGAGAGATATCTCTAGGCCCCTCGATGTAATGGATTATGAAAGTGCATGGGCATGCCAAGGTGATTGAGGAGTCAATCACAAGTTTATAATCCATCACGGAATCGAGAGAGTGATTGAGCTATTAAGAGGATGACACAGGTCTCGCCTTGAGCTCAATCTATATCGTGAGGCAAAGGGATTCGTACATGAGAGAACATTACAGTTCAGTAGATATGATCTTTACATATACTTTGGGGTTAATATGTCTTACTAGAGACCGCTATTAACGGGGTGACCGGAAGGCGTTTCGGTCACGACCAAGTATCGTGAACCTCTGGTCGCACGCTTAACGGGTTGGAACAACGATTCGAATATGATTTGGATATGTGCTCAATTCGGATAAAGATCCGAATAGACTCTAATGGGCGTCGGTCCGCAAGGCCCACGTGAGGAGGTCTATATATATGGAGGCGAGGGTGAGGGATTCGTCCTGTTAACATCTAGCAAAACCCTAGCCACCACCTCCGAGCCAAACCTAGCGCCACGAGTGCTAGTACACTCGCGATCGGCGTTCGGCCGGGCGTGTGGATACGGTGGAGGTGCTTTGCTCGTTGCGATGTTGATCGGCGTGCGTGGAGAGCGATCTGTTGGGACGATCGGCTACTTCCACTACTACCTCGGCGCGTGATTGGATCGGTTTCCAGTGCGCTTCGCCATTGCGGCTGGCGTCTAAGTGGTAACAATCTATGATCCTTTCTTAGCATGATGTTCTTGGGTGCGCGGTAGAAAAGTTTTGTTTTCTGCTTCCGTAGCCTACGCGTATTCATTTAATAGAAACCATGGGCTCGGTCATTATAAACTAGCAGCATCGACATGGCCACATCGGAGCAGGCGCGGTGCGGGCGCGCGTGAGGCAGAAGATAACTCCTGACGCATGGGCCAAACACGGCAGTGTGTGAAGACTAGGTAGCCTAACAGATGGGTTCCTGTCCCACTCGTCAACGTCGGGACTCAAGTGACTGAAGGGATAGCCTGATGGGTGGGCCCCACATGGCAGTGAGAGAAAGAGAGAGTTAATTAAGGTGAATTGAGAATTTGGGAAAGAATTTGACGCATCATATGAGCTTCAAAAATTATGAAAAATTTTGATGCTCTTGACGCAGTGTAGATTGTTGTGTAAATTTTTCTAAATTTTATCTACTCTGTATTTTTGTCAAAAAATCTTCAAAGGTCTATGTTCTATGTAATAAGCATCATTTTGATTTGACCAAATTCAAGAACATGCTCAAAAAATGTTCAAATTCTGGTTCTCCCCCATCCTAGTTTCGGTTGACCCCGTTCTTTTTTTTAAATTCATCTAAAATCGAGCTCTACCTTTTGATTTTGGTATCGATGTGCATCATATTAGCCATTTATTTTTTATGTCATGACCATGCTTTGAGTAGCAAATATAGGCAATAATTGCATCGAAATACATTTATATGCCTTCAAATGGGATTGTTTACAGGTATTGTGATTTTATTGCAGGACGGCGCAACTAGGCGCAAAATTGCTCAGAAGATCAACGCATTGAAAAGGAGCTAAAGTTGAAGAATTAGAAGAAATCAAAGACTAAATTACAAAATATCTATAAACCCTAAGATCTCCTACCACTCTTAAGCCCCAATATAAAAACCCAAGTCGCAGGCCGCCTGGCTGGCCCCTGATGAGCACCGCAATTCCCAGAGGGGAGGCCCTCTTCTTCTTCTCCACCACTTCTTCTTCCTACCTTCACCTCTTCTCCTCCCCCATGGCCGCAGCCCCCATCTCCCTGATGTAGCACCTCACTTCCCCAATCTCCTTCTCTGCTGAACCCCTGCTCCACCTCTTCTTCAAGAACCCAGCCGCCATCTTCTTCTTCCACCTTCCCACAACTCCTTCTCCTCTACTTGCGTTCCCCCTTCTTCCTCCTCCCATCTCCTCATTCCCTAATCCACAACCGAAACCCCTGCTTCAAGCCACACCTCCCCTTCTTTCTTCCCCCTTCTCCCTATTCCCCATCTCCTCCCAGCCGCCACTTCCTCCTCCTTCTTGAAATCCCCCTGCTCCTTCTCCTTTTCTCCACTGCGCCTCCCCCTCATATTCCCAGCTGAAGCCCTCTCTCCCATCTCCTTCTCTTCCTCCTTCTCCCATCCAGGCCGCAATCCCCCTGCTCATCTTCTTCTTGCCACCAAAAACCCCATCTTTCACCCCCAAGCCACTTCCCTGCACCACTTCCCTGCCGACTGCTCCTTGCTGTTCTTCATCCCTGCGCCCTTGCTGCTCCAAATCTGCCGCTTCCCTGTTGTGTTTGTTTGCTGCTGACCGACTGCAGTACTGCCGCTATTCTCCCCTGCCAATCTGCTTTGTGTCGAGTCCCTGCTACAGGATCTGAACCGAGGGCCTCCTTGCTGAGCTGCTGTTTAATTGCTGTATTTTCCTGTGTTGCCGGTCTGCTGTGCTGCGCCCCTTGCTGCTGCAGTTTTTCTACTGCTGGATCTGGTCCTGGCTAGCTGCTGCTGTTCCTCTTGGTTGCCGATTGCTGCTGGCTGGTTGAAGAACTGAGGTTGCCGAGCCCCTGCTATTCTACATGCTGCTGCTCCACTCCTACTACTTCTGCTACATGCTTTCCTGTGGTTTAATGTTCTGAACTTAGTCTTAAATTGCTATTAGTCCTTGTATGCGATGATGAATGACTGTTAAATGCTTCTTATATAACTTGAGATACAACGAATGATGGCATGGTTTATGCAATGAAAGTACTATGATCTAAAATGTAGGTCTGTATTCCTTCTTTAGTTTAAATTGTTTGATTTTGCATTATGATCAATTAGCTATCTAGTAGTTCTTCATATATGCTCTTAGATTTAGAATCTTCTTATGCAAATGTTTTTTTAGATGCAATATTAATTATGATCTTGCTTTGTCTAGTTTAATTTCATCAGTTTGTTTAATCTTGAGTAGCCTTTTAGCCTTTATGTTTCAGTTAGATGTTTAAATGTTAGGTTAGTTCAGTTAATTAGAAGTAATTTTCATTCGCTATTATGTTAGTTCTTTTGAGCCAAAAAGAAAATACCAAAAATATTAGATTAGGTTTATTGTTTTATGTCGTAGCTTAAGTTAGATTAGTTTTCTTTAATTGCTTACTTATGTTTCTTGTCGTTAGTAGTAGTTAGTTGTAGATTTAGTGTTAGTCCGTCTTGCTCCTTCCTCTTCTTCCTCCTTTGCTCATTCCCTCTCTTCTCGCTATTCGACTTCCTTAGCCCCCCGCTTGCTTCTTTCTATCCTCGCCTCCTCTCTTCTTCTTACTTTCCCTAGTCTTCGTCTTCTTCAGCCCTTTCTCGCCTCTTCTCGTCTCCTCTTCTCCTTCAGTCCCGAAGTCTGTCGCTCTTCTCTCCCTCTCTTCCTCTGTCCCAGTAGTTTATCTAGGATCATAGTTTCCTTTTAATTCACCTGTTCGTGCGACTTAGCTTTGGCATGTCGCCGGTAGTCTAGTCCCTGTGGAGAACATGACATCTCGCCGCTATCTTAGCGGCAACCCGTTCACTTGCGGGTGTGCAGTTTTGCACGATCAGTTTCAAGATTTTTGGAGTTCATTTGAATTTTATTTTATATTATTTTTGTTGTTCCGATCATTTTCTCTCTCGTTAGATACCATTTTAGAAAGAACAGGAGCGCCGCCAGAAGATCTCGAGTTCCTCGCTGAGCTAAACCAAGGCAAGTCTGTCTTTTGATTATGTTGAACCTAGTTTTTAATCTATTATTTAATTACTTTGTTTTAAATCTTGCATCGCTATTTTATTACGAACTATTGTACCTGGTAGTTACATCCCAATTGGTTAATTTTTCTTGATAATTTGAACACCATGATACCTTTATCATCATAGGTTGGAAAATTAGTTAGTGATACTATGCTAAACATCATATGGGTTATACGATTAGTATGCTTAGCTATGCTTATATTTCGATGGGTTCATCATCACATGTGAATAATTAATTTGACTTAATAAGATATGAAATCGTGATTGGTACCACAGCTATAAAATGTATGCCATGACATTGGTGTGTCATTGGTGTTGGTTATACAAAGCTGGTTTTCACTTGGACGAGTGATCGTGCAGTAAAGGGAAGTGTGAATTCACTTCGTGGGATGTGGAAGTCTCGCTTAGGTATATTAAGGACTTAACTTTATGCGCCATTGATCTGAGTTTTACCATGCAAATCATATGTCTAGTATGGGATGAAGCCTTCCTAGTCGTGGAATACTAGACGGTGAGCGCCATTGCTGAAGATCACGAGTAGTTTAGATTTGCTCTGATACCACTGTAGGGATGAAGCCTTCTTAGTCGTGGAATATGACAACGTGAGACTCGACTGTGTCCGTAGGATCTCTGACTGCTATGCTCAAGCCTTCGACCTCTTCAACACTTCACCCCTTTTAGTAACTCTTGAACACTATTGGATGGTTCCTTTTTTTAGACTACTTGTAGGCCGTTAGAAGTTCTTTAACTCTTCGGGTTTACTTGAACACCGTAGATTCACTGTTACTTACTCGAACACTGTAGATTTTCATAACCGCTCGATCACCCCGATCTCAATAGCTATTTGGACTCCTTCCGATCTTTGTATCTGGTTGGACATCGTCCGATCTTATTTCGATTTCGCACTTGAAGTCGATTTTCGATTTGCTCAAATAGTCGTAGCTCTTCACGATCTTTTGAGTGCTCGTAACTTCTCTGTTTTTTGAATATGACGGCGACGTTATGATGATGTACAAGAACTTCAATAAACAAGATCGTTTTATGGTGCTTTTAATTGCTGCACCTTTTTGGGTAGTCTTCCCTTTATTTATATTCAAGATTACAGAGAACATTTATAATTACAATATAGACTTAGACTTGACTTCTCATTGTCGTAAGACATCAGAACTGAATCTACTCGAACTCCTGGTTCGATTCTACTACCGAGTTAATCCGACTCGAACTAATCAAGACTAGATTAATTCCAACATTGTCTGCATTCCCAGGCGGAGTGATGCGAGGATGGAGGAGTGGAAGCGTAGGGGATGCTCATTGATCAGGAACGCGTGATGCTATCTCCAAACCTGGGGCACCGCTGCCGCTCACCAAGGTTGGCCTCAGGTGGGTTGTTGCGGCATCGACATGGTCGAGAAGTAGATGGGGAAGTTTCTAGACTTGGTGGATCAGACCGGGAGGAGGAGGATGGACAAGGTGGGCTTCTTGGTTCCTAGACGCTGGATTAGTTTAGGACAGGGGTGGTTGCTGCCTACCACAAAGTTTGCAGCTAGAAATCCACTGCAGCAGATCTCCGTGTGCGTGTGCCCAAAAGGGCAAAGAAACATTTCACCTACCCTCTCTCTCCCGACTCGCAGTGTCAACGTAGGCTAGGCTAAAAATAACCGACCTACTTTAAGGAAACGGACCAGATTTCACTAGCAAAAGCACTTAAAACACCGTATGTAATGTCTTGCGCTAGTTCAAGTCACAGAGCAAATCACCAGGATCACCAAAACACAAAGTCTAATAAGAGACACCTCCAGAAGAAATAACGACACGAGATTCTTATAGGAAAATGATAACATATAAACAACACGGACTCCTGGTACTATGCCATCTGCATGGTTTAGTAAGTATTGCGATAAAGCCCTCGCGCAAAAGAAGTATTCGGACAAAGAAAATAAATACATGTAAATGTATTATTCTGTGAAACTTGGCATTTCCTCTGTTGTTGCTATGATATTGCTGCCTGCATGTTTCAATCTAATTATGCAACATCTGCATAGAAATCCTGAACAGTAATTCGGCTTGCTATTGGAATTCTCACTGCCTTTTGGTCGTTGTGCCAAGTAAGGCTCCCAAATGTATAGTCCCCTTGCAGCTTCCATAGAGGTGAGAACTTCACCTTGAACGTATGAACTTTGTTTGCAGAATTGAACACGAGAACAGGCGGCTCAACATCCATTTTAACTCCAGGTGGGCTCTGGATTGCAGCATGGTAAACTGCATCGACCTCACCTACGTTTGTAACCGTTCTCGACACGGTGATTGGATGCCTCAAATCAGGAATAGCGATGGATGGTAGATTCAGGTGATACCCAGGCAGTGCTGACACATTGCTGCATACGGACGTCTTTATGGTGCATCCAAAGAATTTGTTGTAATCGCTTGGATCAATGTCATAAATCAGGCCAGGGTCCGCCGCCCGGTTAGGGTTGATGTGCCCGCCTCCGTAGTCAAATGGGTCTGCAATCTTCCGAGGCAACCCTTCCGCCAGTATCGGCATGCCGCGTTCATCAGTTACAGACGCTTCGCCACGCAAAATGAAACGGAGGTGAGAAAAATGCAGAATTGTCCAGGCATCAACTGGGAATTGGAAGCATTTCGCAGAGTTGTGGTTGGCTTGCTTACCAGTGGTGACGATGGCTGATTTTAGTGCAGCAGGAGACCAATTTGGATGTAGAGCTTTCAGAAGGGCGACGACGGCTGCTACATGCGGGGTCGCCATTGATGTTCCTGACATTAACTCATAGGAGTCATTCGTCGTTGCTGCTAAGATGTTGGCTCCAGGTGCAGCTATGTCAGGCTGTTAAGGATACATATGACATCAGTGAGATGGCTAAAGGTCATGGCTACTATCTAGTGCTACGTTTTAGTTCAGGTACCTTGATAATGGCAGGGTATTCAGCTGATGGACCTCTCGAGGAGAATGATGCCACTTTTGGCGCCAGTATGTCTTTCCCCGTAACAGTGCGCGCTGGTTCAATCTTTGCAACGGGAGAGCTGCTTAATACAATGAAAAAAAAGAATTATATGAGAAAGGCTTGTTGAACTTAATGCAGAAGAATGCAATTGATCGTACCTTGCGTCGCGGATGTATCTGTCGATCCGCTTCCCAGTGTCATAATCCACAAGAACACAAGCAATGCCTTGGCAATCAGCTGTCCTCCATGGCAAGTCCGTTGTATATTGAGAGAAAACAAGACCAGAGCCCCCGCCATTCTGGACGTTTTGCAACGCTTGTGCGAAAAGACTGCCTGGGAGAAGCGCGGATGGTGAGCCCTGGGATAAGCAGAGCACAATTTTTCCTCTCACATCCGTGCCATTCAGAGCATCTGCGGTGCATCTAACCGCAGAAAGCAAAGTGTCAAAAACTCAAAATGCCTGACACATTAAAAAAAATTGAACATGAAAATTCAACGATCTAATGGCTTTACTTACAGGCCTCCATATGCAAGACTTCTGAAGCTACTCCTGGATGAGTTCCTCCCTTGGTGATATAGAGACTGTCCCTGTAAAATGGGCAGAGTTTGCTCAGGATCAGCAACTTGTAATTATATATACCAATCATGGCCCACTTGTGAATCTTCAGAGCAGGTGTTTGCATTCTGTACCACTATGTGTTGCTTGTTCCCCAGCGAGATCATCGTCGGGAACGACCGATCAATCTTGCTCGCGGCAACAGTGATGACCCAGGGAGCGGTATTATCAAGAGTCTGCGGTCTAGGGCCGTCGTTCCCGGCCGCGTACACGACGGTGATCCCCTTCTGAACCGCGTGCAGAGCGCCGAACGAGTTCGGCTCGTCGTCGAGGGACAGCGAAAGTACGTCTACGCCGTCGTGTATTGCGTCGTCGATGGCGGCGAGCACGGCTGCATAGGTGCCTCTGCCGCTGCCTCCACTGCCCCAGAGGGCCTTGTATACGGCGATGCGAGCCCGGGGCGCGCCGCCCCGCGCGGCCCCCGGCGCGAGGCCGTGGAAGCTGGCCGCCTCCACGACCGAGCCAGCCGCGGTGGAAGCCGTGTGAGTGCCGTGGCCATTCATGTCCCGGGGCGAGAGGTAGTCTGTCTTGAGGATCTCCTCGTGCACTCCGGCGTTGTAGAACCGTGCGCCGATGATCTTGCGGCTGCAGTTGTTGCTGCCCCAGGCTGGTCCGACTTGACACACGCCTTTCCACCGTGATGGCACGGGACCGTACCCTTGGTCGCTGAAGCTTCTCGACTCCGGCCAGATACCTGAAGTGCGTATACCGTAGGATGCGTATTAGCAAGAGGGCTTGCACAAGAAATGGCGCCAAATTAAGGAATCATGCAAGATGGAGTACTAACCGGTGTCGATAACCCCAATGATTATATCCTCTCCGTAGTTGGTTCCGTGGAGTAGCTCAGAGGGCATTTGGTAGTTCAGCCCTAGAAAGTCCCAGCTCCGCGTGGTCTTCGTTGTGCACCTTCTGCTTGGTTGGACGCTAATGACTTCGGGAAACTCTGTACAGATCACATGAAAATTGAGCAAATCACAAATGCACATTTTTTTCTTTTGCCGGATATTGCTCAACTACGGTTACAGAAAACTGAAGGTACTGTTTGCCGCATTTTTTCTTTCCAAACAGGCCCTGAGGGCTAGATGATGACAGACAGACAGAGTCTTGACCTGCAAGTTGTTTTGCTTGGTCTTCGGTAAGCATTGCGGCGAAGCCTGAGAAACCATGCTTGTAGTTGTGGACGATGGAGGCTAAAGAATCTTCCTTGCTAAAGTTCGATCGGCAGTGTACACACACAGTTAGTTTCTTAGCAGACAATGGCTAGTTTCATTGTAGAAATCAAATTAAGGTGAGCTGACCAGTGCTAAAGAACATATCATTCATCACAGAACCTTGGATGAAAATGACACAGGGTACGTACCTTCCAAGAACAGTGGTGAGCATATCATGGTGCGAAGCGATGACATCGTTCGGGTGTCCATGTTTCACATCACCTAGGTATGCAATATAAAGCTAAAGACGAAGATGGTCAGTATATGTAGGAACATCTTTCCCTCGCAGAAGAAAGAAAGAAACAAAGAAAGTATAGGAACATGTTTAAATTAAACTAGTCATATCACTATAATTACGTACTGAAACAAGCTCCGGGCATGCATAATTACCTTGCGAGATCCTCCATGCACTCCGAATAACAGCATGCTAAAGCAAAGTAGTAGCACCGAAGCTAAACGGGCACGAGAGGAAGGATAGAGTCCCATTTTCGCTATGCTATGTGGCTCTCATCGGTGCAGTGGCGGGCTAGCATTTATACATGTCTGAAGGTTGAATTCTCTTCGTAAACACAATGAAAATTCGAAGACCCCGCCTATCGTTCGTTCCTCACGTTTTCTTTTCGATTTCTAGAATATTTTCTTTTCACGCTGGTTTGGTGATGCTAGCTTTGAGATTTTGATCGAGCCCCCTCTGAATCGGTCCCTGCACCAGAATTGATTGATTCAATTCTTCTATCAGAGGTGGATTGCAACGCCTGAGCTCGCGCCGCTAGTCGTCCTTGTCTATCTTTTATCGATGGAAGGAGATACCCAGCAGCCTGACATAGCTGCTCTTGAATTCTTGATTAGGTTAAAATAATTAAGGCTGTACTCGTTTGAGATTGAGGCCGCTAGTTGTCCTTTTCGTAATTTTATTTTTCTCTAGCTTTTTTTTGTTGCTTATTTTTGGTTTTTTTGTTTGTTCTTTTTTTTCTTATTCCTTTGTATTATTCACGAGGATATAAGTATTTTTTTTCCTTCTTATGTTAAAAAAAACTATCAGCAGTTACAATAAAACAAAAGCTACTATAATAAAACACTAAAAACTTAAGTTTTGTAAGCCTCAATAAAGACTCCTAAAACAAGCGCGTGACGTTATCCGCTAATCGTCACGTCCTACAATCTGTCACGTGTGAGCGCGCTCTTTCATGTATTTATTGTAATCTTTTCTTTGGAAACGTGAAGGTTTGAATTAGTAGTCCGTGGTTTGCATAGGACATCAACGTGCCCATCACTTGACCAAGTATTACTCTGCATGCTTGCCTCTGCAAAGACTGCTGCAAGACCGGCGCCTGCCACTTCCAATGTGTTATAGGCGCTGAAACAAATCAAAAATTCAAATTAAATTTTGTTTCATGTTTGAGTTTCTTTTCAATTAAAATTTATTGAAATATTTCTCTGATTTCTTTGCTCTCGGATCATGCAGAGCACGGCGCTCTTGCTATCTCCTGCCTACGACGTGACCCTTCCATGGGACTTGCCACGCGACGTCGCCTGCACATGCAAGAAGCAAACGAAAGAGCAGGGTCTTGAAAAATTTTTGCTTTTTAGTCTAAATTTTGAAAGATTGTTTCAAATAGACCTCTGGAAAAACGATTTTCAAAAATGGACCCCCCACGGCGTCAAAACACATGGCGCCGAGGGTACATAGCACGAGCCATGATATTTGGCGCCGTTCTATGCCACGTAGGAGCCAGCGTGGCATAGCACGGCGCCAAAGCAAATGACGCCGTGGCATCCAACAACGGCGTCAAAGGCCATGGCGCCGTGCTTTGGGACTTAAGGCCGACCGCGGCCGCCCGGCCCCCTTACCCCCTCGTTGTTTTCTCTGTTCTTTCCCAAAGAGCGCGCCGCCGCCCCCTCCTCTTCCTCTAAATCCGTCGATTGTGCTCGGTTTTTTTGGTGATTTTTGTTCCAAATCGACAAAGCAAGGTGACCTCCCTTCCCTCCCTTAATTTTTTCGAATATATATTGTTTATTTGAGCTACATTTTGTGGGGGAATAGTTGAAACCCTAGATGAAATTTGATGAATTTGGCTCGGTTTTAGATTTGATTTGCGTTGAATATGCGAAATATAAGAGTAGTTATGGGTGTAGATTCGTTTTTAGGGTTTGATTTGAATGAAATTGATGAATCCATGTGGTAGGTTTAGAAATATGATATATGTTTGATTTTAGGATTTGATTTGATATGATATGAATCAATGTGGTAGGTTCTGATTTTCGGGTGTAGATATGATATGGTTTGATATGAAATTAGGGTCCATTTCTTGAAATGTTAGGTTTAAGGTTTGATATGATTTTAGAAATAGGTTTAGAAATAGAGTTTAATTTTTGTTAAAAGTCATAGCATTTTGTTGTCGTGGCCGATTGGACTGAGGTATGTTTGTTTGTTGATTATAGATGAATAAGATTGTGACTTTGCACCATGGTGGAATTGTGAAGAGAAGCCACAATGGAGGTGTTGATTTGGAGGGTATGGAAGAGACCACGTTGCTATTTAGGTCAAGTCCGTCGTATGATGATGTCATTTGTCGCTTGAAAGAGAGGCTGGGATGGACAGATGAGCATGATGATGTCGTTATGGAAGGATTAATTGATGTTGGGTCGTCAACGGGGCCGCGTATAAAGAGATTGGTTCCGATTGGCAGCGACGGTGAATGGGATGACTATGTGGCCGTCATTTTGGGCACAGAGGTCAAAACACCTGACTTGTTTGTGCGCATGGTGGTGAGAGATCCATCACCTCCTAGGGCTGCATTCGATCGCAATGACTCATCGTTGGTTGGGTCATCGGGTCATGAAGAGGTCGAGATGCAAGTTGAACCATCGGCTCAAGTATGTGAGGTTCCATTGACTTAGGTAGAAGCTGACTTTGAGGATGTCGATGACCGGTCTGTTGGTGGATTTGACGAGGAGGCAGTGTTTGAGGAACCCATGGTTTTATAGCATCTAACAGGGTGGATGTAGAGCTTGCGGGAGATGAGGCTGCTTATGAGGATGCGAGGGCTGTGGACTCAGATGATGATAGGCGGTCCTGTGTTTGACGCCCAAATAAATTGAGCTACTGAGAAGAATGTTTCCTGGCCGTGATCCGCTGGTGTCCGATTACAATGACCTAAGCAACGCACATATGGCTGTAGCGGATGGAGGGCAAACGCAGAGGGACATACCTAGGCCTGGGGCTAGTATCATAATTCAGAAGGGTCATGTCTTTGAGGATATGTCGGTATTGAAGATGTGGTTGAAAGAGTACTCGATCGTGCACAACCGTCCATACCAGGTTAAGAACTCATACGCCCAACGTCGGTACACCATCAAATGTGAGAGCGCAGGGTGTGCATGGAAAGTCTGTGCTAGAAAGGTGAAGGGTATGGAGAAGTTTAAGATTACAACTGTGGATGGACCGCACAGCTGTGGGTCCTCGAGCCCGACCAGAAACATCGTCAGTTGACTTCTCGGTTTATTGCAACCCGCTTGTACCCTATGATAAAGTACATGCCGACGATGCGCGTGACAGCAGTGATAGAGGCCGTTAAGCTAAAGTGGCATTACACAATCAAGTATGGGAAAGCATGGAGGGCGCAACAACGTGCTTTGAAGTTGATTTATGGTGATTGGGAGGAGGCGTATGAGCGTTTGCCGGCCATGTTAAATGCAATGAAAGCGGTGAATTCAGGAATGCAGTATGAGTACGTGCCTAAGCCCGATATATGGGTTAATGGGAGGCAGGTTTTCTTTTGAGCATTCTGGTGCTTTGGTCAGTGTGTCGAGGCTTTCAAACATTGCAGGTCTGTTCTGTCAATTAATGGGACATTCTTGTTGGGCAAGTATGAGGGGATATTGTTGATTTCTATTGGTTGTGATGCGGACAACTCGCTTGTGCCATTGGCTTTCGGTTTGGTGGAGAAGGACGACAAATCCAGCTGGGCTTGGTTTTTACGGCTTGTACGGATCCATGTGGTTGGTCCGGGGAGGGAGGTATGTGTGTTGTCTGACAGGCACGCTGGGATCTTGAGCGCCGTTAAGGAAGTTATGCCAGGACATTCTCCTGTGCATCATCGTTGGTGCGCACGGCACCTTGCGGAGAACTTCGCACTTTTCAAGGAGGTATGTCGGCAGAGGGAGGTAAAGCTGTTTGAGGAGAAGTTGGAGGAGTTGAAAACAAAAACTAATGCCGAGGGCCGTGATTGGATCAGGGGGTTAATGAGAGATGTGCATAAATGGTCAAGGGCTCATGACGCAGGGGGGAGGAGGTACGGGTTCATGACTAGCAACATGGCAGAATGCTTCAACGCACTGCTTAAGGGATCACGGGGATTGCCAGTTACCGCAATTGCCGCCTTCACTTTCTACAAGTGTATTGCATGGTTTGTTAACCGGCACCGGGAAGCCTCGGACATGTTGAGGGCACATGCACGTTGGCCACCTCGTCCTCACGGCTTCCTTGAGAAAGCGAAGCTGCAGGCCAATGAACAGGAGTACGAGTGTTTTGACCATGTGACGGGCTCGTATGAGATTGTTGAGAGTGGGGGGACGACCGAGGATGGAGAGCTCCGAGAGGCCCGAAGGCATAAGGTCGTGATTACATCATTCACATGCACGTGCGGTGTTCCCGACAAGTTCCATTTTCCATGCTCCCACATGGTGACCGCATGTAGGGCCCGTAATGTTGATGTTGACACCAAAGTCCCGACGGTGTTCAGTGTGGCTGCTTTGGTCAGGACCTGGGCACCACGGTTCGAGCCATATCGTGATGAAGGCGAGTGGCCAATTTACACGGGTCCTAGGTACATAGCGGACGAGGGGTTACGTTGGCACAAGAGGGGCAGCAGGAAGCGGTCAAGGTACAAGATGGACATGGATCGGATACCTGGTCGCACCAGGAGGGGTAGGGCAAATCCCTTCGTTGAGGACCCACAGGAGACACACTGCAGTACGTGCGGTCTAATGGGTCACAATTCACGAAGCGTGTCAACGCTGCTCGTCGTAAGCGGCGGGCATAAATTTTAGAATGCACATGAATTTTTTATTCTTATCTTTAACGTATTTTGTTAGTCTTTTCATTAACGTATTTTTTAATGAACAAGATGGCGAGGTATCGGCTACTGGACCCGTTCTACGAGGAGGAGCACCGCGGCAGGCTCACAGAGGACGGCGAGGTACATGTGTTATCGAAATGTATTTTTGTCGTGTTACATGTGTTGTCATCATGCAGCTAACTGTTAAAGTATTTCGCAGGAGCTTCACATACTTCGTCCTCGAACCCATAGTGGGTTCAACTTGATGGTCTACGATGACCGCTACACCCCACTGCTGCGCCGTGCTGGCCTTCACACGGTTGCTAACCTAGTGCGTCGAGGAATGCCGGCCTTCAACCCCGCAGCCTTGACCGCACTTATCGACAGGTACATCTGTTTCGGGTCCGTTTGTTTTTGTTTTTATAACTCTACGTACGTAATTAATTCTTTTCTCCATGTACTACTAACAGGTGGAGGCCAGAGACGCACACGTTCCACCTGCCGTGTGGGGAGATGACCGTCACGCTGGAGGACGTGGCGATGATACTCGGACTTCCCCTCAGGGGAGAGCCGGTGACGGGGTCGGCGGTGTCCGACGGTTGGGAGGCACGTGTTGATGCCTTTCTAGGCACGGAGGAGCGCGTCACGCACTCGGACTCCGAGTTTCAGTTGGGATGTCGGTGCCGAAGACGACGGCCACGACGAGGAGGAGGTGGAGCAGCATGACGCCGTGGAGGAGCACGAGGACACCGTGGAGGAGCACGAGGACGCTGAGGAGGCTCCTACCCACGACGAGATCGGGTTATCGCAGATGCTCGACGCACCATGCACTCAGGCTTCGCAGCGGCCTCGTCGTTCGACTCGTCCCCCACGCACGTATACTCCGGGGACTGATGCTCTGGCCAAGGGCAAGGGAAAGGCTAAGAGTCAACGAGATTGACTCTACTTTGATGTTCATGTTATTAAGGGTTTCCAGACATGTCATGTTCTACGTGCAACGTTCATGTTATTGAATGTTTTTATAAATATGTGATGGTGTTCACTTATTTTTGTATGTGTATATGTATCTGTGTATGTGCATGTGTTTCAGAAACACAGCAGTCAGCTGTTTTTTTTTGCAGGGTCAGGCCTCTCGGCGCCATAACATGCGGCGCCATGTATGCATACCTCGGCGCCACAGGTTATGGCGCCGTAATATACACATACGGCGCCATAACCTATGCTGCCGAGGTACGCATGCATGCCGCATGTTATGGAGTCAATCTTTGTTTTGTTTTTCTGGAGGTGAGCATTTGTCATGTCTCTGCGGAAAGCATCCCTCTTTTGTCGTATCTCTGGACAGAGCAGCCCTCTGTTGTCATATCTCTGGGCGGAGCAGCCCTCTTTTATCATGTCACTGCACAAAGCTACCCTCTTATGTCATGTCACTGCACAAAGCTGCCCTCTTTTGTCATATCTCTGGAAAGAGCAGCCCTCTGTTGTTATATCTCTGGGCGGAGCAGCCCTCTTTTATCATGTCACTGCACAAAGCTGCCCTATTATGTTATGTCACTGCACAAAGCTACCCTCTTTTGTCATGTCTGTGCGCAGAGCTGCTCTCTTTTGTCATGTGGTAACTACAGTACGTTATCTCGTTTGATATAAATAGCACGGTTGGGGTGCCATGACATTGTACCTAGAGAACCCTGTAAATCGAACAAAGAAGTACCTTCTCTTTTGTTGTGAAACATACCATGTCGAAAGTTGAGGGGCCAGTCGGATTTGGGTCACCGAAGGAAGATCTTCCCTTCGAAAGGAGGAAGGACTTCGGTCCAAACTACCGCTTGGTGCCAAGCTGGCGTGCTCAACCCGCATGGCGAAAATGCAGACACAATGAAGTCGCAATCGTGCAGTTCTTGGATGGCCCAGTCGACGGCGAGCGACGTTTCTTTCGATGCCCACACTCTGGGGTAGAAATTGCTATTAGTACAATTTTCATTACTGCTTATAGAGTATCCTTGCTAATCGTTCTTTCCCGCAGATGGCGCAATGCGACTTCTCACGCTGGATCGACCCTCCTCATGAACGGTATGTTGTCGTCTATGTGAATATATTATGGGACTGAATATTTGAGTTGGAGGAGCGAATCGAGACTCTCAACGAGGAGAACAACAACCTCCGCCAACAGATGCAACGCGAGAGGGGTAACGAGGAGGTCGTGAACATAGGAAGCTCGTACGATCCCGGATGTTGCTGCGCGAACCCTAGCTGTATATGTACGTGCCACTACCACGACGGCCAGCCACGTCCGAGGTGGCCCCCTCAGTAATACTCCATGTGGGTGCCACGAGGATCGTTTGGCATATAGTCAACGAGATGTATGGTTGTACCTTCTACCAGTATGCACGCTCTCTATGATATGGACTAGAGAGAGTGATTAAGTTAGTAATATGGTTGTACCTTCCCATGTTGATGATGAAGTCTATTTTAATTATCAACATAAGATCTTATCTTTTGCATTCATTTTTCCCATGTGTTCAACATCACTTTCCTTCCTTTCGTCCAATTGTTCCTATCATAGTTGTCCTCAAAAAATATATCATTAAATTTCTTCCAATAAAACAACATAACATGATCGTAAAATGTTATTGCCAGTTGATCATATTTTTCACGGTCAGCAATGTACAAAATTCACAAATAGCTCATTCATTACTTCACACAAAATTCATTCCTACTCTACCAAATAAAATTCTTATTTTTCAAACATAATTTAATATATCCAAAATTAATATTTTTCCCTAAATATAACTTTACAAATACATACGAATTCTATACCCTACATTCAGGAAACCCTAAAAAAAACTAATCGGGCCAAATCAAGTCTCAATATACAAAACAGCATATAATGTACATATACATTCAAGTCTCAATAACGTAGAACAACATCAATTGATATTCCGTCAAATAAATAAGCACGATACATAGCATTACGACACAATATCATAAAATATTTCACAGATTCTAAAAACATAAATAGGTCCACATACATAGTTCAGAAATTCTCAAAACATACATATACGTCCAGATCAAACATACATATCAATAACCTACTGAGTACATCGAGGCCACTTCCCCTTCCTCTATGCATTAGGGTACTCCTCAAGGGCTGCCTTGATACGTCGCGCTCTCTCTATCTTCTTCTTCCTTTCACCCTTGAGCCTTGCCGCGTCCCTCCTACGCTCCTCCTCGCGGTGCTCCCTCGTGGCCTCCTCCTGTTTCATCTCCCTTTCCCACCTATCCTTTCTTTCTTCATCCCACTTCTTGGCGGCGTTAAGGTACTTCTTGTCATCCTTAGCGATCTCGGTGTCGATCCACTGCTCAAAATCACAAAGCGGTGGAGGCTCCTGGAGATGTACGCATTCGTTAAACCAACATGATTAATACCAAATCGATGAATCGACAATACAACATACCATCTGGTCGAGGACGACAGCGTCACGTGGCGGATCGAACTCCCAGTTGCCGCACCTCCAGTACCTCTGCCTATATGTCTCCGGTTCGTCCGACCTCTTGACCTTGCAAGGATCGCCGCAAAAACACATCTGCACGGCAACACCGGGGGGAGGTGGCAAACGGGTGAAGCCCATTACAACCTAAAACGCAAAATTAATAAAATAACTATAAACGAGTATCTATCATTGTTACCCAAATCAAACCCTAAATCAAACCATAAAAATGAATTACACCTACAACTATTCTTATATTACGCATACTCAATGCTAATACAACCTAAAACCGAGCCAAATCAAACTAATTTTATCTAGGGTTTCAAATCTTCCCCTCACGAAATGTACCTCAAACACAACATATCTATTGCAAAAAATCAAGGGAGGAGAGGGAGCTTACCTTGCTTGGTCGGTTTGGAAGCAAAATCGCGAGAAAAAACAACGGATTAGCGTGGATTTGGAGGGGAGAGAGTGGGGGGGGCCGAGCTGTGTTTGCTTGAGCTGAAGAAGGGAATGAGGGGGTGAGGGGGCGGGCGGCCGTGGTCGGCCTTAAGTCCCAAAGCACGGCGCCATGGCCTTTGGCGCCGTTGTTGGATACCACGGCGCCATTTGCTTTGGCGCCGTGCTATGCCACGCTAGCTCCTACGTGGCATAGAACGGCACCAAATATCATGGCGCCGTGCTATGTACCCTCGGCGCCATGTGTTGTGGCGTCGTGGGGTGGGTTCATTTTTAGAAATCGTTTTCCCAGGGGTCTATTTGTAACAATCTTTCAAAATTTGGACTAAAAAGCAAAAATTTTACCAGTGTCTTTGCCCTCTGTTGAATTGTCGTATGCAGCACCTGCTAGAAAGACACGAAACGAGCTTTGTTCTTTCTCTTCTCTCTTTCTCTAGATGCTTTGTTTCTTACATTGCTCATACACTTTGCTACATAATCTTGCATGGCCTTTTAAAGTCACTTACCCACCGATTCAATTTCAGACTGGGATACTTTTTTTGTATACGCACAGTACTTGGACTCCTATACATCGACGCGTACACGGTACAGACTCATACAACCGACTCGACATCTACTCGTATGCATGTATCAAACTCGACTCGTACATGACTCCTTTCCTACCAGAAAACCAAAGACTACCAAAAAACAACATTAACTTTAACAATCACCCTCTTAATCTTATTTCTTTATCTTGATCACGCCGATCTTCTCTCTCATTTGAACTTTCAAGTCTTCTACTTCTCCCTTTTTACCTGCACTCCTATGTGCCGTTCCTTCCTGGACTGACTCCACCCTACCATCTATACTTGCTCCATCCTAAACCTCACACAATCTGACGCTTGCCGCATCTTGTACCTAGACTGAACTCGTCTTCCCTTGCCTGCTCGCTTGGGCTTTGCTATTACCTAAGCCTTTCGCTCCTCTCTCTTGGGCCAAGTATGCTTGCTTTTTTGTATACATCTCAACTAAGGCTACACCGCTTCTAACTCTTGTGCTCGCACGCCCTATCTCCACCGTTGACGACATTGCCCCCACAAATTCATAGAAAAATACCAATCTGTATGCCTATGTCAGCTGCATACGACCAGGACATGTCTTCTACACCAACTACAAAAACGTCAACTGCATGCTTGTGGGAACTGGCACTACTCTCTACACTTGCATGCGCCTCTACATGTCGATGGGACCTGCCGCCGAGACCTCCCGAGATGCGTCCTTCTGCACGCCTACATGCGTCAAGACCTTCCAAGCTTATATGCACCACCTATGCGTCCGAGCTACTCTCCATGCGCACCCCCTAAACGTGCACATACCACACTTGGGTCCCGCCATGCCGCACCTGGGTCCCACCATCTTGGCCTTCTGCATGCCCTGATTGGCTACCCTCAGTTACACCCAGCGAGTCTCACCCTCGGGTCCAACCACCTCCTGACTCCTTCAAGCTGCTTTTCAGACAAACCTGTTTACAAGTTTTCAAGAAAATTTTGTACAACTGATTCGGGGATCTTTTCATCTTCATCAACAGATCATCATTCTTGGTATAGACCCGTAGAAATTTATCCTGCAATACCACTCTGCACTTTTCTTCCATCAACTATCCAAGACTAAGTATGTTAGTACACAGACTCGGTATAAAATAAATTTCAGTAAGCAACTTCTTATCGCCATTCTTGCATTACAACAGTATTGATCCTTTGCCTTTTATATGCACTGTGGAGTCATTACTAAACTTGACTTTGCCCAAAATCTTCTCATCGAGTTTATGGAACATGGAGCAATGTTTCGTCATGTGATTGCATGCTTCATTATCCAAGTACCACCAATTAGAGTGATCATGGCTGCCTTCCTCTCTGCGTAGTTTTGGAACTATGTTCTTGTCGTTCAGCATCACTATACCTGGAGCATCTTCGACACATAAGGAAAGAAGTAGTCCTAACTCGTCGTCCTCCTCAACTTAGGTGAGATCTACCTCATCATCCTTCTTCTTGCTTCAACAATCCGAAGTGTAGTGCCCGTACTTGTCATAGTTGAAACACTTTATGTGACTACGGTACTCTGATGCGTAGTGCCCATATTCGCCATATTCAAAGCACTTGACATGTGATTTGTCACAGAAGCTGTTACCACTGCCTTGCTTAGCCCATGTCTCCACAACCACCTCTGCCGCCTCGACCACTCTAGCTGCCTCGCTCGTGCCATCGCCCGCGACTGCTTGTTGAGCCACGGTCATCTCTAGGATCTCCCTTTACTAGCAACTCCTCGTGCGCCTTAAAAGAACCGACGATCTCCTTGATCTTCTTTTTCTCCAAGTCAGGGGAGAACATGAGCTTGGTGATGACAAGCACGTAATTTTCTAGTAGCACGCATAGGCATTTCTTCACTGCCACAGATTTCTCCATCTTGTCGCCAAGAGAGATCATCTGATTGTATAGCGAAGTTAGCTTGCCAGCAAACTTGTCCACCAATTGGGCCTCTCCCATCTGGAGATTCTTGAACTCGCTCCGTAAATTTTGGAGTAGCACCTCCTTCATACGATCAACTCCCTCGTACATCTTCTTAAGCGTCCCCCACACCTCTCATGTCGTCTCCTTCCTGATGAACTAAAGCATCATCGAGCTTGGCACCATTTGATAGATGATAGCCAAAACCGCTTGATTCATCTTGTCATCCATCTCCTTGTCCTTCTCCTTTGGATCGACTGCACCGCAGACTCCTTGGATGTGCATGTTTGCCTTCATCTTCATTGCCCACATTGGGTAATTGTTGGTTGTTAGGAGAGGATATTAGAGGGAGATTAGCCCACCCTAGGTCTTTGCCTTCTCGCCCATTTTTAGGTACCACCAAGATCAACGGGCTCTGATACCAATTATTAGAATTTTTCTCTAATTTCTTTGCTCTCAGATCATGCAGAGCATGGTTCTCTTGCTATCTCCTTCCCACGACACAACCCTACCATGAGATCCACCATGTGACATCGCTTGCACATGCAAGAAGCAAATGAAACAGAGCAACATCTCTGTTCTCTGTTGAATTGTCATGTGCGCCTACTGGAAAGACACAGAACAAGCTTTGTTCTTTCTCTTCTCTCTATTTCTGTTGTTGATTTGTTTCTTACATTGCTCACACACTTTGCTATGTAATCTTGCATGGCCTTTTAAGGTCACTTACCCACTGACTCAATTTCAGACTCAGATAATTTTCTTGTATACGCACACTAATCAAACTCCTATACGTATACGGTATCGACACGTACATGGTATAGACTTGTACAATCGACTCAACATCTACTTGTATATGTGTACCAAACTCAACTTGTACATGATTCCTTTCCTACCAGAAAACCAAAGACTACCAAAAACAAGATTAACGCTAACAAAATTCTTATCCAATTTGGCAAACTCCCTTTGACTTCTGCTTTCCAACTCTGGCCCTACCATTTTCTCCTCAGCCCAGCGTTGTTCAAGAAACCGTCGGTGTCCTTTGCGCCTTCTCGGTCAGGCGGCCATCCCCGTTTCGCCTGCGCCGCAATTACCTTCTTCGTTCACACCCAAAACGTGCCAGCTCCGCTGTAGTTGCTCCATCTGGCCAGTTGACACCTTGCTCGAGCCACGCCAGCTACCAGCTGAGTCCATCGAGTGCACCACATTTCTGCACGCCGTGCGGCCAACACTCGTACTTGATTGCCATGCCCTGCTCCTGTCAGCTTGCGTGGCACCATCAAGGCCGTAGTACTACCCCGTCACTTTGCCTGTAAGCCACCCTCTCCAACCGAGCTCGATCGTCACCAAGTTCGCCACACACCTGCGCTATTGTCCTCGGTCTTCTACTCACGCCACCTACCTTCACTTCTTAAAGCCTACCATGCCCTTTGATCCCTTCACGACCACCCCAAGCCACTCCCCATAGCACGCAATTGCTCGTTGGACCACCGCAGTGCCACTGCCATCATACCCTGAGCTGGTAAGCCTCTCCAGCCCTATTCTCTCTCCAACCAGTGTTTTTCCAATTTCTAGCTTTGGTAGGCCTTAGGCCACCAGGAACTAGAGCCATGCTCACCAAGCTGAATCGTAGCCTCCTTCTCATCGGCGTCGTTCATCACTGTCGTGCATAGAGGGTCTTTTGTGGATAGCCTTGCATGAGCTTTCCAATCATATCTAGCACTGCCACTAGGTTCGCTAATCTTTGTAGATGGTGAAAACCCCAACCATTTTGTCGGAACTCCATCGGAGCCACCTTGTGCCAAGCCCCAGCTATAGTGCCTCCTCTCACCGCTGGCCAGAACCGCCATCCCTTGAGCCCGGCCATCCTCAAAAATGGAACCTAAAGACCCTAAGGAACCTATAGATGTCTTCGGTTGCCGTCGATGACCTTCGCCGACACTCAATCGGCTGCCTCCGCCGCTACTCTACCCTACCACCCTGTAGCGCTAGTAGGAGGAAGAAGGCGATGGTATGGCCGGATCCTAACCACACACGTGCTGTGCATCGGGCTACGCCACGTGCAAGCCTTGCACCGATGCGGCTGTGCGCTTCTGGGCCGAGGCTAACGGCCCAATCATTGTTCATCACTCTAGCAAAATACTATTCACCAAACCCTAATTTCTAAAAATACCTCTGTTTTGATCATTTTGACGCCATGAATCCATTTTCGACCCCTGATCCATCAATCCAAGCCCTAATAAAATCCAAACCAACCTTATTTGGCTTTTATTGCAATCTACTCCGTTCTATTTTATTTATTTTCTATCTTTATTTAATTCAAGCACATAACTTCTGTTATTTTATGTGTTTGCCTTAGCTCCCGAGCATTCCGAAGCGACTGTGCAAGGGCCAGATCCGGGCATCAAAGTGTACGAGATAACAAGGCAAGTTACAAGCTTTTAATCATATTGAATCCCATGAAATTTAAATTATTTAAATACAGTGTTTGCATTATTGTTATTTTTGCAATGATATTTAATTAAAATAATTGTTTGGAATGACATGTAAATTAGATATATGCTACCACTGAAAAATGCCCTGTTTAATTTGAGAACACATTCACCTTGACAACCTTAGTAATATTTAATTACAGTATAAATAATTGTAGAATGGTTCATCCAAAACTTTGATACTACTAAGTGACTTGGATTTTTGCCTGTAGATTTATTTAAATGATTCTAGGGTTAAGGGTGCATCGTGGAAAGCCACTAGATAGTTGGAGTCTACGACCTTACCCTAGGGAGGAGGCTTGAATAGATGGGTGGCAGTGCCATACAGCACTAATGATCTGAGTGTGGATGGCTGCCTCGTGGTGAAAAGAAAGGACTGGAACCTTATGTTGATTAAAGAACATATAAATCGCTCAACCACAAGTGTTACTTGTCAACCCTAGTCTAGTAGCTGCTCAACTTGATTGAATTTCTACAGGAGGTAGGAGTGAAGGGGCGTGGTATGGGAGCGTAAAACCATACTTAACAACAGTAAGTCCACACAAATCGGGTGGAAGCATTCCAAATTGGCTAGTGGATACCTAAGTTTGTGTGATGCATAACCTATCGTGTAAAGGCTATATAAAGAGATGAACAGTGAAACATCTTTTTATCTTAGCTTAGTCGCACGCGAAAATGTTGCATGTTTATAGCTTGACATTATGAGTCTGAGGTATCTTGTGGGTAAAGCTAGACAACTCTGCAAAGTGAATTAAATAGTATTTGAATACGCCATGCTTCCGAAAAATAAAGATGTGTTTAATGGGTAATTCTAACAGCAAGGCATAAGTAGATTTTTTTATGTTTGAATCTGAGCAATCAACTATTGAAAACCCCCTTACTCTTAAGAAGTTGTAGTTTTGTTATTTCCTATTACAACTGTTTACAAATAAAATGGCATCCACACTCTCATTAATAAAACCAATATATTTCGATCCATTGACAATCCTAGCAAATAGATAAGTTAGGATATACTCTTGTGACTTGCTGGGTATGGTTGTACTCATTACTTTCTAAACAACAAGCAGAAGAACAATGGGACAACGATGAACAAGCTGCTGATGAAGGAAGAGCCCTACTTCATCGATGACTAGTGGTTTTAGGTCTTAGCCTCGCTCAAGTATGCTTGTGGGAGTTTCTTTTGTACTGTAAGGTAACTTTGGGCTTGTACGCCTGCTATGTCAAAACATGGCTGTTAAGCCATACTTCTGTAATAAAGTCTGGTTCTTTTGCTGTAAGTATGTGTTGAACTGATGTTCATTCATCTATCTATTGTTCTTAAAAACCTCTACAGAGCCAACTTCAGAGTTAAGTAGCAGGAGTCACAATGATAGGAATCAGATCCCAAGCGCAAGGCAATCAATGAGCAAATGAAGGCAACTCAGCAGAAAACCAAGCAACTTTGGCTAGTATCTTAGCAATAATGGAGCAAAATAGATTCCAAGCATAATAGCACCAAGCACGAATGATAGAGCAATAGGCCAAGCTATTGGAACAAATAGACATGAGATAGATAGCAGCAATAGGAAGTTCTTCCCGAACACCATCTAAACAAGGAGGGATGCAAGTCAATTCCAAGTGGTCCGACTTTCAGGTGACCCGACCGTGTATCTTTACAGCTTCGCCTGATCCAATGGCTACTGAGGACTGGATCAAGGATGTGGAGAGAAAGCTAAATACTGTTTAGTGCAATGAAAAAGAAAAGGTGTTATTCGCTTCCCATTAGCTTCAAGGCCAAGCCGCAACATGGTGGATAAATTATAAAGTGATGAATGAAGGAAGAGAAATCTCATGGAAGTAGTTCAAAGAATCCTTCCATCAGATCCATGTCCCCGAAGGAGTAATGGAGCTTAAACGCCAAGAGTTCCTCACTCTTAAGCAAGGAGGATGCTCAATGATGGAATATCTCCATCAATTCAAACAACTTGCTTGTTATGCTCTCGATGATGTCATGACTGAAGCCAAAAAAGATGGAACATTTTAAGGAAGGGTTACAGAAATCTTTGAAGTAACATATCTTAGTAATGGACTTCAAATACTTGTTCGCTATGGTGAACAAATTAATCCTATCTAAGAAGCAAGAAGAGATTTAGAAGATACACACAAGAGAAAAGTGGTACAAAGGGCATCATCATCAAGTGCGCCCCGAGGGAGATGGTTGCCGCCCCAAGACCGCAATATGTTGTTTCTCCAGCCCCAATAGTATGATGTCCTACATGTGGAGGAAATACTACCAACAGCAATGTCCACGCAGAACAAATGCATGATACCACTATGGATCAACTAGTCACTTCAATGTCGGGACCCGGAACAACAACTCCAAGTCCCTCTGTGTAAATCGCACTATCCCAGGAAAAGCTAGTGCACACAGGGTCAACAGTAATGTATATCATGCAAATCACCACAGAATATTATTAACTGAAGATACTAAAGGAATACGCGTAGGCTACGAAAGTAGAAAACAAATTTTTTTCTACCGCGCACACCAGGACATCATGCTAAGGAAGGATCATGGATCATTACCACTAGACGCGCAGCGCAGCAGAAGAAGAGTTGGAAACCGATCCAACCACGCGCGTCGAGGTAGTAGTGGAAGTAGCCGATCGTCCCGAACAGATCGTCTCCTCCACGCGATCAACCACACCACGAGCGGATCCAATCTGTAGATTGTTGACGCCGATCAACACCGCAACGAGCAGCACCTCCACCGGTATCCACACGTCTGGGGCTGGAACGTCGATCACGAGTGTACTAGCACTCGTGAGCGGCTAGGGTTTGGCTCGGGAGGTGGCAGCTAGGGTTATGCTAGGGTTTTTGCTGGTTCGTGACCCTCAGCCCCTCGCCTCCATATATAGACCACCTCACTTGGGCCTTGTGGACCGAGGCCCAATAGGAGTCTATTCAGATCTCTATCCGAATTGAGCCCATATCCGAATCATATTCGAATTAGTGTTCCAACCCGTTAAGCGTGCGACCCTGTAGGTTCATGTATAATTGGTCGTGACCCGGAAACGCCTTTCCGGTCACCCTGTTAATAGCGGCCTCTAGTAAGACATATTAACCTCAAAGTATACGTAAAGATCATATCGGCTGAACCTGTAATATTCTCTCATGTACGAATCCTTTTGCCTCACGATATAGATTGAGCTCAAGGCGAGACCTATGTCATCCTCTTAATAGCTCAATCACTCTCTCGATTCCGTGATGGATTATAAACTTGTGATTGACTCCTCAATCACCTTGGCATGGCCATGCACTTTCATAATCCATTACATCGAGGGGCCCAGAGATATCTCTCCCATAAGGAGGGGAAAATCTATCTTGATCATTCACATCCCACTACATGTTTCATGGCAAACCCGAAGACTACTTTTATGACTACCCAGTTACGGAGTAGTGTTTAGTAGTCCCAAAATAAGCTACTACTCATGTTGGGAACCATGATGATCTCAAGTTTAAGGATTCTACATAAACACTACTTGAGACCAACTGATGACACATGGAATCTCTGCAGTGTCTCATGGCAGGTCTATCCAACATATGTTCACTAACACATGTCCATATTATTGATTTGGTATCACCATACCATGATCCATGAGACATGATCATCAATCAATACATATGCTGATCTTTGTCTTTGAATCATATTTGTTCCTCATATGATATATGATCAAGGATCATTTAGAAATAGCAACATTTTAGTATTTAAGAGTCTCATGAATAAGTCACATACTCATTGATCAATGATGATGTCTATTCCAAGGAACAAAGTAATGTATCATAAACATAGTATGTGATATATACAACATCTCCATGTTGCCTCTAGGGCATATCACTAACAGATACAGCCTTATGGCCAAGTCCTACAAAATGTGGCACAGGGCCAACTGAAAATAAAAGCAGCGGAAAACAGTAAAGGTAGCAGATCAGCCCATCCAGCCTCCCACAGGCGAATGACTGTAAGACGCATCCTACTCGCTGAAGTAGTCCTCACCGTCGTAGTCACCGTCGAAGTCTGGCAACAGATTTTAGCAAGGTGAGCACATAAAGTACTCCCAAGGTAAGCACATAAAGTACTTACGTAAGTTACACCGGGAATATAACAGAATTCATGCATGCATAGGGATAACAAAGGAAAGCTTATTAAGTTTATTTGTGCGAAAAGCGGTGCTGGATTTAAATACAGTAGCATAAGTGCAAAAGCTGAATTCACTGTCGGAGCCCTGTCTTCGCCAGAGATCGAGATCGGCCACCGCCCCTCTCCGCCGCCGGTCGTCACTGGACATCCCCTGCCTCCACACGAGGTATAAATGAGTTCGCTCGGGTCTCCTCTCTCTCCCTCACCCCTCGTCGGTCATCATCATGGTCCCTGCCATTGCCGACCATAGGTCCCTGGTGCGGCCATCGGCCAGCGTGCCACCTCAAACGACACAGCTGATGTGGTCGCCATGCGACGCCAAATGGCATGCCACGCCAGTACCGAGTACGTCGCGTCAGTGCTCAAGAACAGCGTCAGCATTTCAGTCCACGTTGCAGCTGTGTCAGTGCCACGTGGTATGCCATGTCATCACCAGAGCCCTCCTGAGCCACGTCACTACCACATGTCAGCCACATGATGGCCACGTCAGCAATCTTAGCCACATCACCGCCACATAGACGCCATGCCTGCACTCCCCACCACCGCAGCCTCCTCTAGTCCATGGACCTAATCAATGATAAACCAGGCCCACTGATCAACCTTAGGTCAAATTCAGGGCTGATGTCAGCACGACATCATTATTCTCTTTTCTGTAGAAAAATAATTTGACCAAAAATTAATTCCTTCATTGACATCATAATTCTTATTTTTCTTTAGAAAAATAATTCTCAATATTCCTTAATGACAACCTAAATCCATTTTTCTTTAGAAAAATAATTCAAAAAATATTGATTTATTCTTTTCTCTAAATTAAAACTTCTAAGAGCCTGTTTTCCTTCATCTTAGCTCCGATTGAGCTCATTCAAATTTCTAAATTCTTCAAAAATTCCCCTCATCCATGTCTACCTCCTTTTTATTATTTAGATTTTATTTGAGTTTGCTTGGGTATTTTTGTAATATCCTGATCGTCGTTTCGGTGTAGGTTTTAAAAATAATCGCGGAGTCATTCGGAGTTTTGGTAAAGCGTGGGAAGAGAAAAAAAATAAAATTATGGGATAGCATTAAATTTAAAAATGAATAAAAATGATTATAATAAAAAAACCTTTTAGCGACTGGTTGGAAGGTGGGCTTGCCACCTTGGGCCAAAGGGCCCAAGGGGGTGGCCGCACCCCCACCCCCTTAACCCTAGCCGCCCCCTTTATTTCTTTGTGGCCGCTACCCCCTCCCTCCTTTCCCACCCCAGGCCGCCACTCTCCCCTCCCATTGTGCCACCCCACCTTCCCCCATTGCTGCTGTCCCTTGGTGCTAGGAGAAAGCGAGTAGGAAGGAAGAAGAAGAGAGGGAAGAGAAGAAATGGAAGAAGAGGTGAAAAGAAGAGGGGTGATCCCAAGGGGATCCCATAGGTAACTCTTCCTCATCCCAAACCCTTCTTGTTTCGCTGTAATTAGGGTTCTTAGCTGGCTGCCCAGATTACCAGAACAAAGAACGTCCTTTGTTTTGTGCGTTAAGTTGCACCTTGTTAGTAACAAAATAAAAATAAGTGATCTACATGAAAAGTGAAGGTATTTAAGTGAGGAATCCAGAAATATATCTTTCTTTGTAAATGGTTTAATAATCTTAAAGATACAAAAAAATTAAGCAGCGCTACTGCAATGAGTAGAGTGTAGAACCATTAAGCGGAGATGAATGTTGTGGAGTTTTGGGGTTTAGCGATATCTTTACTTCTTAAGTCGCATTTTCATTGCTGTAGTATTGTACTGAGAGGTACTTTTAGACAGGTGGTTTTGCGCCTGAACGAGTGAGATTGCTTCGCTTCAACGGTAGAGGCAAGTAAACATAGCGGTTGTGCTACTGTTTAACTCGTTAATCATTCTATATTCACATTAATTAATTATTTAATTTGAGGTGCTATGTCATTGTTACATGCTACCTTAATGTGGTCCATGTGATAGTATTTTAAGAATTCAATTGTTTGTGTTCTTGATGGTTTAATTGTGGGTATGTGGAATTGTTCTTGATGAAACAAATACAGTTGTGGGGTAGAATTCTTTATGAACATATTGTGGTCGAGGTGGTAGAATTCTTAGTGAATATTTGTGGTTGTGGTGGTAGCATTCTTGATCAATATATTATGGTCTATGTGGTAGGATCCCCTATAGATCGATTGATTATGATCTTGGTGAACCAAATATGAGTTATATGGTATTGATCTTATGAAACATTGGCATTATGTTTAATAAGACACAGGTGGATTATGAGGAAGTATTCATGATGATTATGTTGTTGATCTTCGTGGTTAAATTATTGTGGTTTATGATTATCATATCATTCATAACTTGTCGTGACATTTGCATTGTAGATGTCGCCACTTATAGCCACGACCGTACCGATACAATATCGTACATTGCCGTAGTACGATGCACACTCTTACCTTGTTGGGTAAGCGTGCAGTGGATCATACGCATTCATATGTATTTCATTGTGAAAAGGTCATTTGCATACTTATGCAATGTATGGTGGTAGAGTTATTTTGCAAACAAATGCAACTTTTTAGTTGTAATGTGGAATTGGCTCATGAGAGTCACTTGTGTTATGAGGAATGTGGCTGTGGTCGTGGAATGGGGTTCATCCCTTGTGGTATGGTAGAGGTTGTGATTGTAGCATGAGATTCTTTTCTTTTGTGGTAACTGTTGATAGCAGTTGTGGATGTAAGAAATAATAAAAATAGTGAGGTAAAACATGTTAATGCTTTACTTTGATTGGTAATGGTAGTGGTTGAGGATATGAAGTAGTCAAATAAGGTTTATTTGCTAATATTTTACTATTGTTGGTAGTAAGTGTGGTTAAGGCTATAAATGTGATCACTGTGAAAAATAAATGTTGATGCTTACCAACATTGTAGTTTAATTAGCTTGTTAAACAGTTTGATTGCTGAGATTTTTACCTCACTCTTGTTTCCCCCCTTTTCAGGTAATTCTCGAGCATCCATGGGAAGGGTAGAGAGGCACAACACTGTCACATACCATATCATGTTTTATATTGTAATAAATAAGTGCAGTCTCTAGTTATTCAACTTTATACCACATTGTTGATCTTTTTAACTAATAATGTTAGGTTGTGGTTCGCTTTAATTGGTTAAAATTATTAGCGGTTGTTCTTTAATTAATAGTGTTCTATTACCTTTGTTTTAGTATGTTTTCGCTTAGCTTATCATATTTTAGAAATTATTGCCATTTTATGTTATCTTGTAAATTGGCTAGTTTGTGGAGTGGTTTAGTGGCATCCCAGAGTAATGTAGATCCTGGGGTGTTACAGTTGCTCTGGAAGGGTAGAGTGACAGATAACTATCACACACTCTCTGATGAATTATGTTGTATTAATTATGTGAATCCTCTAATTATTCATCATTGTTCCTCATTGTTAATCGTTTTAATTAATATTGCGAGACTGTGGTTCGCTTAAATTGGTTAAAATTGTTAGCAGTTGTTCTTTCATTAATAGTGTTCTATTATTTTTATTTTAGTATGCTTCCGCTTAGCTTATCATGTTTTAGAAATTGTGGTCAATTTATGTTATCTTGTAAATTGGCTAGTTTGTGGAGTGGTTTAATGGCATCCCAAGGTAATGTAAGTCCTGGGGTGTTACAGTTGGTATCAGAGCGGACGTTAGGTCCGTGGTAATTAAATTATTAAATTGACACACTGGTGCACAGTAGGATGGGATGGGTCAAGCATTGCATTTATGCTTTTGACATGTTGTATTGATGATTTACATTATGAGATAATCTTGTATGATTATGATTTGCTTCTATGACTGTTATGAGTGACGATAGTCAACGATAAGATATGGTGGTCGTAGTTGTTGTCTTGGGTATTGCCAGTATATACCATTGCTCGTGGTAAAGGGATAGTGATGCAGTTACCCTAGGTAACTTAATTACAGATGTTGTGGGTGAGTTTCTTTAGAAAAGTTGTTGTCTTCCTTGAGTTGATTTTGGTCAAATCTTGGCTTATTACGGTTAACGAATTTTCTCTTGGGTTAGCGGTTCGTGGCTGTTGTTGGGTGCTAATAGGCCTCTAATTGTTTTTGAGACAATTATTGTTTCTTTCTAAGTGATGGGTTGCTTTTGCTGCCCGTGAGCGGTGTTAATTGCCGAGATGGATACTTTTTTTTACGGTTGTACTATCTTTCTTACTAGAAAACATGACTCATTAATTCGTTAGATATTTTGAAAAGGAATCAAAACTTTGTGTTGGAAGTTTGTTAACTTGTGGAAGCATTGGCTCTATGCATTTCTTTTGAGTTATTTCGACTATTGAAGTTTGATTCCTCTCTTTTCTAAAAGGAAGTGTTAAAACTCTTTGTGATGTTTTATGGTGTCTAAGTAGGAGGTGACAATTATGTAAATAATTGATAAGTTGTGAATTATCAAGTTGAGATGCTAGCGTGGTGCATAATTAATTTCTATCAATATCCCTAGAAGTGAGGTTGATTAATATGATATTATCCTATTGTAGTTTCTTGAAGAATTATACTCAAGAATTTGTCGATACATGTTTAGAACTCATATAGTTATTGAGGAATATAAAAAAAGTGGTTTGATTATTGTGATTGTTTAAATTTCCAACTTATTGGGTAGATTCGATTATTTGGTCTTAAGTAATTAATCTAACTATTTGGGATGGTTAAGTAAGGAGGTGTTGGAATATTGCCTTAGTAATATTAACCTTTAATATGTCCTCTCTTTACATACTTGATGAGCATGTAAAAATGCTAAATTCATATAACTTTTGCCATGCTAAATTGTTGAACCATGTATAAAGAAATAGATGAAAATTGATATATTGACTTGTGGAATCTTGTCTTATAAAGCTAGTATTATTGATGTTTAAAGTTATTTTATTCTAATTTCTGAACATAAGGTGAAATATTGAATCTGTGCTCATAATTGTTTTTGCGATTGCAAAACAGAGAAAGGATCATTAATGCTACGATGATAAAAAAATAATAAATAATTATTGAAAGTAATGGCTAGAGTGTATTTAATTTTTTGCTAAATTAGAGTTGAGCATCAGTAAGAGTTAAATGTATGAAATCTAATAAGAGATTTATACTAGCATATTTATGAGGTTGTCATGTTCTAATATCATCATGTTAAAGAGTTTGTTTTCAATATTGTGGCTTGTGCTCTAGGTTTTTCCTAGATTAAGTAGTTGAAATTTTATTTAGATAATAAGAACATGATGAAGTTATTTATAGTGTTCCTTTTGGGAAAAAAATGTGCAGGGATAAGAGGATATGATTATTCTAGGAAAGAATATTTTATTTTGTTGTTAATACAATTGATAGCATGTAGTTGTGATTGTGGTGTTGAATGTTTTATAAATAAAGGAATTTGTTAGTTCCATGATTTACGATTGGGATCTTTTTTTTTTGGACCTGATGACTTGTGTGGTAGCCGAGGTTGATTTGAGTATAGCGACATGTTGAATGATTTTATTGGTTTTTATCTGAACCTTATGTTGTGGTCTTCAAGCCTCTTTGTTGGAACTGGCGGGATGCGGTAATAAAAAAATTAATTATTTCTTGTTAAAAGAAAGAGTGTACTAGAAGTATTTAAGGTACAGATGATTTCATCTTGTGTTATTCCAACCTCTTTGCTATTCATGTTTTTCCGTTGGTCTTGTGACTGCTGTGAATGGTAGTGATTTTCTGTGTGCTGGAATTTATTTCTTCTTACCTCTTCTTCTAAAAAAAGGGTAACCGATTTGAGTTGCGAAGTTTTCTTTGTTGCGTGATAGCAACTAGATAGTGGTGGTCTAGTAGATGTTTTTGTGGAAGCCTTAAATATCACGATGTTTATGGTACATTGGATGATATATTATTTTTATAAGATAATCCTTGGAAAGGATTTGATTTAAATAGAATGTTTGTCTTAGAGCCGAATGATTTGTTGATGTTAACAATTGAGTGTGTGTAAATTGTGGAATAGTATGGTTTTCACCTGAAGTTTTCCCTATCTTTATATGGGGAGTTGTTGTAGGAGTCTTGCAAGCTGAGTTTGAGCTTTACCTTTTGTCATGCTAGAACCTTAGAGGCCCAGTGTCTTTGTGTGAAAATAGTGGATCAAAGTGGTTTCCCAATAGTGTGAGGATCGTGGATAGCATCTGTGAGGTGCTGTAAAGGAGTATGTGCGGGAGTGGTGTGAAATTTGAGTTGTTATCCTTAAGAGATTGAGATGCATTAAGAATTATCTGTCAAAATAATTCCATTGATTGAGGGCTGGGCTAGAGTATGATTTGCGAGGGCAGTAGAGTCTATCTACAATTGTGTAGATGATGTACTCAGTTTGAACTTATTGTTGAGGTAGCCAACTTGAGTTAAATAAGAGGGTGTGTTGGGCAATGATTTGGAAATCCTTGGTTCAAGAAAGTTAAATTTTGAAAGGGAACAGATTGGGAAATTAATGATATCTCGAGTGGTAAAATACTCTCTTGATTCTTGTTTAAACTGTGTGTTTATGGTAGAGATCATCTGTAAATTAAGTTGTTTTATGTTGAGATGTAGTCTTTTCTAGTTAGGAAAAAAATAATTATTTTGGTCGGTCGATGTTTTTTCACTCTTGGCTTATGTGGTGTTGTTTCTCCAATTGTCTACTTGGAGAGTGAAAAAGGTTTTGTGGTGAGTCCTTGGTTTTTGATCGTGGTTCTTTGAAGGAAAGTTGATTGTGAGTGGGTTGCTTGAGAATTCTTCATTTCCAATTGGGTTCTGTTTATAAAAGATTTCTAGACGTTCTTCGAGTAGAACAGCGTGATTGGAATCTGTGGTCAAATTCCTTTTTAAAGGGGTATAATATACTATCTCGATTATAATAAGTAGAGAAAAATATTTTAAGAAGAAGGATGGTATTAGATAGTGGTTTAATAATTGTGGTAGGGAATTTTGCGAGAATGGTAGGACCTGTTGGCCCCTTAGAGCCGACGGAAGGGTTGCGGGTGCTCGGCGTCGACCGATGCGTGTCGTAGACTCATCGGAGTTGGTCAAGAGGAAGAGGGCCATCAAGTAGGTCAAAGTCCTCTGGATGAAGCAGTTCGAGTGGGAGGCGATGTGGGAGCTTGAAGAACGGGAGCGGAAGAAGAATCCGAGCTCTTCAGGTAGGAGAGGACCCGTAGTTGTTGTTCCCTTGGGATGTTCTATCCTTGAGATGCTCTTTCCTTGATTGTTCTTTTGTTTCGTGAGTCGAGGAGTTAGATTCGAGGACGAATCCTTTTTAGGTGGGGAGAATGTAATATCCTGATCGTCATTTCAACGTAGGTTTTAAAAATAATCGCGGAGTCGCCTGGAATTTTGGTAAAGCGCGGGAAGAGAAAAAATAAAATTGTGGGATAGCATTAAATTGAAAAATGAATGAAAATAATTTTAATAAAAAAAAACCTTTTAGGGGCTAGTTGGAGGGTGGGCTTGCCACCTTGGGCCAAAGGGCCCAAGAGGGTGGCCACACCCCACCCCTTAACCCTAGCTGCCCCCCTTTTATTTCTTTGTGGCCACCACCCCCTCCTTTCCCACCCCAGGCCGCCACTCTCCCCTCCCATTGCGCCACCCCACCTTCCCCCATTGCTGCTGTCCCTTGGTGCTAGGAGAAAGCGAGTAGGAAGGAAGAAGAAGAGAGGGAAGAAGAAGAAGAAGAGAAAAGAAGAGGGGTGATCCCAAGGGGATCCCCTAGGTAACTCTATCTCTCATCCCAAACCCTTATGGTTTTGCTGTAATTAGGGTTCTTAGCATTGGAATTGATGGGGTTTAGCAATTTTATTCTCCGATTAGGGAATTCCTGCTGTCTGCCTGTAGATCAATCCATACAGCACGACTGTTTATGCAGTTTAGACCTACGAAACGATTTTTCCTACGGGTCTACCCAAAAGGAAAATTGTAGAGGATGACGAGACCTATCTAATGTATTTTTTTCAGAATGTTTTGCCGCGGGATTTAGGCATAGCATGGTTGGGAACCTTGCTGTCTGTCAGGGGTGCAGACTAGGGCAGATTGCTGTTCAGGAGTGATTTAGGAGTAGTAGATGATTTTTATGTTTTTGGTCACAATTGTGAAAAATGTAGAGAATTTAGTAATCTAACTACTGTATAAAAATAATAATTTTTAGAGCTTTACACTGTGGTTGGGGTACGTGAGAAGCTGGCTGCCCAGATTGCCAAAACAGATAATATCCTCTGTTTTGCACGTTAAGTTGCATCTTGTTAGTAACTGTAACACCCCAGTCAAGCAATGACCTAGAATGCTACCAATCTAGAAATAAACAAGGATAAACTAACTACGCCAAACACAAAAGAATTCGGCAGAACCTCCCCTGTATTGTAGTTCAAGACAGAGGTTGCAACAAGCATAAATAGAAGAAAAGAATGACACCAAGAATATAATAAAATCTAAGCAAAATGGTTTAAGGTTTCTAAAGCATTCATAGTTATAACAATTAAATAAAGAAGGGAAACATAATAAAAGAATTCTAATCCTCTATTACAATTTAAATCTGACAATCAATAATCCTTTACTACTTAAGTAATTCAAGCAAGTAGCATTTTATTTTCTTTCCTCTTCCATTATGGATAAACCGTGCAAGGTGCAACAATACTAATCAGCTCTTTTTCCCATGCATACCGATCTCATAATGATACCTAAAAAAACACAACAACAACAAGAGTGAGTCCAACGACTCAGCAAATATAATAGATAGTAACAAGTACATTTATAAACATCACTTCACAAATCCATCCATCAATCATATAAACAAGCCATGCTGTGCAAGATGATCAAAAATCTCTTTATCTCTTTCTCTTTTGCATTTTACTGGTAATGCAAAGTGTGCATCCGTCGATGCACACCCATGCCTGTACCACCTGGTACAGGGACCAATTGCCCATACTTCACAAGTATGGGGACCTTTAGCTTGTCATGTCATCAACATGATGGGGACCTCGGCGCTTAGTCATCTCGTAACCAAGACTTCAATAAATCAACATGATGCATATACATGAATGTCTCAATAAAATAAATCTTGCATTCACATCATCTATGCACCAGAAATACTCATGAACACTGTAAATTTCATTCATCCATAAACAGCCCCAATACATCCTTACCACAACCATGAACACACATATATTCATACTATAGATCAAGCATCGACCTTCCACACTATCAATTTTTAAACCATCATTATACTTGGCTTAACCGCAAGAAAACGGGGAACGTGCAGAAGGTGCCGCCTCTAGGATCTGTTCTCCACCTGAATAATAATTATAATATTTCCTAAGATATCAGTAGTGGACCTTTGCCCAAATAAAAACAAACACGAACTAGTAAATTCGTCTATCTCGGTTCCAATTCCCAAATCCTACAGGTCATCCCGCCTACCTCTGTGGACAGTCAACTTCAAAAATTCATATCTATTGGTATAGGAGTCTGAATAGGGTGTTCTTTGACTTTCTGAAAAGATAATTAAATTATCTGACTAAACCTAGTTGGTGAGCCTCCCTGATTTGGCCATCTTCTTCCTACACCATCTAATTTTCTAAAACATCAGTTTCACGTTGGGTTCTCTGGACAGAGCACTAAAAAAGCCATAACTTCCAGGCCGAGTGTCTGAATCATAATTTCTTGACCTTCCTAGAAAGCTAAGACAATTATATACAACTTTCATAACATAGAGATCCTCTGATTCGCCCGTTTTTCTAATCGCCCAATCCAATCTACCAAAATCTGACAGAAATCTCCCGATCTGCAAAACAGTCTTACAAGAAAAATCACAACTTCTGCTACAAAGGTCCGATCGACACGTTCTAGCACTTCATGGAAAGATAACGACGTCCTCTACAACTCTCTAGGAGAAGTCCAGATCTGAACCCCCACGAAACTACCCCAAAACAGCCGTCCAACGAAATCTGCCCTAGTAGTCCAGAATACCGACATTGAAACAACTAGCAAAAAGATGCCTTCAATTGGGGAACAACGGGGATTACCTTTGACGAATCGCTGTAGACTGCGATGAACGCCCTACAAACTCCTCCTCTTCTCCTTTTCCCCCTTTTTTCTTCCTCTTCCCTTCCTCCGGATCCAATTGCCTTGCGCTTCATTGGGGGAGGGGAAAGGGCTGTTGGAGTGGGCGCGCAAGGGGGCAGGGTGGGGCGGCACAAGGGCAGGGAGGAGGGGAGGGGCGGCGCACAAGGGCAGGGAGGAGGGGAGGGGTGGCGCACAAGGGCAGGGAGGAGGGGTGCGGCTAGGGTTGGACCTCCCCCCTCTAGGCCGGATTTCCCCTGGGCCAAGGCCCAGGCCCAGGTTGCCCGAAAAAATTTAGAAAACCCCCCAAAAACTCGTTATTCACTCTTTCCTTTAAGGTCCATCTCTACAAGCAACAATTACTAATTGATAGACTTTTGGGATATTACAGTAACAAAATAAAAATAAGTGATCTACATGAAAGTGAAGGTATTTAAGTGAGGAATCCATAAATATATCTTTCTCTGTAAAAGGTTTAATAATTTTAAAGATACAAAAAAATTAAGCAACGCTACTACAGCGAGTAGAGGTAGAACCGTTAAGCGGAGAGAAATGTTGTGGGGGTTTTAGGGTTTAGTGATATCTTTACATCTTAAGTTGTGTTTTCATTACTGTAGTATTATGCTGAGAGGTACTTTTGGACAGGTGATTTTGCTCCTGAACATGCGTGATTGCTTCGCTTCAACGGTAGAGGCAAGTAAACGTAGCGGATGTGCTACTGTTTCACTCGTTAATCATTCTACATTCACACTAGTTAGTTCTCTTAATTTGAGATGTTATGCCATGGTTACATACTTCCTTAATGTGGTCTATGTGGTAGCTATTTAGCAATCAATTGGTTATGCCTTGATTAAAATGTTTGTGGTTATGTGGTATAGTTTTTGATGAAACAAATGTAGTTGTGAGGTAGTATTCTTAATGAACATATTGTGGTCAAGTGGTAGAATTCTTAGTGAATATATTGTGGTTTTAGTGATGGTATTCTTAATGAATATATGGGGGTCTATGTTGTAGTATTCCCTATGAATCGATGGATTATGATCTTGGTGGATCAAATATGGATTATGCGGTATTGTCCTTATTGAATCATATATGGATTATGAGGTTGTATTCTTGATGAATATAATGCTAATATTTGTGGTTAAATTATTATGAATCATTCATATCATTCATAACATGTCATGATATTTACATTGTGGATGTCGCCGCTTATAGCCGCGACCGTACTGGTACAGCATCGTACATTACCGTAATATGATACACACTCTTACCCTATTGGGTAAGGGTGCAATGGATCATATGCATTACATTGTGGATAGATCATTTGCATACTTATGCAATGTATTGTGGTATGAGGAATGTGACTGTGGTCGTGGAATGGGGTTCACCCCTTGTGGTATGGTAGGGATTGTGGCATGTTGTGCGACTAAATTGGTAGTTTGTGGAGTGGTTTAGTGGTATCCTAGGGTAATATGGGTCCTGAGGTGTTACAATTTTTCAAGTGCAGACTTCGATGATTCGGAAGATTTCTTCGACGGCGATTCAACCCAATTCACGGAGCAAGGCAAGTCACACTCCTTGATCATGTTGATCCTAGATTATAAAATAAAATTATGTTGTTTTAAGTCATTCTGCATGCATATTTTTATTCAATTTATTTCAATTCTAGTTTTAAATTTAGTTAATGCCTATTTGTATTTGCTATTACGTTCTTTGACATTTATTCCTGAATACCTTATCACCCTAGAATAAAACTCTGGTTAGTACACTAGTATAGACTAGAGAATTTTGTATTAAATGTTTAGACCTGCTTAGACATAATTTTTATTTTAGGATAACTTTTTCACATAAAATGATAAGCTTTTAAAAAGTATTCTTGACTTCGGTGAGTCAAGAAAGTCTATGGAATATTTCAAAACAAAATATAAACTTGATTTAGACTTAGACTAATGTATAGGTAGTGGGTGCTAGCATGTATTGTTGTTTAGTGATAATATGGATTGTTAGGCACAAAGGGTATGTGGTTTGAACCTAAGTCAATTAAGGACCGGTCTGTGAGCTACTATTATAAAGTCACACCGTACTATCACAAGTCTGGTATAGGATAGACCTGGCTAAGTCATTTATGAAGTAACAAACTTAGTTTCGCTATAGGCTGAATGTGAAGGTGGCGTAGTTCGCGAGAAGTCTCACATGGCACAAGAGGGGGCTCTAATTTGTGGATTCAAGTTGTGGTAAAATCTTAGTGGTGGCATAGCTAATTTGGCAATGAAACATTGTAACAGACTTGTCATGAACTCTTAGTCGCACATCTAAGGTAGCATGCTAATCGCGTGCACAACAAGAGGACATGCCTTGTGGGTAAGTTATACACCTCTATAGTGTAATAAACTATCCTAGATAGTCGTGCCCATGATCATGGACAAGCTGAGTAAAGTTTTTCATAGATCAAACTTTAGTTTTCAAAATGATTTCCAAAAAGGCATATGGATGGATGGAATCCATACGAGATCATTGGAAAAAATGGTCCGGGTAGGATGCCCGTGGTTAGATTAGTATGGGGGATGGATCTGCACTAAAGATATTAATTTTATTTATGATATTATTTTTACTTACTGTATTAAATTTAGCAATTCTAATCTACTTACTCTATTTTTTAAATGCTGCTTTACTCTCAAACTAACCCTTTATGTCTTTCTTTATAGCCTTAATCATTATATTGCATTTTTCCGTGTGACTTGCAGAGTACATATTTGTACTCACCCTAACTTTCACATCTCAGAGGACGATGACTTCGACTTCGGTGAGGATAACGATGAGTAGGCCACGTCTTACAACCATTCGCTTGTAGGTTACTACTTTATTGTTCTTCTTCCGCAGTATATATTTAATTCTGGTTTATGAACCATTGATGTTAACTTTGGTCATCAGGCCTATATTTAGTAAATGAATAAATGTTATTTAGCATGATATGTATCTTTGTTACCCATTATGTGCACTAGCTGATTTTAGACTAGTGAGATTTACATAGAGTACCCAAAAGTCATTGCTCTGGGGTCCGACAGAGATGGTATTAGAGCTATAATGACCTTAAGATGTGACCGTAGATAAAATAGAATGGTTCAACCCTAAGGACTTTTCTAAATAACCCATAATTTCAAAAAGTTTTGCTTATTCTTACTTCTCAATCTTTGCTTACCCTTATTTCTCAATCCTTCCTCATCATTATGTCGTTACTGGAAAACCCATTTCTAACTCTTCCCCTATTCAAACAATTATAGATGGACATTGATCAAGATGCAACTAATGATGGATGGAATATAGGCCTTCAACGACTACTCCATCATTTGGGTTTCTAACGTCAAGCTATCTACATGCACTAGAGAAACAACCATGGAGAACATACAATGGGACATCGCATTACCTTACTCATCACCAAGCAAACTCGACAAGGAAGTCTTCACTACTACTTTAAAGGAAGCAGTTACTCATTTGAAAGGGCCAAGCAAGAAGCAGCTCGCAAAGTAGTTCTTCATCTCTGCCGTCATTTCAATCTTCGCATTGGAGGATCGTGCTTTGTATCTCAAGAACCATGAAGGACCACACCAAGGTAGCCCTTGCCCCTTTAGGATAAGCTATTAGGCTAGCTATTAGACAATGTTATGAGCTATCAAGTTTTCTCTTTTGTTAATAGCCGCAACCATTACCTGGTATTACCATAATAAAGGCTTTTGCTAAGTTAAAGTTTTTGTGTTGGGTTGTGCAAGACGTCCCCTATTTCTCCCTTGGTGTTGAGTCTCCTCTCTCCTAATTCCTAAAAGCATCAAGCAAATGGTGCATACCAAGAACAATGACAACAGTAACAACAACAATGACATTCTTCCTCCACCTCTTGCCAATGAACCCAACTGGGCTCAGATGATGGCTAACTAGAATCAACTCATTCAACTACTAGTGCAGACCATTAACAACCCTGCACCACCTGCTCTGCTAAGGCCAACTCAAGCTCCACAATCAAGACTACCAGAATTTATGAGGATGCGTCCCCCTACCTTCTCTAACAGCACTGACCAAATGGACGCAGATGATTGGCTCAGAGCCATAGTAAAGAAACTGGACATTGTCTAATGCAGCAACCGAGAAAGAGTTTTGTTCGATTCTAATCTGCTAAATGGACCAGCTTCAGAATGGTGGGACACATACAACGCCGCTCATTCCAACACACAAGCTATCGCTTGGAATGAGTTCGTTCAAAGCTTTCACAAAGCTCATATCCCCACTAGCACTATCAATCTTAGAAAGAAGGAATTTCGAGCTCTTCGATAAGAAAGCTGCTCTGTGAATGAGTACCTACAGAATTTCAACCAGTTGGCATGTTACGCACCAAAAGACGTTTCTACAAATGAAGCCAAGTAAGAAAGATTCCTCGAAGGACTCAATGATGACCTGTCAATTCAACTCCGACAACTATGCTGATTTTCACCAATTGGTTAGTAAGGCTATCCGTCAGGAGTCCAAGCATCAAGAGATGGAGAACTGGAAGAGATGGATATATGCCTAGTATACAAATAACAGAAGCTTTCCCAAAGTTAGAAGAACTTTACCGTAGGCCAACAGATTCCAACCGGCATCGTCAACCGGAGAACAAGTCCTAGTAAACATTGCTCCCAAGATCAAAACAACAAAGCCTTGATAGTTGGCTTCCCACAGAAGGACCTGAACTCAATAGTAGGAGTAACATATTTCAACTGCCATGAGACTGGGCACTATGCAAATAACTGCCCTAAGAAGCAACAAGTAGCAAGGATGATCAAATATAGTAGTTAGTAACAAGTACATTTATGCACATCCCTTCACAAATCCATTCTTCTACCATATAAACAAGCCATGCTATGCAGGATGATCAAAAACTCTTTATCTCTTTCTCTTTTGCATTTTACCGGTAATGCAAAGTGTGCATCCGTCGATGCACACCCATGCCTGTACCACATGGTACAGGGACCAATTGCCCATACTCCACAAGTATGGGGACCTTTAGCCCGTCATATCATCAACATAACGGGGACCTCGGCGTTTAGTCATCTCGTGACCAAGACTTCAAATAATCAACATGATGCATACGCGTGAATGCTCCAATAAAATAAATCTTGCATTCACAATATCTATGCACCAGAAATACTCATGAACACTGTAAATTGCAACACCCCTATATAGCACTAAAACATTGTTACCACAACCCTAAACACACATATATTCATACCATTGAACAAACATCGAACTTCCACCTTATTAATATTAAACCATCATTATACTTGCCTTAACCGCGAGATAACGAGGGACATGCAGAAGGTGCCGCCTCTGGGATCCGTCCTCCACCTGAATAATAATTATAATATTTGCTAAGATACCAGTAGCGGACCTTTGCCCAAATAAAACAAACATGAACTAGTAAAATCGTCTATCTCGGTTCCAATTCCCAAATTCTTTCAGGTCATCCCGCCTACCTCTGAGAACAGTCAACTTCAAAAATTCATATCTATTGATACAAGTGTCCGAATAGGGTGTTCTTAGACTTTCTGGAAATATAATTAAATTACCTAACTAAACCTAATTGGTGAGTCTCCCTGATTCAGTCATCTTCTTCCCGCACCATCCAATTTTTCTAAAACATCAGTTTCACGTCGGGTTCTCTGGACAGCGCACTAAAAATGCCATAACTTCCAGCCTGAGTGTTCGAATAGTAATTTCTTGATCTTCCTGGAAAGATGAAACAATTATCTACAACTTTCATAATATGGAGAACCTCTGATTCTGCCGTTTTCTATTTGCCAAAACCAATCTACCAAAAACTGAGAGAAAACTACCGATCTGCAGAACAGTCCTACAAGAAAAATCATAACTTTTGCTACAAAGGTCGGATCGACGCGTTCTAGCACTTCATGGAAAGATAAAGTCATTCTCTACAACTCTCTAGGAGAAGTCCAGATCTAAATCCCCCCGAAACTAACCCAAAACAGCCGCCTAACCCGATCTGCCCCGGTAGTCCAGAAAATCGACATTGAAACATCTAACAAAAAGGGGGTACCTGTTCCACCGGTAGAAGAGCTTCAATGGGGGGAAGAGGAACTACTAGAGGGGCGGCACCAGGGCAGGGAGCGGTGCACCAAGGCAGGGGAGGGGCGGCTCACAGGGTGGCGCAGGGGGAGGCGCAGGGAGGCGCTCGGCCAGGGGAGGGAGAGCGCAGGGGGAGCCGCTCAGCCAGGGGAGTGAGGGCGCAGGGGGAGGCGCTCGGCCAGGGGAGGGGCGGCTCACAGGGGCGCAGGGGGGGCGCAGGGAGGGGCAGGGTGGCTGCAAGGCAGGGGGAGGGGAAGCTAGGGTTTGGGGAGGGGTGCCTCCCCCCTTTGGGCCACAGCCCAGGCCCAAGTTGCCGGAAATTCAGAAAAAACCCCTCTCTAAAAGAAAAAATTAAACTTGGAATATTACACAATTAATCGATTAACTCTCGAATCACTTTTGGGGTATTACAGTGTATCAAGATTTGAAGAAAATATTTTTGTGCAGTGCTATGAAGAAAGAAATAGCAGAACATGTGGCAAGATGTGATGTGTGTTACAAGATAAAAATAAATCATCAAAAACCCTTAGGATTACTACAACAATTATCAGTTCCAGAATAGAAATGGGAGGAGATCGGTATGAATTTCGTTACTAGACTCCCTAAGTAATATATGAGTTATCATTTCAAGTTTTATATGGGAGAGAATGTAGAACATCATTAAATTGGATAGAAACTGAAGAGTGACAGTACCTTGGACCTCAAGTAACTCAAGACGCAGAAGCTCATGTAAGAATAATCAGGGACAAATTGAAGGTAACTCAGAAGTGTCAGAAAAGTTATGTAGCTAACTGCAGGAAAGAGTTAAGCTTTGAAGTAGGTGATTTGAATATCCCAAAAGTCACTCCATTCAAGGCTATACGAAGATTTCAGATGAAAAGAAAGTTAGCTTCAAGATACATGGGTCCATAAATATTACAAAAAAGAGTAGGAGAAGTGGTATATGAACTGCAACAAACGCTAGACTTGACAAGGATTCATAATGTATTTCACGTGTCAAAACTACAAAAGGGTCTACGACAGCCAACACATGAGATACCAATAGAAGATGTTGATTTAGAAGAAATTCTAACAAATCAAGATGAACCAGCGTAGATACTTGAGACAACAAAAAGGCAGTTGAGAAACAGAAACATCAGATTTTGCAGAGCCCATTGGAGAAACCACATTGCATAAAAACAACTTGGAAAAATGTAACACCCCAAGACCCACATTACCCTAGAATGTCACTAAACCACTCCACAACTAGCCAGATTAGAAGGTAAAATAAACTGGCAACATCTCCTAAAACATGATAAGCTAAACGGAAGCATAACGAAACAAAAGTAATAGAAAACTATTAATTAAGGAACAACCACTAGTTTTAACCAAATAAAGTGAACCACAGTCTAGCATTATTAATTAAAAGTGATCAACAATGAGGAAAAAAGGTAAATAACTAGAGACTCCTCATATTCATTACAGCATAAATCATGAAATGGTATGTAATAGTATTGTGCCGCTCTATCCTTCCCATGCATGCTCAAGAATCACTTGGAAGGGGAAAAACAAGAGTGAGATAAAAATCTCAGCAAACAAACTGTTTAACAAGCTAATTAAACTACAATACTTTAAGCATCAATAATTATTTTCCACAATGACCACATTTATAGTCTTAACCATAATTACTACTAATAATCATAAAACATTAACAATTAAGTATCGTTTGCCAACTTCATAACCGCAACCACCATTACTACCAACATCAGTAAGCATTAACATATTTTATTCACTAACCATATTATTTTCCACAACCACAGCCACTACAACAGTTACCACAAGAGAAATACCTCATGTCACAACCACAACCACTACCATACCACAGGGGGTGAACCCCACTCCACGACCACAACCATATTACTCATACCATAAGTGACCCTTATGGGCCAATTCCACATAAAAAGCTAAGAAGCTGCATAAGTATACAAATAATTCATCCACAACACATTGCATAAGTAGGCAAATGATCCATCCACAATGAAAATGCATATGAATACATAGCCATATTTCTTATACCACAAGTGACTCTCATGGACCATTCCACATAAGAAGCTAAGAAGCTGCATAAGTATACAAATAATTCATCCACAACACATTACATAAGTATGCAAATAATCCATCCACAATGAAAATACATATAAATGCATATGATCCACTACACCCGTACCCAACAAGGTAAGAGTGTGCATCGTACTACGGTAATATACGATGTTGTACTGGTACGATCGTGGCTATGTGCAGCGACATCCACGATGCAAATGACATATCATGATATGATATACATGATTCATAAGAATGTAACCACAAAGATCAACAACATATTCATCAAGAATACTACCTCATAACCCACATATGATTCATTAAGAACAATACCACATAATCCCGCAATTTACTCATCAAGAGCATAAACAATTGATTCATAAAACTACTACCACATAGACCACAACATATTCATGAAGAATACTACCACGTAGACCACACTATCTTCGTAAAGAATACCACCCCCATAACCATATTTGTTTCAGTAAGTATAATACCACATAAACCACATCCGATTCTTCAAGAAAATAAACAATCGATTCATAAAAATGCTACCACATAGACCACAATAATGATAGCATGTAGCAACGACAAAGCATCTCGGATTAAAAGAATTATCTAATGTGAATGTAGTAAAATTAATAAGTTAAATGGTAGCATCATCCGTTATATTTACTTACTTCTACCGAAAAAGTGAAGCGCTCAAACCCGGTCAGGAGTGAAGCCACCTATCCAAAAAATCATCCCTCAGCTTCGAACTACAGCAATGTATACATAACTTAAGAAAATAAAATACCACTAAACCAAAACCCAACAATACCCTCTCAGCTCGTCAATCCTACGCCCAACCCACTGCAGCAGCATTGCTTGTTTTTTTGTATCTATAAATCTACTAGGCCAAGCACCCTATTTTTATTCTGCTGCTACAGGGGTGTAAAATATCATGAAAAACAGATGACAGACTCTACTTCGGCGATCTGGCCAGCAAGATTCTAACGAATCCCACCTTCTATATAATACTCTAAAATTCATGATTTTTCTACAGAATTTAGTTATTGGGTTTTGTACAACTTTCGTTATTGTGGGTAAAATTATAAAATTCATTTACCCCTTTGAAACTACACCTGAATAGCAACCAGTTTCAGACTATTCCTCTGATATACAGCAAAGTTCTCGACTCTGCTGCGCCCAAACCCCACAGCCAAAAAATCTAAAACAATTACAGAAGCTAGGTTTTGATGTCCTCTACAACTTTAATGTTGGCCAGATCCACATGAAAAATCGTTTTGATGCTCTAATCTAGTCAAACAGACAGGTTGCTCGAATCTACCTACGCGTAGACAGCAAATTAACGCTAATCGGTTAATTACCTTGCTAGAACACTACTAATCCCGATCCATGAACCCTAATTACATCTAAAACTAGGAGGATTGAGGTGGAAAAAATTACCTAGGTGATCCCTCAATATTACCCCTCTTCTCTCTTCTTCTTCCTCTTTTCTCCCCTCCTTCTTCTCCCTTCTCTTCCTTCTCTTATCCCTTCCCTTGTTTGATCTCTCCTTTGCAGCAAACAGTAGGGCAGCAGGTTGTGGAGAGAGGTGGAGGCACAAGGAGGTGAGGGGGGTGGCGGCCAAGAGGGAAAAGCGGGGAGGGGGTGCGGCCAAGGGGTATTTAAGGGGGGGCAGCTAGGGTTTGGGTGGTGGGAAGGGGGTGGTACAGCTGGCCTATTGGGCTGGCTGGCCTAATGTGGCTAGCCCACCCCTCCAGGCAGCCCAAAAATCTGATTTTTATTAATTAATTTATTTTTCACTTTAGACAATTCTGTATTTTTTTTCCTGCCTCTCACGATTCACTAAAAAACTGAGAAACTCGGTGATTCTGCTAAACATTCCCAGGGACGCCGTAAAGACGTTCATGGCATTACAGAAAAGAAGTCGGATCTACAGTAAGATTTTCTCAACCTATTCCCTAGCCCAAGTTAATCTCGAGGTTGAGGTTCTTTTTAAGGGGAGTAGGTTGAAACACCTCAAAAATTCAAATTGAATTTTGTTTCTTGTGTGAGTTTCTTTTGAATTCAAATTCTTACCCAATTCGGCAAACTCCCTTTGATTTCTGCTTTCCAACTCGGGCCCTACCATTTTCTCCTTAGCCCGATGTTGTTCAAGAAACCACCGGTGTCCTTTGCACCTTCCTGGCCATGCGGCCATCCCTGTTTTGTTCGTGCCGCAACTCCCTTCTCCTTTCACACGTGAACCGTTCCAGCTCCGTCGCGCGTCACTTCATCAGAGGCCAGTTGATGCCTTTCTCGAGCCACACTAGTCTCCAGCTCAGTTTGCCGAGCGCGCTACATTTCTACGCGCTATGCAGCCAACACGCGTACTCGACTACCATGCCCCGCTCCCTCAGCCTACATGGCATCATCAAGGCCGTAGTAATACCCTGTCACTTCACCTGTAAGCCAGCCTCACTGACCGAGCTTGGCCATCACCAAGTCCACCACACAATAGCACTGTCATCCTCGGTCTCCTGCTTGCACCACCTATCTTCACTTCTTAAAGCCTACCATGCCCTTAGATACCTTCATGACCACCATAAGCCACTCCCCATAGCACACATTGCTCACCGGACCACTGCAGCACTGTTGCCATTGTTCCTTGAGCCAGTAAGCCTCTCTAGCCCTTTTCTTGCTCCAACTAGTGTTTTTCCAATTCCCAGCTTTGGTTGGACCCTTAGGCCACTAGGAACCCAGAGCCAAGCTCACCGAGCTGAATCATAGCCTCCTCCTCGCCGGTACCGTTCTTCGCCATCATGCGTAGAGCGTCTTCAGTGGATAGCCTTGCGTGAGCTTTCCCAGCCAAATCTAGCACTGCCATTAGGTTCATCAAGTTTTGTAGATGGTGAAAACCCTCGTCATTTCGCCGGAACTCCACCGTAGCAGCCTTATGCCAAGCCCCGGCATTGTGCCTTGTGCCATTTAAATGATTTAATTACAGTATTTACATTATTATTATTTACACAATATTATTTAATTAAAATAAATATTCGGAGTGACATGTAAATTAGATATGTTCTACCACTGAAAAATGTCTTGTTTAATTTGAAACCACATTCACCTTAACAACATAGTAATATTTAATTATGGTATAAATAATTGTAGAATGGTTCATCCAAAACTTTGATACTACTAAGTGACTTGGCATTTTACCTGTAGATTTATTTAAATGGTTCTAGGGTTAAAGGTGCATCATGGAAAGCCATTACATGGTTGGAGTCCACAACCTTACCCTAGGGAGGAGGCTTGTGTAGATAGGTGGTGGTGGCTTGTGTAGATGGGTGGTGGTGTCGTAGAGCACTAAGGATCTGGGTGTGGATGGCTGTCTCGTGGTGAAAAGTAAGGATTGAAACCTTATGCCGAGTACAAGATACAGAAATCGCTCAACCACAAGTGTTGACTTGTCAACTCTGGTCTAGTAGCTGCTCAACTCAATTGAATCTCTACATAAGGTAGGGGTGAAGCGGCGTGGTATGGGGGCAACAAAACCATACATAATAATGGTAGGTCCACACAAATTGGGTGAGAGCATTCCAAATTGGCCAATGGATACACGAGTTTGTGTAGTGTAAAACCTATTGGGTAGAGGCTATATAAAGAGATGAGCAGGGAAACACCTTGTTATCTCAGCTTAGTCCCACACGAAAATGTTGCATGTCTACAGTTTGGCATTATGAGTCAGAGGTATCTTGTGGGTAAAGTTGGGCAACTCTGCAGAGTGAATTAAATGGTATTCAAATACACCGTGCTTTTGGTAAATGAAGATGTGTTTAATAGGTGATTCCAATAGCAAGGTATAAGTAGATTTCTTTATGTTTTAGTTTGAGTAATCAACTGTTAAAAATCCTCTTACTTTTAAGAAGTTGTAGTTTTGTTATTTCATATTACAACTGTGTACAAATAAAATTGCATCCACACTCTCATTAATAAAAATAGTATATTCCCAACATTGACAATCTTGACAAATAGATAAATTAGGATTTACTCTTATGACTTGCTGGGTATGGTTGTACTGATTACTTACTAAACAACAAATAGAAGAACAATGTGACAACGATGAATAGGTTGTTGATGAAGATACGGAAAAGCCCTACTTCATCGACGACCAGTGGTTTTAGTTCTTAGCCTTGCTCAAATATGCCTATGAAAGTTTCTTTTGTGTTGTAAGATAACTTTGGGCTTGTACGCCCGCTACGTCCAAACTTAGCTTTTAAGCCATACGTCTGTAATAAAGTCTAGTTCTTTTGTTGTAAGCATGTGTTGAACTAATGCTCATTCATGTACAGTCCTGGGCAGTTGCGAGGATTACTAAAGCTTCCAGAAATAGGGGTGTTATGGTGTCTACCACTTGGCTAATGTTTTATAGGCTTTTGATAAGTTTCAGCCACTTTTGTAGAAGTTCTAGCTATTTGGTGATTCATTCTTCATTGAACCTTCCAAGCTTCATGAAAGGGCCCAAAGTAAGTAAGAGAAACTGATGGCGGAAGCGATTCCTACCACCACACACCTCCGTCCCCAACTCGAGGCACCACATAGAAAGGTCTAGGATAATATTGTAATAAATCATTGTTAAATTAATTTATAGAGCTAAAAAAATAAATTTCATAAAGTTTGCATTTTATCAGGTTTGTTGTCAGATAAACTGTCTAACCACTAGCTTGTTGCCGGTCAGACCGTTGGTGTGTTGCCGGTTAGACTGTGCCAAGCGGAATTACCGAACTTTTAATGGCAATTGTAATTTTCCAAAACAGGTGTTTTGCATTGAGTATGACCAATCTAACCGGCCCATGGTTGGCAGTCAGACTGGCCATGAAAAATTGCTTCTGTGATTTTAGGAAATTGGTTTTTGGATGATTTGAATTATCATTGGTCAGTGCACTTATATTGCATGAAGTATATTTTAGTTAATGTGAGTCAAGTTATGAAGAACTTATACCCAAAAATAATTTAATTGTCTTTGGATATGTATAAAGCTTTGGAGTCAACTGTTGTTGTCGGCAAAGATTGAGGCTACGCTCGTAGAGGAACTGAGGCTTAGAACGGTCAAAGATGTCGGATGAGATGGTTAAGCTCAAGCATGACACAAGAAAGATGAAAAATATTAAAGAAAATGTTCGAGTGATGGGTTGCACCAAGTGCTTGGTTGGTCCAAGTGAGGCGTAGTCTGGTGGAACCAGAATAGGAGGGACTCGTCGATGCATCGTAAGCCATTTGTGCACCTACATGTGGTGACCATAGTGATTGCTTGCAAGGAAATATGAAGATCGAGTCAAGTGGAGGGTATTTTGAAAATTTGCCAAATACCATAAACTTTGTTGGACCAAAACCATGGTGCTCGAGTGATGCTTGGATAAGCGGTTTAGGTCAAGGAGATGCTGAGAAGATCAAGTAGATCAAAAACTAAATATTTAGTGGATTCAGGCTCATATGCTTGCCACCTGTCAGACCGCTACGACGTCGTCGGTCATACTACTATTGTGTCACCAGTCGGATTGCATCTTAGTGTTCGGTCAGACCACTCAGGTGTAGAGCCTAAATCTTTGGTTTTTGAGTTTGATGCCTTGTTCTTGGCTTTCAATTTTGATCTTCGTAGCTCTGTAGCTATTAAAGTGAAGAATATGATAATACATAGGGGAAAATTAGTGAGGCACCATTTATCTCCTCTCTGTTGCCTATATGGTCCTATAAGGAGTATCAGAGTCTAATTAACTCTTCTTGATATATCTTAACTGGCTTTAGAGCCATGGTATCAGACAAGTATTCAACCAAGTCATCCGTCTTTAATGGGGTTGTCCTTTCCTATTGAAAAGCCCAGATGTCCTCTTATATCAAAGCTCAAGGACACTTAATTTGGCTCAAAAATGAAAATACTTATGTTGTGCCTGCCATTGACTAGATAATTACACCAGATGTGGAGGCAAACAACGAGACACGAAAATTTCTGATTTAGGGGCTTAGTCGATCTAAGTTTGAGCGAGTAGCTTGTTTGAGGTCTACTCATGAGATTTGGAATACCCTTACTAACTACTATGAGGATTCTACCGCAATTAGAGAAGTGATATAGAACCAACTTAAGAAAAAAATACTCAAAGATTGAGCAAAAACTTGGTGAATTCTTGGACAAGTTGGGGGGAAGGTTTAACAAGATTATCCATGATTTGCATGCTATTGGCTTGACATTATATGACTGTAAGAATACACGCCAACTATTTAGTGCACTTGATGTGAAAGTTTGAGGATGAAGATCACTTCTATTAATGACAACACTGTTATGAGTGAGCATACCAAGATAAGCTCTACTCAAGGTTGAAGACACATAAGACTTCATCTCACGCCCCTCCAAGACAGAGTTGATGGTTTTTGTTATTGACCCTACTCAAAGTAGCACTTCTAGTCCTTTGAACTTTGGTTCTTTTGACATGAAGTCCAAGAAGCTCAACTACCTAAGTTAGTCAGTTGGGTCCATACCGCTCTTGAGAATGTCAACATGAATGATGTGGACTTAGAGGCTAAGGATGACAAGGACGACTCCAAGAGCAAGCAGAAAATCTAGTACTTCACCGGCATGTGCAGCCAAGGGCATCATCACTGACGTCGACACTTCCGACAATGATGAGTCCTACAATGATACCAGTGAAGTATATGTCCCTTGAATCAACAAATGAAGTGTGATCTTGTTGCAACGAAACTAAATCTAAAGAAATAAGCTAAGGTAATCAAGAATTAGGATCTTATCATTGACAACCTAAATCTAAAAATATCCATAATTCTTGGTAATGAAAACTGTGAATCTTATTTGTCCTTACATGATCAATTATCTAGGCTTAGATCTGCTCATTCTTCTTCTGTTGTCGTGCAATGGCGGACTAGTATTCATGTACCGAAGCTAAACGGGCACGAAAGGAAGAATAGAATCCCACTTTCGCTATGCTTTGTGGCTCTCATAAGTGCAATCGCGAACTAGTATTCATGGATTCTCAAGGTCGAATTCTCTTGGTAAACAAAATGAAAATTCGAAGACCACGTGTATCGTTCGTTACTCACGTTTTCTTTTCGCTTTCTTAACGCCGGTTTTCTTTGTAAAATGTTTTCTTTTCATGCTAGTTTGAATTATTGTAAAAGTGATGGTTTGAATTAGTAGTCCGTGGTTGGATAGAACATCAATGCGCCAATCACTTGACCAAGTATTACTCTGCATGCTTGCCTCTGCAGCAGGGCGCCTGCCACTTGGCCAATGTCTTACAAGCTTTTGATAAGTTTCAGCTGCCTGGTTCGTTTTTTAAAAAGAACAAAAAAGAAAAAACAGCATGTTTTTTCTTTGCAGAAGTTCTAGCTATTTGATGAGTCGTCCTTCATGAACCTTCTGAGCTTGGTGAAAGGCCCAATGTAAGTAAGAGAAACCAACTACTGCGCCCCTTCGCCACCAACCCCTCACCCACTACTACATAAAATGTTATTACAAACGGTTGAAAAATATTATCACAGACGGTTTCGTGAGCCGTCTAAATTTATGGATCAGTAATGAAATATGGTCATCACAGACGACTTTTGAACCATCTGTGCTATTTAACTATCAAAAACAATTTGCAGTTGAAACCGTCTGTGACACTTATATATCACATACGGTTTCCACTGGAAACTATCTATGATATTCTTTTCTTTTCCTAAATCTATTTCTGTTTATTGGCTAGCCTCACAAATTGCTAGCTATTCCCTCTCAAACAAGCAGATCAACAAATACATACATCTAATTCACATTCAATCATTTCAAAACAAAAATATCTATTTCGCAAATCAATTAATTGAAATAAAATAAAATATCTATTAACAAATATACATGTACAATTAAAGTCAATCTGTAAACCCCAAAAAGTGATTCGAGAATTAATCGATTAATCGGAGGGAATGACCAAATAGAAAAGGGTTAATTAGAGATTTCCAGAGGGGAAATTTCTGAATTTTTGGCAACCTGAGCTTGGACCTGGGCTTTGGCCCAAGAGTTGGCCAGCCAAAAAGGGGGGGAGGTGCCCCTCCCCTAAACCCTGGCCGCCACCCCTTCTCCCCCTCTCCTCTCCCCTTGAGGCGCAGCCCCTCCCCTCCTCCCTGTCCAGGGCGCAGCCCCTCCCCCTCCTCCTTGCCCTTGTGCGCCTCTCTTCCCTGCGTATCCGGAGGAAGGGAAGAGGAAAGGAAAGAAAGAAAAAGGGGGAGAGGAAAAGAGAAGGAGTTCGTGGGGTGTTCATCGTGTTCTTCAGCAATTCGTCAAGGGTAACCCCTGTTTTCCCCAATTAGATGTATATTTTAGTTGTGGTAGCAATGTCGGTACTCTGAACTGATACGATAGATTTCGTTGGGCAGCTGTTTTGGATTAGTTTCATAGGGATTCAGGTCTGGACCTCTCCTAGAGAGTCGTAGAGAACGTCGTTATCTTTCCATGAAGTACTAGAACGTGTCGATCGGACCTTTGTAGCAGAAGTTATGATTTTTTCTTGTAAAGACTGTTCTGCAGATCGGGAGTTTTTGTCAGATTTTGGTAGATTGGATTGGGCGACTAGAAAACGGGAGAAACAGAGGATCTCCATATTATGAAAGTTGTAGATAATTGTCGTAGCTTTCCAGGAAGTTTAAGAAATTATGATTTGGACACTCGGGCTGAAAGTTATGGCATTTTTAGTGCTCTGTCTAGAGGACCCGACGTGAACATTAATGTTTTAGAAATTTGGATGGTGCGGGTAGAAGATAGCCGAATAAGGGAGGCTCACCAACTAGGTTTAGTCAGATAATTTAATTATCTTTCCAAAAAGTCAAAGAACACCCTATTCGGACTCCTGTACCAATAGATATTAATTTTTGAAGTTGACTGTCCACAGAAGTAGGCGGGTTGACCTGTAGGATTTGGGAATTGGAACCAAGATAGACGAATTTACTAGTTCGTGTTTGTTTTTATTTGGGAAAAGGTCCGCTACTAGTATCTTAGCAAATATTATAATTATTATTTAGGTGGAGGACAGATCTCAGAGGCGGCACCTTCCGCGTGTTCCACGTTTTCTCGCGGTTAAGGCAAGTATAATGATATAGTATGAATATATGAATGCTCATGGTTTGGCAAGGATGTTTTGGTGTTGTTTATGGGTGTTTACAATTTACAGTGTTCATGAGAATTTCTGATGCATAAATAATGTGAAAGCAAAATTTATTTTATTGAGACATTCACGCATATGCATCATGTTGATTTATTGAAGTCTTGGTCACGAGGTGACTAAGCGCCGAGGTCCCCGTCATGTTGATGACATGACGGGATAAAGGTCCCCATACTTGTGGAGTATGGGCAATTGGTCCCTGTACCAGGTAGTACAGGCATGGGTGTGCATCGACGGATGCACACTTTGCATTACCGGTAAGATACAAAAGAGAAAGAGATAAAGAGAATTTTGATCATCTTGCATAGCATGACTTGTTTATATGGTTGATGGATGGATTTATGAAATGATGTTTATAAATGTACAAGTTACTATCTATTATATTTGCTGAGTCGTTGGACTCACTCTTACTGTTGTTGTGTTTTTTTAGGTACCATTATAAGATCGGCATGCATGGGGAAAAGAACCGATTAGTATTGATGCACCTTACACGGACTATCCACAATAGAAGAGGAAAAAAAATAAAAAGCTATTTGCCTGAATTACTTAAGTAGTAAAGGATTATTGATTGTTGGATTCAAATTGTAATAAAGGATTAGAACTCTCCTATGATGTTTCCCTTCTTTATTTAATTGTTATAATAGTGAACGATTTAGAAAACTTAAACCATTCTGCTTAGATTTTATTATATTCTTAATGTCATTCATTACTTCTATTTATACTTGTGCCTAGCGTAGTTAGTTTACTCTTGATTTATTTCTAGATGAGCAGCATTCTGCGCCATTGCTTGACTGGGGTGTTACAGTTGGTATCAGAACGGGCTGTAGGTCCGTGGTTAATGAAATATTAAACTTGACACACTAAGCACTGTAGTTGGGAATGGGTTTTGCATTGCATTTATATTTTTGTCGATTATTATAGTTGATTGTGTATACAGTGTGTGAATCTGTATTTTGTTTGTGATATAGAGATGGCAAGGGGTAGAGGCCGTGGTCGTGGTCGGGGCCGGCAAGGTTCCGAACGAGGCCAGGCGGTGTCCCCACCCGAGATTCAGAACTCTGTAGCCGGGGAGGCCAGTTCTGTGGGATCAGAGGAAGAAGTTGCTTCAGCGATTCAGGGGAATCAGACCCCACCAGCTGCACTTGTTGCCGCACCCGTGATGGTACCTACGACAGTACCGGCAATGGGTGTTATGGGACTGCACCAGTGGAATGCTTTGAGGTTGGACACCTTCGATGGTTTGGGCACGCCAGTTGATGCTGCTAACTGGCTGCGGCACATAGAGAGGCATTTGGGAGTGTTGGGACTGACATCGGAGCAGCGAGTTCAATATGTGGCCTTTCAGCTGAAGGGGCAAGCGGATCTTTGGTGGGAGGGAGTCCTGTCAGCCAGAACCGCCGCCCAAGGGCCAGCGACTTGGAAAGAATTTGTGGAGCGATTCAGGAGGAGGTTTTACCCTGCCCCATTTGTGGAAAGAATGGAAGTGTCGTTGAACAGTTACAAGCAGGGCAAGATGTCAGTGTCAGAATATGAAGTGGGTTTCAATAACATAATCTGCTTTGTTCCATTTGTGGCTACCAATGAAGTGGAGAAAGCCAAGAGATTTCGCCGATGGCTCAGGCAGGAGTTTCGACAGGTGTTGGGGACCTTGGGGCTCCGTGATTTTAGCTCCTTGGTGGAGCAAGCTAGGGGCATGGAGCTAGAGATGCAGCTTGGGGAAGGACTGCAAGGTACAAGAGGTTTTGTGGCTTCTGAGAGTTCGGAGGGCAGTCAAAAGAAGAGTTTTGGAGGAGGTAGTGGGTCATCGCTGAAGCCAGTTCCCAAGAGGTTCAAAGGCCCACAAAATTCATTCAAGTCCAAGTTCACCAAGCCCAGGCATCATCTACCTTTTGATCTTCAGCAAATACTCCTATGATGCGTCTGGTCCCTGGACAGGGAATGAAATGCTTCAAGTGTGGAGATGGTCATCGTGCTTTAGAGTGTTCTTGGACTGGAGCTTGTCGCCATTGTGGTCAGGAGGGCCACAAGGCATTGGTTTGTAAGCGGAACCCCGCCAGCATCATTAAATGAGAACCGGTCCAAGCATCATCTTCAGTGCCAGCGGCTTCTTCTGGAGGGTCGGTGCAGATGCTAGCAGCCGCTCCTACTCAGCCTTGGGTGCCGCCTCAGCCTCACTACCCTTTTCCTGGAGGGATGCCACCAGGGTACTTTTGGCCGCCTTCCCCCGCGACATTGTTTCCAGCTGTGGCACCTTCAGCACCTCTTGCAGCGGCGGCACCGCCATACCCAGGTGTTGGGGCACCAGCCGCCCCAGCCTCAGTCTCCTACGCCATGCCGACTGCTGAGTCGATGGGTCGTCCCGATGTGGTGACAGGTACGCTTTTGGTGGATTCAGTGGAGGCTTTTGTTTTGTTTGACTCTAGGGTACTTTTTCCTTTGCATCTTTAGAGTTTGCTAGCCGGGCAAATTTGAGTTTGCAGCAAGCAGCTCAGTCTGTTCTAGTTAATTCGCCTGGGGGAATTCTTTCCAGTTCCACAGTCTGTCCGAGTTGTGTGCTCACTATAGATGGGGAGAACTTTATTGCTAATTTGCTGGTTATGAGGATGGAGCCGTTTGATGTTATTTTGGGAATGGATTGGTTGCATAGTTACCGTGCTGTTATATCATGCTATTGGAAGATAGTAACTCTGCAAGCGCCGTCGGGCCAAGAAATAGTTTTCCAGGGTAGTGCTCCCTCTTTTTCACCTAGTGTGCTGGCTAGTTTGTATCCTGGTAGTAGGGTAGCAAAGAGTGGATTTCTATTGTCTCTAGTGGAAAAATCGAATTCCTCTTTGGTTGCAGAAAGTATTCCAGTGGTTCGGGAATTCTTGGATGTATTCCAAGCAGAGTTGCCAGAGATGCCTCCACCACGTCCAGTGGAGTTCAGGATTGATTTAGTGCCGGGTGCACGACCAGTTTCTATGACCCCATACCGTTTGGCTCGTCCGTTTCAGGAAGAACTAAAGAAGAAGTTGGATGATCTGAGAGCGAAGGACCTTATTCGACCCAGTGTGTCCCCGTGGGGAGCTCCTGTGCTATTTACTAAGAAGAAGGATAGAAGTTGGCGCATGTGCATTGATTACCATGCCCTCAACCAGCAAACCATCAAGAATAAGTATCCATTACCCGCATTGAAGATCTATTTGATCAGTTGAGGGGGGCTAAGGTATTCTCAAAGATTGATCTCCAGTCGGGATACAATCAGATTCCTATCCAAGAGGAGGATATTGAAAAAACGGCATTCTCCACAAGGTATGGGCATATCATCAGTAATAAGGGGATATCAGTTGATCCAAGTAAAGTTTTCACAGTGGTAGAGTGGGAAAGGCCGACTAATGTCAAAGAGGTGAGAAGCTTCCTCGGGATGTCAGGTTACTATCGACGATTTGTACAAGATTTCTCCATCATTGCCAAGCCGTTATCAAGGCTCACACAGAAAGATGTGAGGTTTCAGTGGGATGATGATTGTGAGCGTAGTTTTCAGATTTTGAAGGAAAGCTTGGTGACCGCTCATGTTCTCACTGTTCCGGAACTAGGGAAGCATTTCACGGTTTTCTCCGATGCTTCACGAGTTGGACTGGGATGCGTTCTCATGAAGGATGGTAAGGTTATAGCTTATGCATCGAGACAACTGAAGAAGCATGAGCAGAATTATCCAACCCATGATCTAGAGTTGGCCGCCGTTGTGTTTGCGTTGAAACTTTGAAGGCACTATCTGTATGGTGAGACTTGTGATGTATTCACAGATCACAAGAGTCTTAAGTATATTTTCACTCAGAAGGAACTGAATTTGAGGCAGCGTAGGTGGCTGGAGCTGATCAAAGATTATGATCTCACCATTCAGTACCATCCAGGCAAGGCCAATGTGGTGGCCGATGCTCTTAGTCGCAAGGTGACGCTTGCTACTCTGGATTGCCTTGTTGCTGATTTCGACTGTATGGGGATATCTTATTGCTATGCGGGCACGGCATGGGCGGAGACTCAGTTGATCTTAGAGTCAGCCATTCCAGAGCGTGTGCGGGAAATACAACAGCATGATCAGTTAATGCAGAGGGTCAGGAAGCGTATAGAGATGGGCAAAGAAGGGGATTTCAGTTTGGATGAGTCGGGTGCATTGCGTTTTAAGGGACGCCTCTGTGTGCCACAGAAAGTGGAGGTTAAAGGTGATATATTGAGAGAAGCACATCGCACCCCATATACTGTTCATCCAGGAGAGACAAAGATGTACCGTGATTTGAAACAGAATTTCTTGTGGAAACGGATGAAAGTGGATATAGCTAATTATGTGGCCTCTTCTGGTGTTTGTCAGCAAGTAAAAGCAGAACATAAAAGACCAGCAGGGTTGTTGCAGCCATTAGAGGTCCCTCAATGGCCTTGGGATGATATTTCTATGGATTTTGTGGTTGCGTTGCCTCGGTCACCGCGAGGCAAGGATGCGGTTTGGGTGGTAGTGGATCGATTCAGCAAGTCAGCGCACTTCATTCCCATCCACATGACCAGCTCAGCAAGCGATTTGGCTCCTATTTATGTGCGAGAGATTGTGAGACTTCATGGTGTGCCAAAGACTATAATTTCTGACAGAGATGCCAAGTTTGTCTCCAAGTTCTGGGAGAGTTTGCAGAGTACATTGGGCACCCAGCTCCTTTGAGTCGCCATTTCATCCACAAACAGATGGACAGTCGGAGTGCACCATTCAGACCCTGGAGGATATGTTGAGGTCCTGTGTGTTGTCCTGGAAGGGTAGTTGGGAAGACCAGCTGCCTTTGGCGGAGTTCGCTTATAATAACAGTTACCATTCAAGTATCAAAGCTGCACCATTCGAAGTGTTGTATGGTCGTAAATGCAGGTCGCCCCTTTGCTGGGAAGCGGTGGGTGAGAAGGCAGTCTTGGGTCCGGATTGGGTCCAGAAGACAGTTGAGCGAGTGGCCTTGGTGAGGCAGAATCTGTTGGCCACCCAGAGCAGGCAGAAAAGCTATGCTGATGTGAGAAGAAGGGATTTGGAATTTGAAGTGGGAGATCAAGTGCTTTTGAGAGTATCTCCCACCAAGGGTGTGGTGAGGTTCGGTACTAAAGGAAAGCTTAGCCCGAGGTACGTCGGGCCTTTCATGATCCTAGCTCAGATTGGGAGGTTAGCGTACCGCTTGGACCTTCCATAGTCTATGCGCGGGATGCATAACGTGTTTCACGCGTCTATGTTGAGGAAGTACCTGCGAGATCCGGAGCTTCATATTACACTGGAACCATTAATACTTGAGCAAGATCTGTCCTTTGAGTCCAAGCCAGTACAAATTCTGGAAAGATCAGAAAAGGCATTGAGGAATAAAACCCTAAAGTATGTCAAGGTGCTCTGGTCGTAGTAGACCGAAAGGTAGGCCACCTGGGAATTGGAGTCTCGCATGCGTGAGCAATATCTAGAATTATTCACAACAGGTGCGTGTTTTATGATTAAGTTCTAGCTGTGATTAAACTTTGGTGTAAGCATGGATAGAATTCGAGGTCGAATTCTGCTTAAGGGGGGTAGAATGTAACACCCCAAAAAGTGATTCGAGAATTAATCGATTAATCGGAGGGAAAGACCAAACAGAAAAGGGTTAATTAGAGATTTCCAGAGGGGGAATTTCTGAATTTTTGGCAACCTGGGCTTGGACCTGGGCCTTGGCCCAAGAGTTGGCTAGCCAAAAAGGGGGGAGGCGCCCCTCCCCCAAACCCTGGCCGCCACCCCTTCTCCCCCTCTCCTCTCCCCTTGAGGCGCAGCCCCCCCTCCTCCTGTCAGAGCGCAGCCCTCCCCTCCTCCTCCTCGCCCTTGCGCCTCTCTTCCCTGCGTATCTGGAGGAAGGGAAGAGGAAAGGAAAGAAAGAAAAAGGGGGAGAGGAAAAGAGAAGGAGTTCATGGGGTGTTCGTCGTGTTCTTCAGCATTTCGTCAAGGGTAACCCCTGTTTTCCCCAATTAGATGTATATTTTAGTTGTGGTAGCAATGTCGGTACTCTGAACTGCTAGGATAGATTTCGTTGGATAGCTGTTTTGGATTAGTTTCATTGGGATTTATGGAACCGAGATAAACGAATTTACTAGTTCGTGTTTGTTTTTATTTGGGAAAAGGTCCGCTACTAGTATCTTAGCAAATATTATAATTATTATTCAGGTGGAGGACAGATCTCAGAGGCGGCACCTTCTGCGTGTTCCCCGTTTTCTCACGGTTAAGGCAAGTATAATGATATAGTATGAATATATGCGTGCTCATGGTTGTGGCAAGGATGTTTTGGTGTTGTTTATGGGTGTTTGCAATTTACAGTGTTCATGAGAATTTCTGGTGCATAAATAATGTGACTGCAAAATTTATTTTATTGAGATATTCACGCATATGCATCATGTTGATTTATTGAAGTCTTGGTCACGAGGTGACTAAGCGCCGAGGTCCCCGTCATGTTGATGACATGACAGGCTAAAGGTCCCCATACTTGTGGAGTATGGGCAATTGGTCCTTGTACCAGGTGGTACAGGCATGGGTGTGCGTCGACGGATATAGAGAAAGAGAAAGAGATAAAGAGAATTTTGATCATCTTGCATAGCATGACTTGTTTATATGGTTGATGGATGGATTTATGAAATGATGTTTATAAATGTACAAGTTACTATCTATTATATTTGCTGAGTCGTTGGACTCACTCTTACTGTTGTTGTGGTTTTTTAGGTACCATTATGAGATCGGCATGCATGGGGAAAAGAACCGATTAGTATTGATTCACCTTACACGGACTATCCACAATAGAAGAGGAAAGAAAATAAAAAGCTATTTGCCTGAATTACTTAAGTAGTAAAGGATTATTGATTGTCGGATTCAAATTGTAATAAAGGATTAGAACTCTCCTATGATGTTTCCCTTCTTTATTTAATTGTTATAATAGTGAACGATTTAGAAAACTTAAACCATTCTGCTTAGATTTTATTATATTCTTAATGTCATTCATTACTTCTATTTATACTTGTGCCTAGCGTAGTTAGTTTACTCTTGATTTATTTCTATATGAGTAGCATTCTGGGTTATTACTTGACTGGGGTGTTACACAATCTTATCCCAATCAAATTCATTCTACATTGTGAAACTTTCCATCTGATTTTATGACTTTAGACACCAAAAAAACATGCACTCTCCTCAAATTTGTGCAAGGTCGACCTGTTCCAACGTAGTTATAAGGATGGGCGCACCCTATCGATAGGAATATCAATATTGTGCGTATATATGTAACTTGATAAGTATAAAATAATTATTGTATGATTGACAAACCTTAGGATCTGTGATCTTCGAGGAATCGAGTAGTAGTTGCATATAGTGGCAAACATAGAATCCACAGGTGTTACCCGGCGGCTGCTGGTGGCACTGTAAAAATAGAATTTGTTAATTCGAGAGGCATTACCATGAAGTGTTATATAGGATTAATGTGTACTAGCGAATACCAAAAAATTTTAAACATATCACATGGCATTGGCCCCTCCCTTCGATGTCCGTACCTCTACAACGTACGTGGCGAATAACCTACATGATTCCAAAAAGTTGACCTTAGTCATTCGGAAGGAAAGAAAGACTACAATACAGCTATGTATGGAGGAAATGTATTTACCTATCAATTAATTGGCCGATAACTGTGAAGTCAGTTTTGTTCTTCTTCAGAAAATCAAGGTATATTACCTTCTTCTATTTTGGTGTAATTACAATTAAAATCTAGTGGAATCTGCATTGGTATGTCGACTGCTATCATTAAACCTAATCCCATGTTGCTTATAAAATAGAAATCAACAAGTATAACCACTAGTACAGCACTTACCCTTGATTGTAGAGCATAAGTATAAATTCCTTATTGTGGTGAGCCACCAATGATATTGTAATGTAACTCTCCACGAAGGATGCATTCTTGTTGATAGTATCTATGGCGACCAAGCGTGGGTCGAGAAAACTAATTGGTGATTTTGATAACCTGGTTTCAGTCACCATGTATATATATATATATACACACACACACAAAAGTAAGAAGTTATATATGACATCTAGCATCCAACAAGTTACATGAATGGAGACCATGATTGTACATACTTACAGCGTCTAACATTGAACGAGTGAGGCGTCGAGGACGTTGAGTGTGAAGAGATCGAAGAAATCCTCAAAGGTCACCGTAAAGACACAATCATGAACATTGTGCTTCAAATATGTGGCCTGATTTTGACTGTGAGACCTGAGCGTCGTTGTCCCTCTGGCTTATTGGACTTTTCCATATACCATGAATGTAATCTCTGGCAACTCAGTCCTAGAGCTAGGAGGCGCTCTATCGGGACGATTATCGGCTTGCCTAGCACAAATTTGTGGGCCAACAGCAGGTAGGAGATATCATCATCGATCTTCTTTGATTTACCCTTACTGCCTAGGCTGTAGGTCGACTTCAAGGTAGTCGACTGTAAAGATAGCTCTGGTGCGGAAAGCCCCTGTGCTTGTAGCACCGATGCAAGTTGTTTGGGTGAAAATAGCACCCGTAGACATGGCACCGGTGCAGGTTGTGCTGGTGCAGATAGCCCTTGTAGACATGGCACCGGTTCAGGTAGCTCTGGTTTGGATAGCCCCTAGGGATTTGACACCGGTGCAGAAGCCTCCAGACAGATGTCGTTTTTGGGCCACTGGATGAATATTCCAATGGCTTGCCCTAGAGTCACGATCTCTAGGTACTCCTAATAAGGTAAGTCCTAAAATATTGATCTCTTCTTCCAGATGTTCTTCTCATGAGTCCTCAATTTACGTCCCTTTCCGAGGACAATATCTAAATCCTTAACCATATTATAAATCTCTTTTCTACTTAAATGCCTTGGAGCTGAACTGTTCTCCTTCTCTCCGTCAAATTGTTTCTTCATCTTGCGGTATAGGTGAGCCCTCCGAAGGAACCTGCGATGACACATGTACACGATTTTGTTGAGTGTTTCAGCCACACACTCTCGGTACTATCTAAGCAGTGAGTACAAGCTTTGGCCCCTGTAACATCTCAAAAGTGCGGAACTATGATATTTGCAAATTAATAAAAAAAATTCTCTCGATCTTCAGTGTATTTCAAAATTTTGTCTATTTAAGTTGTTGATTTGGAATTTCCGGAGGCAAAAATTCAAATCAAAGAAAACAAATTTTCTAAAATCAAGAACCAAGTCTTCAAAAGTTGTATCCGGATTCTCAAATTCTTTTGTGAATCTTGAAATCCAAAACTTCCTAAGAAATTAAGTGTTTAAAATTGCCAAGGTTCGAATTAACAATTAAAACTTCAAATTCTTGCATACTCAAATAATCTATCAAGTAATTAAATTGGGGAAAGTCTTCAAATTCTAAAAATCCCAAAAAAGTTTCCTTGGGCCTCAGCCCTTTCTCCTTGCGGCCCGCTTGGCCCATCCGGCCAATTCCCCTAATCCCTCTTCTCCACTCCCCCTCCCTGTTCAAAGCCGCCGCTAGGCTCTTCTCCCTGGCCCCTGCGCCTTCCCCTCCGTCTGGCCCCTTCTCCCCCTTCCTCTAACCCGAGCAGGTGCGCCGCCTCTCCTTTCCCTTTCTTCTCGCCCAGGTCCCAGTAGTATTCAGCTTGGCCTTCTTTTTCTCACCTTGCTGCCTCTCCTCCAGCCCAGCAGCACTCACCGGCAGCCCAAGCCCCAAGCGTCAACCTCGCCCTGGTTTTCGTCGCCCTCTGCAGAGGTGTCCAATCGTCGGCTTAACTCGCCCCGCCTCGGCTCTGCCTGGCGCCGCCCTCGCTATAGCTCCTCCCCGCCTTCAATACCGCACATCCCGTCACCTCACCGAGCTGCAGACCGCAGCACTACCACCGCCTAGCTCCTCTTTTCCCCTTTGCAGCTTCCTTGGCCACCCACCCGGCGTCAATGCTTCAGTAGGCCCTACGCGCTGCCTCACTGAGCCAGTCGCTGCACCTCACTAGCCCTGTGCATCACTTCAATGCCGCCCGTCGTGTCGCCGAGCTAGCCTACCAGCCTAAGCACCGGAGTAACACCCCTCCTGGCCTAGCACCACCCCTCGCCGGCCTCGTTGCACGCCCGTCACTGCGCGTCACTTCGCCGAGCTAGGCGCCGGCCTCGCGTGCGCCCCTGCCTCTGCCAGTCCCATTACTCTGTGTCACATCCACAACTCGCAATTGCTGCGTGTGCCATCAATTCCTGCCTTGCGCGCACGACACCCCCTCCTGCATCCCTCTTCAATGGCGACCAACCGGCCAGTCCAGTTCAATGCTGCCATCACTCCTCCGCAATTCACCCAAGTGCTGTGGCCTACCCTTGCCCTTAAAATGGTTTCCTGAGCTACCCCATTTCTCATCCCCCTCTGTTCCTCCCCTTTTACTCCCCAGGATAGGCTGGCAGGAGATAACCACGAGCGCCGCTGTGAGCTGCTCGCCGAGTCCGCCGTTCTGCCGAACTCCATACCAATCCAACCACATTGTGAGCTTTCCACACTCCTTAATTGCAAAAACCCCACCGTCCATTGAGTCCTTTGGCCAGAGTTCACCGCGCCTGCCTTCTTCTCCCAGTCCGGTAGCCGTCGCCCCTTTTCAGCTATGATCGACTACAACGTGATTTCCTGTACCTGGAGCAGCTCCTCACCGCCTTGGACCTTTCCCAACCACCAGCCGATGCTTCTCCCCACCGGTGCGGCCTCTCCACGGTAGCTTCCCCGCACCGCCAGTGAACATCATCGCCGGCCCACCCAGGGTTTGACCCAGCCAAGTAACCACCTCCGGTGAGACCCCTATGTACTACCTCAGCTCGTGCTCGCCCATTTTCTCTAATTCCCTTCCCTGATCGGTGTTGCCCTGTAGCGCTACCAAGGTCGCCGTCCAGCGCCACCGCCAGCTTCTTCGGCCCCTCCGCGTTCTGCGCCTACCCCACCTGTTACATCACCGCCCCAGGGACCCCTGGTAGCAGTCGCCGTCGACGTCGCTCTGGCGGTTCCTCGCCAGCATCTTCGCTCTCGCAACCGGGCGCCTCTCTTCCCTGACATGGCTTCCACTGGCACCTCTGCTCGCTGCCTTTCCCCGCGGCTCCCCTTCTTTGTCGATGACAGGTGGGCCCCGTTGAAATCTGTGTGCAGTATTGGTTATCATTTGTTTATTGCCAAATATTGCTATCCTGTGAGAATTAGTTGCTAATTCTTTTGTTAAATCTGGAAAAATTTGTGTGAATCAGAATTAATTTATGGAAAGATTTATCAAACTCTCATGACTAATTTTCAAGTGGCAAGTAATTAGTATAATCTTGCTAATCATCAAAGTTAAAATTCAATGAATAATAATAAGTGCAAAATGATAGCATGTTATAAACTAAGTCAAAAGAGAAAGTTGTTTACAGATGATAAGAATTTGCAAAACCTTTTCTCAGAAATAAGTAATACCAGGATCCAAGATTTCTTAAACATTTTTTGTATCTTGAGCATTTCTCTGCTAACATAAACTCGGCTCAGTAACTTAACTATAATCTACGCATAAACTATTGATAGCAGATCCTTCATTTCTAAAACCATCAGAACTCCCTTTTCATCTACTGCTTAAGAAAATCGTAAATCAAATCTTTGTTAAAATTCATAGATTCGAACTTCTTTCGAAGTAAAAGATTCTTAAACCAAAGGATCATCCCTCTCTACCCCCAATTAACTTATCTTGGAATAATTTCAATAACCAACCTAAGTCTAAATCTTGCAAAATTAAAGCATAAAATGTCAATCTTTGAGTAATTAGCACCTTAGCTAAAAATCTTGTTAAAACATAACCTTGCATCCAAAGTAATGATCTGTCCATCATCTCATAAATTAACGTTTGACAGCAATTAATAATGCGCAGCAAATTCATTAAACCCCATTAACCCCAAAATACACTTTTCAGTAAATCACAACCAGCAGGCTTTGTCCTCAAGTCTATCAAAATGTCAAAATAAATAGACCTTGCTCCTAAAGCAAAAATTGGATAAATAACCAACTCCTCTCTCTATGACTAAAATACATGCATTCAAGTATCGGACAAATCACCTTCTTAGTCAATCTTTCTAAAAGATGCATAAGTCCTGTTTAACTCTTGGAACTTTCTTGATAAATATAAAATAAAATAAAAGAAGTTATAAAGAAAAGATCAAGCCCTATATCTTGAACCCAGCAGAAAGGATCCTACGGGTAGTCCTTTAATCAGATTCCTTCTAATTCATAAAAATTTTCCCTCACGGTAAAGCTATTCAATCAACTCCTTCCTATCAAATAAATCATTTCCAATCGCTCCCTCCCTATTCTCAAATTATAAGCAACATTAATAAAACTCAATTAAATTGAACTATACTTTTGCCGCTATTTGGATTTATTTGGTTTTCCCTTTATTGCCGCGTATTAGAAGGCTACCATCTGAAGACGACAAGACCAAGCGGATTCGGGCTGCAGGGAAGATTCAAGATTTTAATACAACTGACTGGTTAAGCAAGCTTTGAATTAAATCAAGGCTGCGGTAATAATCAAGGTAAGTCATCACTTTGATCATATTGATCCTACATTTTACAAAAGATACGTTTTTTCAAATTATCAAAATGCATGCTTACTTGTTATGCAAATTATATCAAATGTAAGGTAGGTATTACCCTTTTATGCTACCAATATTATTAATATGACATTCCTTACCATTTGATTCCACTAAACCTTGTCGCCTTAGAGAATAATGCTATTATCTTTAGCTAATTCATATTTACTGCCCAGTCAGTCCAAAGCTAGGGCATTTAATTGTCCGGCTTTTCATTACTTCGAATATGTGAAATTGTTTTGGGCAGTCATTGGATGTAGATGGCTGATATTTTGGTACCGCTTATCTGTCCAAAATCTTAAAACTTGCTTACCAAGTCTGGGCAGTTTGTGAGAGTGGCTGGTGGAGGTAACATTGGGGTTCGTGGTAAGCCCGCCCGGGCGAATTAAGGACTTAATCTTGTATGACCTCCCATCGTAAAACAGTACAACCACAAGTCTGCAAAGTGCAACTTGACCAAGTAAATACTACTGAACTTCAGACTCATCTCATAAAATTGGGGGGAGAGAAGGCCAGGGCCTAAGGTGGCTAAAGGGACACCGAGTGGAGGGTGAATTGTTTCTCTTATTTTACTAGCGTATGGGGAGTGGAGCTCGAGGTGCTAGTAAAAGAGTGATTAACATCCCGCACAACTATGGGTCCCACCGCAAGTGGGGCATACTCATAGGGTGAGATGAGACCCCGAGGCTAGGTAGTGTTAAAAGGCTACTGTGATGATCTACTCGACTGCATGACCAAGGAATCATGTGGGGCAATGAGTGGATTGTCTCTTGTGGTGAAAGTGTACAAACTCTGCAGAGTCTAAAACTATTCGAATAGCCGTGCTCACGGTCAAGAGCGGACATGGGAACATCCTCGAGTTAGTTCTATTTCAAAAACCTTTTTCGGGCGGGATGAAAACTAAATAGAGAGATGTACTCTACTTTGTTGTATTTTTTCTGGAGAGATGTACTCCAGCGATAATTAGGGTGGATGTACCCCAGTAATTAAAATTAGCATTGGTGGAGGTAACCATGCACTGTAAAAGGTGGATGTAACATGTGCTACTATTAATATTGCACTCTCTCTTTACAACTTGTATTTTGGTTAAAATTGCTAAGTCACATTAATTTTATTTATAATATTTGGAAATGCTGCTTTAGCAAATAAAATAACCTCAAGCCTCCTTTCACAGCCTGGCATATAATAGTTATTAGTGTTGCATTCTGTGTGATGGCTTGTTGAGTACAATTTGTGCTCACTGTTGCTTATTACCCTCCAGTCAGTCAAGAACAGAACAAGACCCTGCAAAGCTTAAAAAGGATTGACAGAGCTGGTATTCAAGAAGGCCATGGATATAGATCGTCAAACCCTAGTTGGCTGCCTGTGGGCAAGTCATGAGGGTTCCACTTGTATGAAGATTTCCGCTGCTGCATTCTCTGCTTTCCGGCCCAATCGACCCATGTAAGTTATTACTATATAAATTATACTTCCGCTTAATATTGTTTTTGATATCCAGTGATGTAACTGTGAGCACTAGCTACTGATCCAGGGAATAGTGCAGAAATCACAGAGGATTTCGGATTAATAAAATCCGGTTCCGACAGCCCCTTTCGTACTCTGGCCCAACAGGTTAGTAAGGGCAGAATAACCATTTATGGTGCAGAACAACAAGGAGCACAAAGTGAAGTTCTCTCGTTTGTATGTATTCCATACCTATACGCCTTCATTCCACAGTACTTTTAGATTTTCCACCAACGGTGTTAGGTATATATCAATATCATTCCTAGGTTACTTTGGCTCTTAGATTAGTATTGATAACAAAATATATTTTCACTTCATACACTACCAAGGAGGAAGGTTATAGATGAGAGAGTCACGGGCCAAGTGCTCATGTTACTGAAAAGATGCATTATTTCTGTATTCAATCCAACCATTATATTCTTCAGTTCTACACTGAAGTTTATAAACCTCCTATCGATATTTTTCCGCTAGGCAAAATCAGCAAGGTGTCTTAGCATGTCATTCTTCTTGCACTCTTCCGAGTGCCAACACAGTAGTTTTGCTTTCTTTGAATTTACAAAAAATCATTTCAAACAGGGAATTATAGGAAGATACCATGCCACCTTAGCAGGAGGTCCTTTCTTCACCTCTGTTCTCTCGCCGTCATTTGATTGATTCTTACGTTTGTATCAGGATGTGTTGCACACCAGATATACATACATGTTTGCATACTCTTTACGGTAAAGAATACAGTCATTCGGAAATGCATGTATTCTTTCTACTTTTATTCCCAATGGACAAAGAACCTTTTGGCTTTATATGTGGTTTTAGATAACTCATTTCCCTCCGGAAGCATGTCCGCTAAAAGACCTAGCAGCGTTGTGAAACTCTTGTCAGACCAACCGTTACTTGCCTTCAATTTCAACAGTTTAGGCACGACTAACAATCTCGTGTACTTTGACTTACAGCACATGAACAAAAGTTTCTTCGTATCCTCCATCAAATCCTAGAATTTAACGTACTCTCTCTCGTCATAGTTTTTTTCTACATCACGAAACATCTGATCTAGATTGTCATTGTGCAGTCTATCCGAATCCAAACCACAATTGACATCATCTGGTGACATATCATTGACTTCACTGGCGATGTCATTATTACTACATTCCTGTGTAATCTCCTCTTTGCCATGACTGGTCCAACACGTATACCCCTTTTTGAAACCTCTCCGAATCAAGTGCGTTTCAATCTACTCTCGGTTCTTAAATATATTTAGATTCTCGCAATCAATGCATGGATAGTACATATATTCCACCCCTTATTCAATATATCCTCCTCGGCAGTCTTTGTAAAAGCAGACACGCCATTAATGTACTCTTCACTCACACGATTCGTGGCATACATCTAGTTTCGGTCCTATGTTATGCATATATATAACAATTTAGTATTACATATTAAATTAATTAATTAGTATATATACTATATATATACCACATGCATTGAGACTTTCCTAGCTTAACTAAGACAACAACTATTTTCCCGGCGAGAAACCAATTATAACAAACAATTTTGAGAAATTTGGCCTGCTCACATGACGGGAACTGATAATGCATGGCTAAGTAGATATAAACCATCTTCAATTCCAGTCACCAAAAGTTAGATCTAAATTTTGATGCAGTGAAAAATAAATTACATTACTAACCATATGTAGGGTAATTAAGAACTTGATGAATCTTCAATAAATCTTGCATCCTATTCAAAGCATCGGTCTAGATTTGGAATTTAAGACAGAATATATCGTCCACAATTCTACGCGGCACAATTAATATAGCAGGATTATCATAGATGATTTAAACTAAAAACCGTCTGTGATATTCGGTAACCATTTGTGATACTTTACGGATGGTTTTTACCATGAATAGTCTGTGATATTAAATATCAATAGACGGTTTTTACTAACTGCAACAACACAGACGATCTCTAAATTAAAATCATCTGTGATGTTATGTTTAATAATAGACTTTCTACAGTAGTGACCACAACATCACCACCCGCCGGCTGCCGCCGGGCTTCCCCAGCCACGACGGCAAGTCACGAACAAAGATAGGCACGAGTACGATCACAAGCGTAAAATCTGTCTTTTTATAACCAACAATTTTGTGTTTCCATGTATAAGCACAATCACAAGAGACGTGTGTTCTGATTTAGCATATCCATAGAACCTACTCTCGGGACTGCCGTTCTCATTCCCCATTTGTCACCGCGCTTCCTCGCTAATCAACGTCGGCATAGAAATATTGGCTTGTGAACCGGACTGCATTTGGGATCCTTACTGTGTGGCTCTCGTCTCGTCGTACCAAGTATGGCTGCCAAATGTGTAGGCCCCTGCACTTCATGGAGTAACCTTCAAGGCGTTCACTGTCTTTGTGGCGTTGAAGGCCTGGGTTTTTTACCAGTTTTTATTTTAAACCGGAGGGGGCTGTTAAGTGCGGTTTCATCGGTTTTTGGCCTTTTCAGAGAAATTTGGTCTGAAAAAATCAAATAAAAATTAAAATTTGAATTCATACCGCCCAGTTATAACCGATAACCGACCGAAAATTAGTTGAAAAATATCGACTGAAAATTTTGAAACAAATATCGGCAAAAATTTCTTCTAAATTTGATAAAATTCATGCAAAATAGATTTTTTGGAGCCATTTTAGATTTCTACCGGGGGTTATCGACAAATCCAGTAAAACGATTTACCGGCCAGTAACCAGCCCCAAAAAAACCCTGTTGAAGGCAAGGAGAGGGTCAGTGTCAGATTTTTATTCCTGCTGCGCACTGGACCATGTAGTTGTACACTGCATCGACCATGCAGGCCGCGTTGGTAACCTCTCGCCGCACCTCAATGGGATGCTTTAGATCAGGCCATCAGGGAGATATAGGATGCAGGTTTAGGTGGTATGCGGGCACTGTTGATGAATCACAAATCTCATGCTTCCTGAAGGTTTGCACGCATAGAATTTGTTGTAATCCATTGAATTTGTGTTTTTTCTTTACTCCTATAAAAACTCGACCATCTACCCCTTCGGAATCTTATGTGGATGGATTTATGTGGTCATATGTGCGAATGATGTGTGTGTCCGCGCGCGCATTTCACTTCACTTTTATTTTGGCCCATATGATCTGCGGGTTCTGCTGAAGGGTGGTGGCATGGATGAGCTAAAGAAAATTAAGCATGTGGTCCAACATGGCATATCTGCAGCATATCACTTGGCCTTAGAAACATCTTTCCTAGCAGATGGAAGGTGCCAACCTATCAGAACTTCCATTGAATGTAGCCTTGCCAGATAAGCGATCTACTGCAGACAGCTCTCCATTTCGACAGTGCCAGGTTTCACGTTTAATATTCCCAACAGTCAGCAAGAAACCGATAGTTTTGAGTACCTTGGCACAGAATCCATTATATCAACTGTCCCAGGTGGAAGAGCTGTGGTTCGAGCACCAGCATACAGCGAACGCCTTACTTCTCGAAGTACCAACTCTCGTTCTTTTGGACCACTGGTGTGCCAATGACAGTAGTTTTAACAACAGGAATGGTGATGAATTAGAGAAGGTCACTGCAACTGCACCTTCAGTTTCCATATCTTATATAGCTACATCTAGTGTACTCACGAACCATTCACATATATATTCTACTGTAAAGAAAAAATGTATGTATTCTGGTGATTATCATGAGGATGGTTCAACCATGTCAGATGGTAAGACAATGATTGCAGATTCAGCCAACACAAATAATTGTTTTCATCAGAGCACGTCTGAGATCAGCACTAATATCACTAGTTATTCTAATCTCAAGGAGCCATTAGAGGTTCAGATGCTTTGGCTAATGTGAGAACCATCAATAGCAACAATGTGGTGGTAGTGCAACCTGTGTCTAGTCCTGCTGTACAAAATCAAGAAACCAGTCAAGGACATGAGAGCACATCAAATAAGGAAGAAGTTGTGGCTTCTGACCATCAAAGCATCTTAGTCTCGTTGTCCATACGTTGTGTCTGGAAAGGAACTATTTGTGAGCGTAGCATCAAGTATTATGGAAACTTTGACAAGCCTCTTGGAAGGTTTTTACGTGACTACCTATTTGATCAAGTTTCCCCCTTCTTTTCATTTTCTGCCCATGTTGTTTCTTGAACTTCTTCCTTTCCATTCCTAACACGTCTCATAGTAGTTACAACACATTTACAGGCTTATCAGTGCCGTTCCTGCGATAAGCCACCCGAAGCTTGTTGGACTCCGAGGTTAAATTGGTAATTTTCCAATTTGATAAAAGAAAAAAAGGGAAGGAGGGCCCCACCTGTCGGTGGGATTGGTGAGAGATAAGGCCGAAGCCCGCTCGGCCGAGTGCAGTGGGGGAGATTTCGACCTGACCGGGTCTTCCGGCCGATTGAATCTAACGGCGGGTGCGGTGACGGATCGAGGCACCACCAGCCCGGGAGCTTCAGTGCCAGTCATGGCTGCAGCCCGCCAGCCTCGGCCCCTTTCCTTCCCCTATAAATGGCGACCTTCATCTCCTCTCCTTTGGCACCGAAGAGCAGTGAGTTCTTCTTCGCCTTCGATCTCCCATTTCCCTCAGCAGTGCTTCGTTTATTTGAGACTTGGGGGCTGCTGGTCTGGTTCTTCCCTATCGCCGGCAGCTAGGCATCCCAAATCGCCATTCTTTAGTTTCCCCGTGCGATTTCCTTGTGCGTTTCCTTTCGGGATCTGGCAGTGAGGAAAGATTTGGGGTTTACCTCTAGAAGGACGATTTGGCTGTGCTTCTATGCCGAGTATTTGAGGGAGATTCCGAGGTGTGATCTTTGGTGTTCACGGGTGCTCTTCGGTCAGAGTCCTCATTGGTCATGTGTGGCATCCTCCTCGACCTTCAACTTCACCTTCGTCTACCAAAGGTTGGAGTGTGGCATTGTATCTCCGTTTACCATCATCTCCTTGCGTGGCATAGTGAGCGCTTGGTTTTCTGGGATAGCGTTCCGTGCGTGCCTTGCCTCGTGTGTTTCATCTCGGTGATTTCGAGTATCACCAGTTTTGTGAGTATTTTGGATTCTTGCTCTTTGCACTTTGTCTCAAATATCTATTCTGTGAGTACTTGTTATTTGCTGCTAAGTGAAATTGCAAAGAGATAAATGTGGGTTCGGCCTGTTGAGCTTGATGAGGATAATGGTCTTGTGCTAAAATTGATTGTTCAAACTAGAGCTCTAAATATTTGCTATTGTTGTCACTTTTCTCATGTCCTACAGTTAGATACTTTTGGTATATATACACATTCTATGGCCACTGTTTTACATTATGTACACCTCTGTTATCCAATTCGGTTTGTTGCATAACTTCTTTAAATGCAATTCTATACTCTGGAAGTATATCAAGTTAGTTGGCTAATTTCAGAGTTGTTTGGTTATCACCTTGAATTGCTTTGTCTATTGGTTGAAAGTATATACTATAGGTAATCTGAAAATTAAGATTGTCAAGTTGATATTTAGAGCTCTAAGTTTGAATCTTACTCAGCATATTCAATTGATGAAGAGTATAAGACCATAGTAACGAGACGGTCAAGATTAAATCTTATATAACTCTACATTTGAGTGCACTAAACATCAACAACTAAAATTTGAGCTTTATGCTATTTTTAGTTGATTCCCTATTCATGAGAATACTCTTCATGCTCATTTCAGCAGTTATCTTGCTTTACGCTTTAAGTTTATGTCTTTATATAAATGACATGGCAGAATTACATGTTTCTATGCAATTTATGTGATGACATATGCCCATAGGGGTCATTGTGTGTGTTCCGTACTAGCCCCATGATCAGTAGCTAGTACACATATTCACATCATTGAAATCATATCCATACACATCGCTCATCCATAACTTACAACAAAAGGATGTTATATAAGAGGGGCATAAAAGAGTATAAATACATGAGGCTGACTGGCTAGATAAACATCAAAGTCTTGAACAAAATGTAGCAGAAGTCTAATAACAAAAATATCCAATGATTTGCCACCATAACCCGTAGGCAACCGACTGGAGTCAAACCCTAGCAAGAACCCTCATCAAATTCCCCAGTGCCTAGGGTGAAGTACGCATCATCGGGAATGTAATCTTCATCCTCTAATCAACAATAATTTAAGCAAGGTTGGGTACATTATGTACTCAGCAAGGCTTGTAGTGTATCGCAAAGTTTTGCATATATGCATTGCTGTCAAGGAATAAGGCTCTATACTAAGTTATTTTTAGCATAAAGCAAATTTCAGGTTGGCAATAGGTACTAATCTGCAAACAGAATCTGTAAAGAGCATTTGATATGTAATGAAATAACATTTGTATAATTCTATCTACAATAGATCAAAACCATTCACAACCATCCTTGGCTGTGAGCATATCCATTCGTAGCCCTCCTTGGCTGTGAATTATCATATAATTCCCATCCATGGCCGTGAAACACAGTTGTGTACATGCCATCCCATAAGTTTAGCAAAACAGTTTTGAAAATGAAAACTATACCCTTTGTAGCTACATCCAAGCTTGCTCATGACCACAAGCATGGCTATTTAAATAGTTTTTAATACTCTACAGAGGTTGTACATCTTTCCCCATATGAGACAATTAATTATACTATCAGCAACTTCATGCTTCCTTGGGCATGTGATGAAAGTTGATTATCTTATAGCTTTTAGGTTATCTAGTCCTAACCTTGCACCAGCCTGATGGAATGGACATGCCCCCACTCGTTGTGAGCTGCATGATAGACTGACAATCCACTTATCTCGGATACCCCGAGTGAGCTAGATGTCAAACCCCCACAATTGGATACCCCAAGTGAGCATTACATCATTGTATAAAAGCTTGGCCCTCATCACCTTGGTGAAGGGGCCTCTCCGAGCAAACCTAAATGGAGTACCCTACTACATTTGTGCCTACCACAATGCAAGGCTAGACCTAGACAACTTGATTAGCTAAATGCTAGAGCCCATATAGTACATGCGGTTGTACGGTGTGACTTAGATGAGCAGCAATATCGTTCGGCCCTTAATTGACCTGGGCAAGAATCTCCCCTATCTACATGCGAGGTTCCCCCTCACATTTGACAGATTATCATATAACTTGTTTGCATCCAAAATCTAGGTTTTTATTTTGTTTTATACCAAACTAACAAAGGTTCCTCCTCTGGTCCAACATTTTGAAACCATCCACGTGTAAACTTGTCTGAAAGTTCAAACTTTGCAAAAACTAGCGCTTGCCTAAGCATCTAGACCATATATGAATGTAGTATTCTAAATCTGACAGTATATGTATATTGTCTAAACCATGTCCTAGAGGTTACAACAGTGACGATATCAAGTTTTCAAGGAGGTTTAATGCATACGAGTGGTCGTAACTACCTTTCCCACGATATAGCAGTTTTATGGAACGTACACTTATGCATAATAGGTTTTGCAATCAATATACAATAATTGAAATCAATATGGTCAAAGGGGGTGCTTGCGTTGCTGTTGTTGTTCAAAGAATGCTTCCGAAGCATTCTCGGCGTTGTCTAGCGCAGGGTCGTCTATCCGATAAAATTCAGATAAAAGAAGAAAACCCAATAAGAGCAAAACGAATAGAGACAAAACCAAAGTATTTGCGCAATTAAGAAGGTGACGATTTTAGAAGAATCTAGAGACAATGACCACTAAATTTGGAGTTCGTATGCAAAAGGTATAAGTGTTTAAATCTGTCTTGGGTCGAATTATTGTTTTTTGAGTGCTACAGTGTTTTTTTACAACTTTTGTCGCACTCGGCAACTACGATGACTTCACGACTACTATAGCTATCGGAAGGTGCAGCAATTTCTACGACTATGGTCTCGATTCGGTTGCTACGGCGATTGCCATGACTTGGTCGCTAGTGTGCAGATGGTTTGGGAACCATTCCACAAACCACGTCATTCGTCTACACAGGACAAAAACAGTCACTTATGACTACCGACTTGGTGGTATAGTTTAAGACCATACGATCACTTATGGTTACTGACTGCTGGAGCTACGACTACTATAGCTATTGGCAACTGGGGCTTACGACTTCTATCGCTATCGTCAACTAGGGTTTACCACCACGACTATCAACTACCGAGGCTTACAACTATGATTATCAACAACTGAGGTCTACGACCATGACTATCGACTACCAAGGCTTATGACTACGACTATCGATAATCAAGGTCTACGACCACGACAATCGACTACTGAGGCTTACGACTACGACTATCGACAACCAAAGTCTACGACCATGACTATCGACTTTCGAGTCTTACGACTATGACTATCGACAACTGAGGTCTATGACCACGACTATCGACTTTCGAGGCTTACAAATACGACTATCGACAACCGAGGTCGACAACCACAACTATCGACTACCGAGGCTTACGACTACAACTATTGATAACTGAGGTCTACGACCACGACTGTTGACTACCGAGGCTTACGACTATGCAAGTGGTCAGGAATTATGAGCATGGTAGTTCTCAAAGGCTTGTCACGGCTGCGGTCGAAGATTTCGACTATACCGTGGTCGAGGGTATCGACCACGGCTATAGTCAAAAATCTCGATGCAGCAACGGTCGAAGGGTTTAACTGTGACAGCGATCGAAGCATTTGACTATTGTGTGGTCGAAGTTTATGACTTCAACTGCTGCAGTTCTTTTCTCAACTTCGATTACTATGGTTCCTTTTTTTGAGTACGTTCATTTTAGTTCTTTTTCGACTTTGATTGCTTTTAGTTCTTTCTACGACTTTCGAATACCTAACACTTTCGACTACAACTTATGACTATGACCTTACGACTACAATTTATGACTCCAGCTATTTCAGTTCTCTCTTTCGACCACAGCTAATTCAGTCCATCTTTCAACCCAGTTCATTCGACTATGGCTATTTGAGTTCATTATTGGCCTTAGCTACTTTTAGTTTGTGTTCTTGACTTCGATGTCCCTTTTCGACTTCAGTACTCTACGAGGAGGAGGAGCTCACTGAAGACGTTGATGGCTCACGAGAAGGAGCGAAAAGAGCTAGTGTTTGTCCTGGTCGGAGATGAAAAGGAAGGATTAACCAAATGCTCCTTCGAGCGATGCGCTGCACAGAGAGTCAGACGAGTAAGAAGGGTACTTATGGAAGGGACGTTGTGATAGAGTTTTAGGAGGAGAGAAGCTCACCCGAGATGATGTTGCACGGCGGCGTACTCATCGGAGTCACGTATGACTTCGATTTTCTTGCAGTTCTAGAGAGTGGAGTGCTCAAGGGATGCGCAAGGAATCGAGAGGCGAGCTGAGGAGGAAGAGGTACGATCGGGGGGTTTTATAGGCACGGAAGGGCCGAAGTTCGCCATAGAGTGCAAGGTGAAGTTGGGGACATGGGGGGAGTTGTACGTCATGTTTGAGGCAATGGTTGGTAGTGGTTTGGCAGCAGTGGAGGAAATCCGCGGGCGTGGTCATCCAAAATTGGGTGCAGCTCGACCACGACCACGGTGGATGGACACTTGCATGCGTGCGAGTTGGAAGATGATTGCTGCCAGTTGGCCTGGCGCATCAACGAGTAACGAGAGGCAGCCTGGAGGGAAGTCAAAGAGTGCCGGTCAGATATAAGATGGTTCGACTAGCAGAGGAGAATCGGACGGCGTTCGACTACCAGAGGAGAATCAGTCAGTGTTCGACTATCAGAGGAGAATCGACAGCGTCTGACTATCAGAGGAGAATTGGATGGCGTTCGATAGGCTTGAAGAGTTAAGAAGTTAAATAGCATCGAACGGTGTTCGAGGAGCTAAAAAAATCGAACAGAGTTAGAGTAGCTTGGGAAGTTAAACAGCATCAGATAACAATCGAGTAGTATTAGAGATTGGATGGATCAGATCAAGTGAAGATGTTCAGACCAGTTCGAACATCAACTCGCCTTGTGGTTGGAGATCCGAGGTGCTGGTGGTCAAAGAGGGGGCTGCCAATAATGCCGCATCGACCACATCGGTTCGACCGTGTTTCGTCAACCACGATCAGTTCGACTTCTTATTATTTATATTTTAGGTACTTTTGATTTCCAAAAAGCTTCAAGAAATTCTAGTAAAAGCCAAAAATGTCAAATGAATTCAAAAAGTTTAAAATTTCCCCTATTTTTGCATGGCTTAGAATTCGGGATGTTACAATTTGTGTCGTTTATGCACTGCTATAAATTTGCTCTAGTTATTTTTAATTATGGTGTAATTAATCTTAAAATTATGCTAAGACCATAATATTTACAATAATCCAGAAAACCAAGTATTAAAGAAATGGCTTCCTTGTCTGATGTCATTAAGCCGAAAGTATTTGATCTCAAATTCTTTTGGGTAATTTCGTATCCTCCAGTGTTCCCATTGGAAACTGCTAAAATGACTGTTTGTTAGCCATCTTATCCAACTGGCTGTTCGATGTCTATGTTAACTTCACAAATGCCAAGCAGCTCTAGGATGAACTTGAGGAGAAATATTTCGAAGGGCATAATAGGAATGGGTCATTTATAACTGCTAATTACTTGAACTATAAGATGGTTGAGGGACGGTTGGTGATCGAGCAGCTCCATAAGCTACAACTCCATGTACATGATTTAAGTCAGTACGACTGTACCCTACCAGAAAAGTTTCAAGTAAACGTCATCCTAGCTAAGTTACCACCCTCGTGGTGTGACTTCGTGACTACTTGTAGACTTATGAAGGAGCGTTTGACTCTCAATGAGCTATCATCTACTATAAATATCGAAGAGCATGTTAGAACCGGTGACGGTGCAGGAAAGGCTCAAGTCCAGGCTTATCAAGTAAAGGTCAAGAGTGCTCTAGGCAGTGGAAAAATAAAGTTCAAGAACCAAGCCTAGAACAAGCTCAAAGTCAAGAAAATAAAGAAGAAGAAGAAGAAGAAGAAGGAAGAGATTGTTTGCTTTGTCTATGGCGTGGCTAGCCATAAGGCCAACTATTGCCGCAATCACAAAGGCAGGGGTCCCTCTCCGAGTCCGCACAAGAGTCATAAGGCTAAAGTAAATGTCACACTAGCCAACTCTAGTTCGGAAGAGTATATACCTAAGGCCTTTATGGCAAGTCCATCAATTGATTGGTGAATTGATACAGATGCTATTAGACATATATGTGCTGATCGATCTTATTTCTTTTCATTTCAGGGTGAAGGTGGTGGATCTATCCTAATGGGGAATAGAGCCACTGCGACAATACGTAGGATTGGACACGTTTGCCTGAAGCTTACCTTGGGCAAAACACTCATCCTCAAGGACGTAGTGTATGTGCCTGCGATGACTCGCAATCTCCTGAACAGGCCGATGCTATGTAGGTAAGGAATAAAGCTTGTTTTTTTAGTCCAATAAGGTCATGTTTACCAAGTTTGGTAATTTTGTGGGCAAAGCTATGATAGTGGAGGCATGTTCCGCTTATCCATTCTTAATTTCAAAATGTAAATATTTATAATGTTTCCCATTGCAATAAAATTCATGATATTTGGTATTCATATTTGTGTCATGTTAATTTTGAAGCCATTGTGCGGTTGAGCAAAATGAGTTTAATTCCAAGCTATAATTATGAGAAAGGTTCAAAGTGTTGAAGTCAGCTAGAAAATAAAATCAAATGGTTAAGGTCGGACCGAGGTGGTGAATATATCTCAAATGAATTCTCTTAATTCTGTGAAGAAAGTGAAATAATTCATGAGATTACTCCACCATACTCACTCTAATCAAATGGAATAGCCAAAAGAAAGAACCAAACTCTTTGTGACTTGGTTAACACCATGCTCCAGAGTTTAGATATGCTGGACTATTGGTGGGGTGAAGCAGTTCTCACATCTAATTATGTCCTGAATAGGGATGCACCTCGTAATCAAAAGGAGACACCCTATGAAGGATGGAAGGGAAGAAAACCTAACTTATCATTTCTTCGGACATGGGGATGCCTTGCAAAGGTGCATGTGTTATTACCAAAGAAAACAAAGCTTGATCCAAAGACCATTGATTGTGTCTTTATAGCATATGCTATAAACATCACAGTTTATAGATTTCTAGTAGTCAAATCCAAGGTGAGTGACATCGCTACAAATATAATGATGGAGTCTCGTGATGTGATATTCTTTGAGCATGTGTTTTCTATGAGACCAAATGAAGTCATTGACCATACTGGTTCAGATGAACACTCTATTTTTCTTGGCTGGATGACACCGCTCTAGAGTTGAAGTTGAGGAGGAGTAAGAGGCAGAGGACTGAAAAGTCACTTGGTGATGACTATGCTACCTATGTCATGGATGATGAACCACGAGCCCTTTCAGATGCATACACATCCCCGGATGTAGATTACTAGAAAGAAGCAGTCCGTAGCGAGATGAATTCCTTCATAGCTAATGGAATATGGGAGATTACAGATCTTCCACCTGGATATAAGCCAGTGGGTAGCAAATAGATCTTCAAGAGGAAGCGTAGACCTGATAGTACTATTGAAAAGTACAAGGCTCATTTAGTGGTTAATGGTTTTACGCAAAAGGAAGAAGAAGAATATTTCGATACATACTCTCATGTGGCTTGTTTACCTACAATTCGAGTGTTTTTTGCACTAGCTGTCGCATACAAACTCTAAGTATATCAAATGAATGTAAAGACAGCTTTCCTAAATGGAGAGTTGGATGAGGAGATTTATATGCAACAACCCAATGGTTTTGTGGTTGAAGGGTAAAAAAAGAAAGTATGTTGATTAATTAAATCCTTGTAGATCCTAAAGCAAGCTCCCAAATAATGGCACGAGAAATTCGATAGTATTATGGCATTGGTCGGCTTTTGTGTAAATAAAGCCGATAAATGTGTCTACTATCAGTCCAGTGGGGGCGAAGGTGTCATTCTATGTCTATACGTAGATGCCATATTGCTTTTTAGGACCAACATAGATGTAATCAATACAACAAAGTCTTTTCTCTCCCAAAATTTTGATATAAAAGATCTAGGTGAAGCAGATGTTATTTTGAATATCAAGCTTATAAAGGGTGAGAATGGATTACTCTTTCACAATCGCATTATGTGGACAAGGTACTAAACAGGTTTTGATTTACGAACTGCAAGTCAACTGCCACACCCTATGATCTAAATACTAAGCTTCATAAAAACACTAGACACAAAAAAGACCAGCTCAAGTATTCTCAAATAATTGGATCCATGATATACTTAACTAGTGCAACGAGGCCAGACATCTCATATGTTGTAAGCAGATTGAGTCGTTACACGTCCAATCTTGGAGATGATCATTGGATAGCACTAGAGAGAGTATTCAGATACCTAAAGAGGACCTCAAACTTGGGAATACATTATTCTAGCCATCTGGCAGTCTTAGAGGAATTTGATAATTCACGGGATCGTTCACAGGATAGATCTCCTAGGATAGATCTTCTAGGATAGTTCACGAGATCAGCAATTTAGATGACATGAAGGCTATGAGTGGCTACGTGTTCACTTTAGCATGTGAGCCTGTCTCATGGAAGTCTTCTAAACATACTATCTTTACATGATCCACCATGGAGGCGGAGTTAGTAGCGCTTGATTCAGTGGCTGTAGAGGCTGAGCTAGCAGCTTCTGATCTACCTGTGCTAGAGAAACCTATTCTAGCTATATTAACCTACTATGATAACCAAACTATTCTGGTTAAGACGAAGAGTATGAAGGACAATATAGAGTCCTCAAAACATATAAAGAGACGACTTAAGTCGGTAAGACATGCTAGAGAGATAGGTGTTATTACTGTAGAATACATCCAGTTTAAAAGAAACTTGGCAGATCCTTTCACTAAAAGATTGGTGTAGAAGGCCATCTTTGCAGCGTCTAAGGGAATAGGGCTTATACTTGTGTGAAGGTTCACATTGGTGGTACTCTATCCTAGAAGATCAGAGATCCCGTGAACTAGGTTCTAGGACAACAATCTATGTGAGATTAAAGAGCACATCTAATGGGTCCTATTAGCTATAGTGCTCTTTCTGTATGGAAGGTTGAGTAACAGCTCTTAATAAATTCGATGTCTATATGACTTCAAGAATTGTCCTAAAAGATTCCTAGAAGAATTCACCTGTGTGAGTATGATCGTGAGGTCGTAATCAAAGAAATTGAAGTGTATACTTTCTTAAAGTACTCATGAGTTAGATACGAGGACATGACTGTAATATCCCAAGGGCAATCCACCCAGTAAAAATTGAGATATGGATCAAGGTGAAGTCCCCCTTTGTCTATGTAGAGTCATACTCCTTGTTGCTAGACTTTGGGTTCAAACCCACAAGGTATCCATCGTCGAATAGCTATATATTAAATAAGACATATGAATATCTTTATCAAATTGATAAATTGGTGAGGATTGTTGGACTCCTGAGGTTAAATTGGTAATTTCCCAATTTGATAAAAGAAAAACAAAGGGGAGGAGGGTCCCACCTGTCGGTGGCACTGATGAGAGATAAGGCCAAAGACCGCTCGGGTGAGTGCAGTGAGGGAGGTTTCGGCTTGACCGGGTCTTCTGGTGATTGGATCTAGTGGCGGGTGCAGCGACGAAGGCACCACTAGCCTAAGTGCTTCAGCGCCAGCCATGGCTGCAGCCCGTCGGCCTCCGCCCCTTTGCTTCCCGTATAAATGGCGACCATCATCTCCTTTCCTTTGGCACCGAATAGCAATGAGTCCTTCTTCCCCTCCTATCTCCCATTTCCCTTGGCTGTGCTTTGTTTATTTATGCCTTGGGCGCCGTCGGTCTGGTTCTTCCCTGTCGCCGGTGGCTAGGCATACCAAATCACCAATCTTTAGTTTCCCCGTGCAATTTCTTTGTGCCTTTCCTTTTAGGATCTGGCAGTGATGAAAGATTTGGGGGTTTACCTATAGAAGGACGATTTGGTTGTGCTTCTGTGCCGAGTGTTTGAGGGAGATTCCGAGGCTTGATCTTCGGTGTTCACAGTTGCTCTTCGGCCAGAGCCCTCATTGGTCTTGTGTGACATCCTCCCCGACCTTTGACTTCACCTTCATCAACCCGAGGTTGGAGTGTGTATTGTATCTCCGTTTGCCATCGTCTCCTTGCGTAGCATAGTGAGGTGCTTGGTTTTCTAGGATAGCGCTCTGTGCGTGCCTTACTTCATGTGTTTTGTCTTGGTGATTTCAAGTATCACTGATTTTGTGAGTATTTTAGATTCTTGCTCTTTGCACTTTGTCTCAGATATCTATTCTATGAGTATTTGTTATCTGCTACTAAGTGAAATTGCAAAGAGATGAATATGGGTTCGGCCTGTTGAGCTCGATGAGGATAATGGTCTTGTGCTGAAATTGATTGTTCAAACTAGAGCTCTAAATCTTTGCTATTGTTGTCACTTGTCTCACTGTCCTGTAGTTAGATACTTTTAGTATATGTATATACATTCTATAGACACTGTTTTACATTACGTACACCTCTGTTAGCCAATTCGGTTTGTTGTATAACTTGTTTAACTGTGATTCTATACTCTGGAAGTATATCAAGTTAGTTGGCTAATTTCAGAGTTGTTTGGTGATCACCTTGAATTGCTTTGTCTATTGACCAAAAGTATATACTATAGGTAATCTGAATATTAAGAGTGTTCACCATGGCGAGTCAGTGTATCTTATCTTTCACAGCATCTTTATGCATCCTCTTCCAAACACGATACAAATAGTCATGAAATTCTAAAAAAATTTGGTTACACAAAGCATGACGCAATAAAGAAAATTAGTGAATAGTAGCTTTATCATTTTACTTTCTGATTTCATTTCATTAGTATTTGTCTTTTTTATTTCTCCATGTGGAGATTGAATTTAGATTTAAAATTTGGTGGCATGGTAGATTGATTTTGAGGCAATGTTGTCAAATTTTTACGGAATTTTTCATTACAATTTGCGTCATGTTTCGAAGATGATGAATGTGATGCACTAAAAGTTAGATGTTGTGGTGTTCATAAGTCGTAACTTTCTAAAAGGTTTCACTACTAGTAAGATTGTAGGGACCCTAGACATTGAATACCCAAAATCATCATATATGTTCCATACTAGTCTTATGATCAGTGCTTAGTAAACACATACACAACATCGAGATCACATCCATAAACATCGTATACTATTAATTTATAACAACGGGGCAATATAGAAGCGACGCATAATTAAAGTACAACATAGAGCCGACCAGCCAAATGAATATAAGTATCAAGAGTAAAGTACAAAGAAAGACAAGTAAATAAGCAAAAGTGTCCAGTGGTGTGCTACCATAGCTCACAGGCAACCAACTAAAGTTAGGCCCTAGAAAGACCCATCATCAAATTTGTCTGGTGCTAGGGGCAAAGTATGTTGGAACTAATCTTGTTGTGTTGTTGATAGTGGTCGGTGTCGAGTACTCGATGTGTTCAAGTACTGTCTTGTCATGTGTAGAGTACTCTATGGGTTCGAGTACATTGTAGTCGTGTGTTGAATACTCGGTGTGTTCGAGTACGTTTAGGAGTCGAAGTCCCCGAAGTCGTAGAGCAGTCAGACTCCAAGAGACTCAATCGCAGTCGTAAGTTGAACTACATAATGGTCGCAGTCGTAAATTGAGCTGCGTAGTGGTCGAAACTGCAGTCGTGACCGTGTACACAGTTGTAAGTCGAGCTGCACAATGGTCAAAACTGCAGTCGTGACTGTACTCGAAGTGGTCGTGGTCAAAGAGTCAGTCATAGTGGTTGTGGTTGAAGTAGTCGTAGCGAACACAGTCGTAAGAGTACTGTGACAGTGGTCGTACTTGTAAGAGTACTATAGTAGTCAGTGTGTCCGAGTGTTGCAGTGGTCATAACTACAGTGGTCATTGCTACAGTAGTCAAAGCTACAATGGATCAGTCGGTGCTCGGAAGACCTATGTGGTCGAAAGATCGGTAGTACCACTTTAGTGTGAGCGGTACTACCGAAGAAGTGGTCGAAGAGCCATGGTCGACAAAACATGGTCAAGAAGCCGTGGTAGAGCAGCCATGGTGAAAGTAGCATGGTCATAGGACTCGAAGCAGGACTTGAAGAAGGACGCGAAGATGGTTAGGTCTGTGTGTGGTCATAGACTTAGGGCCTGTTCTTTTTGGCTGTTTGCGACAGAGATTGCGGAAAGAGAGATACTCGCTTGCGATTTTTTATGGTACAGATATTAGTTTTTTAACGTGTACTACAATTAACTTGTAGACCCTATCTTTAAAAAATACTTGGATATGAGGCAACGATGATCAGTCCTTCATAGACCCGAGCGAGAATCTCCCCATATATACATGCAAGATACCCTCTCATATTTGATAATTCATAATATAACTCACCTGCATCTAGATCTACATTTTTAATTTTATTATATACCACAATTTTCAGAGATTTCTCCTCTGGTCCAACATTTCAAAATCACCCATGTCCATACATAAATTTTTTTGAAAGATCAAACTTAGCGAAAGCTAGTATGAGTCTAAGCATCTAGACCATTTACTCAACGTAATATACCAAATTTTTTACATTAGCTACTGTCTAAACCATGTCATAAAGGTTACAACAGTATGGATATCAAATTTACAAGGAGATTTAATACATACAAGCGGATTTAACTATCGTTACCCATAGTATAGCAATTTTAAGGGAATATACGCACATGTATAATAGATTTTACAAACAATACATAATAATTGAAATAGTGGCATCAGCATGGTAAAAGGGGTACTTACCTTACTCTTGTTGCTCAGAAAATGGTTCGGACACGTTCTCGAAATTGTATGGTGCGACGGTGTCTATTCAATAAAATCCAAATATATACAAATAAGAGCTAAATGAATTTTAATAAAGGCAAAATTAAATAGTTTTGCATATTTAGACATATCATGATTTTAGAAAAAAAAATTCTAGACAAAAACCACTGAATTTGGTGTTTATATGCAAAAGTTATGGCCATTTGAATATTACTTAGTTTGAAAATGCTGAGAAAATGAGAAATGGCGCTGTGCATGAATTTGTTTTTTTAATTAGTATTTTTCTTTTGAAAGGAAAATCTGAATTTGTGGTGTCATTAGACTGACATGTGGGTCATGCATGTCAGAGTTTTATTATTTTTGAATTAACAAACATGTGGGCCATACATGTCAGCCTCATGTGTTCAAATCATGCTTTAATTATTTATTTATAGTGTGGGTCCCATGTGTCCATGACTCATATTTTAGTTTTCAGTTTAAATAAAATTCCTTAATTAAATCTAACTAGGCCCACTTGTTATAGACTCATTAGGTTCAAATGTGTTATTAGAGCTAATTAACGTTTTAACAGGTGGGTCCTACATGTCATACTCACATGTTTTAAAACCTTATCTGCCTGTGGGTCCTACATGTCATTCTCACAGTTTTCAAATATGGCTTTAAATATAATTCCAATTAATTAATTAGCTTGGGTCCACACGCCATATACACATTAGATTTAAACATGTCATTAGTGCTAAGCTAACCGCCTGGTAGGTCAGAATCACTATCAACAGTAGGAAGACATATTCGAGTGGGGTGACACTCTAGCGAGCTCGTCGGTGGAGAGGGGAGCTACGGTTCGGTGTTAATATGGTCAAAATAGGATGGCTATGTCTTTGCACACCTCTAGGCGGTAACAGTGACCAAAACGGTGGTCAGTGGTGGCCGTGTACAGCGAAAGGAGACGGTGGTTCTCCAGCAAACTATGGTAGGGCTAGGAAAGACATGCATTCAAGATAAGACTAGTCCACACAGCTCAAGGTGATGTCGTAAAGCCTCTGGGCTTGGCTCGGGGACCAAAGGTCACTGGAGCTTCACTAGCACCATGAATGGCTATAGTGATGTCCATGCTATGGTGGTGCAACTTCAAATTAACTAGTGCATGAGCATCTAGGGACTACTAGGAATCTACCGAGGGGCTTGGCGACATTGGAGAGGTGTTGGAGCGGCCGGTCAATGGTGAGCAATGGCGGCGCAAATGTTCTCCACGGGCTACAAGTGATGGTTGTGTGAGTTCAGGGAAGAGCCGAGGATGCTTTGGGAGCAAGGAATTAGGCTAGGTCTCACCAGAGAAGAAGAACAGCTAACGGTGGTGGTTTGGGCTAGAGACGAAGACGACGGCTTGATTCCAGCAAGCGTCTGCATGATTCACAAAATTGAATGAGGAAAAGCTCTAGGGGATAGGGAACATAATATGAAATGGTTAGAGAAGCTCAGAGTCCACTAGAGAGCTCACTCCATGGCAAGGCTTGGTGGTACTCATCGACACGGAGGAAGACGACATGTTCTAGGCATGGTGGGGAAGGAAAGGCTTAGGTTTTCATAGGAATAAAGCAAGGGCGAGATGAGGAAGAGGATGGTACAACTACATTGGCTTTGTAGGTGTGGAATGGCTAAGAGGGATGTGCAAGCTTTCGCAAACGCAGTGGCAAGATGGATTCCTAGTGCTTCTCAGCGACTACGACACATTGAATAGACAAGAAAGATGGGAACTTAGCGTGGTGATAAGACTGATAGGTAAGGCTGGGCAGTTGAGCTAGAAACCATGGGCTCAGTCATTAAAAACTAGCGGCATCGACATGGCCACAGCGGAGCAGGTGCGGTGCGGGCACACGTGAGGCAGAAGATAAGTCCTGACGCACGGGCCCAACACATCAGTGAGTGACGACTAGGCAGCCTGACAGATGGGGTCCTGTCCCACTCGTCAATGTTGGGACTCAAGTGACTGAAGCGATGGCCTAACGGGTGGGCCCCACATGGCAGTGAGAGAAAGAGAGAGTTAATTAAGGTGAACTGAGAATTTGGGAAAAAAATTTGACACATCATATGAGCTTCAAAAATTATGAAACAATTTTGTGGATGCTCCTGATGCAGTGCAGATTGTTGTGTAAATTTTTCTAAATTTTATCTACTCTGTATTTTGTCAAAAAAAATCTTTGAAAGTCTATGTTCTATGTAATAAGCATCATTTTGATTTGACCAAATTCAAGAACATGTTCAAAAAATGTTCAAATCTTCATTTCCAGTGCAATGAATATATTTATGAGTTTTTTAGATTATTTTTTAATGAATTCTCCTAGGTTATTTTAGGATCATCTTTTCAAAATTGATATTGAATTCAAATTGAATTCTTTTCAATGTACATTTCTTTTGAAAATTTTGTATTTGCAAATTACTTTTCCAAGGAAACTCCAATAAAAGCCAAGAAAAAATAATATGCATGTAAAAAAGTTTTAAATTTTTTATTTTTGTATTCCCTGAAATTTAGATGTTACAAAATTACTCCGAACAATGTACATACATTATTGGCAAAATTTGCTACTTTTGTGCCATTTTCTCGAAGACAACGGTTTTTTTTCCTTTGACCAAACACACTCTGCAAAATCATAATTATTGGCTAGTAGACATTAGAGTCATTAAAATTTAATTAAATTTCGTACGAGTTTGAGAGAGAATCTGAAATATCATTGCCCTCTTCTCTTCAGAGGCAAAAAATGGAAAAGAGGTTGCCCTGCATGCAAGGGACAAAGCGGAAGGTGGCGGCCATGGCTCCTCAGGCGAACGCCGATGATGATGAGCAGCCGTCGATGAAGCTTGGGCGAAGACCGAAACGGGGAGGGGCGCCACAAGGAGGTTGTCGTTGGAACTTGCAGGGGAGGACGTGCACTTTAGGTCGCCGACGACGAGCAGATGTGATGATGGAGTCGAGTAAGCTTGGTGCGACACTTCAGTGGTGGTGGCAAGGCTAGCGGCGGGCAATGGCGCGGTCACGACGACATGAGGCGGGAAAAGATGGTTGGGTTTCAATGGAGACCAAGCCACAACAAATAATACAAAAAAAGGAGTAAAGAACAAGCATTAGGGAGTGATGAAACATGACTGGGAGAGAGGAATTGGCTAGATCCTTACTGAAAAGGAAATCGACACGATGCGGAGCTCTGGTCGAAGTTGAGGAAGAAGGGGCGTTCCGGCGAGTCGGCTACAAGGAAGATGAAGGCGACTTACAGGATGGAACTTCTAGGCTCGGGAACACGCCGCGACACGGTTTCTGAAGGAAGAGCAGCTCTGGGGAAGGTGATAGGATTGGAGCGATGGGGCGGAGCTGCAGAACCCAGGGGTGTTGTCCGCGTTCCCAGGCGGAGCGATGCAAGGATGGAGTGGAAGCATAGGGGGTGCTCATTGATCAGGAACGCGTGATGCTCTCCAAACCAGGGGCAAAGCTGCCGCTCACCAAGGTTGGCCTCAAGTGCGTTGTTGCGGCATCGACATGGTCGAGAAGTAGACAGGGAAGTTTCTAGACTTGGTGGATCAGACCGGGAGGAGGAGGAGGACGGACAAGGTGGGGCTTCCCGGTTCCTAGACACTGGATTAGTTTAGGACAGGGGTGGTTGGTGCCTAACACAAAGTTTGCAGCTAGAAACCTACTGTAGCAAATCTCCATGTGCGTGTGTGCCCAAAAGGGCAAAGAAGACATTTCACCTACCCTATCTCTCCTGACTCGTAGGAAAGTAATATTTTAATAGCTCTAATGACTTCTGATAAATATCCATGGTTTATGATTTTTGGCTGATTTTTTACTATAGTTGGTTTATTTTTTTACTGTAGCTGAGTTAGATTATTTGGTATAATTAAATTTTAAAAAAAATTAAAAATAGAAAAAACATGTTAACCCATCACGAACAATACAAAGAAATACAGGAAAAAAGAAAATACAAAAAACCCAAAAAATCTTTTAAAAATCAGAAAAAGATGAAATTACTAAATAGTAAAAAAAAAACTAGAAACAAAAGTTAAAAAAAACTGAAATAAGTAGGGCCTAAGGAAACGGACCAGATTTCACTAGCAAAAGCACTTAAAACGCCATATGTAATGTCTTGCGCTAGTTTGAAAAGGATCAGTGCAAGTCTCAGAGCAAATCACCCGGATCAATAAAACACCAAGTCTAATAAGATACAAATAACGACACGAGATTCTTATAGCAAAATGATAACATATAAACAACACGGACTCCTGGTACTATTCCATCTGCATGGTTTAGTAAGTATTGCGATAAAGCCCTCGCGCAAAAGATGTATTCTGACAAAGAAAACAAATACAAGTAAAGCCCGGATCAATAAAACACCAAGTCTAATAAGATACATATAACGACACGAGATTCTTATAGCAAAATGATAACATATAAACAACACGGACTCCTGGTACTATTCCATCTGCATGGTTTAGTAAGTATTGCGATAAAGCCCTCGCGCAAAAGATGTATTCTGACAAAGAAAACAAATACATGTAAAGCTATTATTCTGTGAAACTTGGCATTTCCCGAGTCTTTTCTGTTGTTTCTATGATATTGCCGCCTGCATGTTTCAATCTAATTATGCAACATCTGCATAGAAATCCTGAACAGTAATTCGGCTTGCTATTGGAATTCTCACTGCCTTCTGGTCGCTGTGCCAAGTAAGGCTCCCAAATGTATAGTCCCCTTGCAGCTTCCATAGAGGTGAAAACTTCACCTTGAACGTATGAACTTTGTTTGCAGCATTGAACACGAGAACAGGCGGCTCAACATCCATTTTAACTCCAGGTGGGCTCTGGATTGCAGCATGGTAAACTGCATCGACCTCACCTACGTTTGTAACCGTTCTCGACACGGTGATTGGATGCCTCAAATCAGGAATAGCGATGGATGGTAGATTCAGGTGATACCCAGGCAGTGCTGACACATTGCTGCATACGGACGTCTTTATGGTGCATCCAAAGAATTTGTTGTAATCGCTTGGATCAATGTCATAAATCAGGCCAGGGTCCGCCGCCCGGTTAGGGTTGATGTGCCCGCCTCCGTAGTCAAATGGGTCTGCAATCTTCCGAGGCAATCCTTCTGCCAGTATCGGCATGCCGCGTTCATCAGTTACAGACGCTTCGCCATGCAAAATGAAACGGAGGTAAGAAAAATGCAGAATTGTCCAGGCATCATTTGGGAATTGGAAGCATTTCGCAGAGTTGGCTTGCTTACCAGTGGTGACGATGGCTGATTTTAGTGCAGCAGGAGACCAATTTGGATGTCGAGCTTTCAGAAGCGCGACGACGCCTGCTACATGCGGGGTCGCCATTGATGTTCCTGACATTAACTCATAGGAGTCTTTCTTTGCTGCTAAGATGTTGGCTCCAGGTGCAGCTATGTCGGGCTGTTAAGGATACATGACAGCAGTGAGATGGCTAAAGGTCATGGCTTGCTAGTGCTACCTTTTAGTTCAGGTACCTTGACAATGGCAGGGTATTCAACTGATGGACCTCTCGAGGAGAATGATGCCACTTTTGGCGCCAGTATGTCTTTCCCCGTAACAGTGCGCGCTGGTTCAATATTTGCAACGGGAGAGCTGCTTAATACAATGAAAAAAGAATTATCTGATAAAGGCTTTTGAACTCAATGCAGAAGAATGCAAATTGATCGTACCTTGCGTCGCGGATGTATCTGCCGATCCGCTTCCCAGTGTCATAATCCACAAGAACACAAGCAATACCTTGGCAATCAGCCGTCACAATTAGATTGTCCCTCGTATATTGAGCGAAAACAAGACCAGAGCCACCGCCATTCTGGACGTTTTGCAACGCTTGCGCGAATGGTGAGCCCTGGGATAAGCAGAGCACAATTTTTCCTCTCACATCCGTGCCATTCAGAGCATCTGCCGTGCATCTAACCACAGAAAGCAAAGTGTGAAAAACTCAAAATGCCTGACACATTAACAAAAAATTGAACATGAAAATTCAACGATCTAATGGCTTTACTTACAGGCCTCCATCTGCAAGACTTCTGAAGCTGCTCCAGGATGAGTTCCTCCCTTGGTAATAGAGAGACTGTCCCTGTAAAATGGGCAACTTGCTCAGTATCAGCAACTTGTAATTACCAGTCATGGCGCACTAATCTTCAGAGCAGATGTTTGCATTCTGTACCACTATGTGTTGCTTGTTTCCCAGCGAGATCATTGTCGGGAACGACCGATCAATCTTGCTCGCGGCAACTGTGATGACCCACGGAGCGGTATTCCCAAGAGTCTGCGGTCTAGGCCCGGCGTTCCCGGCCGCGTACACGACGGTGATCCCCTTCTGAACCGCGTGCAGAGCGCCGAACGAGTTCTCCTCGACGTTCAGGGACAGCGACAGTACGTCCACGCCGTCGTGTATCGCGTCGTCGATGGCGGCCAGCACGGCTGCAGAGTTGCTGGTGCCGATGCTGCCAAACATGATCTTGTACACGGCGATGCGAGCCCGGGGCGCGCCGCCCCGCGCCGCCCCGGCCGCGAGGCCGTGGAAGCTGGCCGCCTCCACGACCGAGCCAGCCGCGGTGGAAGCCGTGTGAGTGCCGTGCCCCAGCACGTCCCGGGGCGAGAGGTAGTCTGTCTTGAGGGTCTCCTCGTCCACTCCAGCGTTGTAGAACCGTGCGCCGATGATCTTGCGGCTGCAGTTGTTGCTGCCCCAGGCTTGTCCGACTTGACACACGCCTTTCCACCGTGATGGCACGGGCCCGTACCCTTGGTCGCTGAAGCTTCTCGACTCCGGCCAGATACCTGAAATGCGTACACCGTAGGATGCGTATTAGCAAGAGGGCTTACACAAGAAATGGCGCCAAATTAAGGAATCATGTGTTGATTTTGGACCTAGTCTAGGTCCCAAGTTTATTTTCGATTCCCAAATTTTAAATGGGCTATGCTAATACACATCTAAGTACACAAGCTGTCTACAAGCAAGCCCTAAACAACAATCTTATAAGTGGTATCGAGACTTCTACCTTAAAAGACTAGTTTAATGAGTGGAGACTCCTTCACACTTATAAATTATAATTTTTTCTCTTCTCCCATATGTGGTACTATTTTTTTCTAATAATCTCCCTCTCATATATGGATTGTGCACACCGCATACCTGAGAGATGTGAGGTGCCTGGACTCTGATAACACTTGTTGGTTTTGAATCCCCACCCTACGTCTTATCAGGTTTATTCCCGATCTCTATGTCTTAAATAGGCTGTACTCCTGCGCACCTAAGCCCACAAGCTGCCTACAAGCAAGCTGCAAGCAACAATCTTATATATGGTATTGGACCTTCTTCCTCAAAAGACTAGTCGATGGGTAAAACTCATTTATACTTATAAATTATATTTGTTTCTCTCTCATAATATATATGAGACTATTTTTCTAAACATCATGCACCTCAGCCAAATCACTGGTTCCAATTTCCTTGAGCAAGATGGAGTACTAACCGAGTCGATAACCCCAATGATTATATCCTCTCCGTAGTTGGTTCCGTGGAGTAGCTCAGAGGGCATTTGGTAGTTCAGCCCGAGAAAGTCCCAGCTCCGCGTGGTCTTCATTGTGCATCTTCTGCTCGGTTGGACGCTAATGACTTCGGGAAACTCTGTACAAATCACATGAAAATTGAGCAAATCACAAATGCTTAACTACAGTTACAGAAAACTGAAGGCACTGTTTGAAACGCGGCTGGGAAAATCATGCTCTCCAAACAGGTCCTGAGGGCTAGATGATGACGGCCAGATGTTTGACCTGCAAGTTGTTTTGCTTGGTCTTCGGTAAGCATTGCGGCGAAGCCTGAGAAACCATGCTTGTAGTTGTGGACGATGGAGGCCAAAGAATCTTCCTTGCTAAAAGTTCGATCGGCAGTGTGCACACACAGTTAGTTTCTTAGCAGACAATGACCAGTTTCATTCTAGAAATCAAATTAAGGTGAGCTGGCGAGTGCTGAAGAACATATCATTCATCACAGAACCTTGGATGAAAATGACACACAGTACGTACCTTCCAAGAACAGTGGTGAGCATATCATGGTGCGAAGCGATGACATCGTTCGGGTGTCCATGTTTCACATCACCTAGGTATGCAATATAAAGCTAAAGACGAAGATGGTCAGTATATGTAGGAACATCTTTCCCTCGCAGAAGAAAGAAAGAAAGAGAAAGTATAGAAACATCTTTAAATTAAACTAGTCATATCACTATAATTACGTACTGAAACAAGCTCGGGGCAGGCATAATTACCTTGCGAGATCCTCCATGCACTCCGAATAACAGCATGCTAAAGCAAAGTAGTAGCACCGAAGCTAAACGGGCACGAGAGGAAGAATAGAATCCCATTTTCGCTATGCTATGTGGCTCTCAACAGAGCAATGGCGGGCTAGCATTTATACATTTCTAGAATATTTTCTTTTCACGCTGGTTTGGTGATGCTAGCTTTGAGACTTTGATCGAGCCCCCTCTGAATAGGTCCCTGCACCAGCATTGGCTGATTCAATTCTTCTTTCAGTGGTGGATTGTCACGCGTGAGCTCACGCCGCTAGTCGTCCTTTTCTATCTTTTATGGAAGGAGATACCCAGCAGCCTGACATAGCTGCTCTTGAATTCTAGATTAGGTTAAAATAATTAAGGCTATAATTAAAGCTAAAAGCTTGAGTTTCATAAACCCAAATAACGTTATCCGCTAATCGTCACGACCTACAATCTGTCATGTGAGAGCGCGCTCTTTCATTTATTTATTGTAATCTTTTCTTTGCAAACGTGAAGGTTTGAATTAGTAGTCCGTGGTTGGATAGAACATCAACGCGTCCATCACCTGACCAAGTATTACTCTGCATGCTTGCCTCTGCAAAGGCCGCTGCAAGACCCGCGCCTGCCACTTGGCCAATGTCTATAGGCGCTGAAACACCTCAAAAATTTAAATTGAATTTTATTTCTTGTTTGAGTTTCTTTTGAATTCAAATTTGTTGGAATTTTTCTCTGCTTTCTTTCCTCTCGGATCATGCAGAGCACGGCGCTCTTGCTACTCTTCCCACGACGCGACCCTACCGTGGGACCCGCCACGCGACCTCGCCTGCACATGCAAGAAGCAAACGAAAGAGAGCAGCGTCTCTGCTCTCAGTTGAAGTGTCGTGTGCAGCCCCTGCTGGAAAGACACGGAACAAGTTTTGTTCTTTCTCTTCTGTATTTCTCTTGTTGCTTTGTTTCTTACATCGCTCACACACTTTGCTACGTAATCTTGCATGGCCTTTTAAAGTCACTTACCCACCGACTCAATTATACTTTTTTTATATATGCACACTACTCGGACTCCTATAGTCCTATACATCGACGCATACACGGTATGGACTTATACAACCGACTCGACATCTACTCGTATATGTATACCAAGTTCGACTCGTACATGACTCCTTTCCTATCAAAAAATCAAAAATTACCAAAAATAAAATTAACTCTAACAATCACACTCTTAATCATGTTTCTTTATCTTAATTACGCCGATCTTCTTTCTCATTTGAACTTTTAAGTCTTCTACTTCTCCTTTTTTATCTACACTCCCATGTGACGTTCCTTCCTAGACTAACTCCACCCTACCGTCTACACTTGCTCCATCCTAAGCCTCACACAATCTGACGCTTGCCATACCTTGCATCTGGACTGAACTCGTCCTCTCTTGCATTCTCGCTTAGGCTTCGCTATTACCTGAGTCTTTCGCTCCTCTCTCTTGTACCAAGTATGCTCGCTTTTCCACGTACATCTCAACTTAGACTACACCGCTTCTAACTCTTGTGCTCGTACGTCATGTCTCTACGGTTAACGACATTCGCTCTATAAAACCACAGAAAATACCAATCTGTATGCATATGTCAGCTGCATATGACCGAGACACATCTTTTGCACCAATTGCAAAAACGTCAATTGTATGCTTGTGGGAACTAGCATTACTCTCTACACCCGCATGCGCCTCTGCATGTCGATGGGGCCTGCCCCCGAGACCTCACGAGACGTGTCCTTCTGCACGCCTACATGTGTCAAGACCTTCCAAGCGTATACGCACCACCTGTGCGTCCGAGCTTTTAATGAGGCATGTGCATGTTGTGGTATTCACCCAAGAAGAGTGTTATGAAATCTAGAAGGTTCCGGTGTGGGCAAATACCAAGATTACCCCTGGTAGACTTAGACTATAAATAAAGATGCGTTGTACCATATAAATATATGTGAGTTCTGAGAAATCAATAAAGACTACTTCTAACGTTCTCTCTCAATTAGTATCTTATGTGATTGATCTATTTATATCTCTTATAGTTGATTATGTGAATTGTATTACTATTTATCTATTCTCCATCGGTTTTTTAGCAGTTCCGAGTGCATCGTCCAAATGGCTGCCACTTGGCTTCCAACCCTTGGCTGGTTCTCTCCACGCGGCTTTCCTTCAGACCGAGGTCTCTACGCGCGCCGGCTGTGGACAGATCAGCGCCACGTGGTCGCCTGTTGGCTCCCAGGTTTTTCCCACACGTCCTCGCGCGTCTGACCATGCTACCCCAGCTATGGGCAAAAAATCAGCGACACTCGGTTTAGAATGGTCGGTGAGTTTGTTGTTTGTATTTTGCATCTAGTCGGCCGAAGCAAAGAATGCTTGCAGATGCTGTTTGCCACGCGATGTGGGCGCGCCACTTGTTCTTAATATTCACTGCCACTTGGCATTGGGTGGTTGTGTAGATTGGAGATAATTTGAACTATTTAATGGCTTGCTGTTTTCTTAATGTTTTTGTACTGTTGTGATTAATTTGGTAGGGTGAATTATTGATGCTTAAATTGATCAATCTTCTATAGTATCAGAAAACAAAAAACAGTAAATTAAAAAAAATTACTGCTAATTACAGTCATTCACCCCACTGATTGCCATTGACGATACTACACCTTCCATTCACAAATGTATACTGCTATTATATATGCAGTCATATTTTCTCAACTTACTCACTAGATTGGCCATGCAGAAAATAAACCTGCACATTTGTCATCAGAAGTTATTTCATAGTATTGTTATTCTTTGCTAACCTAGTATTGTTAGAAAAAGTAGTGGTCCAAGCTACTTGGAGTCCTTGCAAAGAAAAAATGGCATACATTTGTGAGTAGATGGAGTAACTAAATATTTACAATTGACTTGCTTTAGTTTTATTCAGTTATAAACTATCAAATCACACCAAGAAAATGCAGAAGTAACAGAACTATTTACACTAAAAAGAAAAATAGCATCGTGAGTTCTATTTCAAGTGCGGAGTTTCTTTATGCAAGCCATACCTTCAAATGCTTCCTTTTCCAAATCTTATCTCTCAGTATTAACCGGGCATTAATTTTTATCCAAGGGTCCAAACTGTTCTGCATGTGATCCAACAGTCATGGCCTTCCTATAATTAAAATGATTGGAGGGTTCATCTCATTTTTGCCTCCAGATATCTTGTTAGCAACGCCATTTTAGTTTTTGAATGGGGAATTTTGTTTTTTATCTTCAGTAGTATTTTTCGAGACATCTTACTCAACCTTATTCTTTGAGATTGAAAAGGTTAAGAGCCTGAAAAGTGGAAAGGATATGAGGATGGATGTTCTCATCATGGAAAATCTTTCGTTTGAACGTCATGTGACAAGATTGTATGATTTAAAGGGCTCTGCAAGATCAAGATATTATCCTGACTCGAATGGTAGCAATAAAGTACTTCTTGATCAGAACTTAATTGAAGTGATGCCTACATCCCCTATTTTTGTCGGGAACAAGGCGAAGCGGCTGCTAGATACCGCATTCCTTGCTGTGAGTATATATAAATCGTGTGCATACATAATTGGGATTTATTGTATTCCTCTATATCATATAGTCCATCATGAGAAGCTATTGAACTACTAGTATTTTCTTCCAATAGGACAAATTCTAGATGTTACTCATAGATCAAGCAAATTAATGCACGCACAATACATATAATTAATACTACTCGAGGTTTCTTGTCTATCAGCCCTTTTGGTATAACCCTCAGAGGCTAGGTTAAAGTACATAGCCATTTCTGGCCTTTTTCTCATATTAGCCAGAGTCTATTTTATAAAAAACATATAATGTTGAAACATAAAATTTGTTGTGTTACAAATGACATATGAAACTATTGATGACTTGTCAGTGTCATATAATACAACGCGAAGGATCGTTAACTTTTATGGCAAAAATAGACCCAGACATGCTAGGAAGCGTTAGATGTCTGACAGATAATGTTAATTAAGTGTCAGGAAACAATCGATATTGGAATAGACAATCCAGTTTTTGTTTCTCTTGGTGTTCTACACGTTCACTCTGCTATTATTAATTTATTACCGATTCTTCATGTTGGTGATTGAAGCCTGCTATTCTCCGGACACAAAATAGAAAGGTTTTTTCTCTCTCAAAGAGCCTTTAGGGATGTGTGAAATCCATAATCTTGATGTGAAAAGATGAATATCATAACAAACACAAAAGAAAGAATTGATATGATATTTGCTTACAAGTGGCGCCTCATCTAGGACGTTATCTAGTTTCATTTGTTATACATCCTGCTGTCTGATAGAATTCCTACTGAATTAATATGGCATGTTTTTTATCTTACAATAAACTAGTGCAACTTCTAATAACATAAATATGGGCAACTTCGCTGCAGTCCACTGACGTGATGGATTACTCGATGACATGAGCGGAGCCAAGGGGTGCCCGGTATACACAGGCATCCTCAAAATTTTAAAAATATATATATATATATATATATATATATATATATATATATATATATATTATTTCTTACTATATACTTTAATTAAAGTTGGACTTCATTGCAATTTGATAATACCCGAGAGAAGTTGATGCAGTTGTATTCCATACTCTCTTTTAGGTTTTGTAGATAGCCTAGCACCTATTTTTTGTCGGCTTATGTGGCACCATGTGAATGGTATGAAAGTGATTTATTTATTTATTGATTATAAGAAAGACTCAAACATGCACACATACATGAATGCGCCCTCTTAGCACAAGCCTAGAAAGACGCAGGCCTAGGTAAATTCACGGCCTCACAAAATTCCTACTGAAGTGTTAGGATTTGAACCCTAATAGGTTTGAGTCATACATCCACAGCTCTATCACGCCACCAAGAGGTGGTTCTCATGCTTTATTTTATTTAGCTATTAGGAAATTTCTTAGTTTCTAACTCAAAAATCAAGTGTAGGATTCTCTATTTATTTCAGCCAGTGTAACCATAATCTGAGTGCAATGATTCAAAACTAATATGAGGTGTTTCATACGAGACATTTTACTTATAAATTTTGAAGTCATGACGTTAATAGGCCACATCAATATTGTCGTATTAAGTATAGATGTACGATAAACCCTACGTGTTTTTCGAGTGATAGAGTATACGAACTGTGGGTTATGTAGTGTACTAATAAAAGTATATGGAATTTATTTATCGATGTTAGTATTTGTTATCGTTATGATGCACCCAAAAATTATGAAAATCTGCATGGAGTAGGTATGTAGTTGAGCCAAATTCCTAACGATGGCTACCATGGGAGATCACAGAAGAAGATGAAGGAGTTGTATCAATGGACAATGGGTGTCGAGTGAAGTGTGGACTATGCCATTGTGGACCAAGATGGGCCAAAAAATATTGTAATTTATATGGCCCACAAGAGTTCAACTAGTTGATATTTGATAATCCTAGGCCAAACGCCAACATATACATAATAGCCGACGAGTAGAGAAAGAGCGAGGTAGCAACTATCGCATGGCAAATTTGTGTGTGTGGCACAACAAGTTGACGACTGCAAGGACGCACATCAGAAGGTGTCCAGTGGTCACAGTGAGGACGTGCATACAAGGAAGTGCGACACGGTGGTTGGAAATGCATCCAATAAGGTGCGGCACGGTCTTAGGATAACTCAGCTTTTTTTTGTTTTGGGGGATTTTGATTCATTATAATTATGTTCATTCTTTCCGGGTACTCTTATTTATGCTTTTCAAAATCTTATTTCTTGGGAAGCTCAAGATGTACAGAATTTTAGCTGACAGTCCTTGAATGTTCTGATAGAAACCAAGTGTTGTATTGGAGTGTACAAACTGTCCGTATGTCATTTACATGAGTCTGTAGTGCATTGAGATATCATACAACGTAGAAAAATTAGACTTATTTTCGTTACTGTCGCGAATGATTTTTGCTCTATTTCGTTTCTTCATTTTTTATGTAATGCTCTCGCATACCTATCTGGGATACGGTCTACCTAGAAAAACCATTTTGAGCAGGGAATGGGAGTCTGTAATTCTGTGTATGGGGCTTCTGGGAACTGGATACCCCTGCTTTGATTGTTATTATAGAGCTCAATTATGTATATAGAGCTGCCTGCCTACCTCTCTATTGCTTATTATGTGTTGTGTGTTGCCGACCATCTGGGTTGGCTTGCTTATTTCAAACGATTACTCTATGATCTTGAACCATTATAGTTTTTTTCCTTTCAGTTCTTTTGATCTGTTGATAAATTTCTTCCTTTTATCTTTAGGGAAATTTTCTTTCCTTTTATGAAATACATTTGTTGCTTTTTTTTCATATTTCAACTAAAGTAAGGTTTGCCAGGGAGATGGGGGCAGCAATATTAAATTTAACTTGCGCAATAGATAGATCACATGATACAGAAAAATCCAAGATAATTCACGAATAACCCATTTGATATGAAGTGAGAGATGGATGTGCGTGATTCTCCTCTTCTGTGAGATAATCACATCTGCACCAATTGAACACAGGAATCTCATTAGAATTTCACAAAAGGCAGTACAAGTCTCGCAGAAATTTGGGAGAATTTCAGCGTTAAAAAAGGTGGTGCCTTGGGATCCAGATCAGCTCAGGTTATTACGGCTTGGATCAACGAGTGGGAAAAAGGAATGCTGTTCTTTTCTAAAAAGGAAAAATTCTCCGGGGTTTTTGTTATTTGTGCTTGGTGGCTTGTCTACTCGATGAGTTCCTTCTTTGAAAAAAAGAACGAGTGTCATTTATATTCATTGCTAAACTTTGCATGTTTGGCAACGGAGGGTGTCCTGTACGAAGCCAAACGAAAGAGAGAGAACTGCAAAACATTGTGCGTGCAAGGCTGACCAGCAGGCGACTGGAGCCTCACCTCCTCGGAGGAGAAACCCTGAAGCATTTAGACCTTGTTTGGAGCTCAAAATCCCAAACCCATCCAAAGCCTCAATATTTAAGTACATCCCTCTCTCTTCAAAATGGATCCCACTAGCTAAAAAATGAAATCCCCTCCCCTATCCTATTTAACACATCGTCTCAAACGGTTTTAATTTCTGGCTTCTTAATTTTATTTTTTGATTTTTTTATTTTTTTTAGATTTTTTACTTTTGCTTTTTTCTTTATATCTTTGTATTATCTGTAATGATATAATATTTTCTTTTTTAAATTTAATTACTTAGAAAAAAACTAACAGTCGTTATAGTATATTTTAAACCACTATATACAATACAAAAAAAAGCGTCTCCTCCGACCGCTCGGCCATCCGGCGCCTCTTTCGACCCTGGCTCTGCCCCCAGCGTCTCCTCCGGCCCCGACCCCCTGCGCTTCCTCCTGCCCTAGCTCCGGCCCCCTGCGCCTCCTCTTGCCCCTCCAAATTTGGCTCCCTCTAGCTCTCAAGTCTTCCTCCATAGAGTCTCTGTGGTTCGACTTCCGGCTTCATGGCCTCTAGTGATTTTTTTTCCCTCTCTTTTTTCCCCTTTATTAACTAATTTTCTTTTGCTCTTTGTATGCTTTTAGTTATTTTTGATTTGTGAATTTGATTTGTTACTTGTTTGATTATTGCCACATCCGTCCATGTGGGAATGAATTTTGCTTGATGAAAACATGAAGCCATGTATTATAGCCTAGACAAGCTTCGTCTAAACCGAGCTTAAGCTGAGCTCAAAGCTTGACCGCTAACTTAGACTCGCTAGAGCTCAAGCCTGGTAGGCTAAGCTTGTTCAAGCTCGGCTCATTTGCAGCCTTACCCGGCTCTCCCCTCCAAGATCTAGACGTGACAAAGGCCACCAGATCCGGCTTCCTCCGTCAGTGGCAACCACGTTGGAGCCAGTGATTTACAGATCTAGAGTGTAGCGGCAACGATTCGGGCGACAACCACGGATCCAGCGGCAGTGTGGTCGCCGCCGATGATCGACAGATCTAGAGTGCAGTTCCAACGATGCAGGTGACAACCACGAATCTGACGACGGCGGATTCCAGTGACAGCCTCCCGGCACGCTAGTGACAACCACGGTGACGGGGCGACGATGGCCGATGCGCGTCCGTGCGTTTTTTTCTCCTTGGTGTAGGTGCCAATTAGCTTTGTGCCGGCACTAGGCTTGGAATGGTTACCATAGTTTGCTCCAGTATATGTTACCGATATCAAGATCATCTCTCTCCTTTTGGTACCGACTAAAAGCAAATAATAGAGATGCTCTTAGGCCGGCTCGTCCTCTTCTCCTCCTCACGTCCTTTCGTACGGCAGCTCCAATTGATGTTGCAGCTACGAATATTGGTTAGCCGCTTACTGCTGTATATGGTTTCCTAATTCATTCGCACGTTAACCTATATAAACGCCCGTGGCACACTGTTTCGCAGACTCCGACCCTTGAAACGGCCGACGTCCGTCCCCTCTCACTCGCGTCATATGTCTTGGTTTCACCATACTACAGTACATGGACATGTTTGTAAAGCTTTCTGTAGGACGTAGTGTGCAATCGACCCTTCAAAAAGAAGATTACAAACTATATATCACCAATGAGGTGAAAGTGATTAACAAGACAAATCAAGAACACGAACAAAAAGCATTAGGGCTAGCTAGGGCATAATTACACCCAGGCTCACACGTGTAAGCCACAATTCTTGTCTCCCCAGGCCAGCTTGCCGTTAAACGTTGGTACGTACAACTCTTAAAAGGGGGTTAATTAATTAATCTGTAAGTTTGCTACTATACTTTTGTGTTATCAGCAGTGATGGGTGAGTGAACAACCCTAGCTAGCCTTTTTGGTAGTAGCTTGTTGCTACTTTTGTGTTAGCTAGTGAACCAAGTTATGGTGTGTGTAAGAATAAATTTTAATTTTGCGAAACTTTGTAACACTTCTATGATTCAACAAAATATCATTTCTTCTATTAGAAATGCACAAACTGATCTTTGCTCGGTATTCGAAATCTGTACGATGTCTTTCTTCTTCTCTCTTCCTTCCAGTTATTAATTTTCTCTTAATGGACAGAGAGTTACATTATGTGTATGTGTGATATGGTTTTTATAGTACATGAAGAGATGACGTTCTCGGACGCTTGTTGCAAATAGCCATATTGCTGGCCGCTGGCTTACGAACAGCCGTATACGTCATTGCATACAAACGCGACCGCCCGGTGTTGCTGCCCTGTGAACAGCCTTTCGCATTCCTGCGTGCAAACACGCTGCCAATCACGCGTGCAATTGCTAGCTTTCTCATGTACGCTGTCAGCTATACATGCTGCCATGTATGAAACTAATTAAAAAAAACTAGTATTTCAATAGTTGCTAGTGTTTCTTCATGTATGCATGCACTGGCTCTTAGAGCATGTAATTAACACACATATACAATTGTAACATTTATTTAGCAAAGGGAGAGAAGAGGGATTAAAACCCTTGATTTCAATCCTTAAATTTAGTAACTATCATACTAGATCTTTTAATACCAGAATCAATATAATAAAATTACATAGGCCATAAAAGATTAAATTAATCTTCCAGTGTGTACAGAAATTGAATCAATCCTAATTAGGGCAACCTTTCACCTGTCATCTGTCTCTTTAGCAGTATCCAAGGCTCAAAACTCAAACTCAACTCAGGGCATCTCCAATGGTCCTAGCTAGCAACTAACTAGGAGACTTCCACATCATCAACCAAATAGCTAGCATACAAAGGACTATCTATAAGGATAGCTATTTGATACTTACATGCACACACAGTCATTTATAGAGACTGCCTCGTTTTCTGTTATAGCCTAGTGCTTAAGGAAGAGCTGGCTCGATTTTTTTTGCATACTCTCTTTCCTTCACATAAGATTTATGCTGATGTATACATGCAAATAGCCAGCTGACTCAGACCATTGGAGTTGCCCTCAACTCAAACTCACTCCTGATCAGCTTTGTTCCTTTTGCTAATACCAAGGAGGAGGAAAAGCTGGCTTCCATTGCATGCACGAGCTAGCTAGCTGTGTACTCCACCTCGTCGTCCTTTTTACTACCCTTTGGACAGCACTGACACGTCAAAGTGCCTGACCTGTGTTGCCTCTTGGGTCGGTTTAGCAACTCTCTCTCTCTCTCTCTCTACTTTGGCTTTGCTTGCGAACGCAGGATGAGTGAATGAATGCATGCATGGATGGGAGGAAGCAGGCAGGGAGACACGCTTGCTGTGGCAGACGTACGGTGCTCGGTGGTGTGGTGGGGCGGAGTCGATTGATCGCATGCGAAGCGCGCGCTTTTTATGATGGTGCTTGCATGGCGACATGGCGTGGCCTGCATGAGAGTACAACAGCTTGATTAACGCATACCAGTTAATCATGAGCCTAACTAGAGAGGATTTGATTTCCATGCATGCCATTGCCAATTACCATGCGTGGTAGTTGCCCTTGCTCATGGTGCCCTTGCCAATTACGTTGAATCTATTAGGAAACCAGGATATAGCTCCCATTTAAATGGATCCTATCTCTCGTTTAAACACATCTTTATCTCTAGTGGGCACCTCACCACCCCCTATAAATAGAGAGCTATATAGCCAATTTTGTACACCGCAATACATATGAAGCAATAAAGAAAAACCAGGAGTTCTCTCTACCTCTCTGTGTTCAATATATTATTCTGTGTTTCTGTGATTGATTCGTTCTTCTTCTAAGCAGAGGAATCGCTCAGACTGGTCGCCAGCGAGAGTTCCTCAACACGTTATCAGCACGACTCCGCTCCGGTGAACGAAGGTAATCATCGAAGCACTTAATAGATTGATTTTCTAGATCGCTTTGAATCTGCATTTTCTTCGCGTTCTAGATTGATTTTTTTTCTTCCTACGGTGCAAATCCGCCCTAATCTACCACGAGCAAACCTGAAGTCGCCGGCACAATGCCGATCGGTAGATTGCGAAACAGGGTAGATGTTGATTGCACTGTAGATTAGAAAAAGAAAAATTTTGCATTGTTTTCTATGGTGCAAATCCCCCTAATCTACCGCAAGCAGACTTGAAGTCGTCGGCACAATGTCGATCAGTAGATTGAATCATGGGGTAGATGTCGATTGCACTATAGATTAGAAATATATGAAAAAAAGGGTGAAAAGAGGTGTTTGGGTGTCGCACGGTCGGCCGCCACCGCGCCTGCACGCGCGACGCCTCGCATGAGGCGCGGTGGCACCACCGCGCCGCATGCGCGCGCGCCGCCCCGCATGAGGCGCGCTGCCGCGCAGCCGTGCGCCGCCAGAGCGCCGCGATCGCCGCGACGTGCCCCGCGCGCGCGCCTCGCACGGCACCGCCGCTCGGTTCTCCGGCCAGGCACGCCGTCGTTCCGCCCGGCCGCCGCCCGGCTCGCGCCTCGCGACGACGCCTCTAGCCTCGGCCGCGCGCGTCAGAGCGCGCGCCTCGCCCGGTCGTTGTCGCTGCTGCCGCATCGGCTCGGCCGCCACGCGCCCGCGCGCAGCGCCGCCACACGCCTCGCGCGCGTGCCGCGACGGCGCGCCACTCCGCCACGGCGCCACCGCGTCGCCCGGCCAGCGCAGACGCGCGCGACGGCGGCGCGCCGCCGCCGATGGCCCGGCTTCTCCGCCTGCGCCCGCATGCGCCCGCCACAGCTGGCCCCTTGACTTCCGCGCTCGAACGTGCGCACTGCCATCGGCGCCTCGGCTCCTCCGCTTTCGCCTGCACGCGCGGCTGCCGACGCCGACGTCTTGACTCCCTCCACCTGCGCCCGCATGCGCGCAACGCCGACGACACCTCGGCCTCTCCACTGCGCCCCGCACGGCGCATCTTCCACACCCCGGTCGTTCGCCCCGCACGGTGACTCACCGCGCCGCCCTGCGGCCGGCCGCCACCACGGGCCCGAAGCCCCGATTGGATCTATGAAAGCCATAGGCCATAGATATTTATGGTATTTGCGGATTAGCCCCGAAAAATCCAAAAATTATAAAAGAGCCCTCAAGATTTGCATATAAATCCCGAATTTTGCAGGAAGGCCTCTGTAATTCTAAAAATTACGAATAGGTCCATGATTTACGAGTGGGTCCAAAATTTTGCAGAAAACCCCTCAGTAAATTAGAAAATTACGCAATTTTTCTCTGAATTGAAATTTTGTGTAAAAACCCCATAGAATTGCAGAATTCACTGAAAATTCATATTCTACCATAAAAGGGCATCGGGAATCCGAATTTTGAATTATTTTTAGCATTTGAAGATTATTTATTTCTGCCATTATTATTTTCTGTACTTTCTGTATTTCTTTACTGTTTTGATTAATTGTGATTGTTTAATTGCTTTTAATCACTAAAAATCAACAGTAAAATATGAAAAATGAATAGAAAATTATGAAACATTATGAGAACCTATTGTACCATTTATTTACCCGTAGTAAATTATTCCATGCTGTAGTAAACTTATTTGTTCTATTCATAAACATATAGATGACTGGAATCACGAACCGGGAGTTCGAGGAGCTTGCCCAGTATGGCAAGAACTATCTGACGTGGGCATCTGATGTCGAGATAGTATTTGGAGCCAGGAAGCTCCGCGCGGCTATCGGGATTGGTGGACGGCATGAAGTCAAACCCACACCTGAGGAAAATGATCAGGCACTTCATTTTCTCAGACACAATCTCTGCATTACTCTCAAGAATGAGTATATGGCGGAGAAAAGCGCGCTAGCACTCTGAACCGCACTCAAGAAGCGGTTTGAGAGGCTAAAGTACATCATTCTTCCTCAAGCAGAGCAGGAGTGGATCGGACTGAGGTTTGCCGATTTCAAGACGATCGGGAGTACACCGCTTGCACAGACTTGTACCAATCTTCAACTCGTGGCAAGCGCATCACGATGAGCGAGAAGATTGAGAAGACCCGCCCACCTTTCACCCCAATGTTTGTATAATCCGCCCGCAACTATCGCCAAGATGGCTACAAGGAGTACGCCGAATTGATTGATATGATGCAGTTGCGAGGCTCGGGACGAACTTCTCCGCAAGAATTACGTCACTCAGCCACTAGGCAGCTCCGCTGGCCGTGAAGCCAATGCTGGAAGCTACAAGGTGCGAAAGCCCTTGATGAAAAGAAGGTGAAAGAAGGGTAAGGCTGTTGCCCAGAAAGGCAAGTCAGATGCTCCAAGTAACAAAAGAGCTAAGGAGAGTGGTAAAATCTATAGTCAGCAGAACTAAGATTGCTACAAGTGTGGCAAGTGGGGGCATTGGCCGAGGATCTGTAAAGCACCGCAGCATGTCATTGATGCCCACCAAGCCCAGAAGAAGAATGGCAAAGGGCAGCCTGAAGCTCACTTTGCAGTAGTTGAGGGGGAGCATCTTAAGCAGCTTCCTGAAATGATGGAGGTTAAGTCTATCCCGGCAGCAGCACCCCCTTACGACCTAGAAGCAGCCACCTCCATGATTTCTCTCGAAGAGAACATCACTTCTGAAAAGATAGTCGAAGAAGTCAATGATTTTCTAGTTGATTCCGTCTAAATGCACAGAATGCATTAGACGTTAATTGTCATTTCGTTTGTGTTAAATGGACAAGTTAGCACTTGCATGAATGGTACTTTATTTTTGTCTTCTCGTAATGGTTGGATGATTTTGAAATAATTCATTCATTTATTCAGTTTATAATGGCATGAACACGTGTGGCTATATTATACCAACATTAAGGCGCCTACAGCGTACACTGCCCTGAAGACAGTATGTAGAAGCTCTAAGCTATTCTGTCTCTTGCATGACAGATTAGGCCACTCAGGTCTTAGGATGATGAGAAATATAATTAACAATTCTCACGAGCATAATATTAATGTGAAGAATTGTCCGCATCATGAAGATTTTGTGTGCCCTACATGTGCCACCGGAAAATTAATCACTAGACCCTCCACTCTGGAAATGAAGGATGAAGTCCCTGCATTCCTGAAATGCATCCAGGGAGACATTTGTGGTCCTATTCAGCCCATCTCAGGGCCATTTATGTATTTCATGGTGCTCATTGATGCTTCCTCAAACTGGTCATATGTGGGTTTATTATCCACAAGAAATCATGCTTTCGCCAAATTGATCTCGCAGATCATTCGCATCAGAAATGTATTCTCTGATCATCGCATCAAGTCCATCAGAATGGACAATGCCGGAGAATTTACTTCAAAGGTATTTGATGATTATTGTATGGCGATGGGGATTGCAGTTGAGCATTTGGTACCGCATGTCCATACCCAGAACGGTCTGGCAGAGGCTTTAATCAAGAGAATTAAATTTATTGCCCGATCCCTCTTGCAAAATTGTAATTTGCCAACTACATGTTGGGGACACGCAGTCCTACATGCAGCGAATCTGATCAACTTTAGACCTTCGGCCTACAACATCCATTCACCTATGCAACTAGCGCAAGGGTCACCACCGAAAATTTCTCATCTTAGGAGGTTTGGATGCAAGGTTTATGTACCTATACCCCCTTCGTAGCGAACTGCAATGGGCCCTCTCTGTAAGACTGGGATATACGTTGGTTATGAGATTGCATCCATAATCAGGTATTTGGAACCCATGTCGGGAGATTTGCATACTGCCCGTTTCGCTGATTGCATTTTTAATGAGGATAATTTTCCGACGTTAGGGGGAGGAAATCAACCTATTGATGAAAAATGTCAGAAAATTACGTGGGAAGCCACGGGAATTCCTACACATGACCAACGCACTAGTAAAGCAAATAGAGAAGTCCAGAAGACAATAAAAATCCAGAAGACAATAAAAGTCCAGAAGACAAGAGAAGTCTAGAAGACAATTGATTTGCAAGCATTAGCGAATCAGCTGCCTGATCACTTTAGTGATTTGAAGAGCGTGACTAAGTCGCATATGCCTGCACGCACTGCACCGGAGAGGGTTGAAATACCAAAGAAAGCAGAAGGTATCCCAAATCTCGTCCAGAGGCCTCAGAAAAAAAAGAGGACGAGAACTCCGGCTCCTCGAATCCCAAGTAACCGGGGACGCCTGGCGAAAAAGGATAAGAAGGACTTATCACGGCCGATCATTGAAGTCCCCCAGAATGAGAAGGGGAGCCAGTTGAGACCTGGCACAAGTATGACACCTGTTGAAAAGGACATACCGGATCTGAATATCCCCATCGGCATGGATGTGTGCGCACACATTGGAGCCGAACAACTAAAGGGACTTGCCACCGCAATTGAAAGAAGCGATGCGCAAGATGAAGCTCCAGAAAAAGCAACTCATGAAGAAATAGCTATAAATTATGTGCACACGGGAGAGTCCCTGAACAGGACAACAGCCAATGTCGATATCTACTTCGCAAAGAAAATTGCCACAATCATTAATCTTGATCCCGAACTCGCATCGCTCGCTGAATGTAAGAAAAGATCAGATTGGGAAGATTGGAAGAAGATAATAGCAACCGAATTGCTATCTCTGAACAAAAGAAATGTGTTTGGGCCCATATGCCGCACACCTCCCCATGTGCACCCCGTAGGGCACAAGTGGGTATTTGTTCGAAAGAGAAATGAAAGAAACGAAGTAGTGAGATACAAAGCAAGGCTGGTAGCACAAGGTTTCACTCAACGTCCTGGAGTTGATTATGAAGAAACCTACTCCCCGGTCATGAGTGGAATTACCTTTAGATACTTGATCTCAATGGAAGTGAACTTGAATTTAGAAATGAAATTGATGGATATTGTGACTGCATACCTTTATGGTAAATTGGATTCGAAGATTTATATGAAAGTCTCTGAAGGAATTCCTCTCCCGAACCAAGACAGAGCAAATAGAAATCTGTACAGTGTGAAGCTTAGAAAGTCCCTGTATGGACTAAAGCAATCTGGCAGAATGTGGTATAATCGCTTAAGCGACTTTCTCTGCAAGAAAGGCTACACGAACAATGAATACCGTCATTGTGTATTTATACGACGATCCCAGAATGGATTCTGTATAATCTCAGTGTATGTAGATGATCTGAATATCATCGGGACAGTGGAAGATATAAAAAAAGCAAGCTCCTATTTGGAGTCAGAGTTTGAAATGAAAGATTTAGACAAGACCAAGTTCTGCTTAGGCCTGCAGCTTGAGCATATCCCTGAAGGAGTCTTGGTACATCAGTCGACCTACACCCAGAAGGTGCTAGAAAGATTCGGCTTTGAGAAAGTATTCCCATCAAAAGTACCGATGATCGGGAGATCTTTACAACAAGAAAAAGATCCTTTCCGACCTAGAGAAGAGGGGGAGGAAGTCCTGGGACCGGAATTCCCATACTTGTGTGCAGTTGGAGCACTCATGTACTTAGCAATCTGCACTAGACCAGATATTGCTTTTTGCTGTGAATCTGTTAGCAAGGTACAGTGCAGAGCCCACCAAAAGGCATTGGCAGGGCATAAAGGACATCTTCCTATATCTCCAAGGAAGCAAGGACCTTGGACTATTTTACAGAAAAAATCAAGATCTGAACTTGATTGGCTATGCAGATGCTGGGTACCTGTCTGACCCGCATACCGCAAAGTCACAAACAGGCTATGTATTCCTGTGTGGTGGAACTGCAATTTCCTGGAAATCGTCTAAGCAAAGCCTTGTAGCTACCTCGACGAACCACTCAGAAATAATAGCACTGTGTGAAGCTACACGTAAATGCGCTTGGCTACGACGAATGGTTCACCACATCCAGCAGTCATGTGGGATGAACATTGTGCAAACCCCCACAATTATCTATGAAGATAATGCCGCTTGCGTTGCACAAGTACAAACGGGCTATGTGAAGAGTCATCTCACAAAGCATATTAACCCCAAGTTCTTCTATGCTCATGAATTGCAAAAGATGGACGAGATTAAAGTACTGCATACTAAGTCTTGTGAAAATCTAGCAGATTTATTCACAAAATCACTCCCGCATCTAGCTTTGAAAGATGCGTGCAGGATCGGTATGATGAGACTTAGAGAAGTGCAGATCTGGGGAGAATTCTCTCAAGCCCGTTAGTAAATCTTGATCCTGAAGATCAAGTACCCAAAGAATAAAAGTCCTGAAGACTAAATGAAGTTGGGTGAATTGTACTCTTTTTCCCTTGATGAGTTTTCCTGAAGTTTCTCGACTAAGGTTTTTAACGAGACAATTCGTGCAATCGCAGCATAACATGCATCATGTACTCTTTCTCCAAATTTTCCCCACTGAGTTTTTATGGAGTTTTAACGAGGCATGAGTATGTTGGATTAGTGCCCAAGGGGGAGTATTAGGAAACCAGGATATGGCTCCCGTTTAAACGGATCCTATCTCTCGTTTAAACGCGTCCTTATCTCTAGTGGGTACCTCACCACCCCCCTATAAATAGAGAGTCATATGGCCAATTTTGTACACCCCAATGCATATGAAGCAATAAAGAAAGACCAGGAGTTCTCTCTCCCTCTCTGTGTTCAATCTATTATTCTGTGTTTCTGTGATTGATTCGTTCTTGTTCTAAGCAGAGGAATCGCTCGGACTGGTCACCAGCGAGAGTTCCTCAACAGAATCAACACTGCCACCCTCACCATCACTGGTGCCCTCCTCCGCCGCAGATTTATTCGTCTTCTCCATCATCATCATCACCACCACTACCCACTTTCATCTTGCTGCCCTACACCACCAAGTCACCATCTCCGCATGTCGATCCCCACTCACCGTCGCCACCAGACCTCCAGACCTATGCTGCCCAATCAAATCTGGGGTTGGGCTGGGCGCACAATTGATGGTGCTATCAAGGTTTCAAAAACTAGCTTGTTTTCGTTGAAACCAGCCAACCAGTGGTGTCTGGTTATTTGTACTCCGGTTAATTTCTGTTCACCCGTTTCGCATTATATACAAATCTTTACTATTATAAAAGAAAGATTTGGTGGTTGATACAGCCTCCCTACTTTTTTCTCAGCCATCCGATTTGATTTAGACCATTCGTCTCTCTCCTCTTCTCTCTCTCAGGATACAACTGCCCACCTCCTCCACTTTTCCCATCCCCTCGCGTATTCTGGTCACCTTTCCCTCTCTGTCGCTTGCTCTCTAATGTTTTGATGTGTGAAGTTGGCGGATAGTAAGTTCTGTCTCATTATTTTTATGACTCCGTTGCAACGCACGAGTCTCTAACTAGTACGCTTATAATTGCGTCTGCTTTATATCCCAAAACTCAAATATAATTCTCCTTTTATATTTGAAGAATTCAAAAATAAAATAAAAAACACCAGCTACGACCAGTTTTTGCTGAGAAACCAAAACCGACCCTCCTCTTAATTAGGCCGACTCCCGGTTTACAAAACCTTGGGTGCTATATCTAATGAGTCGTGTATTGATGTTTTTCAAGGAAAACCAATTCATCACTTGATAAGTGTCAATTTGCTAAAACTAACCAAATTTTCTGAGCAATTGCACAGCGAAATAATATAATGCATATGTTCGTATTGAAATATAGTATTCCTCTTGATCCAACAGATCTAGTTCCTTCCCACGCATGGTTTAGCAACAAGCATTTTTCTTCCCGCTAGAATTTTCTCCGGTGATATTGCACATGTACTAGTAAAACTGTTGGATACATGGGTGATATTTTAATTTTTAATTTTACTAAAAGACAAATATTCCAAATAACTAGTGATATATAGCTCATAATTTAAAGAGTGTGCAAATCATATTGTACCTAAAATATACATGAGGACAAAATTATATCAGAGTCAATCGGATACACGGACGACTTACAGTAAGGGCTGATGAAAAACAGAAAGCAGGGCTAGCTTAATGCAGTGCAAAACGCAGATAAAGTAGCAAAGCGAGGGGTCGCACAAATGTGCATTGCTCACAAACCCTATTGCCACCCCGTGCAGATCTTCACGGCAACAACGACTCAGAAATACCACTCCCCTCCTTCATGGTGCACGCCGGGAAGAAGAGTGGATGAGGTTCAGGTGACACAACACAACAACATATGTTTGTAGGAGAAAGGAAAAGAAATAGAGGAGGCAGTGATTTGGGCATCTCTACTCTAGACGTCTCCAAGCGCATATATATATATATATGCACGCTATGAATTGATGTGATTAATTAGTCATTTACCTATTGGTAACTGATGCAATTAACCAGCCATTTACCCACTGATAACTACCTATCATCAACACCCAATGAAGCCTTGAATTCAAATGTTCGAATCTCATTCAAACACACACAGAGAGATGCATAGTTCAGCAAAAATAAGGTAGACTTGGTGTGCCAAGTGGTGCGCCACGTCCCGGCGCAGTCACACGTCGCAAGTCACTAGTAATGTAATTTTCCATGAGAAAATATGCAAATATGTGCACACGTACACGTGTGCGCATTTAGCCAAAGTCCTCATACCATCCATATCCATATGTCATATATTTAAAGGAGTGGCAATGACTTCACCTTATAAATTGCCTTCCCTCTGCTTGCCTAGACAATTTAGTACTAGACCATGCATGCTTTAGAATTATAGAAAATGGACCTCTCATATGGGTCTAATTTCTAACAATCCTCACCAATTCCAAAGTAAGAAGCAAAAGCATATGAAAGATATTGTGTTGAAGTACTGTTAATATATCAGTCTTCTAGTATAAGTCCTGTATTGATTAAACTTGCACCTAGAATGACAAGGATTCATCTTTCCATAGCTCATGAATAGACTATACCTTGAATTTATAGCTTTTTATGGTCAGACTTCACTTGAAATCTCAACTGATATTAGGCTACCAATGAACCATGTCTAAATAGAGCATTATATGGTCATGCTTTCTTATTTTCTCATGAGCTTCCTAGATAATGCTTTGTTCTTATGAACTGCGATCACATAGTTAGGCTCAAGTAGGTGTATTCTTTCAAGATATCCTACATACTAATACTTTTACTTATTTGAACTACTGAATACATTAAATCTTTATGCCAACTTTTCATACAGTTGAGAGTACTTTGTCTATTATGACATGGGTACAATGAATATATATTTTCTTGTTACAACATCAACTTGTTTTTCCTATTACTTAACTCAAAAGATCTCCGATCAATAAGGTATGGGTTACCATTGTGATGTAACTTAAATGGACCTCATTCCCATGTCTATAGATCCAACAGAAATCATTTTCTATGCTAGACTGTCGTAAAAGGGTCTGCTAGATTTTTCTCAATGCGAATATACTTCATAGCAATTACTCTAAAGTTTCTTAATTTTCTGATAGATTGAAGCCTCTGCTTCCCATGTTTGGAGGACTTCATGTTATCCTTAGTACCCATAACCTTAATCAACAGTGTTTCATTATAATAGTATTTGACCTCATCAATTATGGCAGTATTTGTTTCAAATATAAGTATGTTATCCACATACAGTCACAAGATCACTCCTTGACCCCCACCATAACGGTAATATACATATTTATTAATTTCATTCATAGCAAAGACAACAGATGTCAAAGTTTTGTTAAACTTCTCGTGCCATTATTTAGGTACTTACTTTATGCCATACAAGGATTTTAATAATCTGTATACCTTATTTTCCTGTTCAGAAACTATAAAATCGTCTGATTGATCCATATCAATTTCTTCGTCCAACTCTCCATTAAGGAAATATATCTTCACTCTATTTGGTAGATATGTAGATCATATGAAGATGCTAACGTAAGGAGCACTCTGATGGTGGTTAATCTGGCAATAGGAGAATATGTATCAAAGAAATCCTCTTCTTCCTTTTGGGTTTAACCTATGACCATAAGTCATGCCTTGTACTTTTCAATAATACTATCAGGCCATAGTTTTTTGGAAGATCCACTTACATCCAACAGATTTGCACCCACTAAGATGATTGGTAATCCCCCAAGTCCCATTGGCCATAATAGAATCCATCTCTTCTGGATGGCTCTTTCCAATACTAAACATCGGAGATGTTTGAGTTCTTTGAAAGAGTCTTTTGCACATCATTCACTAGGTATACAATAAAGTCATCACTAAATATTTTCTCAACCCTTTGTCCCTTGCACCTACAAGGAGCCTCTGAGACTAGATTGTTATCCTCCTCAAGGATATCACATATTGGTTCAGAAATGGTGCAAAGTTCAAAAGTTTGATTATTCTCACTGTCAATTTTTTTAGTTTGAACAATTCTCGCTATCAATATTTTTAGTTTGAACATTTTCAATTCATGAAGCATCTCATCTAATAAATATTGGTGCAGCTCTCATAGGATAAATGTCCTCAAAGAATGAACCATCTCTACATTCCATTAATGTATTAGCGATAATCTCATAAGTTTCTGATTTAACTACTAAAAATGTATAGACCGTGCTATTATGAGTATATTCTAGAAAAACACAATTGAATATTTTAAATCCAAGTTTTTACTTTTTCTGCAATGGTATATTGACATTTGCCAAATGTCCACAAGTTCACAGAAAATTGACTTAGGTTTTCTCCCCTTCCATCAATGACATGGAGTAAAATCACTTTTTTAGTAATTACACTATTTAGGTCAAAAGTTACTATCAATATAATTTTTCCCACTATGCTTTAGGCATGCCGGCACTCTCTAAAATGGCATTAATCAAGTTTGTTAGTATTTAATTTTTCCTTTCAGCTACCACATTTAATTGGGGTGAATATGGTGATGTAAATTCATGGACTATTTCATTTTTAGAATAGAGTTGGGAAAAATCATGAGAGATATACTCTCCTCCACGATCAGACCTTAGTCTTTTTATTTTCTTCTCTAGTTGGTTTTCAACCTCAACCCTATAAGTCTTAAAGTAGTTTAAAGCTCCATCGTTAGTTTTTAGTAAATACATATAGCAGTTGCGTGTTACGTCATCAATTGTCAGACCCGAATTTAGCCATCTAGAATACTCATGAAACCACTGCATTATTCCCTAGATCAATAGACAATGCTCTAGAATACATCAATAAATTATTTTGTACATGACGTAAACCATAACATACATTAATATTACAACATTAGAGTTATAAATAGATTGCATCAGGTCAAGTTTTTGTTAGGGCTGATCGGGCACAATAGATACATTACATAAATGTGGAACAGAAGCAAAAGGGGTGGCATATCTTGCCATAGGCAAGCAACTGGGGTAGGTTGTGTGTGACCGACATTAACCAAGGGCTCTGATAATATTGTTGCATGCATACATCAACTTAGTCAGCATGATTGGGGTAGGACATAGACTACTAGAGATTAATCTAATATCCTACATATTCTTCACCATCAACTCTTAGGCATTGTAGTACACATAGTGTCCTTAGTCCATAGGTTCCGAGAGATTTTGTGAGCGAGGGTGAGCACAAACAGTTGTGCTCCGTGAGCCAACACACAGAATATAGTAATATACATGCAAGGATTCAACAAAGGTAGGCTTGGGTTCTTTTATTTGCTAACGTCAATATTTCAAAAACTACAGTAATTAAAAATTCCTATGATTTAGCATTTTAACCAAACCATGATTTTATTAAAAAGAGTAAAACTGTGTAATATTTATAACGTTATAGGTTCCATCCACCTTTTGCATGGTTCAATCCATCATATCCTTAATTTTGTTACTAGGGTTACATCCATTCTTTATCATCACTGTGTTATATCCACCCAGGGAAAAATCTAAAATTAGGGTTACATCTACTCGGTAAGTTTTCATCCCACCTACAAAGGTTTTTGAAGTAGAAACTAACTCGAGTAAGTTCCCATGCCCATCCTTGACTATGGGTACGTCTATTTAAACAGTTTATACTCTACAGAGATTGTACACTTTACCCATAAGATATAATCGACTTGTTATATTTCATACATTTTCTTGGACATATGAATGAAGAATATCGCGCAAGACTTTTACAATGCATCTCTCGATTGTAAGTTACATCCGCTAAGGTTTCATCTGAGTGAGGTTATGTCCACCACACCTAGACCCCCTCTTACACCACATGGTGGCTTACACCAATGATATGACCCATGTCCATGATAGCTTAATACCAGTGACACGATTCATGGGTCACTCCAATGGTGCAACCTACACTAGTGGATGTAAATTAGTTAATTAAGTCATACCCATTATAGACTTATGGTTGTACTATTTTACATTGGGAGGTCATCGCAGAATTCAGTCCACAAGTTATCTGGGTGATCTAAACCACAAACCATAATTTCTCATGTTACATCTGCACCAACTATCTTACCATCCGTTCAAATATGGCAACAGCAAGTTTTAAATTTTTGATAAGTACAAAGTAAGTTACCTCAAACATACCAATTATTTCCCTCAAATGACTACCTAAAATAAGTTTTATGATTAAAAGATGATGATAAGGCAATGTAATGCCCTAATACTTAAGCAAGACTAACATCACACATAAGTACAAGCTATAGCTAGTAATGTTACTATTATAGTTTCTAGGGTGATAAGAATTATGTGATTCAAGTACCCAAAGGGTGGTGTAATAATATAACAATGTCAAGTAGATATATATATATAATCTTAAGTTTAACATGTATTTGCATAACAAATAAAAGCATGCAATTTGATAATTTAAACAAACATAAATTTGCATAAAAGGTAGGTTCAATATGATCAAAGCATTGACTCACCTAGCTCACAAGGAGGTTAGTCTTGAAAGTCTTGAGTTGTCTCAAACTACGGCTCTTCTGTGTCCTCGTACTCTACTTGGACAATCGCATCGGAAAGCAAACAAATACGCTTGCAAAAAATAAATACCAAAGAGAATTGAAATAAACTCCAAATTGAACAATTCTACAACCATTAGATAGATCTTGAATTTAGAAAATTTAAAAATAAATTTCATTAAATTTAGAGTTAAATGAGTAAGAACAGGATCTCTAAAGTTTAAATTTGGATTAAATTCAAAAATTAACAAAGGAGAGAGTCTCTCTCACTGACAGGTGGGTCCACTAGTTTTTATTTAATTTTGGAATTACTTTTCTATTAAAAAGATCACTAAGGCTGATAGGAGCCCACAAAAATTTTAAATTAATTTTAGATTTAATTTTTTTAAAGGAAAAGCATGAGAGGCCGATAGGTGGGACTGATGCACTGTGCAAATAGTAAAATGGACCCACTCGTCAGTGGCTTTAACTCACTTATCCAGTTTAATAGGGTATTTAAATGGTTGGGGCCCACATGTCACACAGACCGAGTTTCAATTAAACAGGGAGGGCCCATGGGTCAGAGGGACAAACAAGTACTAATGATAGGCATTAAAGAACTAATTATGCATTTAAATGGTTAACCACCGCACTACAAATAGCTCTACCTCCCACCGAGCATGGTGCGGCTCATCACCAGCGAGAGGGGCCATGTCGGTCGGAGTGGTAGGCCAAAACAGACTCCTTGGCTCAACCCGACCCTCCAGGTGTGGCAACACAGCTAGATTTGGAGCCCGGGGTGGTTCGCGGCGAGCTCAGACAACGGTGGAGCACCAAACATGGCACCATGTCACTACACGGTGCTATAGCCAAATTCACTGCCAGGGGAGCAACTAGAGGTGTAGGGGAGCTCACCAGAAGCGAAGAAGGAGCTTAGGGATGAGGAGAACGGGCTAGTGGCATAGAGCAGAGGTAGCGGAGAGGAGGTCATCGCGGGTGGCTTCCTAGAGAGGTTGAAGATGGTTGGCGAGGCTCGGGATCACTTCGAGAGGTCCGCGTGGTGCTCTAGGCATAGGCAATCGGACGGAGATGCCGTGGTTCACGGTGAATGCTAGCGATGGCTCGGGCGACTGGAGGAAATGAAGGAAGGGAATTGGGGTTGATCGAGGGCAAATGAAGGCAAGGGGAGGCAATTAGAGTTAAGGTGGAGTTGGCCAGGGGTTTTATAGCCATAGGGAAGGCAGTTAGCTATTGGGTACCATTAGGGCAGGGAAGGACCGAGGGCGATAGAGCTAGACGCACAGCATGGGCATAGGGCAGGGAGGCAGAGCCGGTGTGAGGGATGCCACACATGAGGGAGGGTTAAGGGTGAGGTGGTGTAGCTCAACGATCAACCGTGAAGAGCACGAGCACACGGGGGCGACGTGAAGAAGGCGTGACAAACACAGACATGTCATGGAGTGGAGGAGAGGGGGAGAGGAGGGGGGTCCGTGCTGGCAACGGGCAGTGCTAGGAGGGGCTAGCACAGGGGTGCACATGGGTGGGCAGTGGCACACTATCGCTGCATAGGAGGGAGGCGATGCTGGCGCAGCACAAGCTAGGGGTGGGTCAGGGTGCACATGTTGGGTGTGGTCGGGGTGGTGTGGACTTGCTTGGCTAGTCTGAGGGCTGGCTGGGCCAGGCCAGATTCCAGGTAGGCCAAAGGGGAGGAGGAGATAGGCTGGGCCAGGCCCTAAGAGGTTGGGAATTTTTAAAGCTTTTCTAATTTGGTTTAAATTTTGTGTTGCACTTTTCAATTTGCACTATCGGGGTTTCATCTCCAGGTGCTCCAAGACAATTCTTGAGTTGTGAGATGTGGAACACGTTGTAGACGTCTACCTGTAATTCTAGTTGGTAACTACTTCTTCATGCTTGGTGGTGATTGGGAATGTGCCTATATATGTTGGCACAAGCTTGCGTTTCACATTAAATCTTCAATTCCCTCGAAGAGATGATACCTTGAGATAAACATGGTCTCCAACTTCAAAAATCAATTCCCTACAATAATTGTTGGCATAGCTTTTCTTTTTGGACTGAGCAGCTTTGTAATTGGTCTCTAATCGCTTAACTTTCTCTTCGCCGCTTAAGGGTATCGGCCCAAAGATATAACCTTCTCCTACCTTTGACTAATGTAGAGGGGTTTTGCACTTTCTGCCGTAGAGTGCTTCAAACGGGGACATCTTCAGACTAGACTGATAACTGTTGTTATAGGAGAATTCTGCATAAGGTAGGCATTTCTCCCAATCTGATGTAAATTCTAAAGCACAAGCCTGAAGCATATCTTCAAGAATCTGGTTCACCCTTTCTGTTTGTCCATCCATCTAAGGGTGGTATGCTGTACTGAAAAGCAAGTTGGTTCTAAGGGCATCATAAAGAAGCCTAGAAATGTGAGGTAAACTAAAAATCTAGATCTGAGACTATTCTTTTGGGTACTCAGCCAATTTGTCTCCTTTGTAGGTGGTCTTCACGGGTATAAAGTGGGTGACCTCTGTCCATCTGTCAACTATGACCCATACAGATGGATATCCAGACTTGGTTCGGGGTAAACTAGTGATGAAATCTATCCAAACTTCTTCCCACTTCCATTGAAGGATTTGTAAGGGTTGTAGCAATCTTGTGGGTTTGTGGCGCTTGGCTTTGATCCATTGGCACATATCACAACAAGCTACAAACTCAGCGATTTCTCTCTTTATGCAAGGCCACCAATATTGGGTCTTCATATCCTGATACATCTTAGTACTGCCTGAGTGCAAGGAATATACTAAGCTATGGGCTTTCTTGAGTATCAAATCTTTGAGTTCCTTCTGGTGGCGATCAAAGAGACGTTTCTTGTACCATAAGATTTCTTGCTGATCTTTAGTCATCTTAGAGGCTTTTCCCTTAGCCATGAGGTGCCTTATCCTCTAGACACTAGGATATTCTTCTTGAGTGATCTAGATCTGCTCTTCTAAATCTTTGATCTACTCTACTAACTTTAAATTTAGTGCTTCCAACTCCTTGTAGAGCTTAGGTTTAAATTCTTGAACCATGACATTATTGCAGTAGGACTTACGGCTTAATACATCAGCCAATTAGCCTTTTCAGGATGGTAATGGACATCTAGTTTATAGTCCTTGATTAGTTATAATCATCTTCTTTACCATAGGTTGAGATCTGCCTAAGTAAAAATGTACTTGAGGCTCTTATGGTCAACCAATTACAGTAGTTTCCAATCAAGTAATGCCGCTAAATTTTTAGAGCATACACTACTGATGATAATTCCAAGTTATGAGTTTGATAATTATCTTCATGGGGATAGAGTTGTCTTAACGCATAAGCCACAACTTTTCCTCCTTTCACGAGTACACAGCCAAGAATTTTGGGCAAAGTGTCACAGTAAACTTCAAAGTCCTTTGTATGTCTGGTAAGACTAACACAGGAGCAGTGGTCAGTTTCTTCTACTACTCTTGGAAACACTTTTCACAAGCTTTTGTCTAATCATACTTCTTTTCTTTCTTGAGCAGGTGGGTCAAAGGTCTGGAAAGCTTTGAAATCCTACTATGAACTGTCTATAGTATCCAGCCAATCCAAGAAAACTACTAACTTCTATCACTGAGGTGGTTGCTTCCATTCCAAAATAATATATCCGAGGAACTTTCTTCATAGAACCAAAACTCACACTTGCTATACTTAGCATACAATTGATGCTCTTTAAGCTTCTCTATAATCAACTGCAAATGTTCAGCGTATTCTTCAGTGGTCTTGGAGTAAATCAAGGTGTCGTCAATGAACACAACCATAAACTTATCCAAATATTCTATGAATACTTTGTTCATAAGTTTCATGAAGTAGACTAGCACATTAGTCAAGCCAAACGATATAACCGTGAACTCATATAGGCCATATGGGATGGTAAACATCATTTTGGCAATATCCTCAACCCTGATCTAGAGTTAATGGTATCCTTACCTTAGGTCTATCTTAGAGAACACTGTGGCTCCTAAAAACTTACCAAATAGATCATCAATGTGGGGTAAGAGGTACTTGCTTTTGATGGTTATATCATTAAGGGCTTTATAGCCCACACATATTCTAGTGGTACCGTCCTTCTTCTTCACGAAAAATACTAGCAAACTCTCAATCTACGCCTTTAGCTCTTCAAGCTCATCAACAGCCATTCTATAAGGTCTGTTGGCAATTAGGGCAGTCCATGGTTTTAAGTTAATGAAAAATTCTATCCCTATCTGGTGGCATACCAAGCAATTCATATGAAAATACTTCTGGGTAGTCTTGAAGTACTGGCATTTCTTCTAGAAGCACACCTTCAAGATAATGGATTGCACAACCCAAAAGATAGGGATGGTCCACATGTTATTGCTAATCTAGGGTACTTGGCAAGTACTATCTCTCTATTGGCACACTCTATCATTTCTTGGTATCTGGCCAACTAGTTTATTCCTAGGATGATATCTAGTGTTTGGGATTGTAGCACCATAAGGTCGCCTAAGAACCTAGAATCTTCAATGGTAATCTCTACTCCAAGACTTACTAACGTAGCAGTTAAGGGTCTGTTGAGTGAGCTAAGAACCATGGGTTTCTTAATTTAAATATTGGCAACTTAAGCTTTTCAATAAACTTCCCTGATATGAAAGAATGAGATGCCCCTAGAATTAAAGAGAATATGTGCAGGCACTGACTTAACAGAAAACGTACCCATCAGGACTCCAATAGCTTCTTGTGCTTCTTCTGTCATGACATAATTCACACGGCCCTAGTTCGGTGTTAATGTTGCTCTGGAGGCTTGTGGGGTTAGATAGCCCGTGTTGGATGTTGATGCTTGACCACGAGCTAGAGTAGTTCCCAGGTTGAACTTCACTTGGGAGACTTGGCGATTCAGGCAATGATTGGTGAGCTTCATTAATAGGACATGTCAGAGTTTCTTCTCTATGTCACGAAACCAGTCTTCTTCCTCTAATGGTTCATTTGCAAATGATAAGGTTAAAGGTCACGTCCTTAAAAAATCTACCAGCTTGGAGTTGTGACTAATTGCTCTTGCCTGCTAACCTATGAGAATGGCTTGAAGATACTGGGTTTGCTGAGCCATAAATTTGGCCAAGGTCGAGTAAACTGGCGGTGGGGGAGTGAGATTTTGTCCACAACCTCTTCCGTAGCCTATGGCGCTAACGGCTTGGCAAGTGGTGACACCACGTTCTCGAGCAGTGTCTCTTTTAGGGGCATCTAAAAGAATAGCCTGATTTAGAACTAAAGAATATATATTAGGGTTCACTAGCCCTCGAAGGGCATAACAGAAGAACCAACCAATTAAAAGAAATGGTGAAATATAATGCAAAGCCAAAGGCGACTACAATGTTAAGTGTTACATGACCACTAGTACATAACATATAGGCTATGCTAAGCCATGATACCAAGATACAAAACACAATGTCTACTCAATTGGTACAAAAACGGATCAAGTGAAAAGTACTTCAACCCAAAAGACTGCCCTAGTAAGCACTACTAGCTAACCTAAACCTAAATAGACCTACTCCACCATGAGGGTATGGCCACAACAAGCTATGTAGTTGCCTGGAGAGTGAGAATGGGAGTGGCTGTGACTGTATGTAGGCGGCTGGAAATAGGAGCAGGAATGAGAGAGGTTGTGTTCTCTACTAGAGTCTCCAAGGTCGATGATGGGCGGCGGACTAGGACATCACACACTCTTGCATGCAGTGACTCTCAAGCGGGGTCCTAGAGGTCGAGTCGATGTCGGGTTGCTAGGAACAACCAGGGTCTAGGAGGATCCAAGGCATAGATAGTTGCTGCTACTATTGTGCACTCAAGCTTAGTGACTGTTGCTATCCTCTCGCCCTCCACAATAGCTAAGGTCCTCTCGCACCTATTGATCTAGGCACGAAGAGTGTGGGAGTGGGCGTAGCTAGCTGTAAGGGCACGAAGAGTGTGGGAGTGGGCGTAGCTAGCTGTAAGGAGCATGCAAAGCTGATCGATCTCCTCCAAGGTGTCGGTGTAGGTGGTTCCCATGGCTCTGGTGATTTGAACCTAGTGCGTCAACTACGGGTCATTGTCCTTGGTGATGTAGGTACAGTGGTAGCGCTCACCCTCTCGGACAAATAGGTAGAAGTGGAACGGAGGGTCACCTCATGAATCTCACACAAGCGAGCCAACGCTAGGCGGCCTATGTCCTAGAGAGCATCTGCAGAGGTGCTCCTAGGGTGCTGGGACCTGAAGGTGTGCGTTTCAAACTCGCCCTTCCTCTCGTAGACGAACACCTCCATCATCCAAGACTCACAGTCTAGGATATGAGTCTTCCAGCCCCGAAAGATGGGTCAATGACAATAGCTCAGGTACTACATAAGCTTACAAAGGATCTCCACAAACTCACCATCATCCTCGCCATAAGAGAAAAAGTCCCACAGGCCCTAGTCAGACGATCTGGCCATCTACAATTTTGAATAGAGAGAGTCAGTAACAGAGTAAAAACATAAGGAAAATAAAGGTAAGCAAAGAACTACGAGTGATGAGCAATAAATATGGTATATTTTGTCAAAGTATTCTTAACTTTGGAAAATAAGACTCAAGTCCTTATGTGTCACCAATCTAACTATGGTTTCTATAGTCTTATGCTCTAATACCAAGTTAGCAGAAAATTGACATTAGGTTTTCTCCCCTTTCATACCTTACATGGAGTAATCTCACTTTTTTTTAGTGATTACTTTGTTTAGAACAAAATTTACTGCCAATATAGCTTTCTCCTACCACGCCTTATGCATACCGGTACTCTCTAAAATAGTATTAACTAAGTCTATTAGTGTCTGATTTTTTCTTTCAACTATCACATTTGATTGGGGTGAATATGGTGGTCTAAATTCATAGACTATTCCATGTTCAGAACATAATTAGATAAAATCATGAGAGATGTAATCTCCTCTATGATTAGACCTTAGTCTTTTTTTCCTTAATTAGTTCTCAACCTCAACCATATAAGTCTTAAAATAGTTTAAAGATTCATCCTTAGTTTTTAGCAAATACACATAACAGTAGCGTATTGCATCATCAATTATCAGACCAGGATTTAGCCAATCCAGAATCCTCGTGAAACCACTACACTATTCCTTGGATCAATAGATAGTACTCATAGAATACATCACAGAATCATTTAATACATGACGTCAACCATACCATATATTAATATTACAACATTAGAGTTTAAATAGACCGCATCAGGTCAAGTTTACTTTAGGGCCGATCAGGCTAAATGTACACATTACATAAATGCAAAAACAGAAGCAGAAGAAGAGGGCATATCTTGCCACAAGCAAGTGACTAGAGTAGAATATGTGCGACCGATATTAATCAAGAGATTGGATAATATTGCTACACATAAACACCAACTTATTCAGCATGACTAGGGTAAGACCTATACTACTAGAGATTAATCTAATCTCCTCCACCTTCTTCACCATCAGCTCCTGGGCATCGTAGTACGCATAGTGTACTTGGTCCACATGTTTTGAGAGATTTTGTAAGTGTGGGTGAGCACATACAATTATGCTCCGTAAGCCAATACACATAATGTAGCATTATACATGCAAGGATTTAACAAAGGTAGGCTCGGGTTATTTTATTTGCTAAAGGCAATATTTGAAAGCTGCAATAATTAGAAATTCCTATGACTTAGTATTTTAACCCAACCATGATTTTATTAAAGAGATTAAAAGTGTACAATATTTATAACAGTATAGTTTCCATTCACCTGTTACATTGTTCCATCCACCATATGCTTAATTTTGTTACTAGGGTTACATCCACCCATTATCATCATTGGGTTACATTCAATCCAGAAAAAAATCCAAAATCAGGGTTACATCCACCCAACAAGTTTTTAGTCCACCCACAAATGTTTTTAAAATAAAAACTAACTCGAGTAAATTCCCATCCCCACCCTTGACTGTGGACCTGGTTGTTCGAATGGTTTATACTCTACGGAGACTGTACACTTTACCTATCAGAGATAATCAACATTTTATGTTTCACATATTTCCTTAGACAAGTGAATTAAGAAGATCTCCACAAGGCTTTTGTAATGCATCTCCCAATGTAAGTTACACCTACTAAGGTTTCATCTGAGTGAAGTTACGTTCACCACAACCATACCCCCTTTTATGCCACACGGTGGCTTTCACCAATGACACGACCTGTGTCCATGTGGGCTTAAAATCAGCAACATAACTCGTGGGTCACTCCAATAGTGCAACCCATACTGGTGGATACAAATTAGTTAGCTAGATCTTTCCTATTATAGACTTGTGGTTATATTGTTTTACATTGGAAAGTCATCACAGAATTTAGTCCTTAAGTTATCTTAGTGGTGCATACCACAAATCACAATTTCTTATGCTACATCTGCACCAACCATCTTACCATCCACCCAGATATTGTAATAGTATGTTTATGGGTTTTGAGAAGCACAAATCTATGTTATCTCAAATATACCAGTCATTTCCCTCTAACGATTGTTCAATAAGTTTTGTGGATAAAAGATGATGATAGGGTAATCTAATGCCTGAGTACTTAAGCAAGACTAGCATGATGCTTAAGTATGACCTATAGTTAGTAAAGTTAACATTATAGTTTCTAGGGTGATAAGGATTATTTGATTGTGTCCAGAGCGTGGTGTAATAATACATGTAATTTGATAATTTAAACAAACATAAATTTGCATAAAAGGTAGGTTCAATATGATTGAAGCATTAACTCGCCTAGCTCACAAGTAGGTTAGCCTTGAAAATCTTAAGTTGTCTTGAACTACAGATCTTCTGTGTTCTTGTACTCTACTCGGACGATCGCATCGAAAAGCCTGAGAGGCTGACAGGTGGGACTGGTGGTTTGTGCAAACAGTAAAACAGGCCCACTCATTAGTGGCTTTAACTCACTTAACCGGTTTAATTGGGTTTTTAAATAATTGGGGCTCACATGTTATACAGACTGAGTTTCGATTAAATGGGGAGGGCCCATGGGTTAGAGAGATTAACAAATACTAATGACATGCATTAAAGAATTAATTACATGTTTAAATGGTTAACCATCGTGTTACAATAGCTCTCCCTCCTATCGAGCATGGCACAGCTCGTCGCCGGTGAGAGGGGCCATGGCGGTTGAAGGGGAGGGCCAAAATGGACTCCTTGGCTAGGCCCGACCCTCTAGGCATGGCAACGTGTCTAGATTTGGAGCCTGGGGTAGTTGGTGGCGACACTACATGGTGCTAGAGCCTAACTCACTGCTAGGGGAGCAACAAGAGGTGGAGGGGAACTCACTGGAAGCGAGGGAGCTTGGGGATGAGAGGAATGGGCTGGTGGCGTAGAGCTGAGGTGGCAGAGAGGAAGTTATCTGATATGAGGTCGCCCGATCTTTTCGACGTACGATGGATACTCACAGGAGTCTTGATGGATCATAATGATCCTCCAATGCCAGTGCAAGGGACGAACACTCTTTAACATGCCAAAACACACTCATGTCGATTTTGCTGACCACCAAGCGAAGATCTATCATGCACCCAATTTCCAGCGGAAAGGCTGAACAATCTTGACTGAAGAACATGCCTAATTCTGCTTAGAATTTTGGTAATCACAAGGAACTCGTATAAGAAATTTTAGTAGATTCATTTCTATCAAAGGTGGCCTGAGCCCTAAAGACAATGAATGCAAGGCTTATATAGCCACTTGGGATGTCCATATGGTCCCCAAACCGAATACAACTAGATTTTAAAGCCATCATATTGTTTTGGTCGTAGCAGATGATTCATGATGTATTTGAAGATGGAGCCTTATCCATTACGTAGGTATTGAAATAAGCTTTCCAACAAGTATAAGAACGTCCAAATCGGATTTTGTTTGTGAAAGTTATGGCCTTTTTAGTAACTGCTTATTGGGTTGTCCCGAACCGAATCCGAATTGAGTTCTGAGTTGAATCCAAGTTTGAATTCGGTTGGGCTTGTGGGAGGTCCGAATTGGGCTTAAAAATCTTATCCACAACTTGCACTTTAAGTTCTTGGGTTCCCTCCTTTTGCTCTCCCACCACATGGGCTTTCTTCCCCCATCCACATGGGCCTTTCTCTTATGTGTTCCAACCAGTCACATGGACTTTATTCTTGTTGGCTCCATCTACATGAGTTTTGTTCCTTCATGTCTTTTGAAACCTAATGTGATTATTCCCTTTCTTGTGCCTCTCCGTTGCTTTGGCCCCGGCTTCCAGCTCATCCCTCTCAGTTCCAATATCTTCCATTTCATAAATCTGAGAATACACTATGTGATAACATGAGGTAGTATTCTATCCTTATGAATAACAACATTAAATTTAGTTTGAATGAGTTCGCCTAGCCATATTTCATGTTGCTCAATAATTCTTTCCAGTTGAATAATATATTTAACTAAAAAGTACAAGACACATGCATGGTATATGTATGTTTGTACTAAACAAAGAACATAGCATGTATACATAGTATATATAATTGTCATCAACACTTCTTCTATCTGACACATCATGAATATGTGACGGTCGAGTAAACAAAAAGAACAACATATATGGATGGTGTATGTATGTTTCAATTATTGTGTCATTCCCATTATCTTGCACAAACTGATGAATTTAGCAGCGACCAAAACATGTATGCATTGCAATATTATTTGTCACATTATGCATTGCAATATTATTTCTCACATCATTTCCCCTCCCACAAGAGAAAGTTATTCTCAATTTTTCTAAGAACATAGATAGATTATTAATAGGCAAAATCAGATTTAGTTGTTTAGATATGGGGAAAAAAATTTTAAGTTCTCGCCATGCTTCAACTGCATTACTCTGATTACTTATACATAATTGCATATCAAAGAGTAAACAAATAGGCTTAAGAAATCTTTTAAAATAGCAAGCACTATTATTGACACTCATCTCATTGCGATCATGAGATGGCACAAAAGGTTGTTTATCTATAATATACAATTTCAATTCAGCAAGTTTATCACATATAATACAAATTCTGTGAACATAAAATTTGTCATTTACACCATAATCTCCAATCAAATTGAACTTATATGTGTAGGTATGGATACTAACTAGTGATTTTGAATATAAAATTTTAGCAACATTATTAATCACAGTAGATAGCTCTCTAGGATCATCAAACATGATATAACACAAAGAATCATTAGGAGATATTCTAGTAAGAACTTTCTTATAAGTAATCAATTTCACATTATGTAAATTGAGCATAAAATTTTAGAACATAAAATTTTCAGTTGATCATATGAGTTTTCAAAATTACTCACATTTTCATAATTAAGTTCAACATTAACATTGTTACCTTTGTCGTCCTCCTCAGATGATGTAGGTGTTGGAGGTTGAAAATTATTAGAATGTAGCCACGGGGCAGTAAGCACTTCATCTGCTCTCATGGTTACCTCCACCTCATTTGCCTTCAAAGGTGCCGGTTGCCGAACGTTTAGTTCTTTATTTTTAATGTCAGCCTGTACAATGTGAGAAATAACACTAGAAGTATATATTAATGTGTTAGTTTCATATTCATCCTCACTTTGTCTATCTTCTACTTCTCTCTTTTCTTTTAGTGTCTCTCTCACACTCTTAATTTGGATGCTCTCAACTTCACATGTGGTGGAATCACACAGCTCACTCTTTTTATCACTCTCATTCAATTTGGCTATGTGGCTCTCATCCTCGCATGGGTTGTGGTGTATCTCAGAAACTATATGTAGCTTTGGAGTATCACTATATGTCTTCTTAACTGAAGAAAAAGCCATATGCTCAGTCATCTTCTCATGTGTCACACTAATAAGGGAAGAAGAACTAAGACATGGACATGGAGGGAACTATGGTGTACATCTCTTCATAAGTCTCTCCTCCTCTTCAATAGCATAATTCATAAGATCTTGTACACTACCAAAATATTTATGTTAAAGTGTAGCGGCAATTTTAGAATTCAATCCTCCTTTAAACTATATCTTCTCTTGTGGTTCACTAGTGACACCAGCCTGACGTAATGCATCTTATAGCTCAAAATAATATTCTTGAATAATGTTACTCCATTGTGTGATACTCTCCAGATGGTGAAGCAATTCCCGTGCATAATAGGATGGCACAAATTCTCTCCTCATAACACTACTAGATTCCAACCCTTTAGCCACGAAATGCATCGCAACGACACTAAATTAGTTGCAATAGGTATGTGCTATTGCTACGTTTTGCCAAAATCGTGGCGATATGTGCACAGTATTGCCTCTAAAATATTACGTTGCGATAGTCATTGAATTCGTTGTAATAAGGTGGCTTTATCGCCACCATTTAAAAAATGGTTGCGAGTAGTATGACTTTATTGCCACGGTTGTCTTGCGTTGTGATAATATTGATATTCGTGGCAATAGTTAGGAGGTATTGCCACCTTATAGAAGTTCGTTGCGAGTGGGTGACAATATTGCCACAATTTTATTGCGTTGTCATAGTCATCAATTGCGTTGCAAAAGGTTCCTATACAATGCATATGAAATAAATTTGTATTGCCACGAAATAAATTTGTTGCTATATATGATGATTGTTCGTGGCAACAATCTGTTATTGCAATGCTTTGTTTTCGTAGGCCTAACTGCTCAACACAAGGGCCGAATTGGTGTGAAGGAATTATATTATCTATAGTTATTGATTTCTACAGGATATAAAAAAAATTGAAAAGTGACAACTAAAACACAGTAAAGGAGGTCTCACTTGACAAAACAGGAAGGGATAAAAAAATTAGAATAAAAAAATAAAAACAAAAATCATAGGGTGTGGAGAAATCGAATCTGCAACCTCCTAGCTCGGAGGCCAAGGCGTTTACGGTAACATCTTGATTTTCTGAGATTTTTAAAACCTTGAATAAAAAAATAAATTTCTGGAATTTTCTTGAATTTAAAACAAGCTTAAATGAATTTTGAGAATTTAAAAGAATTTAATATGATTAAATTCAACATCAAAATTTGCTGGAAATATTTTATTTGGGTTCCTTATATCTCAAGGGATTTTCTGGTATTTTTGGTGAATTTTCCGGATTTATTTGCTATTTTCTAGAGCTCTTGGAAGTTTATTTGAATTCCTGGAAAAAGAAATGTTTTGGAAAATCTCCCCGCCGCCCGATCTTTCTCTCTCCGCCACGCGTCGCGCATCCTCGCATCCGCGCCGCCGCCGTACGCTCCTTCCCGCCCTCACCCGCTTCCCACCGCACGATCCCACCACCCGCCACGCGTCGCACATCCGCGCTGACACGCGGCGGCACTAGCTGCGTCCGTCTCCGTCGCCCGCCTTCCCCTCCCCGATGGCTGACACTTGTCACGCATCGGAGCCGTCCCCGCCGCCGGATCTGATCCGTGCCGTCCGTCTTCACTTACCCCTTCGCTTCTCATCCGACGGCCCGGTACTTTTCCCTCCGCCACCCGTCACTCATCCGAGCCATCTCTCTTTTTCTCTCTCTCTCGCTGACAGGCGGGTCCCGCCTGTCAGGCCCGTCGTCTCCGCTCGTTTCGCCTCCGCGCACGCCATCGCCATTACTGCGCCGCCCGAGCTCCGCGTTCTTCGCCTTCCGGCCGTTACTCCTCGCCATTAATGGTTCCGGAGAGCCCTCTCGTCGAGCGCATTAACTAGCAGGTGTTTCACCTCGAGGCGTCGCCCGTTTCCGCCGATTGGAGACGAAAACCGTCGCGTTTACTCCGGCGAGCTCGCGCGAGCGTTACTCATCCGCGGCGTATAAAAACTCATCCTCGGGAAGCCTTCTCGCCCTTCACGTCTTCCCTCTTTTCGCTCGCGTCGTCACCGTCGTGTTTTTGAGTCGTCGGAGAACGTTTTCGTCGTCGCCGGTGAGGTCCTCCGCCGTCCCCGTCGCTCGCTCCGCCCCTCAGTCCCCGCGCCAGCGCCCGCGCGTCCGCGCTCGCGTCCGCACCCACGCGCGCACTCGCGTCCGCGCGACGCGCCAGGCACGCGTCGGCAATCCAGCGGTTCCCCGCCTCCGCACCATCGCATCCCAACCGTCCGTCCGAGATCGGAACCGCGAGGCATCAGCGCTCGCCACGCGTCTCCCTCTCCGCCGTTGGATCCACCGACACTCCGCGGCCGCGCCCGCGTCCGGGACGCCTCGCGCAGCACGCCCGTCACGCGTCGCCGATCCACTCCCCGCGCCGGCCACGCGTCGGCAATCCTCGCCTTCCCACCTCTGCGCCACTGCATCGTCGCCCTCCATCCGGATCTGAGCCGAAGGCTCAGATCTTGCCTCGTGGACGACCGCGAGCCGTCCGATCTCGCCGCTGCCGCCCGCGCCCGAACCAACCACGTCAGCCCTAGCCACATGGCATGCCACATCGCCCTAGGCCACGTGTCGCGCCACGTGTCACGCCACGTCAGCGCCACGTCAGCCAAATCCCGCCCCCGAGCCACGTGTCACGCCACGTCAGCGTGCCACGTCAGCCCTAGCCACGTGGCGGCATATGCGCGCGCCACGTCAGCCCTAGCTCGCCGCGTCAGCTCTCTCTCACTCCGTGTGTACTGTGCTGTGAGCCGGGTTCACGGTAGACTCGGAATTCCGTGCACCGGGTCCACAGAACAGTGCGATTTCCGATTTTTCTGAATTTCCTTTTTGATTTATTTTCCGAGAGTCCGTTCTCCTCCGTCCTGGCTCTAAATTGACCCGTTCAAATTTCTAAATTCATCTAAAATTCCAAACTTTCATTTGGTATATTTATTTTGAATTTTTGAGTTTGTATTTTATTTTATTTATTTGGTTCTCCTCGTTTCTCCTGTAGAGTCTAAATATTCGAAAGATTTTCAAGAACAACCTTGGGAAGATTCAGATCAAATTCAGGAAGGCAAGTCTCCTTGACCATTTTGCTCCTATGTTTTATAAATAGTTTTTTCAAATTAATTTAAATTATTTGCATGGCTATGTTTAGTAAATTGATAAATTTAATTCTAAAATTTAGATAAGCTCCCAATTTGTTATGCCCTCCTTTGGAAATTACGTACCATGTACCCTTGTCAACTTAGGATAATATTTAGCTCAATAATGAGTTAGTATTACTTTTGTTGAATTTAATTTATTAGCAAATGCTTTGTCTAGCTGATAAATAAAAAAACTCATATGAGAAAAATGGTTAATGAATGAATTGTGATTTAATGTTTTGTTTGAAAAGTGGTAATAGATGTTACCACTGTAAATTTAAAATAAAAATGAAGTTCAAGGTAAATTTTGACGAGGGTGGATGGAATGTTTGGCTGGTGCGGGTTAGCACGAGAAAGGGGTTTGTGAATGATCCACCCTAGTTGTCTAAGGACCGATTCTTGTGTTTGTCCAATCTGAGTAAAACAGTACAACCACAAGTTAAAATGGGTACAACCTAGCTAATTAACCTATAAAAGTTTAGTTTTGTGTCACTATTGAAAAATGGGTATCGTGGATTTCTTGATTACTCAAAGTGAGAGCGTGGACTTCTTGCACTCACATGGCGCAAGAGGGCTTACGAATGTGGTGGATTTAACCCTTCAGTGGTGAAACCTCAGCGAGTGATATAAAACTATACTAGAGTAGGTGAAAAGCTTTGTGATATTTTATCTGGGTCTCATGCCAAAGGAAGTGTGTTGGTGTTAGGATAACATATCTCTTGTGGGTAAAGTTGTACGCACTCTGCAGAGTAATAAAACTATTCGAATAGCCATGCCCACGGTCAAGGGCGGACAAGGAATGCATTCACATAGTAGATATTTGACTTTAAATTTAAAAAGAAATGTTTTGGAAAACTAGAGAGTGGATGGAACTCGTGAAGTTGATCCAGTGGATGTAACTTGATTCTGTGGTTTTAACCTTGATTTTGAATCTTGGCGGAGATAGCCTATTTATCAGTGATGGTGGATGTAACCTTCACTAAAGTGCTTATTAAACTTCAGATTATAAAAAATTAAATGATTAATAAAATGCTTTTAGAAGGAGTATATAAATTTGAAATAAAATGCTGATATGTGCAAAAGAGCCATATAGCCTTCCTTTGTTCAACCTTGCATCTAATGCATCTTTCCCAAGACTTGCGGAGTACTTTATGTACTCACATACTACACTTCAAATAATTCTCAGAGGAGGTTGAAACTCGGGAAGGAGACTACGACTCTTGTTAAAACTGCCATTGTGATGGATTCTTTCAGGAGGACTAGGTCTCGTTGCTCAAGTCAATTGCCTGTGGCATATTGATGGGCCGTTTATTCGAATATTTTTGCTTCCGCTGTTACCTTTTGTGTAAGAGGTTCTGTGAACCACAGTTGTAAGGCCTTGGGCCAAGACTTAAGTATTTGATTATTATTGTAATAAAGCGTGGTTGGCAATGTATCATTTTTCCGATTATCCGTGTGTACTAGCGTTGATGCGGGACTAGTCTTGCAATACACGGGGGTTGGGAGTTTCTACTCCGAGGACTCACAGAAGTGGTATCAGAGCCAACTTGACTGTAGGACGAGCCCTAGGTTTTATCAAACCTTAAGGATTTATGTTTAATAAAAGTTTATGTACGAAAACTTATGTTCCTTTGCTTCTACTCTTCTTCTACTCAGTATCTTGTTCTTGTCTTCCTTTTCATTCTATAAAAATTTTACTGATCTCTCCTATTTTCAAATTTGTAGATGGCAGGTTCGTCGTCGTCAGCTCCATGGGATCACCTTTCTCACGGTGAGAGCGAAGGGGGCATTCGTGAGTCTTCTACGGCAGTTAATGCAGCATCTGAAGTATACATAGCAGCCCATCTTCAGAGGGCGGAACACTAGAGTTATGACTATGGATTCATGGTCCATGGAGGTGTTTATTTACACCCAAGATGGGAAGATTGACTCAGTGGAACGTCATATTGAGCATCCTCAGACCCACTGCTCGGATGCTATCCAAGATGCAGCCCAGATGGCGATTGCAGAGTTGTGCAAGAGGCATAAGGAAGAACTGCGACAGTCACCCTTCAGCTTCTTTCCGACTACGAGAGCAGGACAGACTCACCCGGAGCCTTTCCAGATTGTGGTGGACGACCCTCGTCGTCCCACAGTGCGGCTTACTCAGCGACTTCGCCGACCACGCGCGAGCACTACGGGAGATAGGACTTCTTCGGATGCTTCTTACTTGAGCCACGACCACTCCGACACCCTTCGAGCACGGCGCCCAGAGTGAGTGCGCTCACGCGACGCGATTCGAGCAAAGATTGTGCCGAGGCGCAGGTGGAGCGTCTCCGAGCTGCCACCACTACACCGACCCTGCTAGCCCCTGTTTCTGCACCAGTCAGACCTTCAGGACCCCTCACCAGGCTCACTACGCGGAAGAGTGTGCGACGCCCCGGTCCACCACCCAGCATCGGCATTGCAGATTCTAGCAGAGGATGCCATCGCTCGTTCGGATCGCTGCGTTCGGCCGAGTCGATCTCGATCCCGTCGCCGAACAACTGCGCTACGTGTGGACAGAGTCACTCCGCTGATTTAGAGGAGGACCCCGAGGAGGATCCTGAGGAGCGCATCATCGTGGAGGATGAGTAGATGCTAGCCAGCAGTATCCCTTCTTAGATTGCTTTTCGATATTAGAACGCTTATAATATTGTGATGTAATAAATGGACTGCAGAGCCTTGTGCACTTGTGGTACAGCCATTCTTAAAACTAATTTGAATTTCAAAAGTTGCATTTTCTCATTTGTTGCTTTGTTCTTGTGTGTTGGTTTGGGATGTTGTTAGTTACCCTGTTCCTTATCTATGCTTTTCCTCTTACCATGTGTTCTCTTGGTGGAGCTTGGATGGTAAATACAAGGAGCAATGTCAAGCAATAGTCAAGGGCCCAATGACAATAATGCCCCAATTCCACCCCGCTGACTCAAGCCCGAACTTGGAGCGGATGATGGCCATGCAATTGCAGCTTCTTCAAGCGTTAGCTCGAGAACCAAGTTCAGCAAGTTCATCAAGCACCATTTCACCACCCCAATCCAAGTGGGAATTTATGAGGACTCGACCCCAACCTTCGCAGATCATCGATCCGTTGGAAGCGGATATTTGGATAAAGGAAGTCGAAAGGGAATTGAATCGACTCAATGTAATGAGAATGAGAAAGTTCTTTATGCTGCCCATCAACTCAAAGGAGTTGCTGCCAACCGTGGGAAAACTTTTGCGTTGCACACCAAAATGCTCGAATATTGTGTGGGCGAGTTTGTCTGAGCCTTCGAACCACTCACATACCTACGAGCATCATGGAAATGAAGAGGAAAGAATTTCACCAACTACAGCAGGGAAACCTTAGCGTTTCCGCATACTTGAGTAAGTTCATTCAGCTGTCGAGATATGCAATAGAGGATGTGGCAACTGATGAAGCAAAGATCTGGAGGTTTATGGGAGGATTGGATCCTAATCTCAAGGTGCAGTTAGTATCCAATGACTATCCCACTTTTCAGCATTTGGTGAACAAAGCTCTTGTGCAAGAAGATGCCCAGCGTCAGCTCTTCGAGTCCAGAAAGAGGAAGTTTCAAGCTCAACAGTCTGCGAGCAGCTCTCATCAACGTTCCAACTCACAGCAGTTTAGCCGGCCTCCTTTGCCCAACCAATCAATGACACCGATTTCTGCACCCCGTCCTTTACCTCAAGCTCCTCGATCTGGAAATACAGCTCAACCTCAACAGAATAGGATTTGCGGTGCGGGGTGCAATGCTTCAATTGCAAGAACATGGGGCATTATGCCAATAATTGTCCCCGAAACGTCAGCGGTAACCCCGGTTCGCTTCAACCTTGATCCTACAGGCAAGAGCTCCAACCGCATTGGTCGGGGCGTGGAAGCCCTCGGACTCCCAAGACTCCGGACATTCAACAAAGGCGCATCAACCATGTCACCGCAGAGGCAAAGACAGGATACACGAGCGTGGTTACGGGTAAGTTTCTTGTTAATTCGGTTCCTGCAATTACAATATTTGATTCAGGAGCTTCACATTCATTCGTAACAAAAGTTTTTGCTGAAAGAAATAATTTGAATGTTTGTTTGCTAAAGAATCTCATATTAGTCCAATCACCTGGAAAAGAATTGAGGACTAATTTGGTTTGCCATAGAGCAACCATAAATATAAACGGAGTAAAGTTCCTAGCGAAGGCATAGATGTTATACTTGGTATGGATTGGCTGACCAAGTATAAAGGGCAAATAGATTGTGCCAATCGTGCCGTTATTCTTAGCAACTCTGATGGGATACAGATAAGATATGAGTCCAATATACCCTCAAGTAAGGGAAGTCTGTTGATCAATTTAAAAGGAAGAAGTTTGGAGGATGTGTCCGTAGTAAGTGAATACCCTGATGTATTCCCTGAGAATTTACCAGGAATGCCACCAGACCGAGAGATTGAATTTGTTATAAATCTGGTTCCTGGTACAGCACCAATAGCTAAGAGACCCTATCGGATGTCAGCTAATAATCTAGCGGAAGTTAAGAGGCAAGTTCAAGAATTGCAAGAGAAAGGTTTCATTAGACCGAGTTCTTCACCTTGGGGAGCCCCAGTGCTTCTAGTGAACAAGAAAGATGGTAGCTGGCGTATGTGCGTGGATTATAGAGCCATGAATGAAGTAACAATCAAGAATAAGTATCCCTTGCCTCGGATCGATGATCTGTTTGATCAGCTGAAAGGATTGAGTGTTTTCTCAAAAATTGATCTCCGATCAGGATACCACCAATTAAAGATTAGACCTGAAGATATACCAAAAACAGCCTTCTCTACTCGATATGGATTATATGAGTATTTGGTGATGTCCTTCGGTTTGACAAATGCACCAGCATACTTTATGAATTTGATGAATAAAGTATTCATGGACTATTTAGATAAGTTCGTTGTTGTCTTCATAGATGACATTCTTATCTATTCTAAGAATGAGAAAGAACACGAAGGACATCTGAGGATAGTTTTACAAAGATTAAGAGAACATCAATTGTATGCCAAATTCAGCAAATGTGCATTTTGGTTAAAGGAAGTCGAGTTTTTGGGACATGTGATTTCCGTAGGAGGTGTATCTGTAGATCCAGGAAAAGTTAAGGATGTGCTTAATTGGACTCAACCCAAGACAGTAACAGAAATCCGAAGTTTTCTAGGACTAGCAGGTTACAATCGTCGTTTTATTGAAGGATTTTCCAAGATCGCCAGACCTCTGACCCAGTTGTTAAAGAAAGAAAAGAAATTTGAATGGAGTAAAACCTGTGAGGACAGTTTTCAAGAACTAAAGAAGAGGTTAACTTCATCACCAGTTCTGCGGTTACCTGATATTAGAAAAGACTTTGAAGTCTATTGTGATGCATCGAGACAAGGTCTTGGTTGTGTATTGATGCAAGAAGGAAGGGTGGTAGCTTATGCATCAAGGCAGTTAAGACCGCATGAAGAAAATTATCCCACTCATGATTTAGAGCTAGCTGCGGTTGTGCATGTTCTAAAATTATGGAGGCATTACTTAATCAGGAATTGGTGTGAGATATATACAGATCATAAAAGTTTAAAGTATATATTCACCCAGCCTGACCTTAATCTGAGACAAAGAAGGTGGCTCGAATTGATAAAGGATTATGATGTGGGAATACACTATCATTCAGGAAAAGCTAATGTAGTAGCCGATGCTTTGAGTCGGAAGAGTCATATTAACAATCTGTCAATTCCAGATAAGCAGTCAACTCTCCATGAAGAATTTCATCGATTGAATTTGGAAATAGTTAACGAAGGTATTTTGTCTACATTGAAGGTTCACCCTACTTTGGAAGATCAGATCAAAGCAGCCCAACAAGAGGATGAATATGTTAAAGAAATTAAAGAGAATATGAAGAAAGGTAAAGCGTCTGGATTTTCAGAAGATGAAGAGGGGACTCTTTGGTTTGGAAAGAGAATCCTAGTACCCGAGAAAAAGGAAATAAAAGATTTAATATTAAAAGAAGCTCATGAAGCAGGATACTCAATTCACCCCGGAAGTACAAAAATGTATCAGGATCTAAAGGAAAGTTACTGGTGGACCAGTATGAAAAGGGAAATTGCAGAATATGTAGCCTTATGTGATATATGTCAGCGAGTTAAAGCAGAGTATCAAAGACCTGCTGGTCTTTTGCAACCCTTGCAGATACCTGAATGGAAATGAGAGGAAATCGGAATGGACTTTATAACTGGGCTACCAAAGACCAAATCCGGCTATGATTCAATTTGGGTTATAGTGGACCGCTTAACAAAAGTTGCCCATTTCATACCAATTAAGACCACTTATTCGGGAGATAGATTGGCAGAACTTTATATGTCAAGGATTGTGTGTTTGCATGGAATCCCAAAGAAGATTGTGTCAGATAGAGGATCTCAATTTACCTCAAGATTTTGGCGAAAGCTTCATGAAGTTTTGGGAACCAATTTAAATTTCAGTACTGCCTATCATCCTCAAACCGATGGTCAGACAGAAAGGGTAAATCAAATTTTGGAGGATATGTTGAGAGCGTGTGCATTGGCCAATAAAGCTAGTTGGGACCAAAGTTTGCATTACGCAGAATTCTCCTACAATAACAGCTATCAGTCTAGTCTGAAGATGTCTCCATTCGAAGCTTTATATGGCAGAAAATGCAGGACACCTTTGTATTGGTCAGAGACAGGAGAAAGTCAAGTTTTTGGACCTGATATTTTCAAACTAGCAGAAGAGCAAGTTCGTTTAATTCGAGACAGGTTGAAAACGGCACAGACCAGGCAAAAGAGCTATGCAGATAATCGTCGTAGAATGTTAGAGTTTGCACCAGGAGATCATGTGTATCTGAAAGTATCGCCGCTAAAAGGAATGCGTCGATTCAGAGTTAGTGGCAAGCTTGCTCCAAGATATATTGGACCATTTCCAATTATAGCCAGAAGAGGTGAAGTTGCTTATCAGTTAAGACTTCCATCACAACTGTCAGATGTGCATGATGTGTTTCATGTGTCGCAATTGAAAAAGTGCTTAAGAGTGCTAGAGGAGCTGATGCCTTTAGAAGAAGTGGATTTAAAAGAAGATCTCTCATATCCAGAGTTTCCAGTCAAAATTTTAGAAGAAGCGGAACGTCGTTCCCGAAACAAGACTGTCAAATTTTGCAAAGTACAGTGGAGCAATTGTCCAGAGTCGGAAGCAACTTGGGAACGTGAAGAGGATCTCAGAGCGGAGTTCCCTAATCTTTTTCCCAGTCCTTCCGAATCTCGGGGTCGAGATTCTTTCTAAGGGGGGTAGGTTTGTAACATCTTGATTTTCTGAGATTTTTAAAACCTTGAATAAAAAAATAAATTTCTGGAATTTTCTTGAATTTAAAACAAGCTTAAATGAATTTTAAGAATTTAAAAGAATTTAATATGATTAAATTCAACATCAAAATTTACTGAAAATATTTTATTTGGGTTCCTTACATCTCAAGGGATTTTCTGGTATTTTTGGTGAATTTTTTGGATTTATTTGCTATTTTCTAGAGCTCTTGGAAGTTTATTTGAATTCTTGGAAAAAGAAATCTTTTGGAAAATCTCCCCGCCGCCCGATCTTTCTCTCTCCGCCACGCGTCGCGCATCCTCGTATCCGCGCCGCCGCCGTACGCTCCTTCCCGCCCTCACCCGCTTCCCACCGCCCGATCCCACCACCCGCCACGCGTCGCGCATCCGCGCTGACACGCGGCGGCACTAGCTGTGTCCGTCTCCGTCGCCCGCCTTCTCCTCCCCGATGGCTGACACTTGTCACGCATCGGAGCCGTCCCCGCCGCCGGATCTGATCCGCGCCGTCCGTCTTCACTTACCAGTTCGCTTCTCATCCGTCGGCCCGGTACTTTTCCCTCCGCCACCCGTCACTCATCCGAGCCATCTCTCTTTTTCCCTCTCTCTCGGACGTGGCGGTCCCGCTGTCAGGCCCGTCGTCTCCGCTCGTTTCGCCTCCGCGCGCGCCGTCGCAATAACTGCGCCGCCCGAGCTCCGCGTTCTTCGCCTTCCGGCCGTTACTCCTCGCCATTAATGGTTCCGGAGAGCCCTCTCGTCGAGCGCGTTAACTAGCAGGCGTTTCACCTCTAGGCGTCGCCGTTCCGTCGATTGAGGCGAAAGCGCCGCGTTTACTCCGGCGAGCTCACGCGAGCGTTACTCCTCCGCGGCGTATAAAAACTCATCCTTGGGAAGCCTTCTCGCCCTTCGCGTCTTCCCTCTCTTCGCTCGCGTCGTCACCGTCGTGTTTTTGAGTCGTCGGAGAACATTTTCGTCGTCGCCGGTGAGCTCCTCCGCCGTCCCCGTCGCTCGCTCACCTCGGTCCCAGCGCGCCGCGCTTCGCGTCGCGCCCGCTCCCTCGGTCCGTCCGAGATCGGAACTGCGAGGCATCAGCGCTCGCCACGTGTCTCCCTCGCCACGCCTCGCGCAGCACGCCCGTCACGCGTCGCCGATCCACTCCCCGCGCCGGCCACACGTCGCCATCGCGCGCCTCCGCGCGCGCCGCGCGCGCGCGCGGCGCCGTCGCGGCGCGCGCGCGCCACGCGTCGGCAATCTCGCCTTCCGCCTCGCGCGCCGCGCATCGTCGCCATCCATCCGGATCGAGCCAAGGCTCGATCTTGCCTAAATGTCACGACCGCAAGCCGTCCGATCTCGCCGCTGCCGCCCGCGCCCGAGCCAACCACGTCAGCCCTAGCCACGTGGCATGCCACGTCAGCCCTAGGCCACATGTCGCACCACGTGTAAAGCCACGTCAGCCAAATCCCGCCCCCGAGCCACGTGTCACGCCACGTCAGCGTGCCACGTCAGCCCTAGCCACGTGGCGGCATATGCGCGCGCCACGTCGGCCCTAGCTCGCCGCGTTAGCTCTCTCTCTCTCCGTGTGTACTGTGCTGTGAGCCGGGTTCACGGTAGACTCGGAATTCCGTGCACCGGGTCCACAGAACAGTGCGATTTCCGATTTTTCTGAATTTCCTTTTTGATTTATTTTCCGAGAGCCCGTTCTCCTCCGTCCTAGCTCCAAATTGACCCGTTCAAATTTCTAAATTCATCTAAAATTCCAAACTTTCATTTGGTATATTTATTTTGAATTTTTGAGTTTGTATTTTATTTTATTTATTTGGTTCTCCTCGTTTCTCCTGTAGAGTCTAAATATTCGGAAGATTTTCAAGAACAACCTCGGGAAGATTCAGATCAAATTCAGGAAGGCAAGTCTCCTTGACCATTTTGCTCCTACGTTTTATAAATAGTTTTTTCAAATTAATTTAAATTATTTGCATGGCTATGTTTAGTAAATTGATAAATTTAATTCTAAAATTTAGATAAGCTCCCAATTTGTTATGCCCTCCTTTGGAAATTACGTACCATGTACCCTTGTCAACTTAGGACAATATTTAGCTCAATAATGAGTTAGTATTACTTTTGTTGAATTTAATTTATTAGCAAATGCTTTGTCTAGCTGATAAATAAAAAAACTCATATGAGAAAAATGGTTAATGAATGAATTGTGATTTAATGTTTTGTTTGAAAAGTGGTAATAGATGTTACCACTGTAAATTTAAAATAAAAATGAAGTTCAAGGTAAATTTTGACGAGGGTGGATGGAATGTTTGGCTGGTGCGGGTTAGCACGAGAAAGGGGTTTGTGAATGATCCACCCTAGTCGTCTAAGGACCGATTCTTGTGTTTGTCCAATCTAAGTAAAACAGTACAACCACAAGTTAAAATGGGTACAACCTAGCTAATTAACCTATAAAAGTTTAGTTTTTGTGTCACTATTGAAAAATGGGTATCGTGGATTTCTTGATTACTCAAAGTGAGGCGAGGACTTCTGCACTCACATGGCGCAAGAGGGCTTACGAATGTGGTGGATTTAACCCTTCATGGTGAAACCTCGTGAGTGATATAAAACTATACTAGAGTAGGTGAAAAGCTTTGTGATATTTTATCCGGGTCTCATGCCAAAGGGCGTGTTGGTGTTAGGATAACATATCTCTTGTGGGTAAAGTTGTACGCACTCTGCAGAGTAATAAAACTATTCGAATAGCCGTGCCCACGGTCAAGGGCGGACAAGGAATGCATTCACATAGTAGATATTTGACTTTGAATTTAAAAAGAAATGTTTTCGGAAAACTAGAGAGTGGATGGAACTCTCGTGAAGTTGATCTGGTGGATGTAACCAGTTCAAGTGGTTTTAACCTTGATTTTGAATCTTGGCGGAGATAGCCTATTTATCAGTGATGGTGGATGTAACCTTCACTAAAGTACTTATTAAACTTCAGATTAGAAAAAATTAAATGATTAATAAAATGCTTTTAGAAGGAGTATATAAATTTGAAATAAAATGCTGATTTGTGCAAAAGAGCCATATAGCCTTCCTTTGTTCAACCTTGCTTCTAATGCATCTTTCCCAAGACTTGCGGAGTACTTTATGTACTCACATACTACACTTCAAATAATTCTCAGAGGAGGTTGAAACTCAGGAAGGAGACTACGACTACTGTTCCGCTTGCGGCTGTGATGGATTCTTTCCGGAGGACTAGGTCTCGTTGCTCAAGTCAATTGCCTGTGGCATATTGATGGGCCGTTTATTCGAATATTTTGCTTCATTTGTTACCTTTTGTGTAAGAGGTTACGTGAACCACGGTTGTAAGGCCTTGGGCCAAGACTTAAGTATTTCGATTATTATTGTAATAACGCGTGGTTGGCAATGTATCATTTTACGATTATCTGTGTGTACTAGCGTTGATGCGGGACTAGTCTTGCAATACACGAAGTCGGGAGTTTCTACTCGAGGACTCACATTACCACCGGACTATTGTACCCCACTATCAATTATAATTATATATATATATATATATAATGGCGGAGCTATAATTATATATATACTAGTAAGGTGCCCGTGCGTTGCAACAGAAAACTAAATAAAAGTGATGCATACTATCAAATATTATCTCAAACTGAATAATAAATATCAATTTTTTCTTATGTTAGATATCAACCACAATATTTTAGTGTTGAAGCCAGTGTCCTCCCTCTTGTCATTGGTTCTAAAACCCCTATGTTTACTAAAGCAGATTCCTGCCACGCAGAATTACAAATTACTATTAGAAGTTTCAAGTTTCACCGGAATGTACATAGAAATATTTAATTTAGCGATGGGTGGAGTTGCACACATCGGCTTAGTAGCCATCCGGTGGTCTTTGCTAGCGGTGGTCAAAGTGGTGATGCGGTGTGGCGAGGACGCCGAGTTGGAGCTATGGCGGCTAATGCGGGCATAGTGGCAACCGAGCTTGGAGCAGGGGAGGAGGCAGGAAAACAATTGTGTTCATGAGTAATCACATTGTGTTCAAGTAACAAAAAAGAAAATGAAAATAAACAGAGCTAATCTCCGGTTGAAACTGCCAATAGGGTCACCCTAGCCAATCAAACAACGCGGATTCAACATTTGAACCGTCTTTGGAAAACAATTGATAGGGTAAATGCTAATTATAGCAGACAAAATATGGATGCATGTCAAAGTTTTGACAGAATTGCAAAACCAAAAATGGCTTATGGGATTCTCCGAGTAAACATAGAAAATTTGCAGTTTCTTGTCCACATCTAACTCGCTCAAAACTCATAAAGCATTACATAAATTCATCTCTAGAACAGGCCCATCTTGAAGCAACTGACAGCACACCAGATGAATTGCTCTCTTAGGCCACCAGTCTTGGCCGTGGTAGAGTCATTATGAAAAGCAAGGATATTGTCGGATAATGACCTCAAACATTGAGTTACATAAATAATATTAAGTGTGATTGCAATCACCTTGTAATCTATAAAACAAATTCTGGGATAATTGGATAGATCATATTAAATTGTCTTCAAGAATCGACAAAGATTAAGGCATCAACGTATAAAACCTGTTGCAACAAAACGCCTTCCGTGGCAATAAACCCTGTTGCAACGAAATGCTCTTTGTGGCAATAGGGTCTATTGCCACGAACCATTGGCGTAGCAATAGAACCTATTACCACGCAATATTTTCATCGCAAATAATACTATTGCCACGACCAAACTTCGTGGCAAAAGAAGCTATTGCCACGGAGTCAGCCGTGGCACTAGCCTATATCGCCACGACATCACTCGTTGCAACAACAAATAATTGCCACAACACATTGCATTGCAATAACCATAGGTATTGCAACGAAACCACAATCCGTTGCACAATCTTTTAAGCACGCAAGTACTTGCCACGCTTGCCAACGGAAGTGATGTGTTGCAATAGGTACATATTGCATCTATTTTGGCCCTATCGCAACGATTTCGCTCCGTTGTCCTAGACCTGAAAACTAGTAGTGTGAGTGCCTTTAAATCTTTTATAAATCGTTGTTGCCACCAACTATAATCATAATCTTCAAATTCTCTAGTAGCACACACCACCTCTTGAGTTTTGAAAATATTTTAAAATCTGAACACTTTCTCCATTTGCCATTCCCACTCAAGATACTCCTCTGAATCTTCACTTCCATAGAAAGAAATGAAACTATCTTCTTCTTGTTGTGGCCGAAGTGTACATACAATATGGTTCACAATATTTGTACATAACACATTCATTTGTTGGTTCATTTCAATGCGCCTATCTTGTGCGAAACTGTTGACCTCGTCTTGAGTTGCTCTTTCAAGGTGGAAGAAGTGGCGACAAACTCATTACGCAAAGTCCCCCTCAAAGCTTGAAATTGCAAACGACTCGTCGGAGTTTGCCCCTCTCCCATATTATCGTCTCCACCTGCCATAGTTAGTAACACAAAGAACGCACAAATACCACAACATATACACGATATGTGGAGTTCACTCTATCTTATTTTTTCCTCACCAAGTAAAGTTCTTATCTTTCCAAAATGAATTGAGACCCAAAAAAAAACTTACACTTGATGGTGACTACAACAGCAAGTGTTGATCAAGCGGATTTGAAAATGACTTACAATTGCACATCAACGGATATTTAGTGAGGCTTGCTATGGAAGTGTTTATTCTACACAATCTGATTTTCAAGCTGTTGTAAAATTAAGTAATAACCCAAACTAGAAAACTCTTGTGTATGGGCTAATCTAAAAGATATAAGTGAGATATATGAAGGCACACGTAATGATCAATGTGAATCAATACAAACAAAGTAATAAGCTAAAAGAAACAATCAAAAAATATTAACTCATTTTGCACTAATTACAAGGAGAGATGTTAGCCAATTACAATCATACGAATTTAAGGGCGCAAGATTGCTCAAAGAAATTAAATACATAATCTGAATTTATGAACTTCGCGCGCCTCTTCGTAGTTCCTGCGTACACGGAGCTAGGCGCCGTAGGCGAACTCGATGGCGAAACCGTGCGTCGATGCAGGATAGACGCGCGGACGCACATAATTGGGGCATCGCGTGCACGTGGGCGATCATGTCTCTTCCACTCCCGCTGGTTGCGCTTCCCGGTGGGGGGAAACGGCTATATATATATCGACGGTGCTGGAGCACTGTCCTTCCCTAGTCCTGCCGGTGGCTTGGTCGCTCGATGCTCCTGCGTGTTGCGTTGGCGCGTAGGCGGGTGCGGCTGAGATGATCTTGGTCTCAGAAATAGGCCTTCCTCAGTTTGTGTACATGCAGCAAGTATCGCCAATTAGGGCGATCAGCAGACGTTGATGAACTGAAGGAGGCCTATTTTTGAGCGCACGATCAAAACTTTGACAGTAATCCCCGACCGCGCTTCTCACTCGCTGGTGAAGTGGACTGTTAGACTTCGGCCGGCTGGACTCTGCCTCGCGCCGAGGACGGGGTGTTGGGCTGGCCGCCGAGGTGGCCTTCAAGCTTGGAGCCATCCCTCACAGCGTCATTGCTATTGGCGGAGTCAGCTTACTGGGCCGGAGTATCGTCATAATGACGGCGCAACTCACGTCGACCCCTCGCGCTGGTTGCATGTCCGTCGATCGGCGTGGACTACCACCATCGGTTGGGCTTCCACCGGGTGAACTGTTCCGTGGGCATTATTTGTGAACTGTTAGACACAAAAACATGCTAAACATAGTAGGATCGGGATGCGAAACTGTCCCTGGTACGCAAGGGTGCGTCAGAGGTCGCCGCCCCGAGTCATCGAAGTGGAGGGCGTCTTCGGGCTTGAGGCGTCGGCGCGTGGGTGTGCGACGAAGTCCTTCACGAGGTGGAGCGAAGCGGCCGGGTTGCCTGCGGCGAAGACCCGCTGAAGTTGCTATCGGTTGGCCGGTCCGTGGACGCCATTATTGTGACGATGGCTCACGAGGTCATCTTTGCCGCGGTGGTGGGATCTGACGCGCGCATGAACTGCATTTACTCCGAGGGAGTGGACACGTGGCGGTTCACGATTCGTGCATCGTGTTCTGATAGGCCATTTTCACGATCACTTTGTGATAGGCACGATGGCATGGGCGGTTGTGCCACTTCCGCCTCCATCGTGGGGAGGGCGAGCGGTTCGTCTCCCGTGGGTTACGTCTACCAGTGGTGTGGGAGATGCGGGGGCTTTAAATACCCCTACGGTACCACGCTTACGCTCTCCTCATACCTTCTGGTTTCTTTTCCTATGCCCCGCGCTCCTGCCTTCTTTGCCGCATTGCTGCCCACATCGTTGCCTAGCTCTCCGAGAACGATGGCTCACGGCGCAAAACATGCGCAGTATGCTGGCAGCGGAGCCTTCTCTCGGCGGCTGCCACTGCTTGAGGTGGAATACACACTCGAGGGGCGCGACTCCACGCTGGTGGATACATGGTGGATGGCGACGGAGAAAATAGGAGGTCCGTGCTCCCGTGTCTTGGGCTCAACCCTCGCGACAGAGGAGATGATCCGCGGCCTATTGCGCAAAGGGAAGCTGTCGGACCACCGAGAGGTGCGACTGCCTGCGAGCGACGAGACTGAACCGCACCCCGAGGAGTCGGAGGCGATCGTTTTAGTTGCCTATTTTGAAGTCGGACTACGCATCCTAGCCGCCATGATTATCGGGGACATCTTACGAACCTTTGGGCTGGAGCTAGCACAAATGACTCCGAACGCAATAGTCCGTCTTGCCGTGTACAGCTAGACGTTGTGTACGGAAGCCTGCTGGCCCAGTGCGTCGCTGTTCGCATTTGTCCACGACGCACTGTGCCAGCCAAATGAGCGGAGAGATGGGACGTTCTCCAACTTTGGCAGCGTCGACTTCGCCCTTCGGTCCCAGTGCGGGAAGATCTTCCCTGCGAACTCGACTCAGGCAAAGTGGGAGCCGAAGTGGATGAGACAGTGGTTTTACCACCATGTGGCGAGCGGTAGCGGTCTGGAGTGTTCCGGGCAGCCGATGGCGTTCAACCCTGTGCCCAGCATGACGATATATGCTGAGGACCAGCGAAGGGCGCGGAGGCTGGTGGGAATCACCGCCCGCTTCAACATGCGTGACCTCATCAAGGAGTTCGTCATGTATGGCGTAGCGCCGCTTGCTGCTGAATGGCGCGTCGCGCCTGAGGCACTTCGCCGCGACAACGTCCGCCCGTCTGTGTCTTCGCTGCCGAGACCCTCCGGTCCACGTAAGTTTTGGTGGAGCCTTAGCGTTCCCCTATTGTCAATCGAGTCTTGTGTTTGAAATCTCCCCCTTGCCGGCTACAAGTACTCCCCAGAGGATATGGAGTGCGCGGTGTGCGCGTTCCTCGGGCCGTATACGTCGAGGGAACACACCCTGCGCGTGGTTGCGACCGTGGAGGCAAGTCTATGGCGGATAAAACGTGTGTGCGAGGTCTTGGGCTTTAAAGTGCCAGAGCGCGCTACTCCGGCCCCAAGCCCACCACGCCGCGGTGCCTAGGGGAGAGGATTGTTGTCTTGCCGGGGCGCTCAGTCCTCCGCAGTCGAACCTAGTACACCGGCGATTGCTCGTACTGGCCTTGCTGCTGCCGATGATGCGGCAGATGCGGACTCCAACTTTGCAAAGTATGCCAATTTAGAGGTAGGCGTGGGTATCGAGGGCAAGGATGGGCCCGTGGACGATGGCAGGGATGAGGAGTGCGGCGTGGGCGACCGGGAGGGGGAAGCTTCTTCGCGCGTCGGCGGCGTTGGCGGGTCGTCACCGTGGAGGATCTTTGGAGCGAAGTCGTTACTGGCGATTACACGGCGAGCCCCATCTATGGCGATTCTGGCGGGGTCACCGTCTTGCTCCCCGAAGGCAAAACAGCTGCGGACGCTATCGCCCCTTCGCTCGGAGAGGGGGTTCGCCGTGGTGAGCAAGATCAGGGCCCTGTGGGACTCCGATTCAGACACCGAGTACCCCTGCCCCGCCGTCCCCACAGCCCTCGTCGGGTCTGCGGCTGCCGGGGGCGGGGGTCTGCTGGAACTGAGCTCCGACACAGAGGCCACCCGGGTCAGAGGGCCGGTCTCGTCGGGGGCTGCAGTATCCCTTCGGCTTCTTGTGAGGCTGAAGGGTGGTCCGGCGGAGTCTACCGGCTGCTGCCGAAGGTAAACTCACATGGTTTGGGATGATCTCTTGGTGCATTGGTAGGGCTCTAATTGCTAGGTCCCTTGGCAGCAACACGCCTCCCCAAGCGTAGGCAACCTTTGGAGCACGGGGATGCTCCTTCGAGATGGACATCCGGCCTTGCGAAACCAATCTTTGTGGATCAGAAACCACAACAAGGCCTTTACAAAGTTCAGTTACAACTCAATCCGCCCGCTAGGGTTTCGCATCACACCCCCCCTTGCGCCACATGGAAATCAGCAACCATATTCATCTCAATGGCAAGACTAAAGTTGAAACCTCCCAAATAAGTCAGCCAGGTCCGTTCCATACCAGACATGTGATTTGCACGGTAAAGCTCAGATCAATGGCGCACAAAGTTAAGTCCTTAACAATCCCCGGGCGAGACTACCACATCCCCCAAAGTGCACCTGCACTTCCCCCTTCACTGCACGATCACTCGTCCGAGTGAAAACCAATTTGTACAACCATCACCGATGACGCACCAACGTCATGGCACAAATTTTAATAAACGTGGCACCAACCACTGTTCCATATCTCATTAAGTCAAATTTGATAATTCACATGTGATGATAAAACCCGATCGTATCCATAAGCAACGCTAAGCAATTCTATCGTACCAGCCCATGTGACAAATATTTAACATCACTAGTAAATTTCCCAAACTATGGTGACAATGGCATCATGGCATTCCAAAATATCAAGGAGGGATAAACTCGATTGGGACGATAACTACCAGTACAAGTGTTTGAATAAAAATAGCGATGCAATATAATTTAAAACAAATTAATTAAATAATAGATTGCAAACTGGGTTCAACATGATCAAAGGACACGACTTGCCTTGGTTATGCTCAGCGAGGTACTCCTGGTCTTCGGGCGCGGAACCTGCTCCTCCGGAATCCGAATCTAGTGAGAGAGAAAGCGATCGAAACCAAAGAAACACATAAAATGAGGATCAAATAAACTCCAAAAATTATCAAACCAGAACCAAAAGATAGAGCTCGATTTTAGATGAATTTAGAAAAAAGAATGGGGTCAATCGGAGCTAGGACGGAGGAGAACGGGCTCTCGAAAAATTTAATATAAAGAAAATCCTAGAAATTCGAAAATGGCACTGTGCTGTGAACCTGGTCCACGGAATTACCGGTCCACCGTGAACCCGGCTCATGGAACAGTGCACGCGGGGTGGCGCGGTGCTGACACGGCAACCTAGGGCTGATGTGGCAGCTGCTCGTGCCGCCACGTGGCACGTGGGTGACGTGGCAGCTGACGTGGCTGCCACGTGGCTCGGGGCGGAGGGTTGGGCTGACGTGGCGCTGACGTGGCATGCCACGTCGGCTAGGGCTAACGTGGCTGCCGCGTCAGCTAGGGCTGATGTGGCTCGGGCGCGGTCGCGGCGGCGGGGTCAGATCGGACGATGGAGGAAGTGTCGCGTGGCACGATCCGGGGCGTCGATTTTTGGATCTGATCGGACGGCTACGATCGAGCGGACGAGCACGGATCTCGGCGCGCACGCCGCGCTGTTCGGCGTCGCGCGGTGGTGTGCGGCGCGCGGCGCGCGCGGACGGCGGGCGAGCGGGCAGCGTTTGGCGGGCGGCGCGGGCCAAAGCGGCGCTCCGCGTGGCGCGGCGCGGGAGGACTCCGGCGAGCACGATGCGGCGGAGGAGGGAGTCCGGCGAGTCGGGGTTCCAGTCTGGCGGGGCGAGTGCGGTAAACGGCGGCGGGTGCAGCAGAGAGAGGCGCTGGGTGGCGGGGTTCTTACGGTGACACGCGCGGCAGCGGTGACCTCGGCGAGGGTCGGCGGGCGGGCAGCGAGCTTCGGAGCCGGCGATAGAGCAGTCGCGGCCGTCGGAGGCAGCGGCGAGGAGGAGGACACCGGCGGCAATGTGCGCCGAGGAACAGCGCGCACGGGAGAGCGAGGAGGCGGCGGCGTTGAACACGCGAAGCGAGCGGCGACTTTATATCGCTGCCGAGCCGAGGATGGCGGATGGAACACGGACGGCGGCCTCCGTCGGAGACGAGCGAGAAGGCGGCGCGTGGCATCGGACTGCCGGCGGAGTCGGAGCACGAGCGCCGCGGAGGGGGCCGCGAATGGGTGCCGCGTGGCATGAATCCGGCGAGGCGAGGAAGCGGCGCGGCGAGTTATGGTTAGGGTTTCGCGGCCGCGACGCGGGAACGGACGGCGGGGATTACGCGGCGCGGGATCGCGGCTGAGGGAGGCGAGGCGCGGGCGCGGGTCGCGGGCACCAGCAGCGCGACGCGTGGCACGGGTCGCGATCAACGGCGGCGCGCGGGCGGCGGGCGCATGCGCGGAGCGCGCGGATCGGGCCGGCGGGGTGGCGCGTGGAGGAGAGGATCAACGGCGCGGGCGGGAAGGCGGGAGCGCGGGAGATGGCGGATGGCGCGCGTGGGCGAGAGAGAAAATCCAACGGCCGAGAGAAATTCCCCGATTTTCTTTATTCCAGATAATTAAATTAAACTTCAAGAGGCTCTAGAAAATAGCAAATAAATCCCAAAAAATCACCAAAAATTCCAGAGAATTTCTTGAGGCTTGAAGAATCCAAATAAAATATTTTCAACTTATGTTGATGTTTATTTTACTCAGATTAAATCATTTTAAAATTCTAAAATTCATTTGGAGCTTAATTTAATTACAGAAAATTCCAGAAAATTTCTTGTGACACAAGGAACTTAATTAAACTATTTTCAGCTAATGTTGAAGTATAATTTAATCATATTAAACTCGTTTAAATTTCTGCAAATTCTTTTAAGCTTGCTTTTAAATTCAGAAAATCCAGAAATTTATTTTTAAATTCAAGGTTTTAAAAATCCCCAAAAATCAGGATGTTACAAACCTTACCCCCTTAAACGGGATCTCGACCCCGAAATCCGGGCAAACTAAGATAAATGGGTTTCTGGAGTGCGGCAGCGAAGGGCGCGTGGTTGAGCTTCCTCTTGTGATGCGAGGCTAACTGGTTGCCACGGTTTGCTCCTAGAGGAACGGTCTTGACAGGTGTACTCTCCAAATTAAGCGGGCTGGTGTGATTGCTTAGCGCCTGCGAGCAGCTGCGAGCGAAGTGAGTGCAGCTCTTTGCGGTTGTAACAATTCGCCAGAACTGCGAGGTTGGCACTCTTACGGGTTAATTCTTGACATTGATAGGGCGGGGTCTGAATTCTCATAACAGGTCCTTTGGGTGGGGTCTTGGCCAGCTCTGCTATTGCTTCTTCTTCTTTGAGGCACTCATGCGGTGATAAGTGTTAGTGCGGTCCTCTGTGACTGCTGTGAGTGAACTCCTTGCTGGCTCATCTTCCTTTTATGAAATTCTCCCAACTCGCGGCGGGAATCCTCAATCAGTATGGCCTTCTCCACCAACCGTTGGAAACTGGCATAGTCGTTGCCTACAACCTGTACTTTCAATCCCGGGTTCAAACCCTTCTTGAACCTTTTCCGACGAGCTAAATCTGTGGCTACGTCCTCCGGTGCGTAGGGAGCTAGCTGAGTGAATCTATTGAAGTATTCACTCACTGACATGTTCCCCTGCTGCAACTCACGGAATTCATCTTTCTTCATTTCGACTATTCCATCCATGACATGGGCGTTATGGAAGGCTTTGGCGAACTCCTTCCACGTAATGCTGTTCTGGTCCTCATGTGCGGCACAGTAGTTCTCCCACCACTCTGCTTCTTTGGTCCCTCAGGCGATGTCTTGCATATAGTACTTTCTCCTGTCGATTACATTGAGCCAAGTTCGATTTCTTCTCAAGCTGAGCGGATCAATCATCGCCTCTAAAGGCTCGATGAGCTGGAGAAAGCAGCGGTCTTGTCCTCATGAACTCTGCGCCATTTGGATTTCTTGGCGAGTGCGGGTGGCGATGCGGCTCTGCTGCGTGTGGCGCATCATAGCTTGCATATTCTCGCATCATAGTGCGCATCATCTGAGTGCAGGCCACCAAAAGCGGCGAGGCGGGATCAAGCTTGGTGGGGCCAGGCTGCGTGATCTTGCTCTCTGGATCTGGTTTGTGCAGTTGCGGCTGTTGTGGTCCTGGTATCAACCATCTTTGCTGTTGCTCTGAAAGGAAAAACAAATGCTGACTGCCTTTGCCGGGTTTAAAGATGAGAGGAAAAAGCATAGAGGAGAGGTAAATTCGTCTAAGGGGGATTTTCTAATGGTAACCTAAACTAAACAAACCCTTAGCCGAAAAGGCTAACAACAAAACCGGTGAAAATAACTCCAATAAAAAGTTGACATGAATGCAATATAATGCTTTCAAGGCAATATTTGCAGCTCACATCACACACAACGGCAAGAAAAAGCAAAACGATCTACACGACGCTTAAAACTATAACAGCGTTCAATCTGACAGCTCCTAATCTTCACGATGGTCTTCAAACTTGTCTTGGAGCAAATTGGCTGCTTGCTTGGTCCAATCTTCGCAATGACACTCGAAGAATTCCGGGCCAACCTTCTTTTTGATTATTGCAACTCGAACATCTAAAGATATTATAGGGGTGAGAAGTCAAGTTAAACTTTAAAAATAAATTTGCAGAGAAGACGAGGATTAAGAATCCTAAGAATAAGGTAAGAATAGAGAATCACTATACATTCATTTTGTTGATTTGATTTAGAAAATAAAATTTTGAAATTGGCTAAAGACGATAATTCTAACTAAGGCTTCGCCCTACAGTCGATATAGCTCTGATACCATCTCTGTCGAGACCCAAATATGCAAATCTGGACTCTCTGTGTATTCTGCACTAGTTCCATGATCATGCTAGTGCACACAGTTAAACATAAATGTCATCACAACCATATATACGATAGAATAAAGGAAAAGCTCCAATATCGATAAATCTCAAAAAAGTACGACCTTATGGTCAAGCTTACAATAAACCGGCCCGAAGGCTTAACAAGAGTAACAGTGGAAATCCAAAATAAAGCGTAGTGGCCAATCGACAAGCCCACAGGCTATCGAGTGGAGAACGAAGTCTAATCCGTGAAGTCGTCGTAGTACTCTCCTTCTGGGACCTCCTGCTGATAGTACTCCTCTCCCTCAACTGAGCAACATAGGCGTAAAGCCGTGAGTACATTGGTACTCAACAAGTCATTTGTAACAAATGAATGCAATATAGTATGCAAGGCTTACCAAATGATGGCTGAAAGGTTAATTTGCATAAAAGGCAATTGAGATACAAATAATAGATTGAAAGCGAACTTTAAGTGAAACAATAATTAAGTAAATAATCAAAGGAAATGATATACCACTTGCGGACCTCCCATCCACAAGCTAACCAACCGCTTATGGACCTCCCCTCCATAAGCTAAACCAACCGCTTATGGACCTCCCATCCATAAGCTAAACCAACAGTGAACACCTGTCCACTTCCATTCACAAGTTTTCAGAAATAACTACCCTCGTGTGAAATCACCGAGCATTGTCCATGACCGAGGACGCAGCTATTCGAATAGTTTTACACTCTGCAGAGGTTGTACAACTGTACCCACACGATGTGATTAACCCCGGCCGAAGGTAACCACAATAAGGCCTTTACAAAGTTCAGTTACAACTCAATCCGCCCGCTAGGGTTTCGCATCACACCCCCCTTGCGCCACATGGAAATCAGCAACCATGTTCATCTCAATGACAAGACTAAAGTTGAAACCTCCCAAATTAGTCAGCCAGGTCCGTCCCATACCAGACATGTGGTTTGCACGGTAAAGCTCAGATCAATGGCGCACAAAGTTAAGTCCTTAACAATCCCCGGGCGAGACTACCACATCCCCCAAAGTGCACCTGCACTTCCCCCTTCACTGCACGATCACTCGTCCGAGTGAAAACCAATTTGTACAACCATCACCGATGACGCACCAACATCATGGCACAAATTTTAATAAACGTGGCACCAACCACTGTTCCATATCTCATTAAGTCAAATTTGATAATTCACATGTGATGATAAAACCCGATCGTATCCATAAGCAACGCTAAGCAATTCTATCGTACCAGCCCATGTGACAAATATTTAACATCACTAGTAAATTTCCCAAACTATGGTGACAATGGCATCATGGCATTCGAAAATATCAAGGAGGGATAAACTCGATTGGGACGATAACTACCAGTACAAGTGTTTCAATAAAAATAGCGATGCAATATAATTTAAAACAAATTAATTAAATAATAGATTGCAAACTGGGTTCAACATGATCAAAGGACACGACTTGCCTTGGTTATGCTCAGCGAGGTACTCCTGGTCTTCGGGCGCGGAACCTGCTCCTCCGGAATCCGAATCTAGCGAGAGAGAAAGCGATCGAAACCAAAGAAACACATAAAATGAGGATCAAATAAACTCCAAAAATTATCAAACCAGAACCAAAAGATAGAGCTCGATTTTAGATGAATTTAGAAAAAAGAATAGGGTCAATCGGAGCTAGGACGGAGGAGAACGGGCTCTCGAAAAATTTAATATAAAGAAAATCCTAGAAATTCGAAAATGGCACTGTGCTGTGAACCCGGTCCACGGAATTACCGGTCCACCATGAACCCGGCTCATGGAACAGTATAATTTAATCATATTAAACTCGTTTAAATTTCTACAAATTCTTTTAAGCTTGTTTTTAAATTCAGGAAAATCCCAGAAATTTATTTTTAAATTCAAGGTTTTAAAAATCCCCAAAAATCAGGATGTTACAGTGTACTAACCACCTCCTTGTGCAAACCGTCGCCCTTGGCCGAGCATTGCAGGTGGCCCACGCCCGTGAGCGAGAGGCGTTAAAGGACCGACTGCGCGCCACCGAAGGGGCTCTTCGCGCGGCCGAGGAGACGCATTCCTCTAGCGACGACCGCATCCGATGCCAGGAGGTGGAACGCGCGGAGGCGATCTCATACACCGAGGAGATCGTAGCTGTGGTGCGGCGGGCGGCAGTGGAGGAGCGGGACGGCCTACTCTGGCAAGTTGCCGCGCTGGAAGAGGAGAAGAGCCGCCTTGCTGCGTCTCTTAGAAAGCGGGACAAGGCTCTGGGTGACACCATAGTGGCGGCATGGGATGCCATGCTGGCCTTGGAGGGCGCCCTTGAAGACCTTGTCGCCGAAGTGCCACCTCTCTCATTCGGGCCCGAAGAACTGCCATGGATGCTTCGCCGAATCGAGGATGCCGCCAACCTTGCTCGTAGCGCCGCGACGTCATTTGGCAATCATTGCGCCTACGTGACAGCGTGCCTGGCATGTGCGCTTCTCCGGCACCGGGGCTGCCGGCATGTCAACGAACTAGCTGATCCGCAACTGGAGATGCCTGCTGGGGCTGGAGTGATTTTCGGTGTCGTGCGGGCTGTTCGCCCCGCTGTTAAAATTTTTCATGAGCGGATTTGGGTGTACCTCGGGGAGGCCGCGGCGAAGGTAGAGCTACGGCGGACCATGTACGGTGAGGGGAACCTTGGGCAACGGGTGGATGAAGTTCCCCGCCGCGACGAAGATGGCGCCGGCGGCTCGAGGCAGGTGTGACACCAGGGTTCTTGTGTGTTGGTGTGTATTGTAACTTGCGTGCCGCGCTCCAGAAATAAAGCAGAAATTGCTCCCCATGTGCTGACCGGCATGCCCTTATGTTCCAAGCTGCTGCCCAATGGGGATCGGTTGTTAATCTCCGACGCCATAACTCGGCATCGTCTGCGGCGCTGGTGGCGGGCTGAGGACTCGCTGGACATCTGGGCGGGTCGAACCTTGGCGGGTCGAAGTAGACGCGCGAGCGCTCCGTCCCCCACCCTTCAAAGTGGTGGCGGCGGAGCTGGCGCCTAGTCGAAGTAGACGCGCGAGCGCTCCGTCCCCTACCCTTCGAAGTGGTCACTTAGACGCGCGAGCGCTCCGTCTCCGACCCTTCGAAGTGGTGGCAGCAGAGCTGGCGCCTAGTCGAAGTAGACGAGCGAGTGCTCCGTCCCCTACCCTTCAAAGTGGTGGCAGCGGAGCTAGCACCTAGTCGAAGTAGACGCGCGAGCGCTTAGATGCACGAGCGCTCCGTCCCCTACCCTTCGAAGTGGTGGCGGCGGTGGCGCCTGGTCGGGCAGACGCGCGGCGCTCCATCCCCACCCTTCGAGTGGTGGCGTGAAGGCGATGCCTAGTCAAAGTAGAGACACGGCGCTCCATCCCTACCCTTGAGTGGTGGCGGAAGAGCGGCGCCTAGTCAGTAACGCGCGGCGCTCCGTCCCCACCCTTCGAGTGGTGGCAATGGGTGGCGCCTGGTCGGCGACGCGCGCGGCGCTCTGTCCCGACCGCCGAGTGGTGGCGGCGGGCGGCACCCGACCAAAATGAACGCGAGCGCTCCGCCCCTACCCTTCGAAGTGGTGGCAGCGGAAGTGGCGCCTAGTCGAAGTAGATGCGCGAGCGCTTAGACCCACGAGTGCTCCGTCCCCTATCCTTTGAAGTGGTGGCAGTGGAGCTGGCACCTAGTCGAAGTAGACGCGCGAGCGCTCCGTCCCTCACCCTTCGAAGTGGTGGCAGTGGACCTAGCGCCTAGTCGAAGTAGACGCGCGAGCGCTCCATCCCTGACCCTTCGAAGTGGTGGCAGCGGAGCTGGTGCCTAGTCAAAGTAAACGTGCGAGCACTTAGATGCGTGAGTGCTCCATCCCCTACCCTTCAAAGTGGTGGCAGCAGAGCTGGCGCCTAGTCGAAGTAGACGCGCGAGCGTTCTTTCCCCTACCCTTTGAAGTGGTGGCAGCGGAGTTGGCGCCTAATCTAAGTAGACGCGCGAGCGCTCCGTCCCCGACCCTTCAAAGTGATGACAGCGGTGCTGGCGCCTAGTAGAAGTAGACGCGCGAGTGCTCCGTCCCCTACCCTTCGATAAGGACAAAGTAGGCTTGTCATATTACTCGAACCTAGCTCCGTAGCCCCTAGCCTTCGCGGTCTATGCGGGATTTCACGGGCATGGCTGCCTTCCCCCAATTCTGGATATTGATGGGACATCTGAAGCGGGATTAACGGAGCTTTGCCCATGTCACTTTACAGCTGTGGGGGATTGCTTGTCCCCCGTTGCTTCACGGGCCCCCAAGATAGGGGAACACGCGAAGCGTAATTGGCGGAACTCTGTGCTTGAGGTGGGACAGAATTGTGGCATCATATGCACCTAAAACGGTCGATTGGACGCTTGAGACGCAAGTGGCATGGTCTTGTTTCGGGGCTCTTTTAAAAGGGGCGAGTGGCCAAGTGAAGCACCACTCGCCTTCCCAAACCTTCGTGCCGCTGCAACTTCCCCTCTTGAACTCGCAGCCCCTACTTTGCCCCAGCTTCCTTTGGTGCTTTTTTGCCGCCGCCAATAGCGACGAGGGCACCCGAGTGTGGCTAATGCCGCCGGGACGACCGCGGGGTCGAACGCCCCGTGAACACGTGGTGGACGTGACGGCGCGGTGTGTTTTCCCTTTGCCAGCGCGCGTAAGGGCCGCGGCTGATGAGGTGTAGTGGGTAATTCACTTGTACTTCAGCAAGGAAACCTGTAGATTTGGGAGAGGACCTCCACTTCCTGCCAGTGAGGTGACGTCTCACCGGGGGTGCCTCTCATAGGCGCCTTACCTCTCCTAGTCTCCTTCCCTAGCTCAAGGACGCTCCTGATGAGGTGGGGGGCCTGTCACTTGTGCTTCAACAAGGGGTCTCATCTCCGAAAGCAGACTTCGACCTCGCTGTCCCGGGGTCACGTGCCCATGGGGGCGCCTTCAATGAGCGCTGTCGTCTCTCCATCCTTTCTTCAGAAGGGTGGGCCGTTGAGCTCTTGCGTCGCCCCTTCTCCATGGTGTCACAGTCCAGCTCGTCTCGCAAGTCGTTGTTGTCGAGCTATGGCGCCCGGATGAAGCTTCCCATGCCTCCGAACTGAGGGGGCCTCCCATGGTGCCGCACCCGTGTCTTGAAAATTTCGTACGTGAGGCACCTCGCCCTTGTAACCGCGGCATACTGTCCCTGTTGCACGGCACGTGGCCTACAGGGAGCGCGGGGAGCCTCTGGTGCCCGTGCTGCCCGCCTGTATCTGGTGCACCGTTCTCCACTTTATTTATACTCCGCAGAGTGCGTGGGAATGTCAACCACGTCTCATTTATACTCTGGAGAGTACGCGTAGTGACAACAGCAATGCATGCGTGGAACATCCGTATCTTGTTTATACTCCGTAGAGTACGCAGGGACAACATCTACGTCTTATTTATACTCCGTAGAGTACGTGGAAGCATCGACCACGTCTCATTTGTACTCCGGAGAGTACGCGTAGTGATAACACTAACGCGTGCGTGGGACATCCGCGTCTTGTTTATACTCAGTAAATTGTGCAGGGAGAACATCCGCGTCTTATTTATACTCTTTAGAGTGCGTGCAAAGCAGACCTCAACGCTACGTCTTATTTATACTCCGTACAGTGTGCGCGACGGCGTCCCCCCGCTGCGTCTTATTTATACTCCGTAGAGTGCGTGCGGAGGTGGACCTCGACGCTACGTCTTATTTATACTCTGTAGAGTGCGTGCGAATGTGGACCTCGATACTACGTCTTATTTATACTTCGTAGAGTGCGTGCGGAGGCGGACCTCGACGCTACGTCTTATTTATACTCCGTAGAGTGCGTGGAGGCGGACCTCAACGCTACGTCTTATTTAGACTTCGTAGAGTGCGTGCGGAGGCGGACCTCGACGCTACGTCTTATTTATACTCGAGTGTGTGGGAATATCGATCACGTCTTAGTTATACTCTGGAGAGTACGCGTAGCAATGACACCAACCCGTGCGCGGGACATCCGCATCTTGTTTAGACTCAGTAGAGTGTGCAGGAACAACATCCGCGTCTTATTTATACTCCGTAGAGTGCGTGCGGAGGCGAGCCTCCGCACATTTTTGTTGGAAAACACGAATAGTCTCGCAAACGGTGAACTTTATTAAATTCCCGTTTGCGCGGGTGAGCAAATACAAAAGGTCGGGGACTAACCACTCGACTGTCATTGTCGTGGCGGCGAAGTAAGGAGCCTCTGCTGCTTCTATTGCCGGAGCCCTTGTATTGGCGCGCCTGGCCTAGGAGCTTCTCTGGACTTCCAGGTGCGGGCCTCGGGTGCCGACCTCTAAGTGCCGGGCCAAGTCCTGGTCGCTGTGAATGGTGATGACACCCCGTAGACCTGGGAGCTTCACGCATAGGAAGCCGTGGTGTGGTATTGCCCTGAATGAATTGAGGGTTGGTCGCCCCAATATAGCATTGTAGGGGTATTGTATATCAACGACGTCGAAGGTGGCGTCCTTGCTCCTCACATTGTCACCCTGGCCAAAGAAGACCTGCAGGCATATCTGGCCCAGCGCCATCAGTGGCTGACCTCCGAAGCCCTGCAGCGGAATTTTCGAGGGGCCTAGACGACTTCGAGGGATCCCCATCTGGTCGAAGGCCCCTGCAAACAAGATTTTCGCAGAACATCCTCCATCGACCAGGACACGCCTAACGTTGCATCCTGCAATGGCAGCCTGGATGACCAGGGGATCTTGGTGGGGGAACTACACGCCCTCGGCGTCGACAGGCGTGAAGGTGATCTCGTGTTGCGCCCAATCCGGCGGTGCCTGTGCCGGGTATACCGCCACGTGGTGTAGCCTCTACATGTAGGCCTTTCGCTACCTCTTAGCGAACTCCAGGGAGGAGCCCCCGGAGATGATGTTTATGACCCTGCGCTGGGCTCCCTCCGGGGCGTGGATCCGCAGGGGGCTCTCCTGAGTCTGCATACCCTGATCCTGAACTCTTAGGGGGTCGTCCAGGTGCTGCTGGACGTGTGCTACGACAGGCGGCCGCATCTCGAGGTCTCTGTCCCTGGCGACGCTTTGCCGAAGTGCCGCAATGGTGGTGCATGCGCGTGTGTCATGGTTGCCTCGGCCATGCACTTTGCACCATTGGACATGGTGTTGGTCGCCATACTCTGCGCGGGCCCTATCATCGCGGCCCCGGCCTCGGCCTCGCCCCCGACCCCGGCGAGCCCTGGCACCGCGGCCAATGGGGGCGTTGTCTTCGGAGCCGCCCTCAACATCGAAGACATAACGGGCTCTTCGAGCCTTCTGTTGGCCGCACTTGGACCTGTCGCCCGACGGGTCCTTATGCTGGGAGGCGCCCTTCGATGGCTCCTGCCTGCGCTTGCCCTTCAAGGAGTCTTCCTTCGGCGAGTCTTCGCTCTTCACCATGGTCTCCGTCGGATTGGCATCAGCGTCGTTGCCTTGACGCCGTCACGCATCTTCTTCCGCTCTAGCGTATTCTTCCATCTTGTTGAAGAGCTTCGCCACTGTCTTGATTAGCTTCCGCGCATCGTACTCGGCCAGCGGCCCCGGGCGGAGACCCTGTACTACTGCGTTGATGATGGTTGTCTTGTTGACATCTTTGACCTGGCAGCGGACCTTCGCGAAGCGTTTGAAATACTCCCGAAGCTTTTCCGATGGTTTTGCTTGATCACGAAGAGCTGATCCACATTGACGCGCTCGACATAGTTCCCCTGAAAGTTGTTATAGAGGCGGTCGCGAACCTGCTCCCATGCATAGATGGAGTTCGGCTCTATGGTGAAGAACCAAGAGAGCGCCACTCCCTGCAACGCGAGGAGCCCCTTCGCCTTCGTAGTGTCGTCTCCGCCTGCGGCTTCGATGGCGGTCTCGTACACACGCACGAACTCCTAGGGGTCCGTGTCACCCTTGTACGACGCGATGGCGCTGGAAAATTTGAAGTCCTCCGGCCATGCCGCCTACTGTAGACCCGCAGATAGCGGGGACTCTGGGTCCACGCGTTGCAGCGGGGCGTGGCTGGATGTGGGGCGTCATGGCTATCCGCCCGTTCTGGCGTGGGCTCCGACGTGACTACTAGCAGGGTCTATTGACTCCGAGCCTCTTGCATTCTCCGCACGGCCCCGCGGAGATCCGCTAACTCCCGTTGGAGCGTGCCGAGGGCCGTCAACAGGGCGTTCTCTACTGCCGGCGTAGAGGAGGCGAGCGGAGCACCTAGTCACACTGCCGGGATAGCCGTGACCACGGCTTATGCTCTTGGGCTGCCCACTGCGTCGGCGTGATGGACTCCGGCGTCAATGACGGGGCCTGTGTCGCCACCGGGACCACTCAGCGCTCTCGCACCGGGTGTACAGACGGCGGCCGTGCCTCCACGGGCGCCGACGTAACCGCTCCCTGCCACCCGGCCCGTACTGTCGGGGTTGGCTGCCGCACCGGCAGCTGGGTGGTGCGTCACGCGTAGGACGAGGTCGACCGTCACATCGGCATTGGCGGTGTCGACCGTCACATCGGCAGTGGTGAGGTCGACCGACACATCGGCGGTGGCGGTGTCGATCGTCGCGCGGTGAGCGTCATCGTTCGTGCCCACGACCATCGACGCCGAAGCCCTGGTGTTGACGCGGGACTTCACCACAACACCTTCCTTCTTCTTCGCCGCCGATGATAAAGCTTTCTTCGGTGCCATCCTTGAGATCTTGAGGCTTACTCTTGTCATCCCCATGGATGGCGTCAACTATTGTGGTTACAGACAAACAGAGATAGAGTGTAGTAGTGGAGAGTTAGGTGAGCAATGCTCTCTGGGCTCTCCTCATGGCTAGCATTAGGTATATATATTCTCATGGGGAGTGTTTTTACAATCATACTCTTACATCCAAATATTCTTCCTAAGGGTAATCCTGTCATTATACATGTCCACTTTAGGATTTACAACCCTCTAACAGGCCTGCTGGGCTTAGGTGGGGGCCTCCCCTACAACAACAGCCATCATATTATTTCGATTGTAGAAGATGATTCATGATGTATTTGAAGATGGAGCCTTGTCTATTACGTAGGTATTAAAATAAGCTTTCCAATAAGCACAAGAACGCCCAAATCGGACTCCGTTTGTGAAAGTTATGGCCTTTTTAGTAACTACTTGTTGGGCTGTCCCGAACCAAATCCGAATTGAGTTCTGAGTTGAATCCGAGTTTGAATTCAGTTGGGCTTGTGGGAGGTCCGAATTGAGCTTGAAAATCTTATCCAAAACGTGTACTTTACGTTCTTGGGTTCCCTCCTTTTGCTCTCCCACCACATGGGATTTCTTCCCCCCATCCACTTGGACTTTTCTCTTGTATGCCCCAACCAGCCACATGGGCTCTATTCTTATTGGCTCCATCCACATAAGCTTTGTTTCTTGATGTCTTGGCACTTAATGTGGTTATCATCTTCCTTGTGCCTCTCCGTTGCTTTAGCCTCAGCCTCCAGCTCCTCCCTCTTAGTTCTAATATCTTCTATTTGACAAACCTTAAAATACACCATGTGATAACATGAGGTAGTATTCCATCCTTATGAATAACAACATTAAGTTTAGTTTGAATTGAGTTCACCTGGCCATATTTCATGTGACTCAATAATTCTTTCCAGTTGAATAATATATTTAATTGAAAAGTACAAGACACATGCGTATCTGCATCATCATCACGAGCAGCTTGCTGGAGAGGTGAAAGACAACTGGCAAGGCTCAGGATTGCTTCGGGAGGTCCGTGTGGTTCCCCAGGCATAGGCAATCGAACATAGGCATGGTGGTTCATGGTCGATGCTGGCGGAGGCTCGGGCGATCGGAGGAGAGGAAAAAAGGGGAGTGGGGGCGATTAGAGGAAAATGAAGGTGAGGGGAGGCAATTCAAAAAACAAATTTTTGAATCAGGCAAAGAGCAAGAACCTTAAGAAAGGGAAAAAGAGTAGAGAGTTTACTAAATATCCAATTTGATTGGTTTGATTTAGACAATAGATTTTAAAATTTTGCTAAGGTGACCACTCTAACTAGGGATTCGTCCTACAGTTGATGTGGCTCTGATACCAACTCTGTCAAGACCCGAATTTATAAATCCGAACTCTTTATGTATATCGCACTAGTCGAAGATCACACTAGTACACACAGTGTAAACATAGATAAAATATCGACCATATATACGATTAATAAAGAAAAAGACTTACATATCAAAAATTATTAGGGTACGACCTAATGGCCAAGCTTACAATTAATAGCATGAAGAACTTAACAAACTAGAAGCGAAAAACAAAATAAGAATGATAGTCATTCGTCATGCCCACAGGCAATCAACTAGGAAGCGAAGTTCTAATCTGCAAGATCATCGAAATATCTTTCTTTAGGTACCTCCTGCCGATATGGTTCTTCTTCTTCAACTGAGAAATAGTCGGTATAAAGCCGTGAGTACATTGGTACTTAATAAGTCATTTGTAACAAAAATGCAATATAGTATGCAAAGCTTACCAATGGATAGATGAAATGTTATTTTACAGAAAATAATAATTTAAAGTAAATACAATAAATAGATTGAAAGTGAATTTAAATGGTAATTAGCAAATAATCAAAGTAATTGAAAGAACGACAAGTGAACTAACCGTCCACCCAATGAACCACACGTGAAGTAACCATTCAGGTAATAAACTACCAGTAAACTAACCATTCACATTCTAAAGTTATCCCAACAAAGTTTTATGAAATATTTACCCTTGGTGTGAAATTACCGAGCATTGTCTATAACCAGGGACAAAGCTATTCGAATAGTTTTACACTTTGCAAAGATTGCACAACTGTACTCACATGATACGATCACCCTCACGCTAAAGAAAATCACAACAATGCCTTTACAATGCTCAGTCACAACTCAATTTCGCCTGCTAAGTTTTCGTCGTCGAGTAGGTTAACCACCTAGCTAATAATTGCCCCCTCTTGCGCCTCATGGAAATCAGCAACCATATTCAACTCAATGGTGAAATTGAAATTAAAATATCACAAATTAATTAGTCAGATCTATCTCATACTAGACATATAGTTTGCACATGAAGGCTCAGATCAATGACACATAAAGTTAAGTCTTTAAACATTACCCAAGCGAGACTTCCATATCTCTCGAAGTGAATCCACACTTCTCCCTTTACTGCACGATTACTCACCCGAATGAAAATGAAGTTTTGTGTAACCAACACCAATGACACACAAATTTTATAACTGTGACTACAACCACGATTCAATATCTCTTTTAAGTCAAATTAATCAATTGATCGCATGGGATAATGAACCCAACATGTCTATAAACATGACTAAACAAATTAAATGTACAAATCATGTGACAACTAGTATAGTATCACTAAATAATTTCTCATCCTATGGTGATAATATGACTTTCGAATTATCAAATGGAGGATTGAAGCAAATTGATCAATAACTACCATATACAAGGGTTTGTAATGAAATAGCAATATATAATAATTTAAAATAAAATAAATAAATAATAGATTTAAAATCTGGTTTCAACATGATCAAAAGACGTGACTTACCTTAGTCTTGCTCAATTAACTTTTCTGGATCTTCAAATCTTGCTTCAGCTCTTTTGAATGCATGATCTAATAAGAGAGAAAACCAAATGAGACACCAAATAAATTCAAATGAACTCCAAAAACTTTAAAATTAGAACCAAAAGGTAGAGCTCGATTACATATGAATTTAAAAAGAAAAAATAGGGTCAATTAATGCTAGGACGGAGGAGAACGAGTCTTGGAAAATTAAATCTAAACAAAAAATACTGAAAAATCAAAAATTCTACTATGTTGTAGACCTGGTGTATGGAAAGGCTAGCCTACAGTGGACTCGGTGCATGAAACAATGAGTAATTATCATTGTAACCATAAACATATGAGCAATTTAAGAACAAGTATCATCATATGAATCATCATGGCTAGTAAGGGTTTAAACAAACAACCAGCTCAAACACCTGAATACCATTCTAACATATACTTCCTTTTCTAGTGGTAATGTTCAGAATGATTTAAAGGTAACAACACACCCGAAGCTACTCCTCGTAATCAATAACGCTTCTACACGCTTCCTAAATCCATCATTTTTCTCCTTTCTCTACCATGGCACTTCTATTCTCTTGATTTGTCTTCCCTAGGCTGTCGCTGTGAAACCCCGGACACTAATTAGTAGAGTGCAACTGCAGCGTGCTGGCATGTGTGTATGCGAGCGCATGCAGCATACCTGTGCATCCTTGGCGCGTGGCGCTGCCAGCAGATGGATGAGGCAGCGCTAGCTTTGATCTGCACTAGCGCATGCGTGCGCCAGCAGATGGATGAGGCAGCGCTAGCTTTGATCTGCACTAGCGCATGCGTGCAAGACTTGCGAGCCGCGGGCAGCAACACACTCGCGAGTAGCGGGCATCGCGCGGGTCAACGCATGGCATGCGCATTGTCTCACACGAGCAGACAGGGCAACGTGGTCAGCCCGGTGACGACGCGCGCGGCAGGCGAGCGCGGACGCGACAATGCACAGGAGCGGCCCCGGGCGAGTACTGGCGACACGAGTTAACAACATGTGTGGCAAGCTTCGGCTGGCGGTCTTGCACGTGGAACGGCAAGCCGGCGTTTTTGGCTGACGCGAAGCAATCGGTCACGGTGGCAACAGAGTGCGGCGCCAGGAAAAAAAAGAAGAGAATAACTAGGGTTTTTTTGGGGTCCTCTCTCTCTCTCTCTCGATCCGGCATAAGATCGAATCTTACTCTAGCTCCCCATATGACCCGTTCTAGGAATTATTTATCATCTAAAAATCCCAGCATCCCATTTCTCATATCCCTTTCCCACTATTTGCGTACATGTCCTCAAAAGGAATATTTTCATAATATTACAATCGCCACGGGGAAGATGATTATCTGTTGGACGCCATTAGGTCAGGGAAGAATCGAAGGTAGAGGAGCTAGGCGTACGGCACGGGCGTAGGGTAGGGAGGCGGAGCCAGCACGAGGGACGGCATGTGTGAGGGAGGGTTAAGGTGAGGTGATGCCGCTCAACGGTTGACCGCGGAGAGCACGAGCACGCGAGGGAGCAGCAAACGCGAGCGTGTCATGCCGCAGAGAAGGGGGTTCAGGTAGGCAAGGGCACTGCTAGGTAGGGCTAACACAGGGGCACACGTGGGCAAGCGGCGGTGCACTATCGCTGCACAGGAGGGAGGCCGGTCGGGGTGGGTCAAGGGTACGCACCGCGCAACGCAAGCATGTACTGGGCGCGGCCAGGGTAGCGTGGGCCGACTTGGCCAAGTCGAGAGCTGGCTGGACCAAGCCAGAGGCCTGGTGGGCCAGAGAGGAGTAGGAGATCAACTGGGCTAGGCCTGAAGAGGTTGGAAATTTTGAAAACTTTTGTAATTTGATTTGAATTTTGAGTTACACTTTTGAAGTTGCATAAAATTTGAAATTTCATTCAAGCACAAAATCCTAACTCCCAAAATGGGATGTTACATCAATAAAAGTTAGAAAATATAATTTGCCTTCTTTTTTCAACAATCAATTCATCTCACGTAAATCTGAATGAACAAGATCTAATAGTGACAAGTTCTTTTCATCCTCTAATGCCTTAATGGGTTTTTGAGATTGCTTTTCTTGCACACATGACTGGCACTTTGATCCTTTGATGATTTCACATTACGTAGTTAAATCTAATCTAAACATTCTAACAATACTATCAAAAATAATATGACATAAACAGGAATGCCCAATATTGGCTACATATTTACTTAAACAAGTTGTAACATTCAGATTATAACAAGACTCTAAAGTACTTAAGTGCAAAAATCTCTAATCTCATAACCTTTACCAACAATATTCCTAAACTTAGACATTACAACTTTATTTGACTCAAATACTAGCATATAACCATCCATGTATAGGAAAGAACTACTAATAAGGTTCTTGTTTATTGTAAGAGCATGTTGCATGTTCTTCAAGTGGACAATCTTCCCTTAAATAAGCTTCAGATGCACCGTACCAACACAAAAAAATAGAAACATGCGACCCATTTCCCACTAGGACGGAGGAAGACCCTGCTACCTAGTAAGAAAAAAGTAAAAAAATATCAGAACATACATAAATATTAGCTCTAGTATCAACTCACTAATAAAAAATAAAAATATCAGAACATACATGAATATTAGCTCTAGTATCAACTCACCAATCAGTAGATTGGCATGTTAAAAAAATAATAAATGAATTACCATACCCTCTTGAAGTTGAGATTTCTCCTATGATCACATTAACTGCCTTTTCTTGGATGTTCACCATGCTTGCTCTAGCAGAAGTGAAAATATTTTGCCATATAATCATCTTTTCCACACACACACACAAAGCAGGTGATGTCTCTCAAATCCTTTTTCTTAGTTTCCTTCTTCTTAAAATTAGTTGTCTTATTCGATTTGTTAGATTTATACTTCTTTACCGTCAGTCTTTTTCTCTATGAAATTTGCATTGTTCTGACCAGAAGTGATGGATGCATCTTTTTGCTCTTACATTTTCTTCCATATTGAGAGCAGTAATGAGATTCTCAATAGAAATCTCTTCCCTCTTGTATTTTAAGTTAGTGGCAAAATCCCGCCAAAAAGTAGTAAGTTTGGCAACAATGCCCGCAACCACAAACTTGGGAGGCAGTATATAGCCTAAGTGTGTAATCTCACTGTAATATCCCAAATAGAAAACGACTAAATAGAGGTGCAAGGGGGGCATTTCTGAAATGTGTTGGCAACCTGGGCCTTGGCCCAAGAGGTGGGTAGCCAAAAGGGGGGACTCTCCCCCCCAAACCCTAGCCCGCAGCCCCCTGCGCCCCTGGTTTGGGCGCCGCCCCCTGCCCTGCGCCTCCTCCCCTGGCCGAGCCCCTGCGTCCCTGGCCCCTGCGCCCCCTGGCCCTTGTGCGCCCCCCTGGCTCCTCCCTGCGCCCCTGGCCGCGCCTCCCCTCCAGCGCGCCTGCTGCCCCCTGGCCGAGCCGCCCCTCCCCCTGGCGCCTGCCCCCCCTGCGCCTCCCCTGGCCGAGTGCCCCCTGCTCCTCCCTACCGTGCTCATCCAGAGAAAGGGAAGAGGAAAAGAGAGAAGGAAGAGGAAAAGAGAGAAGGAAGAGGAAAGGAGAGAAAGGAGGAAGGGAAGTAGGGAAGAGGAGACCGTAGGGCGTTCTTCGTGATCTGCATAGGTTCGTCAAGGGTGAACCCCGCTGCCCCCTTTTGGATGTATGTTTTATTTAGTTGCAACATTATCGATTTTCTGGACTGCCGGAACAGATCGGGTTAGGTGGCTGTTTTGGGTTAGTTCCGTGAAGATTCAAGGCTGGACTTCTCCTAGAGAGTTGTAGAGGATGTCTTTATCTCTCCAGGAAGTACTAGAACGCATCGATCCGACCTTTGTAGCAAAAGTTATGATTTTTCTTGTAGGACTGTTCTGCAGATCGACAGTTTCCTCTCAGTTTTTGGTAGATTGAGTTTAGCGAATAGCAAACGGCAGAATCAGAGGTTCTCCATATTATGAAAGTTGTAGATAATTGTCTTAGCTTTCCAGGAAGGTCATGAAATTATTATTTGGACATTCGGGCTGGAAGTTATGGCCTTTTTAGTGTGCTGTCCAGAGAACCCGATGTGACCAGAGGTGTTTTAGAGAGTTGGATGTTGCGGGTAGAAGATGGCCGAATCAGGGAGGCTCACCAACTAAGTTTAGTTAGATAAGTTAATTATCTTTCCAGAAAGTCAACGAACACCCTATTCGGACACCCGTGCCATTAGATATGATTTTTTGATGTTGACTGTCCATAGAGGTAGGCAGGGTGACCGGTAAGATTTGAGATTTGGGAACCGAGATAGACGAGTTGTGCTAGTGCGTGTTTGTTTTTATTTGAGCGAGGGTTCGCTACGGTTATCTTAGCAATTACTATAATTATTGTTCAGGTGGAGAACGGATCTCAGAGGCGGCACCATCTGCTCGTCCGCCGTTTGCTCACGGTTAAGGCAAGTATAATGATGGTTTAATATTGATAAGGTGAAGTTCGATGTTTGTTCAATGGTATGAATATGAAGTTCGATGTTTGCTCAATGGTATGAATATGAAGTTCGATGTTTGTTCAATGGTATGAATTTATGTGTGCTTATAGTTGTGGTATTGTTCCATGGTATGAATAAATGTGTGTTTAGGGTGATGGTAACAATGTATTGATGTTATATCGGGATGTTGCAATTTACGGTGTTCATGAGTATTTATGGTGCATAGATATTGTGAATGCAAGATTTATTTTATTGGAGCATTCACGCATATGCATCATGTTGATTATTTGAAGTCTTGGTCACGAGATGACTAAGCGCTGAGGTCCACGTCACGTTGAAGACATGACGGGCTAAAGGTCCCCATACTCGTGGAGTATGCGCAATTGGTCCCTGTACCAGGTGGTACAGGCATGGATGTGCATCGATGGATGCACACTTTGCATTACCGGTAAAATGCAAAAGAGAAAGAGATAAAGAGTTTTTGATCATTGTGCATAGCATGGCTTGTTTATATGATTAATGAATGCATTTGTGAAATGATGGGCATTAATGAACTTGTTCTATCCATTATATTTGCTGAGTCGTTGGACTCACTCTTGTTGCTGTTTTTTTTTATTTAGGTACCGCTACGAGTTCGGCATGTATGGAAAAAGGGAAGGAATAAGCTTGTTGCATATGCACGTTCCACACAGAATAGAAATAAAGGCAGGAGAATTAGATGATTCATGCAAGAACCTCTTAGATACCATTTGATTATTATCTTTGGATTTAATTGTAATAAGAATTTAGGATGTTTTCCGGTGCTCTTCTCTAAGTAACATATCCATGAGTGGTTTGGTAAACTGTAGACTTTTTGCTTAGCCTTGAACTTTTACTTGAGAATTGTCCAATATAATTGATTTTGCTTTTAGAATCTCTTATTTAGATTAATAACAAAGGAGGCTCTGCCGAAATTTTGTATAACCTAATTAGTTAACTTTGATTTACTGCTAGTCGAGTAGCATTCCAGGTCTTTGTTCGGCCGGGGTGTTACAGTTGGTATCAGAGCGGGTTGTAGGTCTGTGGTTATCGAAATATTAATTTTGACACACTAAGCACTGTAGGTGAGAATGGGGTTTGCATTGCATCTACGTTTCCGTCGGTTATCATAGTCGAACATATGCTTGAGATTTGACTTTGTACGTGTTATGAGATGATTTATTGTGCCTACGATTTGATTGTATGATTGTTATGTGTGGTGGTAGTTGATGTCGAGAGAAAGAGATCGCGGTGTGGCCATTGACATGGCCAGGTTATATTACTATTCGTGGTATTGAAATGGTGAAGGATTTTCCCTTGGGCAACTTAGTTTCAGAGGTTAGGAATGAGATTTTTGAGAAGTTTTTCTCTTCCCTGAATTGAATTTGGCCCATTCTTATCCTGTGGTGGTGGATGAATATATCATGGTCTAGTGGTTCTTTGTAGTTGAGGGTTTTTAATTGGTTTCTACCTGTTCTTTGAAGTAATTATTGTTTCTCGGACTATTGAGACGCTTTTGCTACTAGTGAGCATTGTGGAATTGCAAGGTTAGTCCCTTCGTGGGAGTTGTCTTGTTGTGAAGCACGTCTCATTTGTTCGCTTGGTATTCTTGTTAATGAAAGTTTTGTGTTGCAATTTCTTTTTCATGTGAAAGCTTTGGCTTTATGTAATTCTTTTGGACTATTCTAAATGTTGAGGTTTAATACCTCTCTTTTCTGAAGGGAGGTGTTAAAATCCTTTTGTGATGTCATGTTAGGGTTGAGTCAAAGTTTGTAATCAAATAAATTGATATGGTTTGAGTATCCTTGGAAGTGAAACCGAATAAGTTGAGGTTGTATTCTCGTGGTTGTTTATGAACTGTGTTTATGAATAGGGCTATTCCTAATGGAATCAATAGAGTTGCTAAGAGGCGTGGAACTTCGATGAACTGGTTGAGTAATAGGAGAGACAAAACTAGTAAATTTTTGGGATAAATTGGATCAACGGGTCTCAATGGAGTAATTTAACCATTTAAGATAGTTAAAATTCAAAAGGTGTTGGATTACTGCATTAGTGGATATTAATCTTGGAGTTATCTTTGTGGGTACTTAGTGTTCGTATGTGATTGCTAAGTGCAAACGTTGGGGATTAAACAGGTGGTCTATAATTACATGAAGGTGGGATTGTCAGATGATGTTATGTCTTTGGTGAAAGAGTTTTGGTAGAATCATTAAATCACTAAAAGTGTGTAGTAGATCTCCTCGAATTTAAAGCGGCTGTCGTAGGGAGGTGGGAAGGTTTTTGAAATGCTTCCAATTTTAGGATGGGATGATACAGTAGCATGGAACTACTTGACAAGATTTTGGAGGGCTTTATAATGGAAGGGTAGACGATAATGATTCTTGTTAGGAGTGTACTATTCTTGATGTTAGTAGGAGTGTTGCAAATCTTATTGGGAAAAAAAACATTTCGAAATAAGTTATCGTGTTTTTTTGGAAAGGTTTATGATGCGCTGGTATGCTAAGAATATATAATGATGAGGGTAAGGTTAATTCTTTTAGAAGTAAAAGAATTGGTTCGTCTTTCGTGATGTTAGTTAAATGAAACGTTTGGAGTTTTGCATTCGTGATCAGATGGGAGTTCATGAATTATTGTGGTATCTGAAGTTAGTTTGCGCGGAGTGACGTATGGGAAGATTCTGTCGGTTCTTAAGTAATTCTTGTGATTTGAGCTTAAAGGATCGTTTGCTTGAAGGTGGTAAAGTGATGTTTCTATTAAGAAAAATTATGTCCTTTATTAAGGTGAAGGGTGTAGTAGAGGTATTCGCGGATGGATTCAAGTTTTGTACCTTGCAACTTATTGAAGCGTGCTTAACCTCGTTGGTTTGCCTCAAAGGATTTCCTCAAGTTCCAAAAGCAGTGCTTTATTTATTTAGTTCCGGTTGAAGTTTGATTTTTTTTTTCTTCTTGTGAAACTTGTGCTCTCAACTGTGGTCTCGTCTTCTTTTTTCCAAGATCTTGGCTATTTGACTTTTTCCCTTGGTCTTATGTCTCCGGTGAGTGGTAAATGTTTGACTATGTGTTGAAAAAAAAAAGAAAAAAAAAAAAGGGGGGTTTCTATGTTTATCTTCTTCTGAGGAAGGATTAACCAATCCGTGCTGCAAAGCCTTTTAGGTTGTATAATGGCAACTCGATAGTGGTGGTCAAGTAGATGATTTTGGTGAGATTATAGGTGTCAAGTTGTTTGAAATTCATTGAGTGATAAATTGATTTCTTGGAATAACTTTTGGTGGGGATTTGATTTAAATAGTATATTTGTCTTTGCAGCTAACTGATCTTATGGATTGCAATTAGTAGAACCTATAGTAGATTGTGGTTTAGGAATGTTTCGATTATTTTGATGGAACATGAGGATCATCAAAAAAAAATATGAGAATTTTGATCGATCTTATTAGAGTATTGTGATTGGGCACGTTGCAAGGTTTAGTAGGATGATTATGGTGGTGTAGTTAACGAGATCGTAATGGTGAAGGAGTCTAACCACTATGGAAATCATTGGGATAGAAGGGATTGTTGAGTTATTGCTATGCATGATTTGGCTTCAGTGAGTAACCCTCCAAGAGTTAGAATCTTTCTAAAAATAATTAGGCGGAGAACATGTTTTCAGGTGATTGTTAATGATGGAGTATGTTTGATTGTGGTAATTTTAGTCACCAAATTCGAGAGTCTTCATATCAATTATATCGAAATAGAAAAAAAATTGGTTTGGTGTTTTATGCTAGAACCTTGGAGTCTAACGATGTTGTGTGGGAATATTGGAATTAGGGAATTATAAATAGTATGATGCTCCTTGATAGTGTCCTTTGGGTGGGGGAACTGAGTGTGTGTGCGGAGAATTTCAAGTTGTTTATCCTTAAAAGGATTGTGGTGAAGTGAGTGGGAGAAAACAATGAAGAGGTGCATTGGAAATTATTTATCAAAGTAACCCTGTTGGTAGAGGAGTTGGCTAGAGTATGGTATGGTGAGGGCAGTAGAGTCTCTCCACAAAGGGTGGTTTATGCACTCGGTTTGAGTATAGTGTTGATGTTGCCAGCTTAAGAGAAATGAGTTAATGTGGTGTGTGATGATTGGGAATCTTGTGATTCAAGAGAAGGTTTAAGCCTAATATATATATATATATATATATATATATATATATATATATATATATATATATATATATATATATATATATATATATATCTCTTTGGGTAGGAAAAAAGAAAAATGCTCTCTTGATTCTTCTTTGAGCTATGTGATGATAGCAAAAGTCTTTTGTGGTTTGAGTTGAATTTATGTTGGCATGTGTGGTTTTTCCAGTTCAAAAAAAAAGAGCAAAAGGAAGGGTTCGGTATTGGAGTGATTCTCCTCTGCCTTATGTGTTATTATTTGCGAATTACCTACTTGGAATGTGGAGAGGTTCTCGTGTCGAATCCTTAATTCTCTTTTAGATTGGATTATTTTGGTGGGGAGTTGGTGAAGTGTGGTTGGGATGAGAATCTTTTATTTTAGTTGGATTCTGGTTGTAAAAGAGATTGGTTACAATGAGCACTTTTGTTCGTCAATGGTTAAAGGAGGTGCTCCTTGTTAAGGTAAGGAGATTGATTAAGAGTTGGAACAAGAGTTCCGTTTGATATGCAGGTTGTGCGGGTTGGTACCAAAGAGAATAATAACTCGATGTATATTTAATCACATCTGTAGTTGTGAGGATTTGGAGGGGGTGTATCGCTAGGACCGCCTTGGGTCCTAGAGTGGGATACACAACGTTATGTATGACCCGGTGTCGAGGAGGTACCTGCGAGATCCGGAGCTATATAAATATTTTACTAGAACCGTTATTACTTGAGCATGATCTGTCCTTTGAGTCCAAGCCAATGCGAATTCTGGAGAGATCAGGAGAAGCATTTAAGAGTAAACTTTAAAGTATGTCAAGGTGCTTGGGTCGCAGCAGATAGTGTTAGAAGCCACTTGGGAGTTAGAGTCTCGCATGCGTGAGCAATATCTAGAGTTATTCAGAATAGGTGTGTGTTAGTATGATTAAGTTTTAGCTGTGTTTAAACCTTGGTGTAAGCATGGATAGAATTCGGGGTCGAATTCTGTTAAAGGGGGGTAGAATGTAATATCCCAAATAGAAAAGGACTAAATAGAGGTGCAAGGGGGGCATTTCTGAAATGTGTTGGCAACCTGGGCCTTGGCCCAAGAGGTGGGTAGCCAAAAGGGGGGACTCTCCCCCCCAAACCCTAGCCCGCAGCCCCCTGCGCCCCCCTGGTTTGGGCGCCACCCCCTGCCCTGCGCCTCCTCCCCTGGCCGAGCCCCTGCGCTGCCCCCTGCCCTGCGCCTCCTCCCGGCCGAGCCCTCGCGTCCTCGGCCTCGCGCCTCGGCCCTGCGCCCCTGGCTCCTCCTGCGCCTGCGCGCTGGCCGCGCCTCCCCTCCAGCGCGCCTGCTGCCCCCTGGCCGAGCCGCCCCTCCCCCTGGCGCCTGCCCCCCCTGCGCCTCCCCTGGCCGAGTGCCCCCTGCTCCTCCCTACCGTGCTCATCCAGAGAAAGGGAAGAGGAAAAGAGAGAAGGAAGAGGAAAGGAGAGAAAGGAGGAAGGGAAGTAGGGAAGAGGAGAAGAGGAGACCGTAGGGCGTTCTTCGTGATCTGCATAGGTTCGTCAAGGGTGAACCCCGCTGCCCCCTTTTGGATGTATGTTTTATTTAGTTGCAACGTTATCGATTTTCTGGACTGCCGGAACAGATCGGGTTAGGTGGCTGTTTTGGGTTAGTTCCGTGAAGATTCAGGGCTGGACTTCTCCTAGAGAGTTGTAGAGGACGTCTTTATCTCTCCAGGAAGTGCTAGAACGCATCGATCCGACCTTTGTAGCAAAAGTTATGATTTTTCTTGTAGGACTGTTCTGCAGATCGACAGTTTCCTCTCAGTTTTTGGTAGATTGAGTTTAGCGAATAGCAAACGGAAGAATCAGAGGTTCTCCATATTATGAAAGTTGTAGATAATTGTCTTAGCTTTCCAGGAAGGTCATGAAATTATTATTTGGACATTCGGGCTGGAAGTTATGGCCTTTTTAGTGTGCTGTCCAGAGAACCCGATGTGACCAGAGGTGTTTTAGAGAGTTGGATGTTGCGGGTAGAAGATGGCCGAATCAGGGAGGCTCACCAACTAAGTTTAGTTAGATAAGTTAATTATATTTCCAGAAAGTCAATGAACACCCTATTCGGACACCCGTGCCATTAGATATGATTTTTTAATGTTGACTGTCCATAGAGGTAGGCGGGGTGACCGGTAAGATTTGAGATTTGGGAACCGAGATAGACGAGTTGTGCTAGTGCGTGTTTGTTTTTATTTGAGCGAGGGTTCACTACGGTTATCTTAGCAATTACTATAATTATTGTTCAGGTGGAGAACGGATCCCAGAGGCGGCACCATCTGCTCGTCCGCCGTTTGCTCACGGTTAAGGCAAGTATAATGATGGTTTAATATTGATAAGGTGAAGTTCGATGTTTGTTCAATGATATGAATATGAAGTTCGATGTTTGCTCAATGGTATGAATATGAAGTTCAATGTTTGTTCAATGGTATGAATTTATGTGTGCTTATAGTTGTGGTATTGTTCCATGGTATGAATAAATGTGTGTTTAGGGTGATGGTAACAATGTATTGATGTTATATCGGGATGTTGCAATTTATGGTGTTCATGAGTATTTATGGTGCATAGATATTGTGAATGCAAGATTTATTTTATTGGAGCATTCACGCATAGCATCATGTTGATTATTTGAAGTCTTGGTCACGAGATGACTAAGCGCTGAGGTCCCCGTCACGTTGAAGACATGACGGGCTAAAAGTCCCCATACTCGTGGAGTATGGGCAATTGGTCCCTGTACCAGGTGGTACAGGCATGGGTGTGCATCGACGGATGCACACTTTGCATTACCGGTAAAATGCAAAAGAGAAAGAGATAAAGAGTTTTTATCATTGTGCATAGCATGGCTTGTTTATATGATTAATGAATGCATTTGTGAAATGATGGGCATTAATGAACTTGTTCTATCCATTATATTTGCTGAGTCGTTGGACTCACTCTTGTTGATGTTTTTTTTATTTAGGTACCGCTACGAGTTCGGCATGCATGGAAAAAGGGAAGGAATAAGCTTGTTGCACATGCACGTTCCACACAGAATAGAAATAAAGGCAGGAGAATTAGATGATTCATGCAAGAACCTCTTAGATACCATTTGATTATTATCTTTGGATTTAATTGTAATAAGAATTTAGGATGTTTTCCGGTGCTCTTCTCTAAGTAACATATCCATGAGTGGTTTGGTAAACTGTAGACTTTTTGCTTAGCCTTGAACTTTTACTTGAGAATTGTCCAATATAATTGATTTTGGTTTTAGAATCTCTTATTTAGATTAATAACAAAGGAGGCTCTGTCGAAATTTTGTATAACCTAATTAGTTAACTTTGATTTACTGCTAGTCGAGTAGCATTCCGGGTCTTTGTTCGGCCAGGGTGTTACACTCACCAACCAGAAGTTGAAGGTCATAAGCTTATCCAACTATCAATTTAGCCTTATCAATGCTAAAGTCGAACAATTGCTTACACATGTATAGCCAGCAACCAGCTTCTGCCTCTGCATATTTATGCTCTAGTGCATCCCACAACTTTGTGGCTAACTTGTAGTCTATGTACACATCACAGAGCTGATCTGCCAGAATGGTCAGAATACAGCCAAGAGTAGTATTGTTCGCATTTTCAAACTAAATGAACTGGTCAATTGTAAATGGATATTGCGGGTGGATAACCACTACAAACATGAGCCAAAACTAGGCTCTAGTCTGCTATCTACGAAAGTTTTAACCAGAAAACCTCTCAGCTGTTATTGCATCCGAAGCACCAGCCATTGTTGAATTGCAATAAAGTTCACAATAAGATTTCTGCAATGTTGGATATGTGAGTAATATTTTAATTCTAGATTTTACTAGGAGACAAATATTTCAAATAACTAGTGATGTATAGCCCATAACTAACAACAGCAGGAAAATCAACTGTACTTCAAATGTACGCGAGAACAAAATTATATCAGAGTCAATTAGACACATGAATGGCTTACAGCAGGGTTTGATGAAGAATAGGAAGTAGCACAGGCTCGATGTAGTACAAAATGTAGGTGAAGCAGCGAAATGAGTGGTTGCGCAGATGTGTGTTGCCCAGAAATCTCATTGTTGCCCCTGTGTAGGTCTTTATGATAGCAACAACTCAGAGTTACCTCTCTCCTTCATGGTGCACGCTAGAAAGAAGAGTCGATGAGATTCATATGGTGCAACACAATAGCACATATTTGCATAAGGAAGGAAAAGAAATGGTCAAGGCACTATTTGGGCACGTTTACTCTAGATTTTTCCAGGCATACACACACACATATGTATAGATATACACATATATGTATATGTATATGTATATGTATATGTATATGTATATGTATATGTATATGTATATGTATATGTATATGTATATGTATATGTATATGTATATGTATATGTATATGTATATGTATATGTATATGTATACTTCATAAATTATGGATTATGGATTGTTAGTGCACGTTAGTTATCACATGAGAATTGTAAGTAACTTCATAAATTATATATGTAACTTTTGTGCATGAGATAGTAACTTTGCTAAATGTAGATAACTCGATGAATTATGGATGATAACTTTATGTTCAGGAGATAGTAACTTTATGTCAGGAGATGATAACTTTATGTTCAGGAGATGATAACTTTATGTTTAGAAGATGATAACTTTATGTTTAGGAGATAGTAACTTGATGTGCATATAATAGTAATTTTACTATAATTAACAAATACTAGTAACAGTTCCGTAGGGTGGGATGGGGGGTGTGTGTGTATTTATATATATAAAGCCTTTGCCGTACTCACAGGAGTACATACTCTCACTTCTAATATACCACTTAAATAAATATATTATACTTATTTACCACGCTATATTTAAATACTAATTCTAAGCTACTCCAATGCAATTTGATTGAAAATTTTCATTAGGGTTTTTTATTTTTTGCTATATATCCTTTTCCAAATATAAATATTGTATAGACACAAATTATACTTTAAGAAATGTACTTTGAGGAAATTTTTCATGGAGCTCACTTTGGAGTATCTTATAATCATTATTAAAGCATAGTTAAAATGGTAAAGAAGTATAACAATATCATTTCAGTGGTATATAACATGTGGGAGTACGTACTCTCAGGAGTATGGAATTATTTTCCTATATAGGATGCTGAAATGGGGCATCATGGTGTCTGGGCATCAGGCCTCCCTGCCTTTGAATTACTTTTAGATGCGTGCAAGTGCAATAGTATGTAATATATACGGCAAACCCGTTTGCATTTATTAATTCAAAAAGTATCGATTTAGAAAAGAAGTCATTGATTTAGCATAATAAATCAATCATGGATGAAAAATCTTAATTATGGATGGAAGGTCTCAATCATGGAGTCTGGGCACCATGGTGCCCCTGTCATTTATACTATATGTATGTGTACATGCATGCATGTACGTACGTATGTATGTATGTATGTGTACATATATATATGTATGTATGTATGTACACACACACACACACACACATATATATATATATATATATATATATATATATATATATATATATACACACACACACATATATAGAAATACTATTCAATAGCTATGCATAGAATACGTGCGCTGCCCCCTTCCATCGACCAAATCCCACCATATCGCAGACAAACATGCCTGCATTGAGAGGAGAGTGAAACATGCATGCATGCAGCAGAGAAGAGAATAAGTACAGTTGACGTAGGAATTTTTATCTTGTTTATAAGCTAAAAAATAAAATAACTCTTTTACAGAAAGTCCAATCTGGGATCTGTTTGCGCCATTGTGTTCGAAATTACGAACTTAATAAAACAAGATACATTTTGAATATGTTTCGATGTTGTGAAATTTGTCTCTTTTTTACTACCAGTCGCAAGTAACTTTGTTGTCAATAGCAAATAACTTAGTGTGATTTACCATAACTTTTAGTTTATGGACAAAGTAACTCGGTTACGTTCGACAACTTTGTTGCGTTCCAATGTCAACAACCTATGCGTAGTACTTCGGTTACATTCAATTCTCAACAACTTGCAAATGGTAACTCAATTGTGTCTAAAATCTCAACAATATGTGCATAGTAACTCGGTTAGTTCAATTCTCAACAATTTCCACATAGACGGTAATGAAATTACTTCTGATTTTGTCAAGGGAAAAATATTTCATAGAGGTAACTTTATAAACTACAATTTGGTAACTCGTAGTGTGATTTCCAATAACTTTCAGTTTAATGTGGATATGAAGTACCAAAGTTTTTGTAGCAGTAACTTTATAAACTATAATTGGAAACTCGTAATGGGATTGCTAGTAACTTTCAGTTTAATGTGGTAGAAAAGTTACTTGTTATTGGTAGAAAAGTTACTAGCTTTTGATAAAAAGTTACTGGTTATTGACAACAAAGTTATTATTGACTGGTAGTAAAAATGACATGAATTTCACAGCGTCGAAATATATTCAACATGAATCTTATTTTGTTAAGCTCATAATTTTAAACACAATGGTGCAAACAGATCGTAGATCAGACTTTCGGTGATAGAGTTATTTTATTTTTTGAGTTTATAAACAAGATAAAAAAATTATAAGTTAAATGCATTTATTCTATTCTCTCTCCTACTACATGCATACATGTATAAGACCGTAACCACCCGGCACAAGAGACCAGCGCGCATTGTACGCACACGTGCTCGTTAGTGTGCCCGTATACATACATATATATATATATATATATATATATATATATATATATATATATATATGTATATGTATATGTATATAATATATGCGGACTATGAACTAATGTGGTTAATCAGTCATTTACCTATTGATAATTGTATGTCATCAATGTCCAATAAAACCTCAAATTTGAACATTTGAATCTTATTTAAATAGAGAGAGATATGCGTGGTTTAGCAAAAATAAGGTGCACTTGATCTGCCAAGTGGCGTACCATGTCATGGCGTCATTTACCCACTGGTAACTAATGCAAGTAACCTGTCATTTACCTACTGGTAACTGCCTGTCGTCAATAGTCAATAAAGTCTCAAATTCAAACGTTCGATTCTCATTTAAACAAAGAGAAATATACGGTTCAGCAAAAATAAGTTAGACTTTGTGTGCCAAATAGCGCACCACATCACCGTGTCATTTACCCATCGGTACCTGATGCAATTAACTAGCTATTTACCCACTGGTAAATGCCTGTCATCAACACCCAATAAAGCCTTAAATTCAAACGTTCAAATCTCATTCAAACAGAGAGATACACAGTTCAACAAAAATAAGGTATACTTAGTCTACCAAGTGGCACGCCATGTCATGGCATGGTTAGGGATGGAAACTAATCGAATATGAATCGAATAGTCTCAAATACGAATATGGATCCATATTTTTAAAAATGAATATGGATACGGATACAAATTCATATTTTTAAAATCAATACGAATTCAAACATTCTCAAATACAAATATGAATCGAATGTTGTAACGAATGCGAATTCAAATCAACTATGTACTTAATTCGATCGAAAGCGAATATTCTAAAACTTTTGTAACAAATCTCGGTAGAATAAATTTATGTAACATGACTACACATCTATACGAGCTAGCAATGTAGTTTATAGAGTTGGAAATTATGCAAAGTAATTTTCACTTCTTGCTTGTGAAGCTTGTTTCATCAGAAAATTGCTTTCTACAATCATCCCCAAGGAGGTTACCAGGGATGGAAACAGATCGAATACGAAACGAATAGTCTTGAATACGAATGTGAATACGAATATTCTCGAATACGAATACAAATATTCATAAATATAGATACAAACATTCTCAAATATGAATTTTGCTTACCACATTCACGCTTTCTCGGATGTGAATATAGATAAAATAAATTATCCTTTATTGTTTCCCATCCCTAGGCAAGATCGTGCACCGCAAGTCACAAATCGTGAGATTTTTCATACAAAAATATACAAATATGCACATGTGTTCATACACGCGTGTTTGTTTGGCCAAAGTCCCCGTACCATCCATATCCATGTATCACATGTTTCAAAGAGTAGAAAAGATCGCATCTTATAAATTATTTTTTTCTCCACTTAGCTAGACAATATGATACTAAATCATAAATACTTTATAATTGTCAAAAATAGATCTAACACTCATGTGAGTCTAATTTCTAGAAAAACGACATACGGCTATAGCCACATCACTACTAAGGTAGTAAAGTACTCCGTGCAATGTACTGCTACTACTACGCCGCACCAAACTAAAGGAGAGTAAAGAGGGGTTAATCACCACAGCTGCAGTCCTGACACGGCTAGACCGGCTCGATCGTTTAATCACCTCCACCGATGGCCTTAATCAGAGGCTGCTAGATTATGGGCATTGTACAACTAACTTTTGGTTTAAATTTTTAGTTATAGTTTTTCGTTTTTGATTGAAATCACATAATAATTATTAATTTTTTCTGAGAAAAAATAAAAAATCTGTTATATCATCATAGACAATGTAAAAAAATAATAGGAAAAAAAGTAAAAAAACCAAAAATTAAAATTAAAAGTTAACATATTTTAAATAACTTCTAACTTAAATAAATTAAAACCAAAAAAAATCTAGAAATCAAAACCGATTAAAGCGTGACCATATCATCACTGCAGCTAGCAGCAGCGGCAGCAACATCCACCCTGATAGATATTTACTGATGCAAATTAAATCCGTGCGGCAACGCATGTGTCTTCTGTAGACCGTAGTCTGTAGTAGGACACTTGTCTTCCCTGGCCAAGTCGGCCTTTTTCTATAGCAGGCCGTAGACTGTAGCATGTGTCCTCTGTAGACTGTAGTCTATAGCTGGCAGGGTCGTCTTCCTTTTTCTTTTCCATCGGCCGTCGTCTCTCCTTGTTTCACTACCTGGTTTTGAGTTTTGCTAGGAGATGCCATGCACTGCCTGCATCTTTCTTGGTTTCCAGGAAGTCTTAGCCGGATGCATCCGTCTTCTTCCTTCCAGCCCTGGTTGCACGGTCTGATGCAACTGGACTGGACTCAGGGTACAGTTGTACACTAGTATTGGGAAATTGCATCCCTTAAACAGTTTGAGAAACACTCCAGACAGAGATAATCTAGGTAACAATATGGACTGTAGTTTCTTTTTCAGACAAACAATACGCTATTATTTGGAGCGGGCAAACGATAACCAAGGCAAACCACCTTTCCATGGTAGAGTTTCCTTTTGATTTTTTAATGATTGAACTGATTCGTGTGGTAGTCTCACATTCAAAACATATCACATCCAAATCAACACAAATTCTAGAAAAAAAGGAATAATGATGGTGGTTCCCAATCTACTTCACCTCCATGTAAAATATCAAGTTCAATTTCAATTTTTGTTGTGAGAGACATAAAAAAGAAAAGCCGTAAATTTAAAATATATAAATTTCTAGTCATTATCTTTCTCTTTCTTTAGATGAACTTCTCCCTTTTTCTCCTGACAAATTTTCCATTCAAGCATTAAAATTTTGAAGGGTTTTGCAACACTCCATGGACTTTTAGGATACTTGGTTTGAAGCCCATGGACGACACTTTAACCATATTCGGCTCCCACCTGGTTGACATGTTGCCAATATATTTGTAGGAACACATTTTTTTCCTTTTGCTAAAACTTGGCCAATTCATGGGTAATAAATTTGGTGAACACATTTTGAATCGAATTTAGATCGGACAATTTTTGACCATCAACCAAACACACTTGTCTTGTGGTCAAATGGTGTTACTACAAGCCTTGGAGCATTAAACCCTAAATCCCACAAAGGAAAAACTAAACAAAAACCCTAGCGCTACAACATGCAAATGAGGAAGTATGAGATCGATGGCCATTCACGCGCTCCAAATGTCCCCATCCTTCCGAAGGTAATGCAACGTGGAATGACACCAAGGGGAAGGAAAAACGCTACGTACTACTACAGTGAGTACTCCGTACCACACACAAGAATAATACTAGTATTAATTAATTAATTCCTAAGCTCTGACGAGTGCATGATAAAAGCGTTGAAAACTTTACCATCTGAGACGCACTGCCTCTGAGCCTGAGCCTTGGGCAGCACAAATATTCATTTCTTTATGCGTTGGTACGCATATCGTAGATTAAAAAAGCTCATTTCTTCTTAGAAAAATTGTTTCTATGTGTGTGTGTTCATTTCTCTATGTACCTAGTAACTCGATGGCAGACCCTCGCAGCCTGCAGGAGCGGGCAGCGAGGCAGGGTGGGCCCACATGCAGGCCTGACATGCACTGGATGGAAGTGTGCGTGTCTCTGCCTGCCTGCCTGCCTCGAGATCTCTGCCATGCCAATTCTGTTTTATTTTATTTTTCCCATCTGTACCGTGTACTGTCCTGTTCGTTCCCATCACCGGCCAAGATCTACTGGTCTACCGACCTGTGGTTCTGAACCAAGGACTCGTACGCCCTGTTTGGACGCAGCAAATGCACAGTATTAATTTTAGGGTATATTAAAAAGATTTATTTAATTTCTATAGAAATTTAGAAAAAATTCACGTGCACTAAATACAACCTACATAGTCCAGATTTATCGGCTTTTTAATCGCTGATTGATGTATGCAATATCTGATTGGCCACTTTGAAATCATACAAGTAGATGCATATTGTCAGAAAATCGTAATGTTATAACTTCATAACATATTGCTATCATAGTATCATAAAAGCTACAGGCCAAAGATAAATTAGATGGATTATGTAATGTCCAAAACGATCGGAAGCAAAGAGAGAGCTTAGAAGGTGCCGCAGACAAAGCTACCGAACCCCTGGCTCGGCAGGAGCTGCCGAGCTGCCCTACTCGCCTCCACTCCACAGCTTGTGTATTTGCATGACTAGTTGTTGTACAGATATTTAAGTAGTCCAAATGTGATAAAACTTGGACAAAAATTGTAGGAATAGACTATGCGTAACCTCACATAACATTTTGCAATGATGGTACGAATTACAATAGCCCTAAGGCAAAAATGTGGAACCGTACAACACCCACAAAGCGTGACAGTAATTCGGATGGCATGGACGTGCTTGGTTATCGTGGTAGTGACAAGCGCAATTGCAACTCGGGTTGGCACAACAACAATATGAGTGATAGTCGCTGCCGAGGTGCACGACCTCCTCGTTGTTTCTCTCCTTGATCCTTTGCCTGTGAAGCTTACCATTGTTGGTCCTCTCGGTCTGGAACTCCTCTGCAACTCCTCTAGGAAGATGTGCAGTTTGTGGATGTAAACCTCGGCAGGTACTGAATACGATGGATTTGTCCACTCGGTAAACTTGCAATTCGCTATCTACAAGCAAGACGAGGTTAGTACAAGCGTTTTGTATATGCAATCATACATAGGTAACAAACCACTTACCATAAACAAAGGGCAATAAAAAAATCGATATCTTGAGTGCACGTGGTCGATGTGGTTGTGCTTGCATTGCGGCCAAGGCACGGGGATATGTGGGTAGTCACGAAAGGGATTGCTAGGGATGTACGACTCCCTAGTTTTGAGCAGTAGATTAGGGCTTAGGAGGTTGGGGTCCAGGGGATCGTAGATACTTGTGTCTTCAAGGTAAGGATCACGGTCTCAAAACCCAACCCATGCATGCTGTCCTGTCCCATGTCTTGAGCTTTCAGCCCTGTTTGCCATGCTTCTGTTGACGTAGTATGATTCCTTTCAAGACAAAAATAATGTTTCAGTGTCTGCACTAGCATTGTCCGTACAAAATTCACATTAAAAGTTATGAAAAAAACGTGGTAGCATTGGGACTGAACTTAATTTAAAACACATATACTTTGCATTGATGAATATTAATTCGTTGTGAGTTACAACACAAGAAATGCCAGCTTTATAAAGATTGAATGAGTACATAGGTGGTATAAATCGACATGTCTATGGGGTGGCTGACAAAGTATGCCTATTCGGGCAATTCCTCATGGAGTAGCTCACTATCTTGCATGGCTTTTGTCGTTGGCCATGTTGACTATCATCCATGTCGTTCTGGATGCGATAGAGCTGACGTCTTCCATGCTTGGGCTGCTTTAGTGCATCGTTGGATACCCACTTCACTTCCCTGACCAAAGGTCCATGTAATGCATGTCCACCCCGTAGAAATTGAACTCCTTCAAGTTCTATACAAATGGTGGATGTCATAGTACTTCAAAATATATTGCACGAAGCACTACCGCCATGTAGCACATGCAATGTAGACATGGGAACAAGGCTTATGAAGGAGTGTCGACTTGTTGCACATGCAGGTCGCAAATTTGTCGATGGTGCATGCATGCATGCGATCACTTCTTGCATGGCCCATGATGTACTTCTCCCTCAAATGAACCTCGAATTTCTTCTTCACACCGTCCATTGTGCGAACAAGTCTTCGCCATTTTTTGCTCCACATACACCTGCATGACTTCTGAGAGCTGCCTTCATCCAGGTGCTTCTTTGTAAATTATGACTCTGTTAACAAAAGCCAACGGTGTGGTTCCAACTCTCGTCCATGATTGCAATGTCCGTGAGGAGTGCACACCCTTCAGCACACGTTCTATGCATTCGATATATTAGTTGTCATAATTTTGTACCTTGCAAGTGTGATCCTTGACCACCATTATCCGAAAGTATGTTGCTTTGCCTCTGAATATCTACACACGGACCTTCTCAGAACAAGAGCCATCCACACACTTCACCACATACATATCAGGGTTCAACCTATGCACCCTTGTTGGGAAAGCGTTGCCCTTTGAGGAGAGTATCTTCATCGAAGAACCATTTCGACCCATCTTTGGACGGTAGAACTAGGGAGACCAATGTAATAGCACCTAATCTTGAGGAGACGTACTCAATATCTATGCATACAATGCCATCAGATGCACCACCCCCACCTCTTCCTACACCAGCCTTGTCTCCACTTCTGGTTGTGTCAATACGCGCTGCTCACCATCTCCCTCCACCTTCTGCTGATTGAAAGTTATGAGCTAACCTCGATAGTCGTCCATCATTTTGACCGACACCATATTCTACCATACCACTAGCACCAGTAGGTTTCACTTCGCCACCACTATCCCCACCAACACTACACTCCACACGCCACCACCAACAAACTACGGCACTTGCACGCCACCAGTCTCGCTGTCCTCGCCCCTGCTTGACATCTCCACCCTCTTCACAAACTACACATAAATCATTGGACTCCCATATATCACCATAGCAGGGCTGCTAGCAATCTCCATGTACTACCGCTAGGCAACGTTGCGAACAACCTTCTTCAGCTCCTAGAAAACACTCCTCTAAATCTCTAACTCACTGTGGCTGCCACCACCTCGATGACAAGCTTCTTCCTACCAACCCCCTATTAAATACGCTCCGCACGCACCTCCTAAGCTAAGTGAGACCCATCTCCTTAAGGTTCGAAGCCTAGATTACTATCTTTTCATAATTTTGAAGGTCCACCCCGTATAGTCCATCCTGTAGAACATGAAGAAGTGTTCCATATCCGACAGCAGGTACCAACCACCCATGCAAATGAAATGCAATTATTTCAAACGATGCTACATACAACTAAACCTAATGCAAAATAATCACTCATATATTACCACTACTACAGAAATCATCATCACAGATGGTTCAAAAATGTCATCACAGACGATTTTTTAAACCATCTGAATTTATAGGTTAGTTATAATCGAAGATTATTACAGACAGTTTATGAGCCGTTTGTGATAAATACAATATAGATGGTTTGTAACTAGAACCGTATGTGAAAAACACTATCACAGACGGTTCTATTTACGAATCGTCTATGATACTTTTTCATCACAAATAGTTCGTAAATAGAACCATTTGTGATGTGTGAGTATCACAGACGGTGTTTGTTTCAATCCATCATGATATTATTCTTCAAACGGTTTATACTACAAAACCTTCTGTGATAGTTCATTCTATACTTAATTTTTTATTTTTCAGTTAACATCAGAAAATGTTAGCTATGCCTTTTGAAAACAAGCAAATACAATAGCAAACATAGCAGAGAATATTCTATTTCTATTACAATCCACCATTACAACATCAAAATATTACAATCCACCATTACAATATCACAAGAAAACATAACAGAGAACATTCCATTTCCATTACAGGGTACATGAAGTATTCGCATGGCACGGTTTGGCAGCTCGAGTATGCCTTCTTAGTGGCTGCCTCATTGTAAGCTCCAACCCTAAACTCCACAAAGTTACATAATCAAATACTAAAAGAAACTATGGAGGCAGAAGGAAGCTTAAGATGCATTTGATCAAACACAAAGAGGTGCTGGCTGGTTGACCTGGTATATGACCTTCAAATCATCTGCACAAAGAGATCGAGGAGGACAGTAAGGAAACCTTGAGAGATTTTGAGCGCATAAAGGGTAAGGGATGTAGAGTCTGGGTGAGTATTTATAGAGGAGGGAAAGGTCGATCCGTGGGGTATGGGTTGGTCGGTCCTATTGGCTGGAATTAGGTTAGGTTGGATTGACTGACCCAGCGATCAAAGATTAAAGTATTACAGACGGTTTTAACCACGAACCGTCTATGATAAGGACTATTTATATATCATACAATATAAACAACTAGTCTCAAAATATGAAATAACAAAGTTCTATATGGCTTATATATACTCATTTGAAAGGTTTCGATAAGATCTACAACTTTGCAATTGAGATGAACACCAAATTTCAAAGGAAAAATAAAAATTTTGGCAAAAACAGAAAGCAAAAAACTTGCGATGCAAATTTGAGGCTAAAGATGACCGATTTTGGGGGTCTTAAAAGGTGACTGGCTTGAACCAGTCATTTTTTTGGATTAGGCTTACCGTTAGCTTTCCAACAAGTACAAGAATATAAAAAACGGATACCGTATGCAAAAGTTATGCTCGTTTTACTAAAGGTGTGTCAAAACGAAATCTCTCGAACTCAGGTAGGAGATTATGAAATTTCAAAAAATTACAAGGCGAAACATATCATAGATGGTTTGTAATAAACCGTCTGTGAAATATTATACACGGTTCTTACCTGTGATATTTGGCATATCACAGACGGTTCTTAGTAAGAATTGTCTATGATAGTATTACAGACGGTTTTCACTATAAACCGTCTGTGATTGCATTTAACACTGACGGTTTTTATGAACCGTCTGTGATAAAGCGTCTAATATAAACTTTTTTGTAGTAGTGTACATAACTTATCTACCAATAATGCCTACAGCCATTTGCTAAAAATACAAGTATATATATATTTTCTATATTACTAGCAATGACATCAGAGCAATACATACATACAGTACATTCGATCTTAGGGGTGAGAGCATTTTTGTAAAACAAAAGATGTTCGGAAGTTATTTTTAAAAAAGTCGCCAAAGTGCTATACTGTGAACGGTTTCGATAACAAATCATCGAATGCTGTAGCTATTAGCCTACTAGTAAAAAATAAACTCTGATACAGTACTCCAGTAAAAACCAAAAGAGGCCCCACCTCGTGCTCTGTTGTTCTTCAACAGTGCAGTGCAGGGCAGTGTCCCCACCCATTTGACTTGTGCGAAGCAAAAGCGTCGATGTGACAACCCCCAACAACAATTGGCAGCAAGAGAGAGAGAGAGAGTCACTGGCATGTAGCATAGCGGCAAACACAGGGCGGTGGAGTGGTGCGAGACTGCGAGATGGGGAAGAGATTCCCCTCCCCTGCGAGGACATCCAAGCCTAGCGTTGCAGCGTCGCTAGGCGTAGAGAGAGCCAGACACGGCGTAACGGCGTGTCTGCTTGATGCTTTGCGGTGAGAGTATTGTACTGCTCTAGCTAGCCTAGCCAGTGCGTGCCATGCATGCTTCGACTTTTGCTTTGCAAAGGTCAGCCATGGATTCCGTTCTCTCCCCTCCCTCATCTCTCTCCTCTCTGGCCTTTGACATGAATGGCATGTATTGGCACGTACTACGTGCGTGCGCATGAGAGAGAGAGAGAGAGAGAGGGCCGCTGCAGCGCACTTTGTTAAGTTTGCTTTCTTCCTTTCGCTCATTTGCTGCGTTAGCTCGCATGCTTTCGGAGTCTTCTGGGCGTATGCAGGTTGCAGCTTCTCTCTCTTGCTCGTGGTTTCTTTGGGCTGACACTGTTGCTGCGCGTGTTGGCTACTTGGGTTAGCAAGCATGCGTGCACGCAATCCTGGTGTTCTTCCTTTTTTTTCTCCTTCTTTTGCCTTTGTATTGATCTATATGTCCTCTGTGTTTACTTTTGTGCTTTAGGCCTTGCTTAACTAGACCAAAGGAATTTCAAGTTTCGGAGAAAATAATTGTGTAATTTGCAAAACATGTCCAAAAGTCATGGATGCGGGGTCTTGCTCTTGCAAAGAAATGCCTAATAAAAGTTTAGCGATAGGTTTTGTATAGTATTGAAAGATAGTTGTACCTATATTAGTATATCGACCACACACAGGCGTCAGGCCTTGAGTCCCGGCTCCGCCATTTTGTGTATTGTGCAGAAATCCAAAATGTTTAAAGGACTAGCTAGAAAGTTGGAAAACTTCAGAAAAAAAATTAGGGATTGTCTATAGCACACAAATGATTATTCTCCCCACCAGTCGAAATTTGTTACACCCCGCTCAAGTCAGAGACAAAAACATCATTTAAGATTTAAAACATCAGAAGAAATGACGAAATTATCAGTAGTAATTTTGTCATGTAGTGAATTTTTTTTTATTTTTTGGTTTTTTGCGTTTTGTTTTTTTCTCGTATTTCTTTGCATTGTTCGCTCTAAACTAGCGAACCGTTTTTATTTTTACATTTTTTTAAAATTTAATTATGCCTAATATACCACTCAGTTACAGTAAAAAAATAAACCAACTACAGTAAAATTTCAGCAAAAACTCAAAGCCATCGCTAAAACGAACGCCCCCTTAAGTCGTTGGATCTTTGATTCTTCGCCCTCATCTCAACACTACTCTAGAACTATTCGTGCAAATGACACCGTGGCAATTTTTTTTTCAAATTTCATCCCCAAACATCTATTTTTTGTATAGTTATTGCTAATCAATGCATAGTGCATAGCTCAAATAACCTGCCGTACTAGAGTCTCAGCAGACGTCCTACCGAGTCATGGGAGCTCGATGGGTGTTTGCCAAGCTACTGTAGCTCAGCAAGTACCTGCCGGCAAGTTCTCCTAGTTCGGTAGATCCCTGCCGCCATGCTGGTTTCATTGGCTACGACGGTTTTGCTTGCAAGCGGGCATGGCTTCGTGCGGAGTTTGAGGAGGAGGGGAGACCGCATGAATATATAAGCAGATTCAAATGTGTGAAAATCGATTAATTTTATAAAATTATTTAATCTAGAAATGTATAGTAAATCCATAAAAATTATCATGAATTCTACCTGCTCAATAGTTTAAACGGACTTTAAAGTGAAAAATAGTAAAAAGGATAAATTAGTTACGTACAACGCTAACGATGTACTGTAAGGTCAAATTAAACTCGCGTACATGTGCAGTAAAATAGAACAGGGAACAGTAGTACACATTAATCTTACTCATTTACGGTGGCAGTACTATTTGCACATCTACGGCGTTGAGTGCCGGTAAATAATCTGACAACTGACGTACAGATAGTAAAACAGAGACAGAACCAGGGACCAGCTCGGCTGGTTTCGGCCGAAAGCAAAAGTGACAGCTGATCAGATTAGACAGATTAGATTAGATCAGAAGGAGAGAGAAGAGAGAGAGAGAGACAGTACATGTGTGCCCTTGCTCAAGTGTTCCTCTCCTAGCTTTTCAACAGTACCAGGTCGACTTGTTTTATCTTGTGACCTTGGAATTCGTGCAGATTCCTGCACAGGTCAAACCCCTCTAGCATTTTTTTTTGCTATCCATCTGAGGCACAGATAATTATCTGTCGCCCGGTAGAATATTGTAACGGCGATTTCCTAGCAGCAACTTACACGGGTTATAAAATAATATTAATGTGTTCGACGCTATGTGGCCGTAGGTCTGTCGTCGCCGCATTGGATGCTTCCAAGGGTGTATTTGCAATGTAGAAATTAAAAAAAGAAGGGTAAAAAAACATAAGAATTGAATAGGGATACTGGAGTAATTCTACATGAGCACAAAAACAGATAAACTGTTCAAAAACGGTGTTTAGATGCTTCACATGAATTTTGTAGGAATTCGAGGAAAGAGGGTACATGCCAGCCTCAGAAGAACTTTTCACTAGGTTTGGTCTCTTATTAGAATTCCTCCAAAGTTCATATGGAACTGAGTCATTCTTTTGGAATTTCATACGAACTCTACGAGCTCAGTCCTTCGTTCGAAAGTGGAAAATTTCCTACACGACTGAATTCTTTTTTAAAAAAATCCTACAATCCAATAGGCCTAATTTCCCATTTTATACGTGGTTCGCCGTTTTGTGGAGCAAATTTCCCAGATATTGTACAGAGGTAAAACGTCTAGTCTTAAGGGGTGATCGGAATAGCGATGGCTTTTGATTTTTGCTGAAAAAACATCAGAGTTGGTGAAAAACATCAGAATCGAGTTGGTTTATTGAGTATAATTAAATGTAAAAAATTTAAAAACCAAAACAAAAACAAAAAGTATAAGTAAATTTAAAAACAAAAATAATAATTTATCTTGTGTGCATCGCACTCACAGACTGCCATGCTGAAAACGCCCAACGCCCACAGCCAAACTGAGCAGGGCCTTACATATCCTGAAGAAAAATGATTCAATATTTCACTAAAAAGAAGATTGGAACGTTTATAAATTAGCCAACCATCATTTTTTTAAAAAAAAATTTGGTCCAGTTTCTCACGATTTTCATTGGCTCTGTGATCATATTTGGATGAACTAAATCGTGTTTCTACAAGTGCTTTGGCATCGGCTCCAGCAAGAAATAGTGGGCGGGGGAGGGGGTGACTCACGGTGATGGCGGAAAGAAAACCTAAACAAGTCAGAAAAAGATGAAATTAAAGAATAGTAAACTAAAATCCAAAAGCCAGAAAAAGCTGACACGAGCGAAATGCAAATCTTCTGTCTTAGGGTCCAAATTTTTTATTATGGATGTTGTCTCGTAACCAACGTATATCCTAGACTTTCGGAAAGGACCCATTGTAGTACGTTGTGATAATCAGGGAAATTATTTCTAATTTGAATTATCTACGAAATCAGCTTCGCAAAAGCATGATTTCTCATAGACAATAAACATACGTCCGATCATTTCAAGAAATCATTGATGAACACCATAAAGTATTTAAATGACCCTGACAGAGGTTGTACATGACTGCAAATGTTTCCTTAGTTGCGTTCTAGGAATGCAGAGACTTCATTCTTCACTTTCAGAGTGGAAGGTGTAGTAATTAGTTTCCTGGTGGCACATGCGGGGCCCATGAAATTTTCCTGATTAGGAAAATTTTTTACATCGATATTATGTCCTTGTGAATTGTTAATTATATTTCTTATCATCCTAAGACCTGGGTAGCCCAATCTATCATGCTAGAGATAAAACAGTTCAGAACTTCTAAATATAATTTTCAAGGTAGTATAGGCTATGGGTGCCTTAATATTAATGTAGTATAGCCTAGATTCAAATAAGAAAATCTTTGTAATGCGCTTTTTTCACTTGCTTCATGCTTTGTAATGAACAGGTATTTCTTATTATATTATTTTTTAGTTTCAACGTGAAAACCATTAGCGCAAATGTCTTTGAAATTTAGGAGAGTTCTAGTCGATTCTGGGTACAACAAGACTTCTTTAATTACTAAAGTTGTGCCCAATGGAAGTATAATTGTGACTCTTCCTGAACCTATTATATAAGCATCGTTATCGACGATTGTTATAAGGCTGCCAACATTTTTGCTAATTGACTGAAAGAATTTTGTCTCTCTCAAGATGGTATTCGTTGTGCTGCTATCAGTTAAGCACACTTCCTCCATGGGCACCACACGCGTTCTAATATAAAATACTTTATTAATATATAGTAGGAGATAATCAACACATAAAATAAAAATTTTCAAATACTAGAACATATCATGCTATTATTGACTGAATAAATGAATGAATTAATATAATCTAACTATCATAAAAATGAATTGTTTTAGTATCATTATTGCAAGTCTAACTTATTTCTTTCACACATGAAATACATGACAATTAAAGTCTAGATGTATTCTGTGCATTATACTGAATCTGCTAAGAACTATGAGATTTCGGCTGCTATCTTCTCAGGGTTGAGATGCCCTTCCTTAGAAATCATGGCGGCGGCGGCTCTAATATCAAGAGGGGGTGTGGTTGCGGAAGTGGAATCCACTTCTATTGGTGCATGCCCCTGCTCAGAATTCTCTCCCTCGACGAAGGCATAGTGGGTTTCATGCTTTGCCACCATTCTTTTTGGCCTTGAAGGCATTGACGACGTGTAGCAGGTTTGGTCTTGATGACCATAGGGCTTGTTGTCACGCTTTGGATTGCCAGCTTTGTTCTCTGGTGGAGTATTTGATTTGCTTTTCTGGGGTGCAATTTTGCCCTTCCTTCCCTTTTTTTTATTATAGGCTTCCACACCTTATAGCTCCTAGGTAGTTGTACGACAATGTCCATAATACAAAATACTAATGGTGCCGATACCGAAGGCGTGGAGCTCTGACTGCTCCTACGACTCTAGTCCTCCCAGTCATCGTATGAGGGGCAACCCCATATGACTCCTCCTCAAAACCAACACCCTCTCCAGGGGAGTAGGGCTCCTCCTGTCCGGTCTCATCCCCCTCGGTAGCAGTATACCAGCTATCCTCTAACAAAAAAAATAGCAAGGGTGAGTACGGAGTACTCAGCAAGCTTATATAACAAATAATGCATCACATGCCTCTGTCTATCCTTTCTCTTTTCCTTTATTCTCATACTCAAATACCAATCAGAGGCTCATAGAGAAAATAAAAGTTTTGGTTGTAAAAGATTTTGATTTTTATTATTTTGAAAGCTACTGAACATTTAGATGAACAGCTAAGAACTTCCATAGGTTCCCGTAATCTCCTTTCCGGAGACAGGCATGAATTCATGATTTATATAGCATTACACAAGCTTTTATCACTTTACCTATCATTATTCTGATCCTAATGGCGCATGGATTCCCGCATTTCCTATGATGCGATGCCCAGATCAGAAAACAGAACTTTGGTAACTATTTCAGTATATTATATCTCCACCCAGCTATTTCCAATTGGTAGCTTGGGTCGGTGTACCACCCGCACCCGCGCTCACCAAAAGCGACGTAGCTGTTGGTTGGGATGGTTTGGTGACCATCACCCAACACTCAACTGCGTAATATATCGCCTGCAGACCCCTCCTGCTGAATATCAGATCAAGCTTGGGTTCTTGCGATCCGTTTCCCCCAGAACGGCCTACTCGCAAGACCTGGGGCCTAACGGCGGTGGATCCCCTATGCCCGCGCACCGTTGACTCTGGGTTCATCTTCCCTAATTAATACTTATCCATGTGTAGAATATAATAACCTCGATAGTACTACTAACTCTGTCCGTCCGTCTGTGGACAAAATGTTGGTTGACACGTTTGATACGGTCCATTCATATAGATGAAGTTTATAATTACTTATATGATAACTTATGCAGAGGTCCCCAACCCGCCCTTCCGTTACCTGCCAAGGCAACCTCTGCCCACCTTTTTATAACTCTATCCGGTCAACTGCTCCGTCAGTCGCCGATGCCTCTTTCTTTCCCAATATCCTTAATTTAAAAACTTTTCATTGATATGCAGAGTGATATTAAAGTAATATAAAAATAATGGGGTATCAAAATACTCAAGGAATTGATCAATGGAATGCTTGCCTGAGTTTAACAAAAGGTCCTGAGTCTCTACACTACCCAGGTATTCTTTCCTCTGCGAGCTCGGAATGCCCTCTGCAATAATAATATGGTTCGACTAAAGATGATGATATAGCGAAATAATAGAATGCTAGAGCATCATCGTAAGGCTTCTAAGTTTCGGGTTGGGTCACTAACGGATTTCCAAAGTGCCGAAAACACAGATTCGGTTACTCCTTTACCGCTCAAATCAACTAGTGTCGTCTTAAAGTGTACAACTTGAGAATATTAAACGAACTCGATGCACAAGCTAGGCTAGGATTTGGAATGCGCTTAGAAAATTACCACTAAGCGTAAGTTACCCAAAAATTTAAATTAAATTTTTCGGATTAACTTCCGTTTATTTTTCCCTCTTCATTTTCTAACTTCTTTTTCTTAAAAAAATCTTGTTTTTCCTTTTCCTAATTTGGCCGGCCTTCGGCCCAATTTCTCCCCTTGGCCCACTTTCTTTTCTTCCTTTTATTTTTCCTTGCTTCTTTCTTCCACTGCCTGACCTCCCTCCCTTCTCATTTTCTTCGCCACCTCCTCTTCTCCCTCTTGCGCCACCGCCGCCTCCTCTCTCTTCTCTCCCTCTCCCTCTCCCTCTCTCTCTCGCCTCACCGCCGCCGCTTCTCTCCTTCTCCCTGTTCCGCCGCCTCTCCTACCCCTTCCTCTCCCTCTCTAACCTTGCCGGCCCCTCGGCGCCGCGTGCCGCCTCCTCGTCGGCCCTTTGCGCCGCGCGCTCTCTTGCGCCACCTCTCCCCTCTCTCCTCTTCGCTCGCCGCCGCCCCACTTCTCCTTGCCGGCTCATGGTGCCACGCCTCCTCTAGCCTCCGGATCTGGGCTTAAGGCCTGGATCGCGTCCTTCTACCTCACGCGTGCCAACTGGCCTAGGGCCACGCCGCCTCTAGGTGCCGGATCTGTGGCCTACGGCCTGGATCTGGCCCCTCTAGGCCCGAATGCTCCCCCCCCCATGATTCCTTCGGATGCTATTGTATTAATGCATGCCTATTTTGATTTTCTTAGCACAAGTGAAGCGATTGGCAGGGATGCGCGCTGCTGTGGCTAGGCACGACGGAGACCGGCGTCGCCCGCATGCCAGGGGGGTGCGAGGTGGTGCTCGGGGGCGCGGGTCTAGCCGCTGGTAGCGCTGCCGCCTACCTCCAACTACAGTACACCTTTCTCCTTCTACACCTTTAGCTCTGATGTGCATGCCATTTGGGGTGGTGGTAGTGCTCTAATGTGATGGTGCTCAACAAGGTTTAGGGATGCTATGTGCTAAACGGTTTTACTTAGTTGCTAGATCCTTTGCTAAAGACTGGGTATACTGAAAAAGGAATGGTAGTAATGTTGGGGTTTATGCGACTACCTTTGTCGGTGACTGGCCGGATGACTTCGATTGAGGTGATGGTTGGCGCTGGTGGTTGTTGTCCAGTTTTCTTGCATGCTGATGGTCCCAGTGGTGGTCTCCTTGGCCTGCGGTTTGTGGTCCTGCGGTCTTGTTTCTGGCTTGCTCTTGATTGGTACAGCTAGGATTGATTTGGTATTGACTGGGGACTGGATGTTGGTGGGGTTGTGGTTTGTGGATGGGAGGAAGAAAGGTGCTGGTTGCTTTCTCCTTGTCCCTCTCGGCTAGCTGTGTGCGCTCTCTTCTGTTGGCTTGTGACTGGGGCCCCTGGAGGTTTCTCTGGGGCTGTGCTTTCTGGATGTTGAACTGGTTCTGGTTTTGTTGCCCCTGCTGCTTGTACTGGGCAGTGTTACTTGGGGGTGGTGGTACTGGCCGCTAGGCATTGTGGGGAGGTTCTATCTGGTGCTGGTTGGTTTGCGGGTTATTGACATGTGTTGGATTTGCTACAGTGCTTGGAAGGTGAAACAGGTTTGTTTTTGCCGAGTAATGAACTCTATGGCTGTGAGAGGTGCCGACTGGCCCTCGGACGGTCAGATATCTCCGTGAACGGAATACCTCACCCGAGATTAACCTCGAGGGCTCTAACGACACTTTCTTTCCTTTCTACTCGTTTTTGGACTTCTGCTCTTTTGTTCGGTCTCTTTTGGTATCTAAACTATTAACTGCTCTCAATTGAGAAAGGGTGTGGCTTGATGGCAATTCTATTGTATGAAATGCATAATGTGTAATAGGATCTATCCTTGTGGCAGTGTACTAGCGTGTATGCAATATTTCTGATGTATGTGTAAATGTATGAGATGATCCTTGCCTGTAACTATCATTCACTTTGATGTAAATGCAAAGTTTTAATAAAGCGAGAAATGATTCTGGAATTAGCTCCCTTGTGCCACTGTGTGCAATGGTTACAATGGAATTGAATTCTACCGTAATATTTGAAACTAATAACTTAATTCCGCTAACAACTTAACTAAATAACCCACTCAATTAGTACTAATCGCTTTCCTTAGCTAATTAACGAACACGGGGTGTTTCATGAAGTGCCTGATCATCTTCCTCAGGTGTGTGTTTGGCATCCTGCGGTGCACTAATTCCAATGGTAGCATGGAGTTTCTTGGCTCCAAGTACGATCTCGATATCAGAAGGCTAAGTCAAATAGTTTTGACCATGCTGGACTAGCTCTTCGAACTCCCAGTTCGTAATGCTTGTCATCTACATGTGCATAAAAGGAATATATAAATTTACTATAGGTAAATATGCATAAAATAAATTGTATAATGATACAAAATATTCTCGTGATATTTCAAAATTTTTTGTACATTTTTTATAATTTTGCTATTAATTTCAGTGATTAAAAGCAATTTAAAATCATTATGATTAATCCAAATAGTAAGTAAGTACATAAAAGCATTGAAAATAATAACAATAGTACTAAACAAACTTTAGATAAAAAAACTCAAAATTTGAATTCTTGAGGCCCTTTTATGCTAAAATATGTATTTTTAGTAATTTTGCAATTTTTGAGAGCTTCTCTACTAATTTTCAATTCTGAGAAAAAAATTTTAATGTATTTTTTGATTTTTCGAGGGCCTTTCTACAAAATTCGAGAGCCCCCTTGCCCGGCCTAGTTTTTTTTCTTTTCGGCCCACTATGTTTGGCGTATATTTGGCTGGATCAAAGGGGAGAGGATCGATCAGTGTCCGAACCCCCCGTGGCCGATTGGATGGTAAAATTCCTTTTGACCAATTGGACTGGTCTAAACTTCTCGTGGCCGATTGGATGGTCCAAATTTCTTATGACTGATCGGACTGGTCTTAATTTCCCGTTGTCGATCGGACGGTCCATGGCTGATCGGATGGTCCAAATTCCTTATAACCGATCGGACTGGTCCAAACTTCAGATGGCCGATCGGACGGTCCATGGCTGATTAGACTGGTCTAAACTTCCTATGGTCGATCGGATGGTACATGGCCGATCGGACGGTCCATAATTCTTGTAGCCGATTTAAGAGGGAGGGGTAGGGAAACCCTACCCCTATTCACTTCATGGCAGCACGTGCGTGGGAAAAAGGGCCGACAGGTGGCCGGGAACTGGCAGCTTGGGCGACACGGTGCGGCGTGGAGGCTGTGCGTGGTAGCGCCAATGGGGACCTATGCGCGGGTGGCATAGCACGGAGGCCATGCGGGGCAACGCCAGCGGGAAGCCCACGCGGGGGTGGCGCAACTGGCTCTAGCCGACGATGGCGCGTAGGGGTGGAATGGTGGCGAGTATCATGGCAATGGCCCATGTGGAGGCTAGCGTCGACGGCGCTTCCTCGGCTGGCGACGACGCGCTACATGGCGGTGGCCTATGCACCATGCGGAAGGTGGGCGGCGACGGTGCTACACCATGTTGGGCACGAGGCGGCTGCAGCGGCCACATGGGACCGGTTGCTTGGGTGACGTGGCTATGGGAGCTTGGGCTACGGTGGCCACGTTTGGGGTTGGCGTTGGTGCATGGTGGCGTAGTTGCCCAGTGACACGGTCGCATTCGGGCGATGTGCACGGGCGGCATGGCGATCGGCGGTGTGTTCAGCCGCATACAAATTTTCCTCTTCTTTTTTTCAATCTACACTAAAATCAACATATATTCTTTCATGTAATCTACCGATCGACATTGTACTAGCGACTTCAAGTTTGCTCGCGGTAGATTAGAGCAGATTTGCACCATTGAAAATAATCTAGAAAGTGAAATTTACATAATTTAGAGCAATCCAGATATTTAATCTGTGAATGATTTTACCTTGCGATCCACCATAGCGATTCGTGCTGATAACGTATTAAGGAACAATCGCTAGCGAGTCCAGCCGATCGATTCCTCTTATGCAAAAGAGATGAATAAAACACATAATAGTGCAAACAATAAATTGAACACAGAGATCAAAGCGAAAAGGGAACCCATTGCGCTCACCTCGTAAATTAAGGACTCCTAGTCGATACGCATCACTTCAAGTGAGGGGGATGGCATGGTAACACTGACAAATGTGTAGACGAGGGAGTAGGCGAGGGGGGACGATACAGATATAACGACATCAGTGCGAACGAGGGAGCGCGTGAGGGAAGATGACACAGAAAGAGTGACAATTGTGTGACGGACGTAGTGAGAAAGTAAAGATAGCAACAACGGACTGATATATGTGCGAATGATAGAGGTCACGTACTGTAAAAGATGCTAGAGCATCGTATATCGCTAATTATGATTAAATAACATGAATTAATATGGTAAATTTGGAGAATATAAAATTTCCTAAAAATTACATAATTAGGTCGACTGTGTCGAGAGGATTCACATAAAATTTTGTAATTTTTGGAGCTCGTTTGCTATATGAATAACTCTTACAAATATCAAAATCGTATGAATATTTGAGCAACATTCAGAATGGATAAAGTTATCAAAAAATTACACAATGAAGTACGTTGTGTTGGAAGATTGCACATCAAATTTCATAATTTTTTAAACTCGTTTGCTATATTTAAAAATTCAAATAAATATAATATAAAATACAAATTTAGATATGTAATTAAACTAGCTAATTAGCCATCTTAATTACCTGCCAATTTGTGGAGGGGCGGTAGGCCACTTGCCGCCTGGTAGCCGAGCAGCAGGCATGCGACCACATGGTGGCCAGGCTCCGGTAGCCACGTGTCACCTGCAGAGCGCTGCTACCTGATGACCGAGTGACAGAAGCGCTATATTGTCATTCTCGAATGCATACAACTAATTTTATAAATATAAGTTGAAAAGACACTATATATACCAAAAATTCGGCACTGGGCAGCCTATAGCCGTATTATACTTGTACACGTACGGCATCGTCCTGGCGGTGGCTGGTGCTACTATAAATAGGGGAGGCAGGAGGTGGTGGCTGTAGCCCACACTTGCATGCTCACCACCACCAGCTCCATCTCCATCCCTTCCAACACCAGCTGCTACTTGCTTCATCCTCCTCATCTCCACCACCATCACCAGCCACTCTCTCTCTTCCTTCGCATGCCCACGCGAACAAAAAGAGCCTCCTCCTCCTCCACTTCTTCCCATCCATCGCCTTCGCACGGATATAAATTGACCAGCCAAACGTACGCTTCTCTTCTCTCAACAAGGAAGAGGCGCAAGGGCAAGAACACCGCCTCCTACCCAAGACCAATCCCGAGGTATACAGCAGCTGCCGATTCTTAGCTTCAATGTTTCCCTTTGCTTCTTGCTGCAATTCTTCTTCCCTGGCTGCAATACTCTGCCGAGTTTGCGTTGGGATTAAAGCCCAAGATTTGGGACAATTATTCCCCTGTTTCTTGTTGTCCCTTGAGAAAGATTCCTCTATTTCTTGGAATTGACCATATGGGGGTTCTCAGAGACCAAAGACTAGAATTTTACTTCATGCCTGTTCGTTTCTTGTTATGAGTCGAACCAGATAGCTAATTAACTCCTTGTGTTCTTCTCCGAATGCAGAGATCTTGTAGATCAGTGCATCGCCAAATGGAGCTGAGCGGGGAGAAGTCCATGGCGCCGCTGGCCAGCGGCAGGAAGCGCAAGTGCCCCCCGCCCGGCCTGGGGGACCTCCACGAGGATATGCTGGAGCGCGTCCTCGCGCGCCTCCCGCCGGCCAGCTTCTTCCGCCTCCGCGCCGTCTGCCGCCGCTGGCGCGCGGCCGCCGCGTCCCCGACCTTCCTTCGCGCCTGCACCCGCGTCCCATGCCGCGACCCCTGGTTCCTCATGCTCTCTGACCGGTCCCACCCGGCCGTCGCCTTTGATGCCGCCGAGCGCTCCTGGAACCCCTGCCGCGCCGCGCCGGGCTCCATGCCGGTGGCCGCGTCGGGCGGCCTCGTCCTCTACCGCGCGCCGGCTACGGGCGCGCTCACCGTCGCCAACCCGCTCACCTGCGCGTCCCGCACGCTTCCCACGCCACCGCAGGGCCAGAACGAGCCGCAGCTCCACGCCATTGCCATGTACGGCTCCCCCTACCGCGTAGTGCTTTTCACGGGGGAGCTCCCGGATCTGTCCATGGCGGTGTTCGACTCGTCCAAGGACTCGTGGGAGGGCCCGGTGGCGCTTGCCCGGAGGTCCGAGGCCTCGTCCCCCGACGCGCCAGCGCAGGGCGGCGGCGGCGATGATGACACGGTCTACTTCCTGAGCAAGTCGGGCGACGTGGTGGCCACCAACATGCAGCGCAGCGCGTCGAAGCAGTACTCCTCGGTGGTCGTGCCGTCCGGGCGCGGCGCCGGTGAGGCTGTGGCCTACTTCCTGAGCCACTCGGGCACGGTTGTCGCCTGCGACACGGCGCGCTGCACGTTCGCCGAGCTCCCCCGCATCCTCCCCGTGTACTTCGAGTACTCCATCGACGTCGTGGCCTGCAACGGCGCCGCCTACGCCATCGTGCTCTCCGAGTACCTCGACACGGCGAGCCTGCGGGTGTGGGAGTTCGCCGACGGCGCGTGGCGGCAGGTGGCCGCCATGCCGCCCGCCATGTCGCACGGGTTCTACGGCAAGAAGACCGACATCAACTGCGTCGGGCACGGCGAACGCATCATGGTCTGCGTGAGCTCCTGCGAAGCCAACGGCTGCTTCTTGTGCGACGTGGGCAGCAACCAGTGGGAGGAGCTGCCCAAGTACATCAATGGCGATGGAGAGGTCAACGAGTTCTTGGCCGCCTTCTCCTTCGAGCCTAGAGTGGAGATCAGCGTCTAAGTGTGTCTGTGCACTTAGTGGGTTAATTAAGGAGCGTCGTTTTCCTTTGCTCCTTGCTGGTTTGCTTGATTTCTTTGTGTATGTAGTGATCAATGTTCGTTTTGCATGGTCTAGTTCAGTGATTTCAGATTGTTTCTCGGATATCAACTTGAGCCTTTTCTTGAAGTGCTTGTACTGCCAAGTCTGTATGATTGGTTGGCTTGGATTTTTCTTCGTTCTTGATTTTTGTGTCCATGGAAAAGTACATTAGCAATCTTATGCAAACGAAAATTCTATGCCATTCAGAGAGCACAGTATTGGGAACCTTCCCTTCAGAGCAAAAGTAAAGAAGGCTTCGTCCAAAGAAAGGACAGGAGAAGACTGCACCAAGAAGGAAAGGAACACAGCGTCAAGACAATTTTGGCAAATTCTTGATTTTGTTCTTGAACATGACATTAAATTTGCCACTTGAGTATGTTTTAAAGATTGTTTGGTGTAACAGCGCATCTCATCCTGTGCAAATGTACTTAAGCATGTAGTTTTAAGCTTGTAGCCACTTCATTGATGCCATTTACCGGCAATTTTTTTGTTAGTATATCATGCTATGCACACTATGATTTAAGATGAAGTTTTGTATGTAACAAGTTGTATCTCTGGTTTGGAAGATATGTGCTCAGCCTGATCCAACAAGAGTAAAATAAAAAAGGGAATAAAGGCAGAAAAAAACACTATTGTAGTAAGTATAACTTTTTCCCCCTCCTTTCTTTTCACCCAAGTGCAATGCATGCCACAGCTTGCCCATGCAACAGCAAAAGTCGGCACCTTTGCTTTGGAAGGAGGCAGTGTGGCTTCCACTGAGGAAAGAGTTATCACAAGAGTTTTGTAGAGACAAGAGGGAGAGAGGAATGGCTGAAGCCACAGGCAGAATCAATGTAGGGAAATCATGCCATGTACTGCATGCTGTTGGGTTTTCTTCTTCTGTCTTCCCCTTGCCTCCTCTCCTCTCCTTGCTTGCAGTTGGAAAAGCTTCTGTGTTTGTGTGCTGCTGCTGTGATGCATTTTCATTTTTGGTCGTAGAGACAGAAATGCATTGTGGTTGCAAATGCTTTTAGATGTGCTTGGGTATGTGAGACTGTGTTGCTTCCTTTTGCTTTGATCTGTGGAGATGCTGCTTTAGCAAGTGCAAACAAGGCTCTTAAAGTATGCTTACCACTTTAGTAGTTGCTGTCTCAGAGACCAGTCGCCTTCTTTTGCAGCTCCCTTTGGCCTAACATTACTGCATACAGGAGAAGGATTAATCTCTGTACAATTCAGTTGCAGTAAGAGGGCTGTGAAAGAAGTTCAGAGCTGATGTTGCCTGGCTATGAGTTGGTCTACAGCTACATGTAGATTCTTCAGGTTTACTCATAGAAAATACAGTTATAGTACTCCAGCTTGCCAAAGATTATTTTACCTGAACCTAACATGGTACTAATTAGATTTCAGCAGTTCTTTATCCCAAATTTGTTGCTGTTATTGTCAATGGTACGTAGCTCTTGATGGGTACGAAGAATGGAGGTGCCGACGGCAAGATCATGGGGGCCATGCCATGGCATGCCATGCGGTGCCTGTTGGATTGGATCAAAAGATTGGCAGGGGAATGATGGCGTCGATGCAAAGGAATGATGAAGTGGTTGACAATGCGATAACAGAATTCGTCACAATCATTACTTCGTATCGATTTTAGACCTCCATTGAGCAGAAATGGCTGGCACGCCCTGAACTTTCCATGTAATGCGAGGGTTCCTCGGCCATCAGGTGTCTCTGAATCTGAATGCTTTTTGTCTTTGCAAAGCCATCTGTCCAAGTAGTTTTGATTTTTTTGGTACTCTGAAGAACATCTGAGTTATTATCAGAGTAATTTGTTTTTAGGATAGTGGAACGAACATCGAAACCTGCATGATCTACAAAAAAAAAGGAGTCACCCTAAACAAAATTGAGTCTGTGACAGTGCATGGTTAATCATATAATGCAGACTGAGACAGCATGGACTGTCGATTAATAGTGAATTATGCTTGAATAGTTGATGTTTTCAGTGGAACATTGTTGCTCGAGGGTTGTGTTAATCCGTAATGAAACGAGTGAGATCGGCAGAGCTGGTCCCGGTCGCAGGCAGGCCGAGGCGCCTTTGGGCCCATCCGCTTGGCGCATCGATCTGGTCCCCTCCCACAGCTAGCTTGGCACTCGAATTTTCACTAGGAAAAATGGAAAAGATTGACTTATTACTGTCTCGTCCTTTTCTCCTTAGCCACTGGGTCCACACGACAACACACGAACTATAAAGATCAAAGCTAATGAAAACATTGTTCCTACATAACGCATGCTAGTTTTTTACAAAATTGCGACGAATGGTTCGCTGAGATCTCAGCTGGCCCCCTGACCCGCACGAAATGCGAAGGTTTGGAACGTGGAATTCTGGAGGAAAGAAGGCTGCCATGCTCACTGTCTCGTAAAATTCGTGCGAAGAAACAGGGGGGAAACGGGGAATCTTCTCTCTAGGCACTGGAGCGTGGAGGATGCATGGGCAGCAGGCAGGACGTCAGGACGAGAAATGAATGCGTAGCAGGACGTGCTCCTGCCTGGCCTGTCGTCCTGTCGAGTCGTCAGCGGAGCAGAGGCTCCACTACCGAGCGCCTAGTCTGATCTGCTCCTGGGCAGCACACGCAGCAGCAGCAGCAAGATTCCCTTCGGTTCAACTTCAGATCAGCAGCAGGAAGGCAGAATTTCCTTCCTTGCGTGTGAAGAAGAAGAGCGTTAGGCCGTTTCTTTCAGTTCTGCCTTCAGGCCACTAGCCGAGCAAAGCTGAACTGAACTGAACTGAGCACCTCGTTTCAGTCCGTGCTCCCGTCGGCACTTTGAAACGCACGCGCACGCTGACACAGTACAGGCAAGGACCAGTAGCGAGCAGAAATGTAGTATTAGTGCTAGCGGCAGCTCATGCTGTCGCTTTACTGCAAGAATCGATCATACAAACTCCTCCTGCGCGCAGCACTGACCTTTATCTAGTCCCTGCAGTTCGACGCCGTCTTATCTTCGAAAATAACGTTACTACTGCTAAGATTTCTGTTAGTTCAGTAGCTCCACACTCCTTCAACAAATCAAGGTGGAAAATGCATCTTCGGGAAGCTGGTTGAACAAAGAGAACGCCCTTCACTGTTACTAACACTGCTCACATTTGGACGGGTGCTACCTGTGGCCGGATTCTATTTTGCTCTCATGAGAACGGAATAACCCAGGCAAAAGCGCGATAAGAGAGAAGCTATTCTGATTGCAACTATGGGGTACAGTCACGGCCGGTGATGGCAATCCAACAGCAGGGCTAGCTTTGTTCAAAAGAGGTGTATGATCACATAAAGAAATTAAAGACTTGACAAAGCAACTTAATTAAGCAGCATATGGAACTAGTAGTTGCTAACCAATTTCTCTTCACAATGGGGATTTCCAAGGTTATTTAGTCATTTTCTTATTATGACCACATATGTCCTAAAATTACTTAGAAAAAGATTTAAGTTCAGCAGTTAATTTAAAACAGTTAGTACAAGAAGCAACAAACTCAATCAAAGCAGCATGCATTTCATCAATTTCATGATCTGTCTTCTTTAAATTATTCTTCAAGTTGGTATAGCTTTCATAAGTTTCGGGTAGACCAAAGAACATGGTGTATAGTTCTATAAGGGCACTGTCCTTATCCTCACATGAAGTACAAATTGTAGTCTCAGTAGAATCAAACTGATAAGGAGTAAGTTTAGCCATCTCTAGTTCAGCTAGTAGACCACTATTATCTACCTTAAGCAAATCAAACTCAGAAATCACACTATCATACGAAGTCTTTAGTTTTTTCATATCTCCCATCAAGGAAGAACAAATATTACAATCGTCATGGGAGGAAAGAGATCTATGTGAAGCAAGCTCCCGTGACAAGCTCTCTACCTCTTTCTCTAACTCACCACACCTAGCTTTTGGCATAAAACTTTTGTAACTTCAGAAAAGCATCATTAGCAAGAAGCAACAGACTCAATCAAACTTTTGTAGCTAACCAATTTCTCTTCACAATGGGGATTTCCAAGGTTATTTAGTCATTTTCTTATTATGACCACATATGTTCTAAAATTACTTAGAAAAAGATTTAAGTTCAGCAGTTAATTTATGACAGTTGGTACAAGAAGCAACAGACTCAATCAAAGCAGCATGCATTTCATCAATTTCATGATCTGTCTTCTTTAAATTATTCTCTAAGGTAAATCATTGTCCTTATCCTCACATGAAGCACTAATACATGATCTGTTAGTACTTGGTAGAATTTGGGATAGTTGAATCCTATCTTCATGTATTAATACCAAATTCATGTACTAATACATGATCTGTTAGTACTTGGTAGAATCCTCACATGGGATAGTTGACCTTATCGAAGATAGGAGGCTTGGTAGAATACTTGTCTGCTACTATGACTTTTAAGATCGATTAAGATCTATATGAAGAGCTAACCAAGCTCTAATACCAATTGTAGGATCGAAGAAGGCAACTAGGGGTGGTGAATGATGCCATCTTAAATTTTCCCTAAGGTTTTCGATTCTATTCTCACATAACTACAGAGTTGTAGAATATAGACAAAAGTTTAATCTAAATACTATTTTTTCGGTGGATAGATTAGATGGATTCTAATTCATCATCCAAAAACTTAAGACAAATAGCTTAAGAACACAAAACCTCGAATCAACCACACATCGAATGGTTTGATTGGCCTATAGGACTTGATTGTACCTGTCTAACGGTCTAACCGCAAGCATAAGGGCGGTCTGACCGCTGCTATAGTAAAAATAGACACGTGAACAATAATTTTAGCGTGATTTCAAATACGAAAATCGATAGAACTTTTGATCCATAGATTCAAATGATATGAAATTTTATAAAAATCTTTTCTAAGGTATCAATAATATATTCTAATAAATGATCATAAAAATCATGGTCAAAATTGAGACCTTTTTAAGTTTGAAGTAAGGTTGCACCTAGACCGAGCAAAAACCAAAATTGATAAATATAACTTGCTCATGAGTAGATAATGGCCAAGATAGCTGTAGATGTATTTTTACATATCATAGAAAGGTAGAACACGATCCAAAAAATTCTTAAAATAAGAAATCACACTTTGGGACCAAAACAAGTAAAACTGGGTTTTCTTGATAAACTTGCTTCAGAGTGCCTAGATGAGTGAAGATAGATTATCAAAGGTTGAATCTGGAGATAGATTCTCAGAGATTGTCTTCATCTCTTACATATTCTTGGCATAGCAATATCAAGAAAAAAGGGTGAGGGGAGAGGAAAAACCAATCAAAATAAGAGCAAATCAATCAAATAGAGAGATAGCCATGAAAAGAATCAAAGATTGATTCTATTGCTACTTGAGAGGGATAGTTTTACAGCTACTCCACCTTGGAGGACAGAAAGTACATCATAAACTCAAAACCTAACCTTAAAACAAGGAAGCACAAGAGAGGTGGGTTGGATAGTTAACCATATGTCTTCATTCCAACCCTCTTTTATAGATAGACTAGCCAGCCACATCCATAACTAAATAGATACTATTCACTTAACATAATGTGAGAAATTTGTTAACTCCACACACATAGGCTTTACTCATATATGTTCGCTTATGCACATTTTTCAAAGCGCATAAGTCCGTACTTGTTAAATTCTTAACCTTGATCTATCTTGATCAAATCATCTTCACATTGACCTAAACCACTCTTCCAAGTACCACATATGCGTCGTGGTTTTGCTCCGATGTAGTTTTTGGTATTTTAGCCATACTACCAAAATACTCCTCATTGACCTAGTCATCATCATCCATTACAAGCAATCGTCATGCTTGCTACGTGTAGATGCACCCTTAGCTTGCCACGTTGGCAAGTCTCTCCTGTACTAGTTCCATTGAACCACGGCTCACTTAGCCCGTCTAAGTCACATAGTGTAATCCTGCCATTCGAACTCGCTTCAACATTTCTCACCTTTCTCATGCAACATCCTTGATCGTTCTAGGCCTAAACTCCTCCATGAACCTAGCCCCAATCCTCACAGTTGACCACGGTTGACTCCAACGACTCTGTACATCCAAAGATAAAGAAATTATTTTCGAGCATAAGTTCTTCACAACTTGACTCACGTTAGCCAAAATATGCATCATGCAAACTTAATGCAATGACCCAGATCACCTCAACTCAATCCATGACTCAAAACCCCCAAATCATCAATTTCTGCCAAAACTGGTACTACCGCTTCTCTTAAGTCGGTACTACCGTTTTTTCTGAAAATTTCAGACAACTGCCCAAACAAAATGCAATCTTTTGCAAAATCGAATAACCACTCTAGAAATATTACAATGGTTCTTTACAACATTAAATATGATCTTCTCACATGATCCTTCATCTATATGGCCATATAGATTTTGGCTACATAGATACGGCTCCACCTGCGCCTTCCAGAACAAGAAGTTCTCCTGTGACAGTTTGACACCAATTAGGTGGCCGAAGGTGGGAATGGATACACTATCGGACGGTGATGAGATCAGAGCACTGCTAGTGACACTAGAGTTGATAGCAACCGAGGAAGCCATGGGGTTCTTGTGGATCTTGCCTCTGATACTAAGTGAAGAACTATAGGATAAGTATTGTTATGCTGCCCAATCTTTTGTCTGTCTATTCCCCATATATACACGAAAGAGATTACAGTAGAGTATATGGAAAATAGAGATAGAATCCTTATCAGATCCTACAATTTTGGTAATAGCCAAAATACTGTTCACCATACGGCAATTGCCGATACAGAGCAATCAGGAAGATATCCATTCTATCTACATGTCCTGATTGTCATCTTTACAAGGTTGATACATAAAAGTGTAACATTCAGAGATTAGTGTTAAGCGCGTCAGTAAAGGGAGATAGTGAACCCGCATTTGCATGAAGTACTTTCTGAAAGTTCTGAACCCGGTACATGTTCTGATGCTGCTTCTGAATTTGAAGGTATATTATACAACAATAACAGCAGATTGAAGGTGTATATATAAATAAACATATAAGTGATCCTATTAAAGCTGATATGTGCCCGTTTTTCTTAAGCGATATTGAACAGAGATGAGGTGATATCATGTTCGAGATAGCATAGTTTCATTCTCCGTATAGATTAGGATAATCGGAGTAAACAAGTTCAAGATGGGAGCAACAAAACATCCACGACCGATGGTGTTCTGGAAGATTCCATGAACAACATTGGATGGAAATCACTCCAACGGAGCAACATGCCTCGCAGATCGTACAGTATCTTTGGATCACTTAAGCTCCAGTTCGATCGAGTCAATATATTGTTTCAGTTTTCCACAGGTACATTAACAGCGCCATTTGTACAAACATTACAAATTAACGAGGCCAAGCATGCATACTCATGTGGAATTAATGGCATCATGTACCAACTCACTCCATTAACCCAAGCATGCATACGTGTACATACTGATCTGGGCTACACTACAGAGTAACAGATCCACGCCGTATCAGTTAGTTAGCCCAACAGCCCTAGCCTCACCGGCGTGCCGGTCTCCAGTATCCACTCGGCGCCGTGCAAGAAGCGCCCCACCGTGAACTGCACCGCCTTGTCCCTGCCCATCACGTGGAACCCCTTCGTCGCCGACCGCCCGGTGACGTTGGCGCCGGTGCCGACGTTGCCGAACTCGCTATAGAACGCCGTGCCGAGGCTGTCCTTGCCTTCCCATGGCATGTATGATGTACCCCAGCCTGTGCACGAAGCCATTGATCACGGACTCCATGTTAGGAAAAATAATCCTACATAGATTGTAGGAGAGAAAAAAGCATAATTTATAAGTATGAGAGAGTTTTCACCTATTAGACTAGTTTTTTGGGGAGAGAAGGTCCAATACTGATGATCTACGGGTAGGCTATGCAAGTAAAATTTCAAAAATTCTACCGCGTAAAAGGGACCTCCTCTAGTAATAGATCACGGGATTACCACTAGACGCGCAGACTCGTAGCGGAAGTAGAATCGATGTGGCGCGTTGATGCAGTTGTAGTCGTTCTAGCAGAGCGTCTCCTCCTTCAGGTCCTTGTGATCGTCACAAGTTGCGGATCGTCCTAGTGTTGAAGCTTTATATCAACACCTCCAAGGTATCCATACGTACGGGGCAGGAACACCACGCCGGAGTGCTAGCGCCGGCTGCGCGGTATTAGATGAGGAAGGTGTGGCAACTAGGGTTTCGGGAATTCCGAATTCTCACCCCCACCCTATGCCACCTCCCCACTATTTATAGGCATCCATCATAATGGGTCTCGAACTAGAGGCCCATTAGGAACTCATGGCCCATAAGAATTCGGATCACTATCCGAATGAAGTCTCAGCCCTTTAAGTGTGCGACCCTATAGGTTCACATACACTTAGACATAGCCCGAGTACTCCTACTCGTCTACTAATCGGCAGCGGCCCCTTAGCAAGACATGCCGACTCCCAAATATATACAAAGATCATATCGGACGAACCTCAAACAAAACTCATGCATTTCCTTTTGCCTCACGATATCGGTTAAACTCAAGACGAGTACGTGTTATCCTTGTTTGGTTAGCTCAACCACTCTTTCTCGATTACGTGACTTGAATTCCCGACTACGATTAACTCTTTAACCGTGAATAGCATGGCCATGCATTTCTGGAATCCAATCACTTGAGAGGCCTAGAGATATCTCTCCTATTGCTTGGAGGGGCAAATCCTATCTTGATCAACCATGCCTCAATACACACATCATGACAAAACCCGGAAGCTATCTTTATAACTACCTAGTTACGGAGTAGTGTTTGGCAACCCCTAAGTTAGTCATTATGTATCTTGAGTACATGCGACGATCTCAAGTCTTAAGGACATAACATACGCATTGTGAATGAAACCAACTGATGATGGTAAGAATGCAACATTCTCGCAGTGTTTCATGGTGGGTCGATCCAACCCCATGTTTGCTAACATGTGTCGATATTATTGGTTTAATATCTTTATATCTATGACCCGTGAAACATGATCATCAACCAATACATATGCTAGTCTATTAATATGTGTCCTCATATATTTGACTAGGGATCATCTAAGAATAATCATCGCAGCAATATAAAGTTTTACAATCAAATCACACACTTGATAATAAATATTGACGATGTTATTCAAGGAACAAGATAAATTATTTAATAAATCATAAACATAATAAACAGAATCATCTCTATGATTGTCTCTAGAGCATATTTCCATCAAATACCACTTATAAGGTTGTTGCGTAGAAGGTTTACTTACAGACAGCCCGTAGACTTAGTGCGCAGGGAATTAGGGTGGATCTAGATCCAACAATCACCACCGTCCGAGCGAACTCCTTCCACAGCCGCTCGAGGTAGGTCTTCACCGACGGCGACTTGTTGCCGGCGAGGCTGTGGTCCGCGATGACGTGGCTCCGGTGCACGACGAAGCCGGTGGTCTGCTGCCGGTCGCGTCGGCCGTGCGCCGTTACCACGGCAGGCTTCCCCGGGAGCGGGGGCTTTACGAGCAGCACGCAGCGCTGGAAGACGGCCGCGGCATTGCCGAAGATGAAGTCCACGGTGCCGGAGATAACGCAGCTCCGGTAGTACTGGCGGTAGGCCTGTGCGAAGAGCGTGTCCTGGTTTCCCTCGATCCGGCAGTTGAAGAAGATGGTCCGGTCAGCCTTCACGCGCAGCGCCAACGCCTGCTGCTTCCCGTCACCCGCCGTGTTCCGGATCCCCAGCCTCATCACCGTGAACCTGTCGCCGTCCACCGCTGTACGACATCGATCGTCACATTTATCCATGCATGGCTGCGTGCATCGATGGGTATATAAGCAATAATGTGGTTACCAAAAGTGGCGGTTCTCCACATCCTTATGCCGTCGGCGATCGACGCTCTTGCTCCCCGTGATGATGGACTTTCTCGAGCCATCGCCATACATGGTGATGTTGGCCATTCTGTTGGTGATGTTCACCGTCTCGTCGTAGACGCCTTCCTTCACTTTGATCATGTACCTTCCCCTGTACGTCTCCGACAAGGCGGCCAGCGCCGCCGAGATGTTGGTGAAGTCGCCGCTGCCGTCCTTGGCGACAGTCACGTTCGGCGTGGCAGTCGTCCAGGAGCATCCGGCAGTCGCGCAGGGCCTCGCGCACCCGGGTGTCGTTGCTCCGCCGCACGGCGTCAAGCAGGGGCGAGCGGTTGAACCCGCGCGCCAGCTCCTGCTCGACCGCGGTGATCGCCGTAGCGGCGGCGGCGTGAGGGTGTGTTAGGAATAATCAAGATTGTTTGCATGATAGAGTGGTAGAGTTAATGTATGAGTAAGTTATTTTGTTTGTGCATGTACATGCGCACGCACGAGTCTAGTTGCATGAAGGATAGTTCAAGTTGGTTTGTTAGTGTGCTGCATATAATCAGGATTAGTGCGTGCATTAGTTGGTCTATGCGTGCGTGAGTTGCTTGTGGCAGCAAGACGTGCGCGTGAGTTAGTTGATTTAGAACCTGCATTAGCGGAGTTAGTTGCCTTGCATATAGGCATGACCTGAGTGTAGTACTGCTTAGTTGCATGCATCAGTTGAGTAGTGGGCCGATTCGTGAGGAAGCATGGCATGCATGCATGCACGAATGGCGCCCATGAAGGAGTCAGCGGAGTAGTCTATATATATGGTCTGAGTTGTAGCGTTGAGTTTTGAGTCGAGTAGAACATAGAGAAAACAGAAAAGGTGTCAGATTGTTGCGACACTAGAAATCCTTGCGAGCTCATCGTCTCCACTGTGATCCTGGTGTTGCAGATCCGCGGCCAACATTTGGTATCAGAGCCATGCCGAGAACAAGATCGGTATCACCGTCGGGTCACGCCATCGTCACCAGTGGTGGTCCGTCGAGGGCAGGGATTTTTTTTACCGACTGGAATGGGCTGATTTTTGATGATTTTCGGTTTTACCAGACTAGCCTGGTTGCTTGACAAATCGGGTTCAAATAATTCGGCCCATTTTGAATAAGCGCGCAGCCCAAACCGGCCCATTCGGCTGCCGCATAGCGTTGCCCTAGCGTTCGGTCCCCATTTGCGCTCCCCAGTCGCTATTTTCGCTCGGTGGTCGAAGGAGGCGAGTCTGGGCTCTGCGGCTTTGCGCGAGGGGCGGCAGCGCGAGCCTTGCGCAGGCGCCGGCCACCACCATGGACTTGTCGGGGTCGGCACCACCCAAAAGATGGAGTTCCGGTCATCGATGCCCAGCGGCGCAAAGGTGTCAACCAGCGCACGTTCGATGTTCTTGGAGAAGAGCCCAGGCACATCCTTGAGGAGGTGGAAGGTAAGCCCCACCTCACGGAGGTGGCCGTCGATGGCGCCCTCGAGTCCAAAGAGATGGTGCGGCTTGCCGACACCGGTGGAGCAGGCCGCCCACGGACTCATCGGGGTCGGCGCCAAGGATCACCGCGGCCACGCCGTCGTCGAACAGCGCTTGACCGACTAGCGAGTCGAGGTGGGACTCAGAAGGTAAGCTATTCATTTTCCCTCTTAACATCTCTATTTCAACTGAATGGAAGCTAGGAACTGAATTTCAACAGAAGGTATGTTGGGAAATCCTTGTGGCAGGGTCAGAACAGGGAATGGAAGCTGGATAAGTTGGTTTTCGATTGGCAACTTGCTTCATGGATGGAGTTTTTTATGGATTATGGATATCAGAATGGTCTACCGATGCCTACCGGTAGTGGCATTTGGGAGCCTGGAACTGATATTTGGGTTGGCGCTAGGCCACCCACTGAGACTTGGATGCTTTGGGAGGTCAGACAGTGAAGGTTCAGAATCATAGATGCAGATCATGGATGCTTTTCTATGGGGAAGATGCTTGACGGAAGATGAGATTGCTGCATTGCATGCAGCAGTTTGCCCAGATGAGTATGCTTTGTTTGACTTTTCGGCCGATTTTTTGTCCAATTTTTCTATAAATTTCAGCTGATTTTCGGCGATAATCGGCCGGTTTACATTTGAATTTTTCGGTCCGAAATTCTCCAAAAAAAAAACCAAAATTGGTCATTTCGGTCTTACCGGTCCCCTCCGTAAAATATCAAAACTGATAATCTTAACCCTGGTCGAGGATACCAGAAAGAGAAAACACCGTCTCTCTTCAATACCCTATGCTCAACAAGAGCAATTATGCTGCGTGGGCAATCAAGATGAAGGTGTTCATAAAGGCCCAAGGCGTTTGGGAAGCTGTGGTGACCGACGATGTTGATGAGCGTAAAGATCAGATAGCCCTTGCGGCCATCTTCCAAGGAGTCCCGGAGAAGACCCTCCTCCTACTCGCCAAAAAAGCGACGATGAAAGCTATGTTGGACATGCTCAAGACGATGTACATTGGTGCCGACCGCATCAAGGAGGCGCACATGCAGATCCTTAAGAGTGAATTTGAGGGTTTGCGCATGTACAGAGTCGGTGGACGACTTCGCCGTGAGATTGACGACTCTCGTCAACCAGATCCGCGGTCTTGGCGATAAAATGGAGGAAAATTACGTCGTGAAGAAACTTCTCCGCACTGTCCCGAACAAGTACCTGCAGATTGTCTCAAATATTGAGCAATTTGGGGACTTTAAGAAAATGATGGTGGAAGAAGTGATTGGCCACCTCAAGACGTATGAGGAGAATCTACGGGTTCCGGGTGATAACAACGACAACGAACATCTTCTCCTCACGGGGGCCGAGTGGGAGGCCTGATCGTTGAAACGCGAAGGCGGCGATTCGGACGGCAATAGTGGCCGAAGCCGTAGGAATCGTAAATTTGACAAGGCTAAAATGAGATGCTATAACTGCAATGACTATGGGCATTTTGCTTCCGAATGCCGTAAGAAGAAGGAGAAGCAGGTACTTCTCATCGAGACGGATGCCGACGATGAACCGGTGTTGCTATGAAGCTATCTTGATTAGGGGGAGATTTTTAGAAATAATCAAGATTATTTGCATGATGGAGTAGTAGAGTTAATGTGAGAGTAAGTTATTTTGTTTGTGCGTGTACATGCGCACAAACGACTCTAGTTGCATGCAGGATAGTTAGAGTTGGTTTGTTATTGTGCGTGCGTATAATCAGGATTAGTGCGTGCGTTAGTTGGTTTATGCGTGCGTGCGTTATATGTGACAGCAGGACGTGCACGTGAGTTAGTTGATTTAGAACCTGCATTAGCGGACTTAGTTGCCTTGCATATAGCCATGACCTGAGTGTAGTGCTTAGTTGCATGCATCAGTTGAGTAGTGGGCCGAGTCATGAGGAAGCAGGGCATGCATGCACGGATGGCGCCCATGAAGGAGTCAGCCGATTAGTCCATATATATGGTCTGAGTTGTAACGTTGAGTTTTGAGGCGAGCAGAATATAGAGAAAACAGAAAAGGTGTCAAATTGTTACGACACTAGAAATCCTTGCGAGTTCATCGTCTCCACTGTGATCCTGGTGTCGCAGTTCCGCGGCCAACAGGGTGGTCGGCTGGGTCGGACGACCGGGCCAGCACGCGCTCCAGCGTGTCCTGGCACGTCGCGTGGTAGTCCGTGGGCGCGCAGAAGAGGTCGACGGTGCGCGTCGTCGAGCTCATGGTGCGCTTGTTGAGGTCCATGTCCTCCTCTATCTTCTCCGTCAGGACGAACGCCGCCGTGCCGACGACCATGGCGACGAGCAGGCACGCTGGGAGCCCGCCGATGAGGAGCTTCGTGCTTGGCGGGCCATCAGAGTCCGCCAACTTGCTGCGGGACGAAGACCGCGGCATCGACATTGGCGCGCGCAACCAGATCAGCTCGGTGCAGCAGCACAAGTCGATTCTGATCGGTGGACACGAGACATCAGTTTGATATATGCATGGGAAGAACGAATCAAACGATTAACTAACTACGATTAGGAAGAGCAGTGTGTTGTTTAGTTTTTTGTTCATGTTTGTTTAGACGTAGTTGTTGTCTGTCCTTGCTCCGAGGAACAGGGTTATTGGATTTGTGCGGGGAAGATTCTAAAATGTGGTCCCATAGTTTTCTTCTTTATTAGGAAAGAAAAGATAAGTGCACTAACTCCTGTATGTTCAAATCAACCCATTGGATACAAGTTTATGCATCACCTACCTAATCGTAGGATGCTAATCAGTTGGTTCAAACACGTTAAATAGGGTGAGTCTTTAATTGAGTTGACTTTGGATGGGTGAAAACGGGTTAGAATAGTGAACATGTTAGGTTGGGTTACCATATAAAAAGAGTTAGATTGGGATAGGGTGGGTTTAGAAATTTCGAATTGAGATCGGGTTGTGAACGGATTCACCCCGTGGTGTGACATGGATTTGAATTACCATACTCGGTTATAGGTTCCTATAAAAGCATTTGAGAACCATTTGTGTACATATATGTGTGTTAATTTGCACAAAGTAGCTCTTTTACACGCAGAATCATTCGCAACAAATTTCAATCGACTTCGTAAAATTTTTGTACTGTGAACGCAAGATTGAAATTCCAAATACCGAAGTTTTACGAAAGCTTGCTATAAAAGCATATGACGCCCACGTGTACGTCTAGCTTTGCCAATTTGTATAAAGTAGCTCTCCTACACGCAGAATTATTTGCAACAAATTTCAATTGATTTTCTAAAACTTTTGTAGTGTGAACACGAGGTTGAAATTCTAAACACCGAAGTTTTACGAAAACTTGCTACAAAAATATGTGGGGCTATGTGTATGTCTAGCCCAATTTGTACAGAGTAGCTCTCCTATACGCAGAATCATTTGCAACAAATTTTAATTGATTTTGTAAAACTTTTGTAGCGTGAATGCGAAGTTAAAATTCTAAATACCGAAATTTTACAAAAACTTGATATAAAAATATGTGGGGGCCATGTGTATGCCTAGCCCTACCAATTTGCAGAGAGTAGCTCTCCTACATGCAGAATCATTTGCGACAAATTTTAATCGATTTTATAAAACTTTTGTAGTGTGAACGCGAGGTTGAAATTCTAAATACCAAAGTTTTACAAAACTTTCTATAAAAGCACGCGGGGCCACGTGTACACCTAGCCCTACCAATTTGCACAGAGTAGCTCCCCTACATGCAGAATCATTTGCAATAAATTTTAATCGATTTTATAAAACTTTTGCAATGGGTTCGGGTTGGGTTGGGTTTAAGTGGAAGGTGGTTTGGGTTGGATTGGGTTTAAGTAGAAGGTGGTTTGGGTTGGGTGGGGTTATGAAAAATCTTTTGTGGGTTGAGTTAGGGTGGGAAATTGGCTTTGTCTCATATGGGTTGGGTTGGTTTTGGGTTGGGTTTTAACCCATTAGCAGGCCTACCTATTTGACTGAACATACCAATGGACAATACAATTAAATACATCAATTTGATGTCTACTCCTTAACCATGTTGTAACTAGTAATTAAAGGATCTTATGCTGCACTGCTTAGTTTATTGATGCCATTTTAGAAATTTGAAGTATACAAGCAAGTGATGGATTATTTGCATTCAGAAAAGGGTTTGTAAGGTTACTAAAATTTTCTTAAGCATAAGTCATATTTTTTATCCAATTATATGATACATCAATCTCTACACAAAATCCAATGGTCATAAAAATAGAATTAAACTCAAGCAAATAATAGGTGACTTAGAAATAGCAAATCCTTTTGGAAAATTCTACTCCCTTTGATCATAGAAGAAAGTTATTTTGGACAACGATGCAGTTCCTAAATACAACTTTGACCATGCATTTTTATTGTCATATATGAATAAAACCTAATAAAATTATTATGTCATGAAAGTACTTTTCGAGACATATCTGCATGTATCATTTTCAAGTGTCCAATTTAAGGGCCTGTTTGGTTTATATATAATTTACTGTCAAACTTGCACAAGGTTAGGTCATCAAATTTGGAGCCACACTTTGGCTAGCAAAAGAGAATCTTGCCACACTTGTTTTAGTCATTGGTGAGTGGGACCCAAGTGGCTGAAAAGAAATCTTGCCAAAGATGTGCCTACAAACCAAATGGGTGCCTAGCTCAGTCAAACTTACCTAACTTGGAGTGTGGCATGGTGTGGCAAGGTTTGGCTATAACCAAAGTAGGCCCTATACTCACAAAGATATCCATAGCCAAAGTTTAGAACGCTTGATTGTGTCTTTCCTGAAACAACTTCTTGTTGTGACTAGAGGGAGTATCCATAGACCCTCTCCATGGATGACAAGATGTGTAAATTAAAGTGCTAAGGAAAATATAAGTTGTTATAAAATCTCATCAAAAGTTTAAAAAATAATGATGTCAACATAGTTAGACCTAAATAAATAAACATGGAACTGACTAGCATCTGGACGTACGATTTGGGTGATGACACCATACACATTTGACAACCCTTAGATATCGTAATGTAATTGCATCTTGTTTGTCGAAATCCCATACGTTTGGTAGAAAAAACAAACACTCACAACAAAAAACGACCCATAGGAGTATAGATGACCTCGTCCCTCTGGCATTGCCTCCCCTCAATCTAGGTCCAACCTTCAAATGGCTCACCTAATCCAAAGAAAATTGAGAATCCAGCACCAAATCATCCATCCATATGGTTCACTACAACAAATGTGATACTTCCCTTACGCAACAATAACTTTTAAAAGGGCAACAAAAATAAACAACCTTTGCAACAAAACAAAAGGTTTACTATAATATACACCCCACCAAAGACTAGGTGCAACAATTAGAAATCCCTATCAAAACATTTGAAATACCAAGTGCAACAAAAAACATTGACACAACAAATCCACAAATATATACAAACAAAAATGATCTCATACTAAAACAATAGAAAAGGGCATATTGCAACATAAAGAAAATACATGCAAAAACAACCAAGAAAAATTACTGCAATAAAAAAAAAATCAAAGAGGCACATAAGAAACTATAAGATTTGAGGGGAGGGGGGACTAACCTATGGTTGCAAGAGTTGAAATTAGTGGTAAAAATATAACTTCCATGTTGAGAGGAGGTGGCCAGTGACCTACAATGGTGAAACCATACCAACTTCAGCAACAATTGACGGTGGCATAGCGAAATAGACATTTCACATGGAGAGGGAAGGAGGGATCAGGGAGAGAGAGGCGGGAGAAGTGCGGTGCAGGTGCGCAGGCTCCTGTTAGTGAGCTCCACCCACCGTGAGCTTCGGTTATCAACAAGCCCGAGGAGGGAGGACCAAGAAGATGAATGCCTATGTGGTGGGGAGGTGTCAATGTTGTTTTGGATAAGTTTCTATGGTGTCTGGGCCATGGGCAAATGCTCCCAACAATAGCTAGTAAAAGGTCAAGGCCTGTAGTTGAAGCTAGTGTTCGATTGTTCTCCGTGCTATTAGACGCACAATCAGGAGCATTATCCAATAAACATTAATATTCAATTTTTTGAGCTATAAAATAGAGCCTTGCATTTTATATTTTAGCCCTCACAACGTCCACACTCATGACCTTAGGGCCTGTTTGGTACAAGTTATGCTTCTAGCTTATTAGTGGGATGTAGAGGAGCCGAGCCAAATACCCCTAGCTAAAAAAAATGAATTCTCAGAGCAACTAGGGTCATAGTATAAATTTTACAAGAAACTCAGAGCTACCCAAGTGTGGATTCTGATGGGGGAGCTGCACCACCTTAATTAACACTTCCTTAGAAACTATAGAAAAATGCCCTCATTGTGCCATCAATATATCCCTTCCTCCCTGCACCTATGCTGTACCACTTTGATCATTTTCACTCTTGGCACAAGGGGATTGGAGCACGGGTGACTGCAGTGAACTCGAGCAAGGGAGCGAACTTCGATGGCCACAATGAACTTTGGCAACCACGAAGACATCGATGACCTCCCTGAACTTCTCTCCTCTCATTAAGCTTAGCATCTACTGCCACCCTTAACCCTATCTACTCCCCTAACCTAAACCCTAATCACCACCGCCCCTCAACTCTTACCCCCATCGTGGCCCTTGTCCTCCACCACCGCTGATGAAGACATCACTTCCATGCATACAACCAACATTCCTCATAACAGATCTGAACATATGCACTTGCAAGGTTGTAGGATTAAGGATAACCGACTAAAGGGGGTGAATAGGAGGTTCTAAAATTTTCTCACCTTAAACACAAATTATGACAAGTGATTACTAGGCAAGAATACTAATTAATCTCAACCTACTCAATTATAGTAATCCTAAGGCACCACAAAGAATAATGTTTGCAATTAAATTTCTAGCACAAGAGAATATGACAATATTGACAATTCCAAAGCTATGAATGTAAATACAAAAGTAATGATCAAGAAATAACCACAAGCAGACACAAAAAGTTTTTCTCGTGGTATCAAAGACTTGCCGGTCTTCACTAGTCCATGTTGAGGAAAGCACAAGCACACTCGGAGTCCTCTTCATCCTCGGATTCTTCACTTGATATTGCCTTGGCTTTGAAGGCGATGGTCTTCTTGCCTTTGGAGGAGGATTGCTCCAAAAGCTCCTCTTTGTCCTTCTTGTACAATTCATTGGTAATGAGATTACTCAAGAGTTGTGTTGGAGTCATTCTTGCCAACTCTGGAGAGTTGAGGAAGAGAGTCACCAACATCTCATATTTCTCCAGCAACTCGCCTAAGCATTTTTCTTACAACATCAATATCAGTTAGTAACGTGCCAAGGCCTTTGAGCTCACTAACAATGTTGTTTAAGCGAGAATATATCTCATTTATGCTTTCATGTGACAATATTGTAAATATCTCGTATTTAATCCGAAGCCTATGCAATTTGGCTTCTTTAACCGTGAATGTTCCCTCATGAATTTTTGAGATGGTGGTTCAAATATCATGAGCAGTTTCTAGATTGCTCACTCTATTGAACTCATCTGCATTTAAAGTGCTGAACAAAGCATTCATAACTGGAGCATCTAAATGAGCATTGCGCCCGTCTTGATCCATGGGGTGTAGTAGATCAAGAGGTTTGACATAACCCTCTTTTACAATTTTCCATATGCTTGGACATTCTAGTATTCTTAAGGAACCACAAGGAATAATGTTTACAATTAAACTTCTAGCATAAGAGAATATGACAATATTGACAATTACAAAGTTATGAATGTAAATACAAAAGTAATGATCAAGAAATAACCACAAGTAGACACAAGAGGTTTTTCCTGTGGTATCGAAGGCTTGCTAGTCTTCACTAGTCCACGTTGAGGAAAGTCCAAGCACACATGGATCGGCTCCACGAATTAAGCCTCAGCTCCTCAATTCACTATTGGTTACTCTTGCTCCTCTGAAGATGGTGAGCACCGAACCACTCACAATTTTGCTCAGGCCTCTTCACAAGCTTCTTGAAGAGATCACCTTGAGATCAATCACTAGGCCGTCTAGATGTCAAGAGTAAAGATCAGCGGCTAAAGTGCCGAATCAATCAAGAGTGTCGCTCAACAACTAGCCATTGAAATTCGGCGCGGAACTACCACCGTTGTAATCGTGATACTACGTAGTACCAGTTCCACAGAGTGTTAGACATTGAAATTCGGCGCGGAACTACCACCGTTGTAATCGTGATACTACCGTAGTCTGGTAGTTCCAATTTCTGGTATGGTACTACTGTTTTCTTCGAGACCCAAAAATGGTGCTTTCAAAAAACGTACCGTACGAAAAATTCAGACCTACCACTATCCGGTAGTTCCGGTCCCCAGTAGTTTTGCTGTGTAAAAATCAGAACTACCGATTTCAAAATGGATAAGTTTTGAAATGGACACTCTCTAGAAAAAACATACCACCCAGAAGGGCCGGTACTACCACCTTCGGTAGTTTCGTTGTGTAAGTCCCGGAACTACCACGGTCCGGTAGTTTTGCTGTGTAAAAACCGAAACTACTGATACCCAAATGGTTAAGTTTTGAAGAGGGTGCTCTATGGAAAAAACGCACCGCTCTGGGAGGCCAAAACTACCGGAGTCTGGTAGTTCCGCATTTTATATGGTGGTACTACCGATTTTTCTAACAGAGCACCAATTGCTTTGGATTTCAAATGTAAATGCATGTATGATCCTAGATTGATTCAAATGGCTTAAGAACATGCTTTCAAGCTACTTTCTATTATCTCTCTTAATAGTACGATATTTAACCTATAATTTGGTCTTCCGATATTTCTCATAAGATCGGTAAAAATCAAGAAGGAGATCCTAGACTACTTGTACCTTTGTCTTGTACCATATTGACTCTTTGTTGAACCTTAGCATGCAATTGTTTGTCATCATAAACCATATTGAGAATTAAACCTATTAAATCACTTGACAACCATATTAGTCTCATATTCATATTGTGTCATTAATTACCAAAACAACTTTTAGGGCCTAGATGCTTTCAATTTCCCCCTTTTTGGTAATTGATGACAACACAATCAAGATTTGAGAAAAATTAAAATTTGAATATACCCCTTGTATGAAACAAGTTGTACATCCTTATTGACTTTGAAGGTCAAATCATAATTTTGCAATAAGCTCAATAGAGTTTAGAGAATTATTTGCTTCTAGAGTCAAGACAAACTCCCCCTAAACAGGTGCATGGAAATTAAGAGAGTTTTGATGAGCACTTTATATGAATTTTTGAAAATTTTGATGAAGTTCCTTTGCAAATTGAATTTTTTGCAGGACAATAGTCATAGCAATTCAATAAGAGATAATTTCCACAAATTCATAAGCATTAGAGACAATAACATTAGAACAGGAAGGACTACCATTTAGTTCATTACACCATAAAAGATAGTAGCAAAAAATAACAACCATAATAACCAAAGTTCATTACACCCATAGTTCATTACATCATAATAGTAATAATGATAGATAATAATAGAAGATGGGGAGGCTTTGTCTTGAGAGCTTCTTGATTTCTTCTCCCACTTGTTTACTTCTCCCTCTTTGGAATCAAAATACCAAAAAGGAGGATTAGTCTTGAGGGTCAAAAGGGGAGGCTTGGCAACAGCGACGGTGACGATGATCATAGACATGAGGTGGGGAGCGGTTTCTAGCCTGCTCAAGAGTGGTCAAACGGCTCCCGAGAGTGGAAAAAGAGGCTGTCAACTTTGAGAAAGAGGTCGTCAGGGAAGTGAGCTGTCCTTCCACTCTAAGAATTGCCGAGTAGATCTGAGAGTTAGGGACGTCATCTTTCCTTTGTTCTGCAGGAGCATCTTGTGGGTGAGCTCTAGGTTGAGGGGGAACCGGAATGGGAGGACCCTCTCTTGGCTTGTATGCTTTGTGAGCTGAGCCTAGGCCACCTCTGTACCCAGTCTTGCTAAAGATCAATGCCATAATGTAGGGAGCATAGTTGATCCTTTTGACTCTGTCATTTTTAGAAGAGTTAATCTCCCTAACAATCAGATCAATCACATCAAAATTCTGGCCAGTCATGACATAATGAATCTTTAGAAGAGTTAATCTCCCTAACAATCAGATCAATCGCATCAAAATTCTGGCCAGTCATGACATAATGAATCAAGTTCCAAGCATGGCCACGGATAGCATCAAAGTTCCCACTCTTGGGAAGGATGATGTGATTGATAATTCTATTCACTAGACTAGGGATGGGGAGAAGACCTCCAATCTTGCCTGGCACATACCTCACATTTTGATCATAATATTCTGTGTAGGTGGAAAGAGGTAGAACAGGCTTGGAATAGACCTTCTCATAAGCACTGGACTTAGTGTGAAGTGCTAGCTCAAAATCATGCTTAGTTGCACTCAAGGGCTGATGTTTGGTCATCCAGGCAATGTGCTCAAAGTTCGGAGAGATGTACACGGTGGTATAGAATTGGCGAATGATCTCATCATCGTAGTTGGATTACATTGCCACCAGATTGTGTATGCCAGCTTGCCGGAATAGGTGGTAAGCGCCGCCATACTTGTCAATTTGAGCTATATGATCCCAATTCACATATTTATGGTTCACAAAAGGCTTGGTAGGACCATAAATCTGTTCATAGACTTGTTCTTGGAATCTTGTGTGGAACTTGGGATTGTTGGAATTTTGTGGGAGCGCATACTGACTCCTCTACCTCAAGATAGCATAATCATCGCTAGATATCTTGGTGAGATCAATATGAGGCTCTTCTGGCTCTGGCATTTCCTCATCAGAGGACTCATAGGCTTGACTCTCTTGGTGTTCAGATTCTGTCTCGGAGTCTGATGCTATTCTTTTGCCTCTATCTTCTCCAAACCTGTGAGCAGATCCAGAGGACTCTGAGCTGGCTGTAGGAGTGGAGGAAGGTTGACTCGCAGCTGGAGAGGATTGGTCGAGAGTTGAGCTTCCCCTTGCATATTGCTTGCGACTAGCATACCTTGTTTTCGGCATCTTTAAAATAGGAGGGAAGTATACTAGGAATAAGGTGAGGAACAATGTTGATAGGTTTTAGAAAAGAATGAAATGAAATAGCTATTTTGTCAGGAAATTGGAATTACCGCCGTACAAAGTGTGGTACTACCGGGGTGCAGTAGTACTGCCGTGCAATCTATGGTATTACCGTGGTATGGTAGTACCGTGCTTCGAGCGCGGTTGTTCCGATTTTCCTGAGTCAGTTTCTAGGGTAAATAGGGTATGATTTTTCTGGTGTTTTTCTTGGATTGAATCCATGGAATAGATGAGTAATCATCACTAGACACCATATACACTAATCTACCCAAGAGAAACTTCGCTAAATCATTCGCATTACGATTTAAACCTAGGAATAAATAAGAGTTCAAGAATAAGGTAAAAATGGGGATTTTGATCTCATTTACCTTGAGAGATGGAGGAGTTGAACCCTAGGGAGTCGCAAATGCACCAAAAAAATGGAGAAATCTTCGTCGGATTTGGAGATCGAGAGAGGAGAATTGGGGGTTTCTTTAGAGGACAGAGAAACGGACGGGTACGGAATGCTTCGGTTGTTCCGCGTGTATGGGTATATATATATAAGGGAGGTTCCTGGTAGTTAATGTGCAAAACCCCCAAAAGCGGTAGTTCCGCAAATAACATGCCGGTAGTTCCGGAGTGCGGAGGTACCTCATTTTACATGTTGGTAGTACCGCAAAATTTACGCCGGTAGTTCCGATTTTTCTAGAACTTTTCGGAGTTGGATTTTAAAGAGGAAATCATGCAAATGATCCTTAGTTTTGCACTCAAATAAAATCATTCAGGATCATTATGGATTAGAGATGTTAGGGAAATCCTTTGAACATAGATTTTATGAAAATTACACATTTTACATAAATAAGAAGAAAAAGCTTACAAAAATAGCTTCAACTAGCTCCAAATAAACAAGAGAGCATGAGGCATGAGTTCAAGCAATATTTGAGTAGTCTATGATATTTAATTCATTTCTCAATTTGCAAAAATGACTCTTATCTAATGGTTTGGTGAAAATGTCTGCTAATTGGTCTTCGGTCCAGATGTGGCTAATTTGGATATCTCCTTTGCTCATATAATCTCTCAAGAAATGGTGTCTTATATCTATATGCTTGGTTCTTGAGCGTTGGACCGGATTATTTGTTATTTTCACCGCACTATGTTTATCACATAAAAGAGACATTTTATCAAATTTGATTCCATAATCTATCAATGTTTGCCTCATCCAAATTAATTGAGCACAACAACTACCCACGAAGACATATTCGGCTTCGGCGGTGGAAAGTGCTATGGAATTTTGTTTCTTAGAGGACCAAGATACTAAGGATCTTCTAATAGTTGACAAGTGCCCGATGTGCTATTTCTATCTACTTTGCAACCCACATAATCGAAATCCAAATATCCAATTAAATCAAGTTTAGCACCTTTAGGATACCACAAGCCTATGTTAGAGGAATGCTTAAATATTTTAGAATTTTCTTTACTGCCGTTAAATGGCTTTTTTTGGAGAAGCTTAAAATCTTGCACACATGCAAACACTAAACATGATATCAGGCCTAGATGTGTTAAGATAAAGCAAGCTGCCAATCATAGATATATAAAGCTTTAAATCTACAGGTTTACCTTCTTCATTTAAATCAAGATGCCCATTAGTTGCCATGGGAGTCTTGATAGATTTTGCATCATCTATGTCAAACTTCTTAAATAAGTTTTTTACATACTTGGTTTGGGTTATGAAGGTTCCATGCTTGAGTTGCTTGATTTGTAGTCTAAGAAAATAACTCAACTCACCTATTATAGACATCTCAAATTCCCTAGACATCAAATCACCAAACTCTTTGCAAAAATCATAGTTAGTAGAACCAAATATAATATCATCCACATAAATTTGACACACAAAGAAATCATCATCAATATTTTTTGTGAATAATGTTGTGTCAGCCTTCCCAATTTAGAATCCCTTTGAAAGTAGAAAATCTTAAAGCCGCTCATACCATACTTTAGGAGCTTGTTTGAGACCATATAGCGCTTTTGAGAGTTTATACACATGATTAGGATTTTTAAGATCTTCAAAACCGGGAGGTTGTTCAATATATACAAGTTCCGATATTTTGCCATTTAAAAAAACACTTTTAACATCCATGTGAAATAGCTTAATATTAAAACTTGAAGCAAAGGCAAGTAATATACGACTTGACTCAAGTCTAGCTACGGAGCAAATGTTTCATCATAATCTAATATCTCAACTTGAGTATAACCTTGAGCAACTAACCTTGTCTTATTTCTTACCACAATTCCATTTTCGTCTTATTTATTCCAAAAGACCCATTTTGTGCCAATTACATTATACTCCTTGGGTCTTTCCACCAGTGTTCAAACATCATTTTGGGCGAAGTTGTTTAGTTCTTTATGCAATGCATTCACCCAATCCGGATCTCTTAAAGTATCATCTATAATTTTTAGCTCAAGAGAAGAAACAAACGAATAATGCTCACAAAATGAAGCTACTCTAGATCTAGTTTGAACACCCTTACTCATATCATCCAAGATTTGGTCCATTGGATGATCCTTGGTAATGGCATTGTGGATCTTTGGTGGTAGATGTAGTTCTTCTTTGTCTTCCACATCGATTCCTTGGATATTGCTAGTTGCATTAGATGTGGGAGCTTCAACTTGCCTTGATGAAGGACATCCACTTGTGTCCTCCTTAGATTTGATGTCACCAATTTGCATATTCACCATTGCACGCCTTAATCCTTCATTACCTACATCATCCATATTTTCTTGCTTTTCTTGAGAGCCATTAGTTTTATCAAATTGAACATCACAAGATTTTTCAACTAAGCCAGAATTTTTGTTAAAGACTCTATAACTTTACTATTTGAAGAATAACCTAGCAATAATCTTTCATCACATCGACTTTAAAATTTTTAGAGCCGAACACCCTTTCTTAAGATATAACATTTGCATCCAAATACTCTAAACTATGAGACGTTCAGCTTTCTTCCAATGAGAAGCTCATAGGAAGTCTTCTTCAAAAGGCGGTGCAAATAAAGACGATTTATGGTATAACAAACGGTGTTAATTGCTTCCGCCCAAAAACTATCGGAAGTATTATATTCAATAAGCATTTTCCTAAGCATTTCAATTAATGTATGTTTTTCCTCTATACAACTCTATTTTGTTCGGAGCGTAGATAGTGGCAAGCTCATGCTTTATTCCAAATTCATCACAAAAATCTTCAATTTTAGTGTTTTTGAACTCGGAACCATTATCACTATGAATTTTTCTTTATTTTGAAATCAAATTCATTTTGAGCTCTTTTTGCAAAACTTTTGAAAATCCCGAAGACTTCACCCTTATCACTTAAGAAGAATACCCATGTATATCTAGAGTAATCATTCACAATGACTAAACAATAGCTATTGCCTCTAATACTTTTATAGGTTGTTGGCCCAAATAAATCCATATGCAAGAGCTCCAATGGCCTAGAACTTGACATAATACTTTTGGAAGGATAAGAATTTGCAACTTGCTTCCCAGTTTGGCAAGCAATACACAATCTATTTTTCTCAAACTTCACATCTTTCAAGCCAACCACTAAGTTATGTTTGAAAAGTTTTTTGAGTTGAATCATGTCTACATGGCCTAGCCTTCTATGCCATAATCAACCCAAAGAAGTTTTTGCCATTAAACATGTTTTCAAACATGAATCACTTGAGAAGAAATCAACTAAATAAAGGTTTCCAAATCTAAAACCTTTGAAAAGAAGTTCATTTTCCTTTTCTCTTGAAATGGTTACATCAACTTTAGACAACGGATAACAAATTAAAATTTAATGTTTCTACTAGAGATACATTAGAAATAGAAAGATCATTTGAGATAGCAATTTTACTCAAACCTAATACTTTCACTTTCAAATATGGTGAACATCTTCTGGTCTCTGGTCATGTGTTGAGTATATCCACTATCAAGCACCCAATGCCTTTCACCAGTCTTGTAGTTCACCTACAAAAGAAAATCAAGTTCTTTTAGGTACCCAAACTTGTTTAGATTCTTGGAGGTTAGTTACTAAGGCTTTGGGCATCCACATAGCGTTCGTTTTGGCATCTAGAATTGAAGTGCCAACAAATTTTACAACAATACTACCACTATTGGATTTCTTAAGCAAAGAACAAGAATCATATAATCCAACAAAAGGACTTTTACTTTCTTGGCAAAACTTGCCATTTGGCCTAACAAACTTTGTGACCTCATTTGTTGGTTTCTTATCTTTCTTGGGTACATACCCAAATCACTCCTTATTAAATGAGTATCTTTGTTCACTAAATAGTTTGTCAAGGGTGGCCTTACCCTTGAAGCATCTTTTCAAACTTTTGTTGAGTTGAGATACTTGTTCCTTTAATTTATTATTCTCAACAATAAGTTTCTCATTACATTCTTTAGCACTATCATCAATGTTTGAATTACATGGCATAGTAAATAAGCCATCATGTGATGTAGAAATGTTAATTTTAGTAATCTCTACACTAGACAAATCATTTTGAATATCACAACTAATACCAATGCTAGTGCAAGACTTGCTTGATTTTTCTTGAAGAAGTAAGTCATGAGCTTCCTTTAGCTTCTCATACGAATCCTTCAGAGAGAGATGTTCTCTCCTTAGGTCCTTTAATTTTGACTTCTCTTTTTCAATAAATTCATTTAATTCAATTAACATATCCATAAGTTCATCATAGGAAGTCTCATCATCATCAATAGATTTTACCTTTTCTTTCTTTGCCATAAGGCATGATGGAGTTGAGAAGAGTGATGGAGCTTTCTTGATTGTAATGCCAACGAGTCCCTTCTTCGTAGGAGACTCTTCTTCATCGGAGTCGGAATCCGTGAATTCTTCATCGGAGTTCCACTCTCTAATGTGGGCTTCATTTTTCCTGTCTTTATGAAGATTTTTGAAAAGCTTCATCTTGTGGTTGAAGTTCTTCTTCTTAGATGACTTGCCCTTGTCATCCTTATCTGTGGGGCAATGAGAGGTGATATGCCCCTTCTCATCACACTCATAGCAACGAATATTGCTATAGCGCTTGTTGTTATTGTAGGAGCACCCCTTTTTTGCCTATTCCTTGATTGGTGCTTTGGTATGGACGTCTCCTCATAAATTTCTTCATCTTTCTCACAAGGAGAGCCATCTCCTCTTCGAATCCTCTTCATCCTCGGATTCTTCACTTGATATTTCCTTGGTTTTGAAGGTGGTGATCTTCTTGCTTTTGGAGGAGGATTGCTCCAAAAGCTTCTCTTTGTCCTTTTTGTACAATTCATTGGTAATGAGATTACTCAAGATTTATGTTGGAGCCATTCTTGCCAACTCTGGAGAGTTGAGGAAGAGAGTCACCAATATCTCATATTTCTCTAGCAACTCCCTAAGCATTTTTCTTACAACATCAATATCAGTTAGTGATGTGCCAAGGTCTTTGAGCTCACTAACAATGTTGTTTAAGTGAGAATATATCTCATTTATGCTTTCATGTGACAACATTGTAAATATCTCTTATTTGATCTGAAGCCTATGCAATTTGGCTTCTTTAACCGCGGATGTTTCCTCATGGATTTCAAAGAGGGTGGTTCAAATATCATGAGCAGTTTCTAGGTTGCTCACTCTATTGGACTCATCCGTGTTTAAAGCGCTGAATAAAGCATTCATAGCTTAAGCATCTAAATAAGCATTATGCCCGTCTTATTTATGGGGTGTAGTAGATCAAGAGGTATGACATAACCCTCATTTACAATTAAACTTGTAGCATAAGAGAATATGACAATATTGACAATTACAAAGCTATGAATGTAAATACAAAAGTAATGATCAAGAAATAACCACAAGTAGACACAACAAGTTTTTTCCGTGGTATCGAAGACTTGCCGGTCTTCACTAGTCCACGTTGAGAAAAGCCCAAGCACACTTGGATCGGCTCCATGAATTAAGCCTCAGCTCCTCAATCCACTATTGGTTGCTCTTGCTCCTCTCCGGAGATGGTGAGTACCGAACCACTCACAAATTTGCTCAGGCCTCTTCACAAGCTTCTTGAAGAAATCACCTTGCATCAACCACTAGGCCGTCTAGATGCCGGCAAGCACCAAGAGTAAAAGATCACGCTTGGCTTGACGGCTATCAAGTGCCAAGAATCAATCTAATGAATGTATGCACTTGAAATGGCTCAACAATCTCAAATGAAAGGAGTGAATGCAAATGAGGTGTGAAGTGAATGCTCTAGGTTCAAGTATATTGCAATGGAGTTACTGTTACCGTAGAGGAGCTGGTGGGGAGGTATTTATACCCAAAACACACAAATATAGCCGTTGCAATAGATTATCTTGAAAAATCAGGGAAAGCGGTAGTACCACTGTACAATTTGCGGAACTACCACACTGTACTATAGCAACAGTAATGACTATTTTTAGAGTATCAGAACTAGCTGTTGAAATTCGGTGTGGAACTACCGCCATTGCAATCGCGGTACTACTGTAGTCTGGTAGTTTTGATTTCTGGTGTTGTACTACCATTTTCTTCGAGACCCAAAAATGGTGCTCTCTGTAAAAAGCGTACCGCACGAAAAATTCGGACCTACCACTGTTCGGTAGTTTCGGTCCGCGATAGTTCCGTCGTGTAAAAATCGGAACTACCGATTTCAAAATGGCTAAGTTCTGAAGTGGGCGCTCTTTGGAAAAAACTAACCGCCCAAAAGGGCCGGTACTACCACCTTCCGGTAGTTCGTCGTGTAAGTCCTGGAACTATCGCGGTTTGGTAGTTCCGTTGTGTAAAAACCGGAACTAACGATACCCAAATGGCTAAGTTTTGAAGAGGGTGCTCTCTGAAAAAAATGTACCGCTCTGGGAGGCCAGAACTACCGGAGTCTGGTAGTTCCGCATTTTATATAGTGGTACTACCGATTTTTCTGTTAGAGCACCAATTGCTTTGGATTTCAAATGTAAATGCATGCATGATCCTAGATTGATTCTAATGGCACAAGAACATACTTTCAAGCTACTTTCTATGATCCCTCTTAATAATACGGTATTTAACTTATAATCCGGTCTTTCGACATTTCGCCTAAGACCGGTAAAAATCAAGAAGGAGATCCTAGACTATACCATCTTGACTCTTTGTTGAACCTTAGCATGCAATTGTTTGTCATAATAAACCATATTGAGAATTAAACTTATTAAATCACTTGACAACCATATTAATCCCATATTCATATTATGTCATTAATTAGCAAAACAACTTTAGGGGCCTAGATGCTTTCAAAAGTCCAATCACAAGAGCTTGTACACATCAATTGAACTATCAGGTTTCTTCATTTCTAGGAGAGCATTTTGTTCCTAATAAGAATATGTTGCTACCTAATGCATGTGATATTTTTTAATCAGGAACATAGGAGCTAGTCATGATGGAAAGTATGTGTAATTCAATTCGGCTTTCAGAGACCGCATTGACTTCAAATGAGCATAACTTTCATATACGGACTCTGTTTGAGCTGCACGAGTATTTGATTGAAAGCTTATCTCGTCTTCTTTCCAACAAATCTAATCCCATCTCAAAACTCCTTTTGAGTTCACTGCAATATGCAAAATAGTTTACTACTATCTCTGATTCTGAAATGGACTGGTGTTGCACCACCTCAATTGACTAGTGGATTGATATAAGTGCAACTAGACATATCTGTGCTGATCGTTTGTGTTTCTATTCATGTCAGGGTGACGTTGGTGACTCCATCCTAATGGGAAATGATGCTACTGCTACAATACAAGGGATTGGCAAGGTCTGCCTGAAGCTCACTTCTAACAAGACACTCATCCTTGAATATATACTATTTCTGTCTATGATGTCCTGTAATCTTATTAGTGGGTCCATGCTTTGTAGGCAAGGAATAAAGCTTGTTTTTGAGTCTAATAAGGTCGTGTTCACCAAATTTAGTATTTTTGTGGGAAAAGGCTATGAAAGTGGAGGCATGTTTTGCTTATCCATTCTTAATTTTAATAATCCAAAAATTTTTAATGTTGTTCATTGCAATAAAGTTCATGATATTTGGCACTCTCGTTTATGTCATATTAATTTTGAAGCCATAGAGCGATTAAGCAAAATGAGTTTAATTTCAAGTTATAAGTAAGAGAAGGGTTCAAAGTGTAAAGTGTGTGTGCAAACAAAGTAGCATAGGAAACCTTTCCATAGTGTTGAGAGGCGAGGCACTTCTCTACTTGAGCTAATTTATTCTGATCTTTGTGAGATGAATGACATTTCAACTAAAGGTGGCAAGCATTATTTATATACTCTCATCGATGATGCGACTAAGTACTATTATGTCTATTTATTTAAGTTGAAAGATGAAGCACTAGAACATTTTAAAATATATAAGGCTAAAGAGGAAAATCAACTAAAAAAGAAAATCAAACGATTGAAATTGGACAGATGAGGTGAATACATCTCTAAGGAATTCTCCCAATTCTATAAAGAAGGTGGAATAGTTCATGAAATTACTCCACCATATTCTCCTCAATCAAATGGAGTAACCGAATGAAAGAACCAAACTCTTTGTGACTTGGTTAATACCATGCTACAAAGTACAGGTATGTCAGACTCATGGTGGAGTGAGGCAGTTCTCACAGCTAACTATGTTCTAAATAGGGTGCCTCTCTGCAATAGTGAAGAAACACCTTATGAAGGATGGAAGGGGAGAAAACCAAACATATCCTTTCTTCGCACTTGGGTCTGTCTTGCAAAAGTCCATGTGCCTTTGCCGAAGAAAATAAAACTTAGTCCCAAGACTGTTGATTGTGTCTTTCTAGGATATGCCCATCACAACACAGTGTACAGATTTCTAATGGTCAAATTTGAGATTAGTGATATCGCTAATAATGTCCTTATGGAATCTCGTGATGTGACTTTCTTTGATAATGTGTTTTCTTTGAGAGCAAATGAAGCCATTGTCCCTAATGGTTCTTATAAATACTCTATTTCTCCTAGTGTGGATGACACAACTCTAATTATAGTTGAGGAGGAGTAATAGACAGAGGACTGAAAAGTCTTTAGGCGATGACTTTGTCACCTACCTCATGGATCATGAATAACGTACCCTTTTAGAGGCATACACATCCCCAAATGTGGAATACTGGAAGGATGCAATCTGTAGCAAGATGAATTCCATCATAGCTAATTGAATTTAGGAGATTACTAATCTTCCAAATGGGTATAAGCCAGTGGGTTGCAAATGGATCTTTAAAAGAAATCAAAGACCCGATGGTACTATTGAAAAGTACAAGACACAGTTAGTGGCTAAGGGTTTCACGCAAAAGGAGGGTGAAGACTATTTTGATACATACTCGCCTGTGGCTCGACTACCACAATTCAACTACTTTTAGCACTAGCTGCTGCGTGTAAACTCCATGTACATCAAATGGATGTTAAGACTACTTTCTTAAATGGAGAGTTAGATGAAGAGATTTACATGCAACAGCCTGATGGTTTTGTAGCTATAGGGCAAGAGAGGAAAGTATGTCACTTGGTTAAATCCTTGTATGATTTAAAACAAGCTCCCAACCAATGGCATGAAAAATTTGATAATACGTTGACTTTGGTTGGCTTTTGTCTAATGAAGCCGATAAGTGCGTATATTATCGATTCAGTGGGAGTGAAGGTGTTATCCTCTGTCTTTATGTGGATTACATATTATTTTTTGGGACCAATATGGATGTAATCAATAAAACCAACTAGTTCCTCTCCCAGAACTTTGATATAAAAGATCTTGATGAAACTGATGTTATTCTAAATATCAAGCCATTAAAAGGTGAGAATGGAATTACTTTGATATAATCTCATTATGTGGACAAGATCTTGAACTGCTTTGGATTTATATATGCTAAGCCTGTAGCCACACCCTATTATCCAAATGTAAAGCTACATAAAAACACTGGACGTGGAAAAGACTACCTTAAATATTTACAAATAATTGGATCCTTGATGTATTCACAAATACAGTGCAACGAGGCCTGATATCTCATATGCTATGAGCAGATTGAGCCGATACATAGCTAATCCAAGAGGTAATCATTGGACAATACTAGAAAGGGTACTTAGGTATCTAAAAGGAACCAAGAATTGGGCTACGAGTGGTTATGTATTCACTCTACCAGGTGGGGCTGTTGCATGAAAGTCTTTGAAATAGACTATCCTTACACGGTCCACCATATAGGCTGAGCTAGTGGCACTTGCCTTAGCAGTAGTAGAGGCAGAATGGCTCAAAGAGCTTCTTTCCAGCTTACCATATTGGAAAAGCTAATACTAGCTATCTTAACCTACTGTGATAACTAAACCGTTCTAGTTAAGGTGAAGAGTAGAAAATACAATATGAAGTCCTCAAAATATATTAAGAAGCGACTTAAGTTAGCTTGGCATGCTAGTGAGACTGGTATAATCACTGCAGAATACATTTAGTCCAAAAGAAATCTAGCAGATCCTTTCACTAAAGAAATGGCGTGCAAGGCCATCCTTACAGCATCAAAGGGAATAAGGCTATATCCATTTGATGGTCTTGAATGGTGGTAACCTAACCTAGAAGAGCAGATATTCCGTGAACTAGGCTCTAGGAAAACAAACTATAAAAGACTGAGAGTACACCTTAGAGCTCATGAGCTGCAGTACTCTAAACTATATGGCAGATTGAGCAATAAGCTCTTAATGAATTCGATGTCTTACATGGCAACGGGAATTGTCCTACAGATTTCCCTGGAGAATTCACCTAAGTAAGTATGGTCGTGGGGTCGCGATCAAAAGAAGGCCTATGCATACTTTCTTAAATACTTGTGAAAAGATGCGGAAACATGACTGTAACGTTCCAACCCGAGAAGTGTGGTAAAATTGCCCAGTACAGTGCGGCATAAGTGAAAGCTCTCATAGCAAGGCATTGGATCAAGGCTTAGTCCTCCTTTGTCTGTGCAAAGTCGTAATTTTTGTTGCTAGGCATTGGGTTCAAACTCGAATGGTACCCTTGTCAATCAACTGTATGTCGAACATATGACTTTTAGGGAGTTGGTTAAATGAGAAGAAAAAGGAAAAACCAGGTGGGGCCCACTACTAAGAGGAGGGAGAGGAAGGTTAAAGGCACTGGGCCTTGACTTCGTCATGCATTAGGGATCTGGTCGATCCCCTTGTGCTGACTTCTTCTCACCTGACTCTAGGTAGAATCGACGATGCACCGGCTCCTTCTGATCTCCTCACCTCCTAGGAGGATGAGGCACTTGGGGCGTTGGGCGACGTCGTTTCCTCCTCCTCCCGAGGCCCTACTGCCTTTCCCCTTTAAAAACCAGATGAGCAAGCTGGCTTTGGGCAGAGAAATCAAAGGTGAGTCCACCAGTAGATCCAAAGGTTTATATTGGTGATTTGATTCGCTACTGGTTTGGAGGCTTTGGGGGCTAGTGCGCTCGCCGGGGCTTGCTGTTCTTGATTTCGCTGTGCTTGAGGGTAGTCGCTATTCTTGTGTGCTACTTGCAACCGCTTCTGGATTCTAAGGGGATTAGCATTTCCATGTGATACTTGTGTGTGTCTCTAGTTCATACTTCCGGTTGGTTCTTGTGCAGCAATACTAGCACTTCGGCTTTGGGATTTGTTGGGAGTATTCTGCTTGTTTGAGTCATCTGTTATTAATTTCTTACTTTAGTTCTGCTCTGAATCTTGCTGAGCTTATTTTTCTCAGCCATAGAACTGGTCATTACCTATTTTTGGTTCTGCCATAGACTGGCAAACTAGCACAATAGAGGTTATCACTTTAATCGATGATCTGTAGACTAGAGTTGCGAAGGCAAGTGTTTAGAACTTGAGCAACCCCTCATCTGAGAGTAAAGATATACAAAAGTATATGTGCATTATGCTGATCACAAATGCTCTTTTCTTATAGTTAGACATGTTGTCATGGTTCTGGTTAAATGATTTGAATTTATTATTCTTGTTGAGTAATAATTGTTTAGATTTCATACAATTTTCATGTCTTTGAATAATAGTTTTACCATTCATGTTTAAATAGAATTTATCCGAAAAATTTTCTAAAACTACTTAATTTCCAACGCTTCTAATCTACGTACTAGTAAGTTTTACCTTTCCCATTTTCTGTCCATAGTGATCTCCTCACTTTTCTATTGGCCACCGGCTACCCAGAGACTCATGAGGTGGATCTCCTATCATCATTTCCCGCTCTAGTGTTACCTGTTGTGGTGTTTGGCGCTTGTCGCCTTTTTCTTTTTTGTGGCTCGCTGCAGTCGTGACCACTGGCTTCGTCTACGTCAGCGGCAGCGGCCTGTGGCGATGAGCCCCCAACGCCTCTGCCCCCTCTGTATCTCCAAAATACCCTGGCTTCAAATCTTTTGGGCAGGGGTGGATCTGGGCCTCGGGCTAGGTAGGCTATAGCCCGAGGCCCAGCAAAACTTCTACTACTACCCCCATTAATATATCCTTAAAAATCTCACTCACCAATTTGACCCGAGGCCTACACACCCAAATTTCAGCCCACAAAGATCAAAGACGATGCACAAGCCACAAAACATCCACAAGCAAAACCCTAATCCACAAGCAAAACATCCGCCACGGCGGCGCTTGCCTGCGTTGCGCGCCTCCACCCGCCTTGCCTACGCTGCGCTGCCACGCGCGCCTCCACCGTAGGCAGGCCGCTCCATCGCGGCGGGCCTCTCGCGCCGAGGAGCGGGAGCTGGGGCCTCCGAGCCGGAGGAGGAGCGGGAGGAGGGGGAGGACCGGAGCCGGAGGAGGAGTGGGAGGAGGGAGGAGGAGCGGAGCCGGGAGGAGGAGGCGGGCCGCCGGGCCGGGAGGAGCGGGGCCGGGGAGGAGCGGGGCCGGGAGGAGGAGCCGGGGAGGAGGAGCGGGGGCCGCCGGGCCAGGGAGGAGGAGCGGGAGCCGGGGAGGAGGAGGAGTGGGGTGGGGGCCGGTGGGGGCTGAAGAGTGAAGACTGAGGAGGAGAAGGAGAGAAGAAACCAGCCGGCGGTGGAAATAAAGGTGTGGTGAGATTTTTTTATGTTTGTAAATTGCAATTGGATACACAAGATTATTTTATGTTATGTAATTAATGTTATATTTTTGTTATTTAGGAATTAACTAAAAGATGAGGATACAAATTACAAAATGAAGAGAAGTAAAACATTGTCATCGTATTTTCCAACACAAGAAACACAGTCAAACAGACAATCCAACTCGAACCAATCTCCAGAAGCAGAAACATTAGGAACTGGGGCTAGTAACACTGGCAAAACATTCAGCTTAATCCAGATGATATTGTTGCCGATCCTGGGCTTCGAAAATCGATAGAGGAGCTGGATGTAAATATTAGAGATGCCGCTAGAAGAGAGTATTTGCAATTGGGACCATGCCAACCAATTGGGTATAAATTTCCATGGAGGGAACATGGAAGTCAAAAGAGGAGATTTCAAGAATCATGGTTCAAGAAGCATGATTGGTTGGAATATAGCATTGCTAAAGATGCAGCTTTTTGTTTTTATTGCTTTCTCTTTAAGCAACAAAGAGCTGAAAACTATGGTGTTGATGCTTTCACAAAAATAGGATTTAATTATTGGAAAAATAGAACTCAATCTTTTAATGAACATGTTGGCAAAGTCAATAGTGCTCATAACAAAGCAAGAAGACATTGCGAGGCTTTCAAAAATCAAAGGCAAGATGTGGGTTATGTGATGGCTGTTGCCACCAAAAAGGATGAGGAAGAATATAGAGCCCGTCTTACTATTATGTTAGCCATTTCAAAATTTCTTCTATTACAAGCCCTTGCTTTTCGTGGACATGATGAATCATCTAGCTCGAACAATAGGGGAAACTTCCTAGAAATGCTGAAATGGTATAAAGAGAGGGATGAGAAAGCTGCAAAATTGCTTGACAATTCTCCTGGGAACAATTTAATGATAGCACCACAAATACAAAAACAATTGTGTAAAGCGTGTGCAGAAGAGACCACCAAAGCCATTATTAATGATATTGGGGATGCATTTTTCGCCATACTTGTTGATGAGGCTCGAGATGCATCTATCAAGGAGCAAATGGCTGTGGTTTTGAGGTTAGTAGCTACATTTTATGCTCTTTCTATATTTGATAGTTTGAGTATGTTTAAAGTATATTAACAATGATTTCTTGTCCTATGCTTTCCTATGCAGATATGTCAATAATAAAGGGCAGATAATAGAGAGATTTCTTGGGGTTCAGCATGTTTCTGATACGACATCATCTTCATTAAAGACAGCTTTAGATGATATGTTTTGTAAACATGGTTTATCTATCTCTAAATTAGGGGACAGGGTTATGATGGAGCTTCAAATATGAGAGGACAATTCCATGGATTGTAAAGATGCATATTGGATGAAAATCCATATGCTTTTTATATACATTGCTTTGCACATCAGTTGCAATTAGTGGTTGTTTCTGTGGCTAAGTGTTGTTCTTCTGTCTTGGATTTCTTTAACTATATCACCTTGATTGTCAACACTATTAATGTTTCTTGTAACAGAAGAGATCAATTGGCACAAGATCACCACGATAAAATTGTGAATAAATTAGAGAATGGTGAAATTTTCCCAGGAAGAGAGAAAAACCAACAAACTAACCTTGCAAGGCTTGGTGATACTCGTTGGGGTTCACATCATAAAACATTATGTCGTCTTCTCTTCATGTGGGATTCAGTTCTAGAGGTATTAGAGAATTTGAGTGATGATGCCACTAATGCTACACAGAAAACCACAGCTTCGGGTTTGTTGGAAAAAATGGAGAGTTTTGAATTTATACTTATATTGCATCTTATGATCAGAATATTGGGCAAGTCTAATGATCTTTCACAATGCTTGCAAAAGAAAGATCAAAATATTATCCGTGCTGTAGGCTTGATTGAGACCACATTGCAGACAATTGAGGAAGTAAGAAATCATGGTTGGGATGAGCTTTTTGAAGAATCAAAGGCCTTTTGTCTCCAACATAATATCAATGTTCCGAATATGTCTGATAAAATACCGATTCGAGGTCGTTCAAGGGGTCGTGGTAGTCAAATGGTAACTTACTATGAGCATTTCCATCATGAAATATTCATTGTGGTGCATGATCAAATTATTGTTGAGTTGAATAATCGCTTGCGTAAAGATCTACTAAGTTATTAAGGTGCATTACTTGTCTTGATCCAAAAATTCTTTCGCCAACTTCGATGAGGACAAATTAATTGAACTTGCTAGAATGTATGCTGCTGACTTCTCTCAATATGACTGTGTAGTCATTAAGGACCAACTTCACACATTTGTTGTTGATGCAAGACGTGATCTATCTTTTGCAAATTGTACCGACATTGCAAATCTTGCTGTGAAGATGGTTGAGACTGACAGACATACAGTTTTTCCATTGGTATATCGTCTCATTGAATTGGCCTTGATTTTACCAGTAGCAACAGCAACTGTAGAAAGAACCTTCTCAGCTATGAACATCATTAAAACTGATTTACGAAACAAGATGAACGATGAGTGCATGAATCATAGTATGGTATGCTATATTGAGCGAGATGTGTTTGCAAGTATTAAAGATGAGAAGATTTTAGAGCGTTTTTAAGGGATGAGGTCACGCAAGAAACAACTTTCTCGTGCAAGTGGTAAGTTAGTTCATTTAATATTCATGCTCTTTAATTTTATATTTATTTTATATATTATCTTTGTAGGTTGTGGTTCTTGTCCTAGTATTGATGAGGAAATGGTGGGCTAGCCGCTACATTCTCCATTTAGGATTTAAGGTACTTGATGTATCTTTCTTACGCTACATTTTGTATGATTTTATATGTTTTTTTTATCGTGATTTGTGTTGAAAACTTGAACTCTTCAGTATTGAGTGTTAAGTAAAATTTTTATATCAATTATACATTTATGGTATACTAGACTATTACTTAGTTCAAATTTAGTCCGGGGCGTGATCCAATCCTGAAGCTACCATTGCTTTTAGGTACTATTGTTTCTTTGGATCAAACTCATTTGGCCAGTCAGGGCCTCAAGAAACCTCTATCGAGGTCTCAAGCCGTTGTAAATCGAGCGCCAACATGCAACGGCGTCCTCACTCCTGCGGTTGTTTGAAGACAATGGAGGCAGCTTGGTGGGTCGCTTCGGCAAGCAGCAGACCACCGGAGCGCTTCGCTATGTGCTCTGATCTGCTATGTTCTCCCTCAACCTGTCTCCATGGTTGGAGCAAAAGAGGCCATCGTATTCTTCAATGGCTCTGCAGTACCAGAGCCATCCATGGTGTTGCCCTCAACTTCTCCGGCCGTCTCCTCAAGGCGCAAGCCCTTGGGCGATGCCCAGTGTTGCGCCCGCCGCTCAACCATGGCGAGGGGAAACTCTGCAGCGTGGCCGTCATGCGCACAACCTGCTCGACACGTGTTCTGGCCACACACCAATGGCATGGCAAAGTTGTAATTCATTTCATCTCTGTGTGAAAAGTTGTATTTCAGCTATGTACCCAGAACTATATTTAATAGGAATCTTAGGGTGGCCTTTCGAGGCCGTATTACCTTTAAAAAAATTGGCTTGCAAGACACTAACGTGATTGGACTTTAATTGCCTACTTATGTATTGCCATTTAAACCTTACGCCTAGCCATGTATGTTTTTCTACTATTATGTTGATATATTTTTTTTATTGTAATGCACAGATATTATATTTTATTGTCATTTGTCTCATTATGTTGGTGTGTTTTTATATTGTCATGCACATATGTCCTCATGGAAAAGTGATAATGAAGGAGTGGTAGCTCCAATAATGCCCCTACGGTAAGAGATGTCAAGCCACCTTGCTTCTCGTTCAATTATTGTGGAGAATTATCGCTTAACCTACTTGGATAAGAATGAGCCTAGTACTTTGCGTCTTAGTGGAACGAGTTAGGTAAGAGAAACTTTGACCACTCCACGGGAAAGCCACTGAATATTTTGTACGAATGATATCATCTTTCACAGTCCACAAGATATTTTGGTACAACTTGAGATCGATTGCCCATATATGATCAATTGAAGTATTAGCTCTTTTTTATACATATGTGGTGGCTGTCAATCTAACTGAAGAGTGCAGAATCATTTTAAGTATTCTGGTGAGACAATTAGTAGGAAGCTTGAGGAGGTTTTGCAGTTCATGGTTAGAATGTCTACATATTATGTGCAACCCAAGGATACTAACTTCTCTACTGTTCATACTAGAATTAGAAATGATAATAGGATGTTGCCACATTTCAAAGATTGTATTGAAGCTATCGATGGTACTCACATGTACTTCACATATGTATTCATTGGTCAGGCAGGGGGCTATGAATGATACTAGTCTACTATGTCATGCATTTGATGTAGATAGGGATATCTTTCCATATCCTTAAAAGGGTAATTTTCTTTGTTGCTATAATTTTTGAATTTATTTACTTGTAATACTCGTACAATAGATGTTGATAGAGATGATATTTCCATGCTATGCTACAGGGAAATATGATCTTGTCGATGCCGGTTATCTAAATAAGTTAGAGTACTTTGCGTCATGTAAGGGGCAAAAGTACCATGTTTTTGAATTTCGAGGAGGTACGGCTCCAAGTAGTGAGAAAGAGAAATTCAACCAATTGCACTTAAGTGGTCGCAATATCATTGAGAGGTCATTTGGTGTATGGAAAATGAAATGGAGAATTATTCTCAAGATACCGAACTTTCCTATATTCAAGCAAAAGATGATTGTCGCAGCAACCATGAGATTCCACAACTTCATATGTGATCATGCTTCGACGGATAAGCATTTATATATATTCGATTGGGATCCTGATTATATGCCCATAATACCATCGAGATATGCAAGATATGCCATTTCTCAGGATACATCGGATGCAACAATATCACAAACAAGTGATAGGTACATGGATAGATTCCATGATGACTTTGCAAGGGCAATTGCTAAATCTGGATGATGGATCACTGCTATAGAAATCATTATCACAGACGGTTCAAAAATGTCATCACAGATGATTTTTGAACCGTCTGAATTTTTGGGTCAGTGATAATCGAAGGTTATCACAGACGGTTTGTGAGCCGTCTATGATAAATACAATACATACGGTTTGTAATTACAACCGTCTGTGAAAAATATTATCAAAGACAGTTCTATATATAGAACCGTCTGTGATGTGCGAGTATCACAGACGGTTTATACTACAAACCGTCTGTGATAGTTCATTCTATACCTATTTTTTTTTGAATTAGCCCTGAGAAATATTAGCTATGTCGTTTGAAAACAAATAAATACGATAGCAAACATAGCAGAGAACATTCTATTTATATTACAATCCACCATTACAATATCACAAGATTACAATGCACCATTACAATATCACAAGTTTACAATCCACCATTACAATATCACAAGATTACAATCCACCATTACAATATCACAAGCTATATCTCTCGTCTCTGATGCAGCTCGGGTAGGCTTTCTTGGTGGCCGTCTCACTGTAAGTAGAAGAAACAATAGAGGGAGGAAGCCCTAAACGCCACAAATTAGCAACATAAAGTTACAGAATTAAATACTAGAAGAAACAATGGAGGGAGGAAGTCCTAAACGTCACAAAGTAGCAACACAAAGTTACAAAATCAAATACTACAAGAAATAATGGACCGAGCCCTAAACACAAAGAGGTCGATTGAGGAGGAGACATAAGGAGGCTGGAGAGATTTTGAGCGTATAAAGGGTAGGGGATGAGTTCAGGTGAGTATTTATAGGGAAGGGAGAGGTGGGACGATCTATGGGGTGTGGGTTGGTCGGTTTCTATTGGCTGGAATTGGGTTGGGGAGGATTGACAAGCCCAACGGTCAACAACTAATTTATCAAAGACGATTCTTACCAAGAACCATTTGTAACAGCATCACAGACTGTTCTTATTAAGAATCGTCTGTGATATTGGCTATATATATACCGATACAATATAAACAACTAGTCTCAAAGTATGAAATAGCAAAGTTTTGTATGGCTTATATATACTCATTTGAAAGGTTTCGATGAGATCTACAACTTTGCAGTTGAGACAAACTCCAAATTTCGAAGGGAAGATTAAAAATTTTTTCAAAAATAGAATTCAAAAACTTCCAATTTGAATTTAAGGCTACAAATGGCCGATTTTGGGGGTCTTCGAGGGTGACTAGCATAAGTTGGTTGTTTTTTTGGATCGGGCTCATCGTTATCTTTCTAATGAGTACAAGAACATCGAAAACGGATATCGTATGCAAAAGTTATGCCCGTTTTACTGAAGGTGTGTCAAAATAGAATCCTAGTCGAACTCAAGCGGGAAATTATAAAATTTTAGTGGTGTGTGAGGCGGAAAACATATCACAGACGGTTCTTAATAAGAACCATCTATGATAGTATCACAGACGGTTCTTATCAAGAACCATCTGTGATTACATTTAATATAGACGGTTTTTATGAACTGTCTGTGATGAGGCGTCTAATATAAACTTTTTTGTAGTAGTGGATGTAGTAGTTTTAATATTTTACGGTCTTTTGTTAGCACTCAATAATCATTGGAGCACTTCTATGTATTAGCACTTAATTATCTTTGGAATGCTTCTATGTTATGTTGCCATTCGGACTTTAGTACACAGCTAATTAATTAGTTTTTATTGTTATGATATGATTGTCTCATTTATGTACATTCATATGGTCTTAACAGATTGCAAAAATCAAATCAAAAATTTATATACAAATACAAAGGAGAGTAAGACACAAATGTAATTAAAGTATTTGTTGACATCCCTAGCACCCCAGTTATGGATGGCAACGGGGGGGTCGCAGGGGAAGCTTTCACGGCCCCGCCCCCCGCCAGCCCGCCCCCAGCCCCACCCCGTTAAGCCTCACGGGGGGAGGTGGCCCCTTATCCCCGTCCCCATGGGAACCCGACCCCCCACGGGGTCCTCGCGGGGGATAAAAAAGGAGCAAACAAACAAGAAGCAATCCAGAGTTTATACAATTACTGGGTTGTCTGGGTACTGGCAGAGAGCACAAACTCTTGTTTGTGCATTCACTAGAACTAGGTAGCAAGAAGCAATCTCCATATCAGTAATGTCCACTCTCCAGATCACACAACAGACACATACAAGCAAGAAGCACAAACAAGAGCACTAACAAGAGCACAAATAGACACATACAATCTCCAGATCCGCCGTCGCAGCTGCTAGATCCGCGGAATCCGCCGCCGCTAGTCCGCCGTTGCCTCCCACTTCACCGGCGCTGGATCCATCGCCGCCGCAGCTGGATCTACGGGATCTGTCGCCGCCGCTAGTCCGCTGTCGCCTCCTGTTTCACCGGCGTTCAACTTGGACGACGGCAGGCTGTTGATGAGGATCTGGAAGGCGACGATAATGACGGAGCCCATCGGGGCCCCGAGCGGGCCGATGCTGGTGGACGCGGTCACCGACTAGGGACGGGCGACGATGGGGGATGCCGGATGCGGGAACAGGAGCTGCGGGCGAATGGGGGATTTGGGGAAATGGGCAATTAGGGGGATTTGGGGGAACGGCCGAACGGGCAAATGGAATGGGCGATTACGTCGATTAGGGTTGGGAGTGAGGATGACATGGTGAGATGCCTTATATACTCTGAGTCTTGGGTCAACCCATCGTGGGTCGCCGCGGCCGGCCTGCAAGCTCATAATGACAAAGTCAATAATAGCTCGGGCCCCCATGGGCCCCCATGAGGCACGATGCCACCCGTCCCCGCCCCGACACAGTGTCGGGCCCCCGCCCTGTTAGCCCCATGGGGGGATAAATCACCCCGGCCCTGCCCCCCATGGGGATTTTGCCCGCGGGGCCCTGTCCCCGTGGGGGAAATTGCCACAACTGACCTTGGTCTCTCGTCATACCCTTCTTCCGAAGCAACTTCCATAGTACCCTAGCATGGTCTCCAGGATGCCATATCATATACAACGGTCAGTGAATGTATTTGGTAAAGCCAAACAAAAGTAGGGGTAATAGAGTGTTAAGAGCAAGGAAAGCAAGAACGCCAGTACTTATATTTTTCTCAAAGTCTTTTATAGTTTCGAAATTCAAGTGATCATACTGTTAGTCATTCTAACTAGGGTTTTGTACAATAGTTAGTATGGCTCTCATACCATATTTCATTGGGCCAGATTTGCAATCCAAACACTCCTATGATATTGGCAGTAGTCCTGGAAAAACCGCCCATAGTTGAACATTTCTACGCATCATTCCTATATATGGATAAGAGTAAAATGCGTGGAGGGTTAATAAGGTTATTCAGGTTGTTATCCAGGTCATTGAACTTTAAAAGTACACATCATGTCACTGATGTGATAAGTGGGGCCATTAATTCATCATAGTTTCTCACGTTGGTATATTTCATATGCATGACAAGACACGTAAGATCCAATGCTTTGAAATTTACACAAAAGCTCTCGAATATTATATTTTTCTTTTAACCATATCCCTACCCTTATCCTAATCTAGTCGAACCAGTCCAAATCTGTTCGCACCAATCACTCGAAGCCTTATCCTCTTCTTTCATCTGCATCTTCTTGTGATGAAACACTTGAGGCAGAAGCGGTGACAAAGTATGGCTTCATCCTTGTGGGACTCATCACGCTCTAGCTAATAAAGTAATGATGCATGAACCATGATCTCCTCTTACAGGTTGTTTGGGAATTGAACAAAAAGTAATGAGAAGGTATAGAATATGGTCTGCTTCAGGTAAGGGCACATGGGTAGGGTAAAATGAAAAAAATTCCATAGGAGTTTTCTGCAAATGTTTTGCTAACTGCTTTGAATCCTACGTGTCATGCCAAGTATACGAACTCTGTTAGCATGGGCAGTTAGGATGGACTAATGACCCACTAATATGAATAATATAAACATCAATTAAATCCATTATTATTTTATTTGGGTCCCTCATTTCCAAAGTATTTTCCTAAATTTTTTCAAAATTGTCTGAGCTTATTTTCTATTTTCTATGGCTTTATTTCCTTTTTGGTATATTCTAAAAATAGAAAATTAATTAAAAACTTAGAAGGCTTCGTGGCTGCATCCATTTTCTGTCCCTCTTTCCTAACTCTCCTTTGGGCCAAGGCCCATTTCCACGCCTGGCCCACTTCTCTCCCTCTCTCTGATCGCCTCACAAGCCAGCCCACCTCCTTGAAACCCTAGCCGTAATGGACCACACAGCAACCCAGCCTACGCCACTGCCACCACTCCTGAGCCTACTTGGCAATTGCCGCTGCCGCTACCTCGGGACCCACACCCCATGCAACATCTCAAAATTTGCTTTCTTTGAAAATTTAATTTTAAATTAATTATTTCAATTATCTAGATTTTAATTGGATTTTATGTGTAATCCTAAATGGTAATCTCAATAGCAATTCAAAATTCCCAAATTCAAATTCAATTTCCAAATCCAATCCAAAAATCTAAAAATATTCTCTTTCTTGGACCCGGCCCATTTTCTTAGCCGGCCCAAGCCCATTTCTTCATTTCTTTTTCCCTATTTCATTTTTCCTTCCTTCCTCTTTCTTTTTCTCTCCTCCTTTCTTTCTTGTTCTTCTTCTTTGTTCAACCGAACACAGCCATGGCACTTACGCCCGAGCCTAGCCAACCAAGGGTCGCTTCCCCACTTCATCTACACATGGAATCCATCCCAAATTACTCAATAAATCAATGCTTGTTTGTTCCTTGCCATTTATTTGCCCGTTTTCCATTTATTCTTAAGTTTCCTTGTTGGACGCTACAAACCGAAATTCATGTTGCCATTGAATCCTCGTCAGTTTCCCCTTCTCCCAGACCTTCAAATTGTGTTCCCATGATTGCCTTGCACCCCTTCAAACCTCCTCAAACTCCAGAGCACCGATGTGACCGACAACCCATCATTCCCAAGTTTGTTCGTCGCCCGACTCGCGTTTTGAGTACTCTAGTGATGTTCTTCGAATTCATTTCGTGTCACATTATATTCCTACATTGCCAATTTCACATTGGAATATTACAAATCTACCCCTTAGAAAGAATCCAATCCCGACAAAGGTGGTATTAGAGCCAATTTCACTATAGAATGTGGCCTAGTTAGTATGGCAAAGCCTTACGAACTTATATTTTATTAAAAAATTATTTAAAAATTTCTAAGCTTCCTTGTTATTGTTCTTTCTTACTTAGTATCTTGTTCTTGTCTTTATTTTAACCTGTTAAAAGTATTACTAATCTTTTCTCTTATTTCAACCTTGTAGATGTCTTTCATCGGTGCTTTCATCGCCAATCAGGGAGGTTTCTATGATGAGTTGTGGTTGATGCTTCAAGAGATGGCCCACACCAGTTGTCCTCATCTACATGGATTCAACCTTACCAAGGATGGTAAGAAGGTTTGGAGGGTGAAGCTAACCGTCTTCACCAAGAGCAGTTCAGATGGTTGCCACTCTCATCTCTTTATGTCATATCAGGATTATTTTGAGGTTGGATGCCAGGAGGTGGCAAAAGGGGTAGTCCACCACCGAGGGTACATCAACTATCAGTAGCTAGATAGCACGGTCTATCGCCATTTCCCTTACCACAAGAAGAGGGATGTTGGCAGCACCTTCTGGACTCTTTAGAGGGGGCCGAACCCCAACTTAGTTTGCATGGCTGTTTTCATCTGTGCCCAGGATGAAAGTCATGTCCGGATGATGCAGAAGCTGAGGACCATCGGAGACCTCTTGAGCACAATTTTGTTGGAGCTTGCCCAGCTGAAGGGCACTTAGCACCAGGAGCCGACCCTGGTTCCTTCCCTAGTTCAGACCCCACTGCCTTCGCCAGAGCCTTTGCCAGTACCTTCGCCATTTTCATCGCTAGCACCAACAGATCTTTAGTATCATTGTCTGACTCCAGGCGCAGCGCCTGCCAAGCGCTGAGGCTATATTCTTCATAACACTGCATGCAAGAAGGTGTTACACCATCACAACTCCTTCATGTCTGCCAAGGAGTACCATTCTTTGTTTTTTTGCTCGAGGAGCAGGAACATCTTCTTAGGTTGCCGAGTTCCATCATTGATATCTTTGGTTGTAGGTTAGGCTTAATACATAGGGTGGATAGTGTAGCTGCTTTGAGGGCTTACATCATGGATGGTACCCATCCTCAAATTCAATGGCAAGTCCCTTTCTATCCCTCTTGTGTTGTGTAAGGAGTGGGGTGGTGAGTGTCGGACTCCGGAGCGGTAACTCCAGATCCTATGTGTAAATCGCACTAGTCCAGGATCAGCTAGTGCACATAGTGATAATAGGAATAAAATTGGGTGTCATTATCTCATGGGTAATCAATGTGAGATTTACACAGATCACAAGAGTTTGAAGTATATTTTTACCCAGGCCGAGTTCAATCTCAGGCAAAGAAGATGGTTGGAGCTAATAAAGGATTATAATGTTGAAATACGTTATCACCCAGGAAAGACCAATGTAGTGGTAGATGCTTTGAGCGGAAAAGTTTATTACAATACAGTATGGTAATGGAAGGTCAACTAACTTTGCATGAGAAATTTTAGAAGCTTAGCTTCGAGTTGGTCGAGGAAGGATTTCTAGCCACGATGGAGTTACAGCCAATTTTGGATGGTCAGATTCGTTAAGTTCAGGCAGAGAATAAGAAATTTCAGCGAATTAAGATTAACATGAGTAAAGGAAAAGCGTTAGGTTTTATAGAGGATGACAAAGGAACCATATAGTTTAAGCAGCGATTGTGTGTATCAAATAAAAAGAAGTTATTACTCAAGAAAGCTTATGAGTTATTGTATTCAATTCATCCGGGCAGCACCAAGATGTACCAAGATATCTTTACTATTATAAAAGAAGGAGTTGGTGGTTGGTACGACCTCCCTCCTCTCTTCTTTCGCTGACTGACGTGTGGACCCACCAACTCCTTCCGCTCTCCATCGCTCCTCATCCATTTTTCCCCTGCGGGCGCATCCACCTCGTTTCTTCCACTCTCCATCGCTCCTCCCCTCCCTCCTCCACCGCCGTGCCGCCCTCGCCTCCTCCCCTCCTTCCGCCCTCACCACCTCCGCCCCGCGCGCCGCGCCCTCCGCGCGCCCCACCTCCTCTCCACTGCGCCTGCCGTCTCCTCCTCCCCACCCCTCTCGCTCCGCCGCCTCCTCCTCCCCACCCCTCCGCGCCACCTCCTCCTCCCAACCATGCGCCGCAGCCACCTCCTCCTCCCCACCTCGCGCCGCCTCCTCCTCCTCCTCCCCACCCCGCGCCGCCTCTTCCTCCCCTCCTCCCCCCCGCCCGCCGCCGCCCGGGACTTTGCTCGACGAGTGGCCCTCCTCCCCTCTAGATCCGGCATCGGATGGCTGGCCTCCTCGGCCTGTGCTCCAGTCGCGCCCCCCTTCCACAACGCCGCCTCACCTGGCCCCTCCGCAGCTCCCTCCACCGCCCGTATCTGCAGCTCTCCCTCCTCCCCCAGATCCGGCACCGGGGGTGCTCTACACCGCCGCCTCACTTGGCCTCTCGACAGCTTCCTCCACCGCCCACATCAGCAGCGCTCCCCTCCCCTAGATCCAGTGATGGTCGGACTCCCCGCTCTGCATCCGCTCCTCTCGGCCCCCTAACCCCCATCTCCATCCACCGAAGCCAAATCCCATTCGTTCATTCTCTTCCCCACCAACGCCGTGAAATGCGGAATGCCTAGGTCAACGGCGGTTGGAAGAAAGGAAGGGACGTGTGCGACGGGTAGTTGCCTCAAGAGAGACCACAAAAGCATCAGCTCCTTGTCCACTTCTTTGAACACTTCAACTCCTCCACGAAAAAATACGTGGTAAATACTAACCAGTCCTCTCTTTCCATTTTATTTTAATGATAGCACCAGATTTTTTCTTGCCACTCTTGATTTTTGGAAGGCCAGTTTTGATATCGTGCAGCTGCAGAAACATGGATACTAGGTTACCTGCTCTTTGTATGATTTTGAACATGCACTTTTGTTGATTTATTTGATAGATTTTTGTGCTTGAACTTCTGAACGATTGTAAGTGCAATTGGTACATTGGTACATGTAGTGTTGCCTTTTTTGGGGTGCTTGATCGAGTTGTAATGAATACTACCTGCTATTCACTTGCTGATCACTAATTGCAGTGAATTTGTATTTCTGGCAGAAATATCTAAAACTGCACATCTGATAGTTTTTTCTGTGTATATTGAATCTGTAGGTTATAGGCAATTGTAATTTCCTGAATCTCTATCTGTCAAACTTCAGGATATCGAATTGAATCAAGTGAACATTCTTTTGATTCAGGATATCTGCAACACAGTATATGAAATGAAGTATGTGCTATCTGAAGTGAAGTCTATGCTCTTGCTCTAAAAAAAAGTCAAATATGTGCTTAATTGTTGCATCCATATTGTGACTACCACTGAGGACTCAGATAAAAGCAAATGTATGTATCATATGTTCTATTTGTCTTCTTGATGTTTACTTACGATGTCTACTCAAGTCAACGTTCTTGATTACTTCTTCAGTCCTTGTTTACCTTAAAGTGATGAGTGGATTTGTCCATAGATGATTCGAAATAGGGCAAAGACATTGTGTTATCTTCCAATTCTTCATTTCTCACTCACTGACTCACACCATCGTTTGTTTGTATTTACATGTCATCACTATTGATATGTTGGACATGTTTTGAACTTTCCGAAGAAAGTGGGTATGATCTAACTATGCCATTTAGGTTAATTCAATTGACAATTAAGTAAAGACGTCACAACTTTATTTGCATGTGTACATATAACCATTAAAGTTATTTGTGTAAAGTTTAGTTATTTGTGCTTAATTATATTATTAGTTCATTTAAATGGTTTTAGTGGCACCATTTGAAGTGTTGTGGTGGAATGCTTGTGATTAAGCTGTTCAATATGTAGTGCGGACATTTGCATGATCTTTACTTGTCACGGTAGATAATATGCACAAAGAGAATTTAGATTGGCAATTTGTATTTCAAGTGGTAGAGTTTGCTTGATCTAATGGTGGTTGGGTTTTTTTTTAATGAAAAGCTAACTTTGTGAAGAAATTTTTTGAGATGTACTGGTAAAATCCTGGAGGGGAGAGTGGTGCTTCTTTCAAGCTAGAGACTCTTGCATTGTGTGATGACTGGATTTTGGCAATATCAGACTGTAGTGGCCACCGTATGCTTTATTTTAGGGTTCCTTCAAGGCTTTTGCATTCTGCCATGCTTGGTAGTGGGATCACCTTCAGTGTTATTTTGATGCCTCCTCTATATGTCGTAATAATGTATTGGTCTTACACAACAATAGCAATAGTTTGGCATTGCTCGTTAAATTGGCTTGTCCTTTTTTGACTTGGCAGATTAGCTTACATCTCTCCTCTCCTTGGTCCAGATATATGGAATACAAACATACAGTGTAAAAATTAGATGTAGAAATAGATCGCGCAGGCCTCAGCATCATAGAACAAGATTTGAGTGACATATATGATAAATCTAAAATAGTTACTATAGTATTATATAACTTTAATAAGCGAGTTCTCCAATCCAACTCTGTGCCAATCATCATTGCACTATTGTAGCTTGAATACAATCAGACCTTCAAACCATCCCGTGACTAAAATATTTCCATCTCACAGCTGGAAGTCTGGAAAAATATATCATTTCAGGTCTTTTGAATATATTCAGTAACCATTGGCACATACCTTTTCCCTTACAAAACATGGTAAAACAATCAATGCTAGACTACACACAACAGTTTCAGTGGCACTGGTGAACTCAATTATCTCAGCAGCAGCCTATATCTTCTATTTCATTGGATAACATATCTTCCAATAATCATAAGTACAGAAGTAGTGCTCCAAGATCCTTAAATCTCACCTAAGGTATTTTTTTAGAATAAACTAAGCCTAAGTTATATGTATTTTCTCACGATGTTCAATAATTTATTACCTGATTTCACGTATTCAGAACTTGCCGATTCCTACACTTCAAGAATTGATCAAAAATTAGTAACTCCAAATGATCCTTGCCACGAATTCAGAATCCTTATACCCACTGATACATCCAGTCAACGATCTATATACCTACAAGAGCACTGAGAGCTAACTTTGCGAGTTATATCATATACCTACAAGAGTACGCCGATTCAAAACTCAAAACTCGCCGATTCCTATTATTCATTTGGGCGTTACATTAATTTGTGTGTCTATCCTGGTTCTGTGTAGTACTACAACTGTTACAAGGAGCTGAAGCAGTAAAGAGAGGATTATCTTACTGCAACAGAATATACACTAAGGTACTTTATTACAACAAATAAATGCTTAGCAAAATAGTAGTACTGGTGAGTGATGGTTGGCAGGCACCCTACACATGTTTTTGTTCTCTTTGTAACTTATTCTTAGTATACTGATGGTAAAATTTCACTATTCCTGATATATCTCCATGTACTTCAAACAGAATTGAGCTTGGACAGAATTGACCTCTGTGGTATAATTTAGGTTCTACTCATTTCATAATGCTTATTTAACCTGCGTTCTTGTCTTTTACTCTTTATGTTTTTATGTTTTGACTATATAATTCTAGAAATAGCATTAATGAAAATTTGACTATATAATACTAGGAATAGTATTGATGAATGTGTGATGAATGGATGTAAATGAAATGATCTTTTCAAATGTTGTATAATGTAAATGCATACCTGAAATGTAATGACCATTTCAGTTGTGATGAATGGTGCATCAGTTTCATTTTAAAAAATTCCCGTTACTGTTTATGGCATGATATCCTATTTATCAATTGGTTTGTTATTCTCCAAAAAAGTCTGACAGTTATTTATGTATTAAAAATACTATGAAAAAATATTGTTTACTATCATTTCTGTACATATTATTGTATGTGGTGCTTGTTCTATCATGCTTCACTAATATGATGCTTGATTTATTTACGAGTATGACATGTATGTTTTGTTTGATACAAGATAACGTAAGAAAAAGTTAATATTTATCATTCAGTTTGAGATCATATTTGATAGTATGTATCACTTTTTGGTTTTCCGTTGCAACGCACGGGCACCTTACTAGTTAAGGATAAATATTGGTGGCCAAGTATGAAGCATGAGATAGCAAAGTATGTTGCACTTTGTGATGTGTATCAGAGGGTGAAAGCTGAGCATCGGAGGCCAGCATGATTGCTATAACTGTTGAAAATTCCCAAATGGAAATGGGAAGAGATTGGTATGGATTTTATCATAGGATTGCTAAAAACCAAAGATGGTTATGATTCAATTTGGGTAATTGTGGACTGTTTGACAAAGATTAATCATTTTATTCCAGTCAAGACCACCTATGCAGGTGACAAATTGGCAGAATTATACATATCAAGGATTGTGAGTCTCTATGGAATACCCAAGAAAATAGTATCAGATCGTGGATCGCAGTCTACCTCATGATTTTGGGGGGTTTCCATGAAACTATGGGTACTAATTTAAATTTTAGTACAGTATATCATCCCCAAACGGATGGACAGGCTGAGCGTATGAATTAGATTCTCTAGGATATGTTAAGAGTTTGTGTGCTAGATCATGGGGCCAAGTGGGACAACTGTTTACCTTTCGCAGAGTTTTCTTACAACAACAGTTACTAGACCAGTTTGCAAATATCACTATTTGAAGCTCCGTATGGTAGAAAATATAGAACTTCTCTCAATTAGAAAGAGATGGGGGGAAGGCCAAGTGTTTGGGCCAAATTGTCTAAAAGAAGCTAAGGAAAAAGTTCGATTAATCCAGGAGAGACTAAGGACTGCCTAGGCCAGGCAGAAAAGTTATGCAGATACTCGTCGTCGAGAGTTGAGCTTTGAGCCAGGTGAGTATGTGTATCTCAGGATCACACCATTCAAAGGTGTTAAGAGGTTCCAAATGAAGGAAAAGCTTGCACCAAAGTATGTTGGGTCGTTCCAGATCCTAAAATGCAGAGGAGAAGTTGCTTATCAGTTGGAGCTACCTGCGTCCTTCAGTGAGATACATGTGTTTCCATGTGTCTCAACTGAAGAAAAAATTGCATGTGCCAGAGAAAGTCGTGCCAGTTAAAACTGTCGACCTTCAAGAGGATCTGTCGTACAAACACACTATCAAAATCTTAGAAGTGTTAGAGTGTGTGACCAGGACCAAGGTTTTCTATTTTTACAAAGTTCAGAGGAGCAACCATTCAAAGAAGGAAGCCACTAGGAGAGCGAGAAGGATCTCAGAGCAGAGTTTTCAAATCTATTCTCTTAATGAGCCCGGATCTCGAGGTCGACATCCCGTTGAAGGGGGAGAGGTTTGTAACATCCTGATTTTCAGACTTTTTTTTGAAGCTTTTAAAATAAAATTTATTATCTAGATTTTTTTGGAATTAATTAAAGCTTAAAATAAATTTTTATTCATTAAAAGAATTTAATATAATTAAAATAAATATTAACATATGCCAAAAATATTTTATTTGGATTCCTTATGTCTCAAGGAATTTTCTGATAATTTCTCGGGTTTATTTGCTATTTTCTAAAGCACCTTTTATTTTATTTGAATTTCGGAAAAAGAAAAACATCCAAAATCCATGCACAATAATGGGCTAGCCCATTACTGTTCATTCTGACTCGTTGAGTCTCAGCCGTCCAACCCCCCTCGCCGCGTGTCAACCATCCCAGCCATCGCGCGCCAGCAGCCGCTGGATTCCACTGAGGCCATGCGTCAGCTACCAGGAGACGCTAGCACTGTTCATCAGTGCAGTCTTCCATAAACCGTCCGATTCCCCGACTTGCCACGCGTTGCACATCTGACGGACTAGTCACTGTTCATCGTCTTGTGAGCGAGAGTTCATCTCTGTTTTCACCTTGGTCCACGTGCACGACTCGATCTCTGCCGCTGTTCGTGCTGCCTCTGCCATGGATCCTCCTCCAATGCCCGTCTCAAAGTCTCGACGTCTGCGCCATAAAGCCGAGCCCCGCCTCCGTTCTTTTGCACCTTGAGCCGCTTGTCTGCCTCGCTATTCTCGCCAAGCTCCGCTGTCGTCATTGCCTCCTTCTCCATGGTCTTCATCTCCGGTCGTTTGCGTCGCTGTTCCCGAAGCTCACCACCACCGTCCGTCGCCACCAGTGAGTCCCAGCCACCGCTTGGCCTCTCTATTCCGCCGGTCAAACCCGTTGTCCGTCGCCCAGCCATGTCGCCTCGCTCCGCTCCGGCAGATTGCACCCACATCGCTGCCTGCGTCACACCTCCGTTCGTATGACCGTCGTGCCGCTCGATGCATGCCGTGACCGTTCGCTCGCCAAAGCGTTGCCTCGCACCTCGCGCCGAGCCACGCGTCGGAATCCCGGCCGCCCGATCAACCATCAAGTCGTCCGACCAGATCTATGCCAACGGCTGAGATCCTTCCACGTGGCTCACTTACCACCGTCGGATCACTCTGAAGTCACCCTGTACCCGCGCCCCTGTGTCGGTTCACCTTCTCCGTGGACGTAGTCTGTCGTGCACCGTGCTACTAATAGTTGGGTCCTACCCATCAGCCAACACTATGTCGAGAACCCGTGGGCCGAATCAAGCCGAGTTAGCCGCCATCTCAACCACCATATCAGCGCCACATCAGCACCCGAGCCTCCCAGATGCCATATCAATATGCCACGTGTTTGCCACGTCACCTACCATGTCAGCCCTAGTGCCACCTATCACCACATGTCAGCCCAGTTAGCAGCCACCTGTTGCCACATGTCAGCCTAGTCACGTTCACTGTTCCACGAACTGAGTCCACCGTAGACCCGCTATTCCATGCACCGAGTCCACAACATAGTATTTTTTTTCTGATTTTTCAATATTTTGCTTTAGATTAATTTTTCAAGAGCCCGTTCTCCTCCGTCCTAACTCCGATTGACCCTGTTCTTTTTTCTAAATTTATCTAAAATTGAGTTCTATCTTTTGGTTCTAGTTTTGAAGTTTTTGAAATTTATTTAAATTTTATTTTTGTGCATCGCGTCTTCGAAGTAGCGAGAACACCACCAGAAGATCAAGAGTTCCTAGCTGAGCAAGGTCAAGGCAAGTCATGTACTTTGATCATGTTGAATCTAGTTTTTAATCTATTATTTATTTTTTTATTTTAAATTATCTTGTATCGCTATTTTATTACAAACCCTTGTACTTAATAGTTACCGTCCCAATTGATTAATCCCTCCTTGATAATTTGAATACCATAATACCATTGTCACCATAGATTGAAAATTTACATTGTGATACCATACTAGTTGTCACATGAGTTGTACGATTTATATGCTTAGCCATGCTTATAGTCTCAATGGGTTAATCATCACACGTGATTAATTAATTAATTTGATCTAATGAGATGTTGAATCGTGGTTGGTGTCACAGTTACAAAATTTATGTGCCATGATATTGGTGTATCATTGGTGTTAGTTATACAAAATTTATTTTCACTTGGGCGTGTGATCGTGCAGTAAAGGAGGAAGTGTGGATTCACTTCGAGAGATGTGGAAGTCTCGTCTGAGTAATGTTAAGGACTTAACTTTGTGCGTTATTGATCTAAGCTTTACTGTGCAAACCACATGTCTAGTATGGGATACATCTAGCTGATTAATTCATGATATTTCAATTTTAATTTTGCCATTGAGTTGAATATGGTTGCTGATTTCCATGAGGCGCGAGAGGGGGCAATTATCGACAAGGTTGGAGCCTACTTGACGGCGAAATCTTAGTGAGCGGCGAAATCTTAGTGAGCGGAATTGAAATCAAGATTGAACATTGTAAAGGCTTTGTTGTGATTTTATTTAACGTGAGTATGATCATATTGTGTGGGTACAGTTTGCAACCTCTGCAGAGTGTAAAACAACTCAAATAGCCATGTCCCCGGTTATGAACAATGCTCGGAGATTTCACACAAGGGGTAAAGTTTTCATAAAAACTTAGTTGGTTATCTTTAGAAAGTGAATAGTTAGTTCACTGATGGTTTAGCTTGTGAATGAGTAGTTCATAAGTGGTTTATTTCAATTCTGCTGATTACTTATTATCATTTTACCTTAAAAGTTTGTTTTCAATCTATTTATCGTATTTACTTTAAATTGTTGCTTTCTGTAAAATTAACCTTTCAGTCATACATTAGTAAGCCCTACATATTATAGTGCATTCATTTGTTACAAACAACTTGTTGAGTACCAATGTATTTATGGCTTTATGTCCACTGTTGCTCAGTTGAGGAGGAGGAGCTATATCAGTAGGAGGTACCGAAGGGAGGATACTTCGATGACTTTATGGATTAGGACTCCGCTTCCCAGTCGATTTCCTATGGGCATATCGAATGGTTTCTATGCTTATTTCTATTTTCTGCTACTAGATTTTAATCCCTTCAGGCTAGTAAGTTGTAAGTTTGGCCATAAGGTCGTATTCTGTAATTATTAATTTTTGAGTCTTTTTCGTTATGTTTATCGTGTATATGGTCGATATTTCATCTATGTTACACTATGTGCACTAGCGTGATCCTAAACTAGTGCGGCATACACAGAGAGTCCGAATTTGCATATTCGACTCTCAACAATAATGTTTATAAAATGAAGCTACACGAGATATAGTTTGAACACCCTTACTCACATCACATAATATTTGATCTATTGGATGATCCTTAGAAATTGTATTGTGGATCTTCGGTGGCAGTGTTGAAAGTTGTTCTTCTTCTTCCATGTCCATGCTTGAGTGTTGCTTGTTGTGGAAGAGATAGGAGCATCAACTTGTTTTGATGAAGTCGATTCACCTATGTCCTACTTTGGTTTGATGTCACCAATTTGCATATTCTCTGTTGCTCGCTATAGTCTTTCATCACCTACATCATCTAAATTTTCTTGCTCTTCTTGAGAGCCATTAGTTTCATCAAATAGAATAACACAAGTTTCTTCAACTAAACCAGAGTTTTTATTGAAGACACGATAAGTTGTACTTTTAGAAGAATAACCAAGCAAAAATCCTTCATCACATTGACTTTAAAATTTAGAGAGCTGAACACCTTTCCTTAACCAAATACTCTAACGTAGGAAATGTTCAGTCTTCTTCCAATGAGAAGCTCGTAGGAAGTCTTTTTCAAAAGACGATGCAAATAAAAGAGATTTATGGCATGATAAGTGGTGTTAATAACTTCCGCCCAAAAGTTTTCAGAAGTATTATGTTTATCAAGCATTGTCTTTGCCATATCAATTAATGTTCGATTTTTCTTTCTACAACTCCAGTTTTCTTGAGATTGTAGGTAGCGGAAAGTTCATGTTTTATTCCAAGCTCATCACAAAAATCTTAAATTTTGGTGTTCTTGAATTAGGAACCGTTGTCACTACAGATTTTCTTTATTTTAAAATCAAATTTATTTTAGGTCCTTTTTGCAAAACTTTTGAAAATACCAAAGGCTTCGGCCTTGTCTTTTAAAAAGAATACTTATGTATATCTAGAATAATCATTTATAATGACTAAATAATAGCTATTGGCCCCGATAGTCTTATAGGCTATTGGTGTAAACAAATCCATATGTAAGAGCTCTAATAGCCTAGAAGTTGACATGATACTCTTGGAAGATAAGAATTTGCAACTTACTTTCCTACTTGGCAAGTGCTACGCAATCTATTTTTCTTCAACTTCACATCTTTCAAGCCAACCACTAAATCATGTTTAAAAAGTTTTTTTAGTTAAATCATGTCCACATGACCTAACCTTCTATACCACAACAAATCCAATGAAAATTTTGCCATTAAACAAGTGTTCAAGCATGAATCGCTAGAAAAAAATCAACTAAGTAAAGATTTCGAAATCTAAAACCTTTAAACACATGTTCATTTTTTTCTTTGAAATGGTTACTCCATCTTTAGAGAATGAGATTATTGATCCAAGATCACATAATTGAGTAACGAATAGCAAATTACAATTTAATATTTCTATAAGGGATATATTTGAAATTGAAAGGTCATTTGAGATAACAATTTTACCCAAACTAAGAACCTTTCCTTTGCTATTGTCTCCAAATATGATCTTTTCATTGCTCCCAATTTCAAAGATGTTGAATATCTTTCTGGTCTTCGATCATGTATTGAGTGCAACTACTGTTAAGCATCCAATGCCTTTCACTAGTTTTGTAGTTGACCTACAAAAGAAAATCATGTTCTTTTAGGTACCCAAATTTATTTGGATCCTTAGAGATTAGTGACCAAGGCTAGGCACCTAAATAGCATTCTTTTTAGTATCTAAAATTGAATTACCAATAAATCTTATAATAACTTTACCATCCTTAGATTTCTTAAGTATATAACAAGAATCATATAAGCATATGCATGGAGTCTTACTAATACAATAAGTTTGCTGGGTATGTCCAATTTCCCAACATTTATGGCAATATTTTTCATTTTGCTTCATAAACCTTGTGAGCTTGCTTGCTGGTTTTTTATATTTATTGGGTACATACCCAAGTCCTTCTTTGTTGAATGAGCACCTTTGCTCACTCAAAAACTTATCAAGGACAGCCTCACCCTTGAAGCACCATTCTAAGTATTTGCTAAGCTTAGTTACTTGTTCTTTTAGCTCTTTGTTCTCAACAACAAGCTTTGTATCACAAGACTTAACATTATCATTATTAGTGCAACATGGCATGGCAAGCAAATCATCACATGAAGTAGAAGTACTAGTTTTAATAGTTTTTACATTAGGCATGTTATTAAAAATATCACATATAACTCCAATGCTAGTGCAAGACTTGCTTAAATTTTGTTAGATAAGCAAGTCATGAGTTTCCTTTAGCTCCTCATAAGAGTCTTTAAGAGAGATATGCACTTTGTTTAAGACCTTAAATTTTGACTTTTCTTTTCCAATATATTCATTCAATTCTACCAATATGTCCATGAGCTCATCATATGAAGATTCATTGTCATCAAAGGATTTACCTTATCTCCTTTTGTCAAGAGGCATATAGCAGATGAGAAGAAGGATGGAGTCTCCTTGATGGCGATACCAACAAGTCCCTTCTTCTTAGAAGACTCATCCTCGAGTCAGAGTCGGTATACTCCTCATCGAAGTTTCACTCTCCAATATGATCTTCATTATTGCAATCCTTTTGAAGCTTCTTGAAAAGCTTCTTCTTGCCATTGAAATCCTTCTTCTTGGATGACTTGCATTTGTCATTCTTTTTTGTGGGGCAATGAGAGGCAATGTGCTCCTTCTCATCGCACTCATTGCAACGGATGTTGCTATAGTGCTTGTTATCATTATAGGAGCGTCCCTTCTTACCCTTTTCATGACTAGTGCTTCGGTGTGAGTACTTTTTCATGAATTTTTTTATTTTTCTCATAAGGAGGGACAATTTCTCCTCAGAGTCATCCACATCATCTTCGGACTCATCACTTGACATCGCTTTGGATTTAAAAGCTGTGACATTCTTGCTCTTGGAGGAGGATTGCTCTAAAAGCTCATCCTTGTCCTTCGTATATAACTCATCGGTTATGAGATTTTTTAAGAGTTGTATTAGTGTCATCTTTGTCAACTTGAGAGAGTTGAGAAAGAGAGTCACCAAAGTCTCATGTTTCTTTGGCAACGCCTAAAGTTTTTTCTCACAATATCAACATCAATCAGAGACGTGCCGAGGCCTCTGAGTTCATTTACGATGTTGTTGAGGTAAGAATACATTTCGTTTATGTCCTCATGAGGCAAATCTCATATTTAATTCAAAGTCTATGCTATTTAACCTCTTTGATCGTAGATGTTTCCTCATAGATTTCCATGAGAGTAGTCTAAATTTTATGAGCGGTTTTCAAATTGCTCACTCTATTGCACTTATCCACGTTTAAAGCACCAAAAAGAGCATTCACAGCTTGAGCATCTAAATGAGCATTACGCCTCTCAAGTTCTGTGGAATGTAGTGGATCAAGAGACATGATGTAACCCTCATTTATAATTTTTCATATACTCGGACTCATGGCCTTTAGATAAATTGACATTCTAATTTTTCAATATGAATAATTTAAGCCATAAAAAGGTGCATTTCCTACAGCAAATTCCTTACTAGCCATCATTTTCTCTCTTAGATGATTAAGTCTAAATCAATGAGTGACCAAGCTTTGATACTACTTGTAGAATCAAGGGTAACCGACTAGAGGGGGTAAATAGGACATTCTAAAAATTCTTACTTCTAAAACTTAGTTCCACAATTTTAGAGCTAAGCAAGATTTATATTACAATATAAACCTACACAATTCTAGTATAGCTAAGGCACCACAACACAAGTCTCTATAAATATATCTCCAACACAACTAAATATGATAATTTCAATAATCTTAAATTGTTGGAAATATAAGTGTGGAAAGTAGAGGTAAAGAAATAACCAAATGATAACAAGCGATGTTTTGCCGTGGTATTGAAGACTTACCGGTCTTCACTAGTCTTCATTGACGAAAACCAAGTGACTTTGACTGGTTCAACGAATTAAGCGTTGCTCCTAAATTCTATAAGTGATTGTTCTATCTCCGCTCTAGAGATGGTGAACACCGAACCACTCACAAGTTGGCGCTGAGCCTCTTCACAATCTCCTTGAAGAGGTCACCTCGCAATCTCCCACCAAGCCGTCTAGATGCCGGCAAGCACTAAGAGTAATGGATCACAACTTCGCTTGATAGCGATCAAGTGCCAAGGATCAATCTAGTATGAATACACTTGACTTTTGGCTCAACTACTTCAAATGAAAGTAATGAGAGTAAATGAGGTACAGAGAGGGTGCTTTATGCTCAAGGATGTTAAATGAAGTCTCAAGCCATTGTCCTTAAGCTAGTGAAGGGGTATTTATACTCCCACCAACCAAATCTATCTGTTGGAGAAATATTCCAGAAAAAATTAGGATGAACGATAGTACCACCATTCATCGGTCAGTACTACCACACCTGTACTAACACAGCAGTAACAGCTATAGCAGAGCCTCTGAACTAGGCATTGAAATGCGACGCGGTACTACTGCCGTTGTAATCATGATAGTTCTGCTCTGCGTTAGTTCCAATTTCTAGCATGGAACTTTCGTTTCTCTTGAGGACCAAATCTTGGTCCTCTCTAGAAAAAATATACTACTTATAAATATAGAACTTCCGGGATATGGTAGTACTGCTCAAGAGTTGCGGTTATACCACGATGCGGTAGTTCCTCCATTATAACTCTGGTACTACCGTTTTCCAGATAAGCAAACATATTTCAAAGGTGCTTCTCTGGAAAAAAATGTACCACAAACTAGACCTCAGTACTTCTAGGTTGCGGTAGTACCGCACCACCTTCCTAGTCGCACCGCGCAGCGGTAGTACCGCAAAGCAAACTCCGGTACTATAGATCTTTTTGAGAATGCATAGTTGACTTTCAATTTTAATTTTAAGTACATGCATAATTCTAAATTAATTCGATTAGCATAATAATATGGTGTTAATATACTAGTCATGATCCCTCTTAATAGTATGGTGTTTAACGTAAAATTTGGTTTTCCATCTTTTCTCCTAAGAATGGTAAAATTAAGAAGGGATCCCGGGCTACATATATCTTTGTCTTGAACTATATTGATTTTCATGTTGACCCTTAGTATGCATTTTCAGGTTGTGATATTCATTATCGGGACTAAATCTTTGAAAACTCAATAAATATGTTAGTCCTATTATTTATATATTATTATTAATTATTAAAACTATTTTTAGAGCCGTAGAGGCTTTCACCGTGAACGAATCGAGTGCACTACTTCGTGATTGCTTCGTCCTTCATGGCACGTCTGTCTCTTCATTCTCAGGTGGTGAGCCACCTTCGTCCTCGGGAAGCGAGCGCATGGCGTGAGCAAATTTTCTTCTCTAGTCGCACACAACTTTCATTTTGTCTTGCGGACCAAAACTTGGTCCTCTCTGAAAAAAATATACCACTTATAAATCCAGAACTTCCGGGATACAGTAGTACCGCTCATAAGTTGCGGTTAAACCGCGATGTGGTAGTTCTGCTGTTATAACTCTGGTACTACTGTTTTTTAGATAAGCAAACATGTTTCAAAGGTGACGCTCTGGAAAAAATGTACCACCAACTAGACCTCGGTACTTCCAGGTTGCAGTAGTACCGCACCACCTTCCCAGTTGCACCACGCAGTGGTAGTACCACCAAGTAAACTCCGGTACTATCGATTTTTTATAATGCACAGTTGACTTTCAATTTTAATTTTAAGTGCATGCATGATTCTAAATTAATTCGACTGGCATAAGAAAATGGTGTTAAGATACTAGTCATGATCCCTCTTAATAGTATGACGTTTAACCTAAAATCTGGTTTTTTTTATCTTCTCTCCTAAGATTAGTAAAATTAAGAAGAGATCCCAGACTACTTATATCTTTGTCTTGAATAACATTGATTCTTATGTTGATTTTTAGCATGCATTTTTAGGTTGTGGCATTCAATTCTATGGGACTAAACTTTTGAAATACTCAATAAACATGTTAGTTCTATATTCATATATTATTATTAATTTCACCGTGAACGGACCGAGTGCACTACTTCGTGATCGCCGTCCTTCATGGCACGTCCGTCTCTTCATCCTCGGTCATAGATGCTTTACCGGTGAAGCAGATCGAGCGCATTACTCGTGATTGCTTCGTACATCTGCCACCTTCATCCTCGGGAAGCGAGCGCATGGCGTGATATATTTTTCTTCTCTAGTCGCATGCAATGAGTTGATTAAGTGGTGATCGTTTTAGCGATGACTTTTGACTTTTTTTTACTGTAGTTGATTTTTTTTTACTGTAGCTAAATTAGTAGATAGTGTAGTGAATAGTAAAAAAAATTAAAGCTAGAAACTAAAACTGAAAAAAATCAAAACGATCACCAATAAGATGTGGCTGATGGCAATTAATGCGGCTGCATGCATTCAGCAAGGTTCTCATGTCTTCTCGCCTCGATCAGCGTGCGCCACCTCTCGTCTCGGTAAATCGGTCGCGCGCGTGCGGAAACATCTTCGCGGCTATTCTTGGTTGCCATCACGGAAAAGAGAAATGACATGGAGAGAAATTGCGCGCATCAATCTTTGTCTGTTCGTGACTCGTGAGTATTTTTATTCTAAAAAACTAACTTAATTTCTCTCATGGTGGTCAGTCTATGCAGCTGATGATCAGATGGATGCGAGCTTAGTACTAACATCTTTGATATGCTGAAATCAGCTGTCCGGTTTGAGTGCATGATCTTGCTTAATCTTGCATTGAGGATGAACGGAACGTGCAGATAATAATGCGTGGTCTAGAATAAGATTTTGATAAAATATCTCTTATTAAAATGTTTAATCTTATTAATCACTTTCTTTCTACTAAGATATATGATAGCACTTCAATTAATGAGCTTCTCAATAAACTTTGTGTTTTATCATAGGAATTAAAAAATATTGGCTATCCTTTTTCTAAAGAAGTGCATGTCATGGTTAATTTAAACTCTTTGCCAAATTCATAGAAATAATTTAAAATATTTTTCTGTTACTCTGAAAGGATACTCAATATGTGTACTATAAGATATCATTTGCTTATGGAAGAAGATAGAAAACTCTCTCAGGGAAAGAAAAGAAATATTCACAATTATGAGTTACACCTTGGAGAGAAAAAAAGTAATAATAAAAGGAATGGGCAAAATAAAAGCTTAATACTGATTTGAGAGAAAAGCTTAACAAAAATGTGATCGGGATGATCGTGAAATTTATAACTTATCTTAGAAGAGTAATAAATACAATAATTTTAAGTATCACAACTGTGGTCATTATAGGCATTTTAGAGCTGACTGCAAGAAAAAGAAGAAGCAAAATGAGCAAAACAATTGAAACAATTATTCCAATTGAGCGTAAAGGAATTCTTTGCCTAACGGTGTCTCTAATATTTTTATATGCACTGAATGTTTAGTTTCTACTATTTTTTTTCAAATGTCTTTTTTATGCACTAATGCTAAAGCTAATGTGCATAAAAATAGAAACTATGTCATAATCTTCCCAATGGAGAAAATTTATTATTATATGACACTTTATATTTACCTAGCATGAGAAAGAATTTAATTTCTATTGCACAGTTAGAACTATTGGTTATGACATACTGTTTTAAAAATAAAGAATTAAAATATTGCTCAATAGAAAATTAGTGCATACTAGAACTCATCATAAATGTCTTTATTTCCTTAATGAACTATCAAATGATGATAATATTAATTGCTTAGTTGGTGAAAATAACTCCATAGTGAGTAGTACTAATGATAGGAACACATTCTCATAATCTTATTTATGGTATTTATGACTTAGTTACATATCTAGAAACAAAATTAAGATGCTTATTAATTCTGAAATTATGCACTTTAAGTGGAAGAATTTTGGTATTTATGAGACATGTATAATGGGTAAGATGACTCGTGCACTTTTTCCAAAGGCGAAAAGATCTAAGGGCAGTCCCAATGCTTGAAACTATGACTAGTTTCCAGTCTTCTAAGACACTATGATACAAACTACAGCTTCTATCTATCATTTCTTCGTGTGGGACCAGATCGAATCGTGACCAATCCTTTCATCCCCTTTCCTGTACATGCATTGGCTATTTCTTCTAAGATACTATGATAAGAAATCAAGTTCGCTGCAGTGCATCTCTCGCTGGTTTTCTCGCCTTGGAAGACGCACCGAAACAGTTTCTTCATGAAGAAACGGTTTTCTTATCTCTCCTCTTTAATTACTATGCCACGTCATCGAAATGCTTATGTGGCAAGCCTAATTAATATAAGAAACTACAGCATTGGGACTGCCCTAATAAGCCTCTTACCATTATTCATTCTGATATTTGTAGTGAAATGTCTACTCCTACTAGAGGTTAAAATATTTATTTTATCACATTTATTGATGATTATTTTGGATTTGGTTGTGTGTATCTTCTTAAACATAAGTTGGAAGGATTTGTTGTATCCAAGACATTTAAAATTGAAGTGAAAAATCAATGAAATAGAAAAACCAAAGTTTTGAGAACTGATCATGGAGGAAAATATACTTCAGAAATATTAAATAAATTTTGTAAAGAACATAGAATTACTCATCATTATATCATATCTTACACTCTATAACAAAATAGTGTTGTTGAACGAAGGAATAGAATACTTATGGATATGATTAGTTCTACGATGGTTTATTCAGATGTTTCTTTATCTTTTTGGAGGAAAGCTTTATATATTGTGTTTATTTATTAAATCATTCACCATCTAAGGTTGTAACAGTCACTCCTTATAAGTTGTGAACTAGAAGAAAACCATTGCCACTTAGCAGTTTGTGGTCGTAATGCACAAATTAGAGTGCCAAATAAGAAAAGTACAACATTGTAGCCTAAATGCATGCCAAAACTTTTTATTGGTTATTTTTTGGAATAAAAATGATACAGGTTTTATGATCCAAAAAAGGATAAACTAGCGAAAAGCAGGGATGTAGTATTAAATCTCACACTGAAGGAGGCTCAACTCGTTAAGGAAATACAAATCAAACTACCAACACTAACATGCTTAGGAGAAGTAGGGTAAGTATACCCTAATATCTAGATGATTATTATTTGTTCTTAAGGGAAGTTCACTCTAAAATTTTAAATTTAGAGAAAAAAACCAAAGATTTATAAAGAACTAATAAACTACTCACAATCAAAACTATGTGTGGAAGCAATGCGGGAAGAATTAAACTCAATGAAAACAACAAAGTTTGAGAACTTATTGACCCACCAAACAACGTAAGCCCAAAGGTTGTAAATAGATTTTTAAAACAAAATGGAATGCAATAGGTTTAGTGAAAAAAATATAGGGCTAGGCTTATTGCTAAAGGCTTTACACAAAGGAAAGGTGTTGACTTTATGAAAACATTTTCTCTTGTTGACAAATTTCCTTCAAATTGTATTATTAGTGTTTTGATGACTTATAATGATCTTAAACTCCACCAAATAGATGTTAAAACTACTTTTCTCAATGGTCATTTGGAAGATAAAATATATTTGAAACAACTGGAAGGTTTTGGAGAAAAAGAAAATAAAAATAAAGTTTACAAGTTGAATAGATCAATTTATGGTCTTAAACAAACTTCACGTCAATGGTATATTCTATTTGATAATACTATCATGTCATATGGTTTTTCAATGACAGAAGATGATCATTACATATATACAAAAAGTTATAGATAAATATTTTGTCTTACTGGTTTGATATATTGATGATATTCTCATTACTTCTAATGGTAAAAATACAATGATGGATGTGAAAACTTGGTTGTCTTCTAAATTTGATAAGAAAGATATGGGAAAATCTTCCTATGTTTTAGGAGTTGAAATATATAGAGATCGGAATAAAAGGGTTCTTAGATTGTCCCAAAAGGCATACCTTGAAAGTGATTTAAAACAATTTTCTATGAAAAATAGTAAATCTATTAATGCACCTATTGTGAAGGAAATTAAACTCAGTGAGGAATTATGTCCAAACACTCATAAGGGAAAAAAAGGTAGAATGAATAGAATTTCTTATTCTTCAGCTTCGGAATTATCGGACCCCGGAGCAATGACTCCAGATCCTCTGTGTAAATTACACTAGTCTAGGATCAGCTAGTGCATACAGCGGTAACAGAGATAAAGAGTGAGTACCAACTTGTACTCTGCAAGTCACACCAGAAAATATAATATAATGAAAAAAGCAACAAAAGAAGGTTTATACAGTTATTTGAGCATAAACGGCATTTAAAGAAATACAATAAATAGATTAAAATTGCTGACTTTAATACAGAAAGTAAAGACTATAATTCAAAAAATTAACGTTAGTGCAGGCACCGACCTAGCACCAACTTAACCATGGGTATCCTACCCAGACCATTCTTCTCCAAAAAGATACCACATTTCCAGCTAAAATATTTTTATGAAAAACAAAGTCTAATATGTGAAAATCCTTACTTAACATGCCCTTGACCGTGGGCACGGCTATCCCAGATAGTTTATACACTCTGCAAAGGTTGTACAGCTTTACCCACAAGATATAATTAACTTATTGTGTCGGCCATTACATACTTTCTTGGACGTGCGACTAAGCAACCATAACAAAGCCTTTACAAAGCTAAGTTTTCAATCTGGCCAAGCCAACACTAAGATTTCACCTCAGTAAGGAATACACCAAATTGGGATCCCCTCTTGTGCCATGTGAGACTTCATATGGCCTACGCACGCTCACACTCAGCCTATAGCGAGACTTAGGTTGGAACCCACTAATTAGTCATCCAGGACTGTCTCATACCAGTCTTGAGGTAGTACGATTAGGCTTGGTAGCAATAGCTCAAAGATCGGTCTTTAATTGACTTAGGCTCAAACCGCATACCCCATGTGCCTGGCAATCAACATTGTGTCACTGAACAACAATACACACCAGCACCCACCACCTAACCATTAGCCTAAATCTAAACCAAGTTTTATATTTTCCTTTGAAATATTTCATAAACTTTCTTGACTTACTAAACTCAACAATAAATTCTAAAAGCTCATCATTTTATGTGAAAGGTTATTCTAAATCTAAAGTTATATTTATGCAGGTCTAAGTGTTTGCTAGAAAAATTCTCTAGTAATACAAGTGTACTAACCAGAGTTTTATTCTAGGGTGTCAAGGTATTCAGGAATCAATATCAATGAAGGTATTAACAAGTAGACATTAACTAAATTGAAACTGAATTAAAATACATAGAATAAAAATATGCATGTAGAATAATTTAAAATAACATAATTTTATTTCATAATCTAGGATCAACTTAATCAAGGTGTGTGACTTGCCATGCTCTGTAGTTTGAAGCGAATCGTCGTCGTAAAATTCTTTGAAATTCTACACATGAAAATAAAATTTAGTTGAACTCTAAAATTTGAAAACATTACGTATTTGGATATATCTTAATTTTAGATGAATTTAAAATTTTGAACAAGCTCAATCGGAGTTAGGATGAAGGAGAACAAGCCTATGGAAGTTTAAATTCTAAAGTAAATGAAAACCAGGATTTTTTAGAATTATTTTTCTACTAAAAATAGATTTATGACATCAACATAGATTTTGGGAATTAGTTTTCCGAAGAAAAAAATCATAATTATGACATCAGCAAGGTATTTTCTGTTCGGCCGAATTAAATTCTAAAGAAAAATCAGGATAATGATGTCATACTGACGTCAACCATACGTGTGGTAGGATCTTGCCGATGTGGATACCACATGTCTGACACATGGCGCTGACATGGCATGGGGTCGGCTCTGTGCAGACGTGTCGCGACACGTGGCTACCACGTGGACCTGTGTGAAGTGGGGGCATGCCACGTCACTACTACGTGGGCGAGCAGTCAGACTTGTGTGGCGTGATGCCCACGTGGTAATCCAAACCGTCCGATTGGTCAAGAGATGTTTGGACCATCCGATCAGTCAAGAAAATGTTCGGACTGTCCGAACGTCAAGGGGCTTTCAGATCATCCGATCGGCAATGGATTTTTTAGACTGTCCGAACGGCACAGGATCTTCCGAACCATCCGATTGGCTGGGGATTTTTGGACAAGTCCAAACGGCCAAAGGGAGTTCAGACTGTCCGATCGGTAGGAGGGTCATTCGGACCGTCCAATCAGTCATGGGGGAAGGTGTTGCATGCCAGCATGGCATGCCATGTGGCGGTTGCGAGCTGAGGTGGTGCATGGGTGGCAGCCAAGTGGCGTCCACGTCGGTTGTGCCATCTGACATGGCTTCGTCGGCCGGTGCTGTGCACGCAATCTGATGGTCACTGGCAATGCGGGGCTCAGCGGCGACCGACGAGTGGCACAAGCGAGAGAGGAGAGCAAGGGGAGTTCAGTGGTGGACAGTTGCATTACCAGAACTGGTCAGAGAAGGGTCGGCGGTGAGGATTGGCGGTGACAGTGCACAGGTCTCTGGTGAAGTGGCTCTTTCGGCGGTGATCACGGGCGGTAGAGGGATCGTCGAGCTTCGCTGGGCCGTGGGAAAGCTGTTGGAGGCAGCGGCGCTCCTTGAGGGTGGCCGAGGCGATGGAAATCACTCGTCGGAGACGATTCAGCAACTGAAGCGGTGGAGGTTCGGTGCGAAGGGGATTGGCACTCAGAGGAGAGGAGAGGGAGGTTGTACGGTGTGGTGTGGGAGGATGCGGGTTTGAGGGGGAGGAAGTCGAGCGGGATTTCTCACCGGAGATAGCAGTGGCGGAATTATGGTCGGGGAGAAAAAAGGAAAGAGGGGCGGCAAGGAAGGAAGGAGGGCCGAGATTTGGAGGATTTGTCCTAGCGGCGTGCATGGTTTTCAAAACCAAAGAGAGGCGGAGAAGGGAAGCCAAGACCAGCGGGGATTCAGTCGCCAGCGGAAAAAGGAAAGAGGAGAGAAGAAAGAAAAGTGGAGCACGGCGAAGACGACAGGTGGGACCCACACATCAGCAAGGGCGTGAGAAGGAAAGGGAAGGGCGGCGGGGATGGGCCGGCGTGGGACTTCACTCAATTGAGCCGTCCATGTGTCAGTCGGAGAGGATGGTGAGGCGGGAGCGGTGGGATGGCTTGGGCGACGACGTGGGCACATCCTGACCGCCCATGCGTCGCTCGAAGGGGTGGGACGGGATATTTAAATTTTTATTTTTTTTATTTTGATTTTCAGAAAAGTCTAAAAAATTCAAATAAAGGCTAGAAAATATCAGAAAAAACCAAATAAGTGCCAGGAAATTCTTATAAATTCAGAAAAAGCAAGGCCCAAATGAAATAATTTTAAATTTTTTTACCATAATCACACAATTGATTTTAATAACTCACTCTCTTAGCTTGATTTTAAAATTTTAGATAAAGGGATTTTTAAATCTAGAAAAATTCAACTAAATGAAATAAATAAAAAAAACAAAAAATTTTGGGATATCACAGGGATGTCTTACGTATGCTATGTTATTCACATGACCTGACCTTAGCTATGCTATTGGAATTCTTAGAAGATATCAAAACAATCCTGGGGAAAAGCGCTGGAAACAAATCAACTTTGCACTGTGTTATGCCAAAGGTACTATGGATTATTCATTATGTTTTAATGGTTATAATCTTTAGTAATAGGATTATACTGATTCTTATTGGCAAGGGGATTCGGATGACTAAAAATCAACTTCTGGTTATCTATTTATTTGGCAGGAGGTGTTATTTCTTAGTGCAGCAGATGATACATTTGCTCTTTTCCCATAGAAGCTGAATGCATTATTGCATCTAAAGCAGCAAAGGAATGTGTACTAAGGGGATTTCTTGCATCACTTAAGGTCATAGAAAGTACATCATAACCTATCACTTAATTCATAGTAAAAGTAAACACATTGAAGAAAAATCTACTGACTAAGTCAACTAGTCAGGAATTATTTTCTAAACATCTTAAAGACATGGGACTTTATTTTATTGATTAAAATGTTTCAGCTAAGTGGGAGATGTTAGATTATTTATGTGGTTTAACTTAATGTGAAATTATTCATATTATTGATACAAGTGATAGAGAATAATTTGATGTGGAATTTAACTCGAGAAATGAATGCTCGAGGTGCCGAGGATGGCTGTGCTAGAATATAGTAGACATATTTATTAAGATCGAGTCTACTGGAATTTAACCTGAGTACAGCACAAGGTGAAATAGCTGGGTTTATTTTGTAGGATTAGCTTTGCAGGCTATTGACCCACATGATCAAATTGGAATTAATATCATAAACAATCTGATCGTGATGCATGACTCACATGTGTGCTAGAGACTAATATATTTTAGACTCGTAGAACTGGCATGTCTAATCATGGTTGGTGATATGGTTCAGGAGTCTTACAATGTACCGTAAAATAGGTGAGTCATTTTGTAACACCTGAAATTAGAGTCTATAAACAAGTCCCTACCCGCTAGCCTCATGATGTACTTGTGAGTGGCAATACAAAAAAAAAAACAAAGGAATAGAAGGTAGATCAGAAAGTCTTTACAAAATCAATCTAGGGTTTGAGAAAACCCCAACATAATATTGATTGACCAAACGAATCTTTTCCTAAGAAATTATTTAAAGTTGCATAATTTATCTGATATCTAAATGTATTTGGACTCTGCTTGAGACTTGTGTGTACTCTACCTATATTTTTGGTTTATTAAACATTCATGTAGTTTTTTCTTCTCCAAGAAGCGAGAAAACACTCAAAAGCTGCTTTCTTAAAAAAAAACCAATTGCTAATAAAAATAGGCCTTTTTTCTTCCCTATTTATTGACAAACATAATCTTGCGATGCACCTCTAATGCGGCTCAGCGTGCAGCCACCAAGCCAATCACCGCGAGCAAGGCATGCTACGGCCGGGAGTGCGTGCGCTGCTGCTAGGGGGTTCATTTTTCCTGAGCTCGATTTCATTTCTTTTTGTTGAACCAAGTTGATTTTTTTAAAAAAAACTGAGTTGATTTTCTAGGAATCGTGTTGAATTTTTCTGACTTGAGGTGAAATTTCCCACTTCAAATTACTGAGTTGAAACTTGCCAATTTAAAACTTTCTTTTTCGTTTGAAATCTCCCATATTTTTGAAAGGTTGCCGTCTAGGGGAAGAGGGAGGACGAAGGTGCCATGTGTCAGCGTCGTGACCTATCGACTGTGATGTTAACCACAAAATAGAAAAATGTTAACACATATAACACTGTACCACATTTTTTATAAATTAGCCTTTGGACACTTTTTTTTGCAAAAATAACACCGTCTCTGATCTCGATAGGTGTAGTAGGAGACACGTGTCACCTGCAGCGCCACCCAAGCTCAGTAGGCTAGCGGGACTACAGAAAGGCGTATGCACGTGGCAAGAGTAGGCTCGGCTCGGCTCGGCTCAGCATCAGCAGGGCTCATAGGGCTATCGAGCTCCCTAGCCTTAACAGCTCTGGTACCTTGGCTGTAGTGCATGGCACCTGGTGGCTATTCACTTGTTGAACCTTTTCTTTTGTAATAACTAACACAACGGATGAAAAAACATCTAATTTTGTTAGAAGTTTTTAGAATGGTGCAATGGGGGGTTTGGAAGGAAGATAAACCAACAGCACGAACTCCATCTTTTAAGTAGTGCAGATATATTATTGCAAACAAAGTATAGCAATAGACCTGTGTTGTTTGACATAGCACTTCACAATGAAGGTGCTTATTACAGTGGCCATAGGGTGAAATTGTGGAACCGTATAGCACCCATATGACGTGGCGGTCAGCCGAGCGTCATGGACGTGGCGGTTGTTGCGGTAGTGGTAGGCGTAATTGTAGTTCGGGTTAGCACAACAGCAATACAAGTGCTAGTCACTACCGAGGTGCACCACCTTCTCGTTGTTTCTTTTTGTAATCTCCTACCTACATAGCTTGTCGTTGCCGACCCTCTCAGTCCAGAGATACACCTGCAACTCTACTAGGTGGATATGCAGTTTATGTATGTAAACCTGAGCGGGTATTGGATACAATGGATCCACCCACTCGGTGAACTTGCAATCCGCTGTCTGCGTGCAAGATGAGGTGAGTACAAGTGTTCCATGAGTGCAAGTATAGGTAGGTAACAAACCACTCACCATGAACAAAGGACAACAAAAGAATCAACATCCTGGGTGCATGTTGTCATCACAAACTTGCATCACTGCGTCAAAGTTATGCTTGCATTATGGCCAAAGCTTAGGGATGTGTGGGTAGTTGTAGAGGAGATTTCTAGGGGTGTACGACTCCCTGGTTTCGAGCGGTAATTTGGGCCTTAGGGGTCAAGGTCCAAAGTACCATAGATGCTCGTGTCTTGGAGGTAAGAGTCACGGCCTTGAAATCTAGCCCATGCCCACCGTCCCCTCCCACGCCTTGAGCTTCCAGCCTTGTCCGGCATGCTTGAGTTGACATAGTGTGATTTCCTATACTGCCAAAAAGGATGTTTGAGTTTCTGTACAAAATGTGCATTAAAAGTATGTGCCAGTGTCCATCCACATTTCACATTAAAAGTTATGGGGAACAAATGTGGTAACGTTAGGACTAAACTTAATTTAAAATGCACATAATTTGCATTGCAGGATATTACTTTGTTGAGAGTTACATTGCAGAAAATGCCAGCCTTACAAAGAATAAACTAATACACAGGTGCAGGTGCTACAAATCACATGGTGTATGGGGCGACCAACAAAGTGAGCCTATTCGAGCAATTCCTCATAGAGTGGCCCACTGTCTGTGGGGAGATAGGAGGACAATGGTGTATGTGCAGTTTATAGAGAGGCTGGAACCGTCGAGCAGGGGCGAGGCCGGTGGGAGTGGAGCATGAAAATGCCACACTTCCCCAACAATGATGTCACATAGCAAGCCATTGCAAGATATATCATCTGCACAGGTCGAACCCTGATAAATATATGGTGAAGTGTGTGGACACTTCTTGTCTAGGGAAGGTCCATGCGTAGAGATTTAGAGGCGGTATAACGGACTTCCGAATAGTGGTGGTGAAGGATACACCTGTGAGCTTACGGAGCCACTACACAAGCGCCAAAATATGACCTCATCACTTTGTTTCTAGCCTAATTAGTCACCTCATAATTATGGATGTCACAATTTCACAAAAGCTGTTGATGGCCAATGCTATGAACCTAGTTGGTTTCCTGATAAGCTACGATAAGGTGTGACGGGTGAGAGGAAGGTCATACATGGAATGTACAATACGTATGAGGAGGCCTATAACTTTATGTCAAGAATGCTGCACCAGATTCCCAAAGCCAATCTCAGGACATATAAAAACAAGATGGAGAAGGTGCACCCTTTGAAGGACCCAATTTTTTTAATCCTTGACCAGGTGTTCTAGACATTTCGGCAGGCAAGCAAGATGTTCAAGTACTATCGTTCAGTGCTCACGATGGATGGTGCGTTCCTCTCTAGTAGGTATAAGGCTACCCTGAGTGGCCTTTGCAATTGTGAAGACCGAGAACACTGATAGCTAGCTGTGGTTTCTGGCTAATGTCAACCAAGAAGTAGTCCAAGAATGGCCCAACGTTTGTCTTATCACGGACCGCAATACCTGATTGTTGTCAGTGCTGAGCACCATGAGCAAGGGACTCAACCAAACTTCCAGTGCAATGACGTGAGGACCCGAGGTGCATGAGGCATCTGGTGGTGAACTTCTACACTCATTTTTGCAATAAGGAGTTAATGAAGAAGTTCAAGAAGCTCTACATGTAGAAAAAGAGATACAAGTTTAACGCAATATGGAAAGAGCTTGATGAGGAGACCTCGAGGAACATGAGGGAGTCACAAGCAGCGGAACTAGCCACAACTTAGGCCGCTTCGGTATCAATGGACGAGTTCACCCAATGGGTCAACTTATACAACCCCGACCTGGAAAAATGGTCCCTGCTTTATGACACCGATAGTGCAAGGTACCGGATTATGATGACCAATATGTCTGATGTATACAATGGTATGCTAAAGGGTGTGCGCTCCCTCCCGATCACTGTAACTATGGAGGAGAGTTGAAACCACACTATAGGTTACTTCGTTAACAGAGTCATGATTGCAAAGAAGCACCTAGATGAAAGAAAGTAACTCTCAGAAATGATATAGGTGTACGTGGAGTAGAAAATAGGAAAGGCTCGTTCGCACGTCACTCAATTAGAGGGAGAAGTATATCATAGGTCATGTCAGAAGCGATTTGAAGTATGTATGCACCATCGGTGAAGTAACGACCTACATGTGTAACAAGTTGAAGCTCCTTCACAAACCTTGCTCGCAAGTCTATGCCATGTGCGCTGCATGGCAGCAGTCCTCCATTACTTGTGCGGGATTTGGAACGCTGAGTTCAACTCCTACGGGTGGACATACATTATAGGGACCTTTAGCTGAGGGAAGTGAATCGGGTGTTGAACGATGCACTAAAGCAGCCCAGGCACGAAAGATGACAGTCCCATCACATCGACAGCGACATGGATGATAGTCAATGTGGCTAAGGGGCAAAACCATAGAAGTGTAGGTTATGTAAGACAGTGGAACACTCCATGAGGAACTGCCCAAATAGGACCACTTCATTGGCTGCCCCGTAGACGTGGCAATTTGTAGCACCTTCACATGTGTACTCGTTCATGCTTTGTAAGGCCGGCATATCATGCGATGTAACTCTCAATAAAGTAATGTTCTGCCATGCAAATTTTTGTATGTTTTAAATTAAGTTTAGTCATAATATTGCCACGTTCTTTTAATGTAAATTTTGCATAGGCATTGGCACATTCTTTTAATGTAAAATTCATACGGACACTGACACATCTTTTTCTGTATTGCAGGGAATCGTACTTTGGCAACCGAAGCTTGGTAGACAGGGCTTGAAGCTCAAGGCGTGTGAGGGGATGACAAGCATGGGAAGGATTTTGAGGCCATGAACCTTATCTTGGAAACACGAGCATCTATGGTCCCTAGGCCCCTGACCCTCAAAGCCCCAAACTACCGCTTGAAACTAGGTCGTCGTACACCCCTAGAAATTCCCTTTACGACTACCCACATATCTCCAAGCCTTGGCCACAATGCAAGCATAAACTTGACACGATGGTGTAGGTTTGTGACAACAACACATACCTAGGATTTCGATTTTTTTCACTACCCTCTATTCATGGTAAATGGTTTGTTACCTACGTATACTTGCACACATGGATCACTTATAGTCACCTCGTCTAGCTTGCGGACCACGGATTATAAGTTCACCACATGGGTGGATCTATTGTATCTAATGCATGTCCAGGTTTACATCAACACTTACCAAATCTGCCTAGAAGAGTTGTGGGAGGAGCTCCAGACCGAGAAGACAAGCAACGATGAGCTTTGTAGGTAGAGGATCAGAGAGAGGAACAATGAGGAGGTGGTCCACCTCGACAACGACTACAACCTGTATTGCTGCTATGCCTACTCGAGCTACAATTACACCTGCCACTACCACGATAACCAACCACATCCATGTTGTTTGGTGACTGCCACGCCATATAGGTGCCCTAGAGTTTTACATTTTCACCCTAGGACCATTCCCCCTTGAGCCCAATTACAACATTTTTGGTCAATGTCGTTTTTGTTAGGCTAGGCCCACAAGTGTCTTACAGTGTAGTTGGGATTGATGGTCCATGTATGTTACCATTTGTACCGTGAGGCAAAACATACAGGCATAACCAAATGCTACGTACTATGTAATTCACACCTTCGTTGCGAAGTATTATGTCAGGTTAAATATGTTCTATTACTATAATTTTTTACAATGATATATTTGTACTACTGAAAAGAGTGAGTTTGTGTGGTGGTTCATTTGCCTGTCCCAACCCCCGTGCACCTCCTTAAAAAAATTTCATAAAAAAGATAATTTTTTAATCCATAGGCGTAACAAAGCACATGCATTTAGCTAGTTACTTCCAAAAATTGCAAAACAGGACAACTAGCCTATGGTAGCACCTGCGTAACCACCGAGCCATCTACCGAGCTAGAGCGGCTCAGTAGCACCTATCGAACCAAGGCAGCTCGATAGGAGCTACCGAGCAAGGGGAGTTCGGCAGACCTATGGGTCCGCTAGTTCCCGCGCATTGTGCTTGCCTGTCGTGCTCACCTGGCTGCTGCTATCACACCATTCTATCGAGCTCCGGTGGCGTGACAGAAGACACATGTCACTTGCCGTTCCTGTCAATCTCAAAGATAGGTCTAGAATTACAAAAATATACGCCTGAAAGGCTAGATTTGAAAAAACATTGTACTACTGTATCAAACATTCAAACAATTCCTAGCTAGCTTATGGCTGGACACGTCCCAGGTCCAATCAATTAATCTTCTCTCTCCTCGCAAGGTGTAATATAAGTCATTGGGCACATTAGTTAAGATATAAATATAATCATGGTGGTTCCTCTTTCATGATTAATGTGGGAATTTTTGTTTTTATTCTTTTTTGATGATATTGAAATTTCTAGTCTTTGTCCTCTTCCTATTAACGTGTGTTGTGGGATATTCTAGAGGAGCTCCAATCAGTATATACAAAATAGAGAATATAGATAAACAGATTGATACCGTATGGATCATGATATGATTTGCAAGCCATAGCTATCTTTAATTGTTTTTCCTCTATGCGTTCTATATGCTGATCTGCCGCGTTGCTAAAGCAAGGGAAACAATATTATTAGCTCTGTGTTGCAATCTGATTCCAAAATGAGGCCTTATCATTTTCGGCCAGCAGTTGTGCCAAGAAATGGAAAGAAATAATGAAATAGAGAGAAGAGGGAGAGAGACGATTCAAGAAAGAGAATCAATATATTTAGGTAGCGGTTGATAATTTTTAGTTCTAACGTGAGTATCTGTATAAGTAAATTGAATATCAATAAATTATTTTAAAAATATTATTCTAATAAATTATTTTAAAAAAGAAAAAATTGTTATATTTATTTATTTAAAGAAAATAATAAACCATAAGTAAAAAAAGAAGAAGGACGGCTTTAGCTTAGGAGACTTACGTGGGTATAGGGGTGCAAACGGATCGGAGACGGATAGATAATGCCTCTACCATATTTATTTTCATATTTATTTTCGGATACAGATACGGATACAGATAACTCGAATAGAATACAAATACGAATAATATCGAATACAGATACGGAGCGAATACGAATCGAAACGAATACGGTTACGAATATTTATCGGAACATGAAAATCTCTTAAACTATATATCTAAAATTAACGAAAATACGTAAATAATTCATCTTGTCAAAACATTCATGAAATCTAAATATTTCATATTCAAAACATCCAAAATATTTGTTTTCATATTCATGGGCTGTATATGTATTGGGCTGGACTGCTGGAGGTATTATGGGCTGGATGGCTATTGGGTTAAAATCCTGGATATCTATTTTCGTAATATCTGGATAATTCGTATTCGTATCCGTATTTGACAGATACTAGGCTTACTGTATTCGTATCCATATCCGATAAAAAAATCCGTATCCGTATCCGATCCGAGAATTATCCAAAAAAAATCCGATCCGACACAATCCGTATCCGTATTCATCCGGATCGATCGAAAACTATTCGATCCGTTTTCACCTCTAAATGGGCATCATGTTGTGGTAGGACTGGTGTACGTTTACAAATTACAAACTCAAGTTATTTGTAGTACATGCGCACAGGCTATTTAATAGCTTAGGCAAGCTATTAAATAGGTCGATGTGTTTTTTCTTTTCTCGTGTGAATTTGTAGTTTTGGATTGTTTCCGTTAGGCTTCATATTTATGGTTTTATTTTTTGTAGTAACTATTTTTTAAGTAGCATATTTTATAAGATAGAGTCTATAAATTAATTATAGTAAACATTGTATCGATTTTAACTCTATCGGTTAAAATCACATACGAATATATCTTTCTTCGTACTCTTTTTTACGAACAGTCAGAATTCAAAAGTCATAAATGAAAAGCCATTAATTACAACCGAAAAGAACTCATATTATTTTTTTCTCGAATACGGTGATTACTGATTGTTTTTACTACTTAGGATTGATGTGAGGTTTACAAAGGAATCTGGTTTTCTGTTTTACTTAAAAGAGTGAGTTAATGATGATAATTTATCTATCTTTTTAAACTCTCATAAAAATAGAAAAAGCAATGTAATAAAAACAAATTTCACCACCTAAAAATTCTCTAATGAGAAAAAACAATAGAGCTCCATCAGGTGCACAACCAAGCCAATGGCGTGGAGGCACAATACGGCCGAGCATATGAACCAAGTAGATTAATCTTGATAATATCAGTTTTATATGTTAGAATTATATAGTTTTTTATTTGTATCAAAGCGCGCTCGGCTAGTTAAAGACAAAGTAGGCAGCTGTTTAATGATGGTAGGCCTAACCAGTAGGACTAATTGGAATATTTCTTTCATTAATCAATGCCTTTCTCAAGTCTCAAAAGAGAAGCCTCGAGTGGATTAGCATTTGGAAATGGGTGCAAAGGGCTCCTGGAATCCAGCCTTTTGCGGCAACTTTGAGCTCACGCTCACTTGAGACTAGGGGCGCCAATCATCATTACGTGGCCATTCGGACAAATATCTAGTTTATGGCTCACGCGTGCAACCTTGCTGGCTATTTTCGGGACAAATTTCATGGCCGCCTCGGATGCATCATACTACTACTATTAGGGCATCTCCAATGGTTAGAGCTAGTAACTAACTATAAGACTTCCACATCATCTATAGAGTACACACTAAAGCTAGCATTCCAAAGAACTATCTATAAGAATAGCTATTTGATATTTACATGCACACACAGAGCTGCATCGTTTTGCGTTATAGACTAGCTCTTGAGGAAGAGCTGGCTCGATTTTTTTTGCATACTCTCTTTCCTCCACGTAAGATATTTGCTGACGTGTACATGCTAATAGCTAGCTGACTCATCCCATTGGAGATGCCCTTATAGCCACTCAAGTTAGGCTCAATTGAAATATATTTTTTTTTCAAAAACAGAAGTACGTTCAATTAAAATTAGTAACTAAGTGTTTGCCGGCCACAAAACTCCAATAAATATTCCGTCTAAAAGGACGCCAAAGAAAAATATGGTGCTTATTTGTTCTGTACAAAACTGGCTTAACCATTTCCCACAAAAATGTTTTTGCTTAACTATACACACCATTCTAGCATCTACAACTTTATGCGATCCATATTTCAGGGCCGCAGAACACAATCCTTGGAGCTTCAATGCCTGTAAATCCTAGCCAATTTAGATCCAAGCGTACATCACATCTCTTCAATTCATGATCACAATCATGTTGACACAATTCGATCTTGCTCACTTGAAAGCAAAGAAAAGAAGAAAACCACAAAAAAGAATCATATCGCCTACGTAGTCAACGTTTTTTCTCTATCTTTCCCTAAAAAACCCATAATTTCTCTGTCACGCTGTCACATACATACAATACTGCCAAACTGGAGCAGGACAAGTTAAGGCGGCGCACAAAATAGCAATGGTTTGGGATTTTTTTTACTATGATTGATTTATTTTTTTACTATAATTAAAGTATCTTATTTAGTGTAATTAAATTTAAACAAATCAAAAATAGAAAAAAATAAATTAACCCATCACGGGTAATACAAAGGAATACAAGAAAAAAAAGAAAAGGCAAAAAACCTCTAAAAACAAAAAAAAGATGAAATAAAGGAATAATGAAATAAAAGCAGAAACCAAAAACCATCGTCAAAACGAGCGGAACCTTAAGAATACCAAATAAGCTTCTCAACTGCAATGAGCAGATTATATGATGCTATTTTTTGGACCATGCTGATGGTTTTTTACAGTATTTTTGAGATAATAATAGATAACAGAGATACTAATAGAAACGATGTATGTATCCGTAGACTCGTAAAACCATTTAGAAAGCAGGTTCAAAAAGCCGTCTCGTTTATTTTGGATTTCAGAGATACCGAAACTAAAAACTAAAACTAAAAACCAAAAAAGAGCATGGCCACAAAATGTTCAAACTACAAAACACTACAAACCCATCCGGATCAGTCCCCTAAAAAAAATCATCTGATCAAGAGCGTGACTGATATTTGTGGATATTGCCGTTCATTGAACACTTGACTAACTCTACGAGCATCCAGAGATATTTAACAGGACATGCAAGCGACTCACGACGCCAGTAAAGATCACATTTTGCATCGCCCGTCAACGTCCCTGGAGAGGAGTGAAGACTAAGGAATCTCGTGATCGACAGTTACATCTGCAAGAAAAAAAGATCGAATCCATCGTCCATTATCCATCGAAAAATATGGTGCTTATATGTTCTGTACAAAACTGGCTTAACCATTTCCCACAAAAAAATGTTTTTGCTTAACTATACACACCATTCTAGCATCTACAACTTTGTGCGATCCATATTTCAGGGCCGCAGAACACAATCCTTGGAGCTTCAATGCCTGTAAATTTTTGCCAATTTAGATCCAAGCGTACATCACATCTCTTCAATTCATGATCACAAATTCACAATCATGTTGACACAATTCGATCTTGCTCACTTGAAAGCAAAGAAAAGAAGAAAACCACAAAAAAAAAAAAGAATATCTCGTACGTAGTCAACGTTCTTCCTCTATCTTTCCCTAAAAAACCCATAATTTCTCTGTCACGCTGTCACATACATACAATACTGCCAAACTGGAGCAGGACAAGTTAAAGACGACGCTCAGAATAACGATGGCTGTAACTTTTTTCACTGTAATTAATTTATTTTTTATTATAATTAAAACAACTTACTTAGTGTAATTAAATTTTTTAAAAAATAAAAAATAGAAAAAAATATATTAACCTATCACAGATAATACAAAAAAATATAAGAAAAAAAATAAAAAAGCCTAAAAACAAAAAAAAGATGAAATAAAGGAATAGTGAAATAAAAATAGAAGCCAAAAGCCGCCAAAATGAGCGGAGCCAAAAAGAATTCCAAATAAGCTTCTCCAGCTGCAATAAGCAGATTATATGATGCTATTTTTTTGGACTATGCTGATGGTTTTTACAGTATTTTTGAGATGATAATAGATAACAGAGATGCTAACACAAACGATGTATGTATCCGTGGACTTGTAAAGCCGTTTAGAAAAACATATTTAAGAAACTGTCTCGTTTGCTTCGACTTTCAGAGATACCAAAGCTAAAAACTAAAACCAAAAACCAAAAAAGAGCATGGCCATAAAAATGTTCAAACTACAGACCCATCCGGATCAGTCCCCTAAAAGAAATCATCTGATCAAGAGCGTGACTGATATTTGTGGATATTGCCGTTCATTGAACACCTGACTAACTCAACGAGCATGCAAAGATATTTAACAGGACATGCAAGCGACTCACGACGCCAGTAAAGATCACATTTCGCATCGGCCGTCAACGTCCCTGGAGAGGAGTGAAGACTAAGGAATCTCGTGATCGACAGTTACATCTGCAAGAAAAAAAAAGATCGAATCCATCGTCCATTAGCCATTAATTAGACGAAACGAATTCCAGGCGATAAAAAAAGGCGAGGAAAGGAGAGGGGGAGGAACTGTTGGGAGACGGCGATGCAAATTTGCAAATCGCTGGTGTAGGGCAGGACCTGGAGGCAGGGCATTATCGCTTGGACGCTGATGGGTTTGTAGACTTGTGATCATGGCGATGAGGATGACACGGCCAATGCCTATCCACAAGACCGCAACGCATCAGATCAGCGTCTGCGTGTACAACTACTCCGTGCCACGTGTGCTGTTTGGCCAACCACCACTCCCCGGTGTGCCGCTTGCTCGAAGTTCAAACTCTGATTAACGTGTACTATAACGTCCTTTCAGCTCAGTCACTAGCTGCCTTCGGTTGTCCTTCGTTTTAAATGTTAAGAGAGGTGCTGTCCACCAGCGAAGGCTACGAAAAAAAAAAAACCTAGGATTTCCAATGTGGTCAGCAGCCGCGGAATTTACCTTGGTACAAGTTTGTAAAACATTTGATTTGACATGGAAACATCTCCCATCCTTTCTGAATTTACCTTGGTACAAGTTTGTAAAACCCCGCGGGTGTTCTACTGGTTGTGACTGGCTGGCTCACCATGGCTGCAGCTTTTGCTTCCAGCGATGATATCGGTTTTTAAAATATTATAGTAATTTTTTTTTGGTTTTTTGTGTTTTATTTTTTCTTGTGTTTTTTATTATTCGTGATAAAATAATATATTATTTTTATTTTTATATTTTTTAAATTTAATTATATCTAATAAATCAACTTACAATAAAAAATCAGTTAATTATAATAAAATTTTAGTCAGAAATCAAAAAAATCATCTATTTTGAATGCCCCCTAAGCTGCTGATGGATTGGCGGGACGAATTCATACAAAAATGTGGAGGAAATGCTAAGCAAATTTGTTTCTTGTGCTAGCTGCTGGAACGGATTGCCTCTTCTGACAGAGGTGAAGAGAACAGAAGCTGCTGCGTATGGCAGATTGGTTACTACGTAGCCCTTGTTTTAAAAATGACGATGGTCAAGAGTTGCGAAGTAGTTCAGAGAACCTGTTTTAAAAAGTTGTCATATTCTTTGGCCCAATTCTTTTAGGATTATACTCAGACCTTAGTTTCTATTTTTATAATAGTTTATTATTAAATAGTATATTTTTTAAAAACAAGATCCACGATAAATTATAATAAAATTATACCGAGTTCAGCTATATCAATTAAAATTCTATATAACTATTTTTTTATGTACTATCTCTTGTAAATAGATTAAAATTTAAAATCCACACGCTAAAAGAACCCCACCCTTTTCCATTCTTAAGAAAACAAAAGCCAAAATACCGTAGCATACTAAGCAGTAGAATAGCAGTTGTTAGTTTGCGCTAGTGGGAAGAGAGAAGAAGCTGCTACGACGCCGCACTCAGATATTTGTCACGTACCGGTTCCTCTAGTCAAATCTGCTTCCGTGTCCAAGATGAGGGCATGTGCCGACACAGTGTACAGATGCTGCACTCAACAGAGATGACAGGATTGAGAATTGACATTTCTCAACTATTGGCCAATACTGATATTTTTACTCCTAGAACATGGTAAAAAAAAATCTGCAATAGTAACCATGGTTCTTTGTAACTTGCACCATGGGTACCTTTGGCAAACATCAAATTGCCAAAACTGTATCCCTAAATCTTGTTTATAGATTATATAGATGCTTATACATATAGGAATCTGTACACTTGCTTCCTTTGATGCCTCAATGGCTCAAGAAGAAGAGGAAAGCAGAGGTAAAGGAGGAGCGGACGGAGCAAGCAGCAGCATCAAGAACCTCACTGTGGCTTCGCCGGCGGCGACGTGCTGCTCTCGCCGCTGGCTAGGCCCAGCTCCACGTCGCGGTCCGCCTGCGGCGGCAGTGGCGGGGGCGTCGCGCCGCCGCAGCCGAGCAGCAGCCGCAGGGCCGCTACTCTTGACGCCTCTACGACGGCCGCGACTCCGGTGATCGGTCCCGGGGCCGGCTGTGGCGCCTGCGGCACAGCCGGCTGCTGTTGCGGCGGGGATGGCGCGGTGCCGCCAGTTCTCACGGCGTCCTGGGAGCCGAAGAAGAGCACGTTGGTCGGGAAGTTGGGCAACTCCGGGTCGGCCTCCGGCGGCTGCACGGCCGGCACCTCGTCGACGACCGGGCACCGGCAGAGCGGGCAGGTGGAATGCGACCGGAGCCACATGTCGACGCACTCGACGTGGAACCCGTGACCGCACCGCGGCAGCAGGCGCGCGGCCTCCCCGGCGGCGAGCTCCGTGATGCAGACGGCGCAGTCCGCGGCGGGGTCTCCCTTGGCCACCTCCCTCCGCGGCAGCGCAGCGATGGCCGCCTCGTCCAGGCCCCTCCCGTGGCAGCCCGCGTCGCCGGGCCCCGCGAAGACGAACCGCGCCCGGCCCCTGCCCTCCGCTCCGCCGCCACCACCGATGGTAGGTGCGGCGCCGCGGTAGCGCTTGGTGCAGAGGAACAGGTAGAAGCAGAGCACGAAGGTGATGAAGATGGCCGCCGCCACCGCCAGCATCGTCGCCGCCGCTGCCACTGACGTCCCCGTCACCGCCATCGATCCGTCCTCGCCTCCAAATCCCCTCTTCCTCTTCTCCTTCCAAGAACCCTCCTCTTCCCCAGCCCCGCGTTCTTCAGTTCTTGTCTGGTGTAAAGCTGAAATTGCGAGGGCGTTGGGTTCGAACGGTTCTTCTAAGAACTTTGTGTGTGTGCGTGCGCGCGTGTTTGAGTGGATTTGATGGAACAGGAGAGGGATTTGTGTTACTACCTGATAATATATGTATGGAGTAGTGGAATTGGGGAGGACAAGAGGAGTTGTTTTGGTTGGTGTGGTTAGAGCAGCTCAAATTGCAGTTGGGGAGCGAGCGAACAAGCAACAAATAGAGAGCGGTGAGTGGCGACTGGTCAAGTTATACAGGGAGGGAAGGATGGAGACCGTCTGAAAAATCAAAGATGCTGAGAAAGACGAGAGAATTAATATGGGGTGACATGTCAGTGAGCAAGGAGGGTAGAGTGATCATGTTGGTCAGGTCACGTCAGGTTCTTTCAATTCTCATTCTTTGGAATTCGACCCCTCTCCTTTTTTTTTTTGAACTCCTAGCAAGGAAGTATCGAAGCATGTTGATGATCTAACTGCCTTCCTTCCTTGTGCCCTTTCCACTTTGCGGTTGTTAGGTGTTTGGAATAGCCACGGCCTATCTTCTTTATGCTTTTTTCACTTTGCGATTATTAACTATAATTTTTTATTTTTATTTAAAATTTTACAGTAACTGATTTATTTTTTACTGTAGCTAAGTTGGCTCATTAGGTATAATTAAATTTTAAAAAATATAAAATAGAAAAAAACATATTAACCTATCACGAATGCAAAGAAATACGAAGAAAAAATACAAAAAAACTCAAATTATCTAAAAAATTAGAAAAAAGATAAAATTACTAAATAGTGAAAAAAAAATAAAAAATAAAAACTGAAACTGAAAAAAGCTCATTTGAGCGAGGCCGGCCTTGCAATACATTGCAAGTTGCAGAAATTTCTGCTCGGACCAGTTGCAGCTTCTTCAATAATCCCACATGCAGTCTTTTGAGTGAGTTCACTGTGTGTGGGCCATTTCCACGACAAATCGGTACTGTAGATCTTCAATGATGGAAAAACAGGAGGCATTATTTTTGTTTCTGATTGAAGCATTTATCTAAATCATTGATCCTGTGCCTCGATGGCCAAAAATCTATGCTGTCATTTTGCTATAGTTTCAGGACCAGCTTCAGTTCAATGTATGCTCCTTCCATTGGCATGGGTCTGATCTTTTTAGTTTCAGTTTTTGTTTACAGCTTATGACTGTTTACAAGAGAAGATAGAGACTCGTGTACTATTTTAACTGATATAAATGAAGTTGCTGTAGTATCTACTATAATTGATTTATAGACCCTGTTTTAAAAAAAATTTCGTTTGAATGTTAGTTGCCGTAGAAATTTAGTTACAGTAGAAAAATATTTTTAGAAATCAAAAAAAGAGAAAATTATGACTGTTTCTCAAGGGGAAAAAGAAAACAAAATTTCCGCCGCGACCGGCGCCCGTCGGGTCCGGTGGGTGGGGGCACGCAGCGACGGGGAGTCGTACGTGTACACAATTAGGAGTGGGCCCGTCATCATCTGAACGGAACTCTTGTGCTTCTTTCGGTTGTCGGCGATCCTTTTGATCCAATGGCTCGGAAGCAAGGTCGCCATGGATACCAGAGCAACGTGACCTTTGGTTCACTAGAGTCAGGCGATGCGCTTCCGGCCTCTCGTGTTTCGTCTCGCCGCCGATTGCTCGATCCATAGTGGGCTCGCTTTCTTCTTCTTCGGACTCATCTTTTTGACGGCGGAAAATAAATCAAGCCAGTACTACCGCCACTGTTTTTTTTGTACGGCAAGAAAAAAATCTGGGAAGGTACAGAGATCTTTCCGCCCCAACAGCAGTACCATGGCTTCAATATTGCTCTGAGATTCGCGAAATCCCCTTTTTCAAATATTGCTGTGAGATTCGTGAAATCCCCTTTTCACTAACCGACTAGTATCTCGCCTTCCTGCCCCCGACCAATGGCCCTCATACACCTGTTGTCCTCGTATAGTGGGTTGCCTTCGCTAGTTCGGTTTCGTGCCAACTCGCTCAACTCTTCCGTCCTTAATCCCGTATCTCCGATCGATGTCTTGTCACGGCCCACCACCATATCGCTGTTGCCAAGCTGCCGCCATTCATGGCTTGTTGCCATCGCCACCATCAGCCTTGCAGCAACTGTTTCGACTTGTAATTTTTTTGTTTTTAATTTATTCAAATCAAAAACTATTTAAAATATATTAACTTTTAATTTTAGTTTTGTTTTTTTTCCTTTTTTTCTTATTTATTTGAATTATCCACATGACACCACACATACTCCCTTATATACACCACACACGCATGTACTCACGTGGGTGTGTTTTATGTATAGTAACTCATAGTATATGTGCATGTATATGTGTTCAGTGATTAAAGTGCGTATTTGTACTCCGTAAGCCTAACTAATATCTATTATAATATTAAAGCATGAGCAAAAGAAGCCACCATAGTCGCTCTTGTTAGGTAGAAAATATTGTATTATACCAAGGGCAATAACGGAATTTCGCAATTGATAAAAGGAAAAAATGAAGAAGAGGAGAGGGGCCCACCTATCGGTGGGCCAGGGAAGAGACAAAGAGGAGGAGCTGTGCTCCTCCTCCTTTGGACCCGAGCGGCTCAGGGTTTGGAGCGACGGCACGGGCGATTTGGGGGGCGGCGGCGACAGTGATGTGCCGTGGGGCGAGCGGGCTTGGCAGAGAGGAAGGAGCGGCCGTGGGGGGGTCGAGGGACTCGGTCCCGGCCGTTGGGGCGCTTGCACCAAGTGCTTCCCTTCCCCTCCTCCCTTGGCTATAAGTAGAAGCGGGCTGCTTTTCGGAGGGATAACCCTAAGTTAGTGAGCTTCTCCTCTCTCTCATTTCTCTGTGATATTCCTGGTTTGCCTTGGTGTGATCGGTTGTTGTGTGGCTTCTCGACGCCGAGTTCGGTCCCCTGGTGCTTGACGGCAAGTTGCTAGGCTGGCATCTTCCCTATGCTTGTGCGGCACACCCTCACCTCGACTCTGCTGGACTGTGAATAGTAAACGGCAAAGGTGGGGCTTTGTATCTTCGTTGCCTACTGCCCTCTCTCATGGTGGTGTGCAGGGGCAATAGGTTTTCCGGGACAGTGCTTCTCAGCGTTCCTAGCTCCGTGTTCTTTGTGGTGATTTCGAATATCACCGGTTCTGTGAGTACAAAACTTAATCTACTGCAATCTGTGTTTAATTCATATAGTGGCGACTGCAACAGTGGGCTATACTGCTCTGTGATGATTGAAATCATATGCTGAGATTGGTTAATTTAGTCTTTGAGCTCTAATTAATATTGATTCTGTCATTGCTATTAACTTGAACTTTGCAAGTTGATGTTCAGTTATATATATACATATGTTCCATAGCATTCGGATTGTGCAGTCTTAGATCATACTAGTTTCTTACATATCTACTTGAGCTGCTGTGCTGTTGGCAACTTGATTCATTTGCTCAGGTTATATTAATTCTTTGGACTGCTGTGCTATAGACAGAATTGCATATTTGTTAGATAATATGCATGAACATTTGAAGAATTTAAGTTTGGAGCTCAAAGACTGAATATTATTTGGTATAACCAATTGATGAAGAGTGTATAATTTTGGTAGCGGGACGGCCAAGATTCGATTTTGTGTAACCCTACTCCTGAGAGCACTAAAATCAATTAAAACTTGAGCTTGTTGTTAGTCTTAATTGATACATGTTCTATATATTGTCATACATATTCAATTTCATAAGTTTATTGCTTTCTTTAATGAATATGTTGTACATTATAAGTGATATGATTAAATTATGTAATTACATACATGTTATATCACTTGTTCTTGGATTGTTAACATTCATTTGTTTACATAATTATGTTAGTATATATGCTTATACCGCAAATACTACAGCAATTAAGAAAATCTAATTTCAAAGTAATGGCTTCATCATCCGATGTGGTTAAACTGGAAGTGTTCGACGGTGAGAACTTCAAATGGTGGCAGGCTAAGACGAAGCTGTGGCTGACTGATCTCAAACTCTTTTGGGTCATTTCAAATCATTCGGTGTTTTCGTTGGAAATCCCCGAAATGATGCGGTGGGAGGATGCAAATAACTCAGTCTTAGCCCGTCTGTTATCTATCTTGTCCAATCGGCTGTTCGACGTCTACATCAACTTCACAAACGCCAAGCTGCTTTGGGACGAACTTGAAGAGAAATATTCCGAAGGAGATAACGAGAATGAGTCATTCGTGACTGCGAACTACTTGAACTACAAGATGATCGAAGGACGGTCGATGATGGAGCAGCTCCATGAGCTACAACTCCATGTACATAACTTAAGTCAGGACGACTGTGCTCTACCAAAGAAGTTTCAAGTGAACGTCATCCTCGCTAAGTTACCGTCCTTGTGGCGTGACTGCGATGACTACCGTCGACATATGAAGGAGCGCTTGACTCAATGAGTTGTCGCAGCTATAAATGTCGAAGAATGTGCCAGAGTCGGTAACAGGGTAAGGAAGACTCAAGTCTAAGCTCATCAAGTACAAGTCAAGAGTACAGGAAGCTTTGAGAAACCTAAATTCAAGAATCAACCCCCAAGTTAAGCTCCAACCATAAAAATGAAGAAGAAAAAGAAGGACATTGTCTGCGGGGAGGCTGGACATAAGGCCAACCATTGCCGCAATCGCAAAGGCAGAGGTCCTACTCCCGGTCAGCACAAGAGCCGCAGGGCTGAAGTAAATGTCGCACTGGCCTGCTCCAGTTCGGAAGAGTATGTACCTCAGACCTTTATGGCAAGTCCATCAATTGATTGGTGGATTGATACAGGTGCTACTAAACATATATGTGCTGATCGATCGTGTTTCTCTTCATTTCAGGTTGAAGGTGGTGGATCCATCCTAATGAGAAACGGAGTCGCTGCAACAGTACGTGAGATCGGACTGGTCTACCTAAAGTTTACCTCGGGCAAGACACTCATCCTCAAGGATGTACTGTATGTGCCTGCAATGACTCGTAACCTTCTGAGTGAGTCGTTCTGTGTAGGCAAGTAATAAAGCTTGTGTTTGAGTCCAATAAGGTCGTATTGACCAAGTTTCGAAATTTTATGGGCAAAGGCTATGATAGCGGAGGCATGTTTTGCTTATCGATTCTTTATGCTAATGATGTAACCGTTTACAATGTTTTCCATTGCAATAAACTCCATGATATTTGGCATTCGCGTTTATGTCATGTAAACTTTGAAGCTATTATGCGGTTAAGCAAAATGAATTTAATTTTAAGTAATAATTATGAGAAGGGTTCAAAATGTGAAGTGTGTGTGCAAGCAAAGTAACACCGAAAACCTTTTCATAGCGTTGAAGGGCGGAACACTTCTCCACTTGAACTAATTCATTATGATCTTTGCTAGATGAATAGAATATTAACTAACGGTGGCAAACGTTATTTTCTGAGTCTCATAGATGATGCGACTAAGTATTGATACATTTATCTACTTAAGTTGAAAGATGAAGCACTTGAATACTTTAAAGTCTATAAAGCCGAAGTTGAAAATCAACTAAAAAAGAAAATCAAACGGTTACAGTCGGATTGAGGCGGTGAGTACGTCTCAAATGAATTCTCTCAATTTTGTGAAGAAAGTGGAATAATACATGAGATTACTCCACCTTACTCACCCCAATCAAATGGAATAGCCGAAAGAAAAAACCGAACTCTTTGTGACTTGGTTAACGCCATGCTCCAGAGTTCAGGTATGCCGGACTATTGGTGGGGTGAAGCAGTTCTCACAGCTAACTATATTCTGAATAGGGTTCCGCTTTGCAATCAGGAGGAGACACCCTATGAAGGATGGAAGGAGAGAAAACCTAACTTGTCATATTTTCGGATATGGGGATGCCTTGCAAAGGTACATATGCTATTACCGAAGAAAAGAAAGCTAGGTCTGAAAATCGTTGATTGTATCTTTCTGGGATATGCTATAAATAGCACGGCTTATAGATTTTTTGGTAGTCAAATCCGAGGTGAGTGACATCACTACAAACATAGTGATGGAATCTCATGATGCGACTTTCTTTAAATATGTGTTTCCTATGAGACCACTTGAAGTCATTGACCATACTGTGCCAGTTGACTGCTCTGTTCTTCCTAGTATGGACAACACCGCTCCAGAGTTGGAGTTAAGGAGTAAGAGATAGAGGACTGAAAAGTCACTGGGCGATGACTATGTCATCTATGTCGTAGATGATGAACCATGAACCCTTTCAGAGACATACGCATCTCCGAATGTGGATTACTCGAAGGAAGCAGTCCGTAGCGAGATGGATTCCATCACAGCTAACGGAACTTGGGAGATTATAGATCTTCCATCTAGATGCAAGCCAGTGGGCTGCAAATGGATCTTTAAGAGAATGCGTAGACTTGATGGTACTATTGAAAAGTGCAAGGCCCGCTTAGTGGCTAAAGGATACACGCAAAAGGAAGGAGAAGACTATTTTGACACATACTCTCCTGTGGCTTGTTTACCCATGATTCGAGTGCTACTAGCACTAGCTGCCGCGTATAAACTCCAAGTACATTAAATGGATGTAAAGATCGCGTTCCTAAACGGAGAGTTAGATGAGGAGGTTTATAAGCAACAACTTGGTGGTTTTGTGGCTAAAGGGCAAGAAAAGAAAGTATGTCGATTGATTAAATCCTTGTATGGCTTAAAGCAAACTCCCAAGTAGTGGCATGAGAAATTCAATAGTACATTGACATCAGTCGGCTTTTGTGTGAATCAAGCCGATAAATGTGTCTACTATTGGTTCAATGGGAGTGAATGTGTCATTCTATGTCTATACGTAGATGACATATTGCTTTTCGGGACTAACATGGATGTAATCAATAAAACAAAGTCTTTTCTCTCTCAGAACTTTGATATGAAAGATCTGGGTGAAACAGATGTTATTTTAAACATCAAGCTTATAAAGGGTGAAAATAGAATTACTTTATCACAATCTTATTATGTGGATAAGATCCTAACCATATTTGGATTCATGGACTGTAAGCCAGCAGCCACAGCCTATGATCCAAATGCTAAGCTTCATAAAAATACTGGACACGGAAAAGATCAATTAAAGTATTCACAAATTATCGGATCCTTGATGTATCTCACTAGTGCAACGAGGTCAGACATCTCTTATGCTGTGAGCAGATTGAGTCGTTATACGTCCAATCCAGGAGATGATCGTTGGATAGCACTAGAGAGAGTATTAAGATACTTGAAAGGGACCTCTAATTTGGGCATACACTATTGTGGTCATTCGGCAGTCTTAGAGGGATTTAGTGACCCTAACTAGATCAGTGACTCGGATAACATAAAGGCTACGAGTGGTTATGTGTTCACTCTAGCAGGTGGGACCGTTTCGTGGAAGTCTTCAAAACAAACTATTCTTACACGGCCCACCATGGAGGCTGAGCTAGTAGCTCTTGACTCAACGGCTGTAGAGGCAGAATGGATCAAAGAACTCCTTTCTGACCTACCCATTTTGGAAAACCCAATTCCAGCTATATTGACCTACTGCGATAACCAAACCGTTTTGGTTAAGGCGAAGAGTAGGAAGGACAATATGAAGTCCTCAAAATATATAAAACGACGATTTAAGTCGGTCAGGCATGCCAGAGAGACAAGTGTTATTTCAGTAGAATACATCCAGTCTGAAAGAAATTTGGCAGATCCTTTCACTAAAGGATTAGCGCGGAAGGTCATCCTTGCAGCGTCTAAGGGAATGAGGGTCATACCCGTGTGAAGGCTCACATTAGTGATAACCTATCCTAGAAGATCGGAGATTCCGTGAACTAGGCTCTAGGACAACAAACTGTGTGGGATTAGAGAGCACATCTAAAGGGTTCCTTTAGCTGTGGTGCTTTGTCTGTATGGAAGGGTGAGCAATGGCTCTTAATGAATTCGATGTCTATATGACTTCGAAAATCGTTCTACAGGATTCCCAAGAGAATTCACCTACATGAGTACAATCGTGAGGTCGCAATCAAAGAAAGTTAGGGGTATACTTTCTTAAAGTACTTATGAGCTAGATATGGAGACATGACCGTAACGTCCCAACCTAAGAGGGAAAAGGGCAAGTCGCCCTTTACAGAGTGTGACTTGGGCGAAAACTCTCACACCAAGGCATTAGATTAAGGGGAAGTCCTCCTTTGTCTGTGCAGAGTCGTAGTCCTTGTTACTAGACTTTGGGATCAAACCCGAAAGGTATCCATCGTCGAACAACTGTATATTAACAAGACTTTGAGCATCGTTTATCAATTGATAAATTGATGGGGACTGTTGTATTATACCAAGGGCAATAACATAATTTCGCAATTTATAAAAGGAAAAAATGAAGAAGAGGAGAGGGGCCCACCTGTCGGTGGGCCAGGGAAGAGATAAGAGGAGGAGATGTTCCTCCTCCTTTGGACCCGAGAGGCTTAGGGTTTGGAGCGACGGCGCGGGCGATTTGGGGGCGGCGGCGCGGATGACCTCGGCGGCGACGGTGGCGTGCCCGGCAGGCCCGGTGGCAGGTGCTCCCATCCGTGAGTCCCACTCCCTCTTCCCGTGCACCCGCTCTCCCATTGTGGCCCGGTCTCCCATGCGACGCGCTCTTGTCGGTGGCTCCTCTAAATTCGATTTTCGCAGGCTTGACTTGACTCAGATCTGGGCGAGCGGGCTTGGCAGACAGGAAGGAGCGGCCGTGGGGGGGACTCGGTCCCGACCGTTGGGGTGCTTGCGCCGAGTGCTTCCCTTCCCCTCCTCCCTTGGCTATAAGTAGAGGTGGGCTGCTTTTCGGATCCCTTGGCTATAAGTAGAGGTGGGCTGCTTTTCGGAGGTATAACCCTAAGTCAATGAGCTTCTCCTCTCTCTCAATTCTCTGTGATATTCCTGGTTTGCCTTGGTGTGATTGGTTGTTGTGTGGCTTCCCGACGTCGAGTTCGGTCCCCTGGTGCTTGACGGCAAGTTGCTAGGCCGGCATCTTCCCCGTGCTTGCAAAGCACACCTCACCTCGACTCACTGGACTCGAACAAGAAAGAGAAAAGGTGGGGCTTTGTATCTCCGTTGCCTTCTGCCCCCTCTCACGGTGGTGTGCAGGGGCAATAGGTTTTCTGGGACAGCGCTTCTCACTGTGCCTAGCTCCGTGTTTTTGGTGGTGATTTCGAATATCACCGGTTCTGTGAGTACAAAACTTAATCTACTGCAATCTGTGTTTAATTCATATGATGGTGACTGCAACAGTGGGCTATACTACTCTGTGATGATTGAAATCATATGCTGAGATTGGTTAATTTAGTCTTTCAGCTCTAATTAATATTGATTCTGTCATTGCTATTAACTTGAACTTTGCAAGTTGATGTTCAGTTATATATATACATATGTTCCATAGCATTCGGATTGTGCAGTCTTAGATCATACTAGTTTCTTACATATCTACTTGAGCAGCTGTGCTGTTGGTAACTTGATTCATTTGCTCAGGTTATATTAATTCTTTGGACTGTTGTGCTGTAGACCGAATTGCACATTTGTTAGATATATAAGTTGAACATTTGAAGGATTTAAGTTTGGAGCTCAAAGATTGAATGTTATTTGCTATAACCAATTGATGAAGAATGTATGATTTTGGTAGCGGGACGGCAAAGATTCGATCTTATGTAACTCTACTCCTGAGAGCACTAAAATCAATTAAAACTTGAGCTTGTTGCTAGTCTTAATTGATACATGTTCTATATATTGTCATACATATTCAATTTCATAAATTTATTGCTTTCTTTAATGAATATGTTGTACATTACAAGTGATATGATTAAATTATGTGATTACATACATATTATATCAGTTGTTCTTGGATTGTTAAAATTCATTTGTTTACATAATTATATTGGAATTATATTAGTATCTATGCTTATGCCAGTAAATACTATAAATGAAATTACCACATTAATCAGAGAAAAAAAGAGAAAGATCTATACCATCAAATATGGTAAGTCCAGATTATAATAGTGGAGATTTCATCTGATGTGTTGAAAATTATACAGTATATTTCACTTATGGAAATTATAGATGTTTGTCTAGCTAAATATATAGAAACTATAGATGTTCGCGTAAGAATCAAACTAGACCTCTCACTCATGGAATTAGCATGCAAATACTTAAAAGTTAGGATCCGAATCAAATTGGCATTTGCATGCCCTCAGGCATGTCAATAAATATACAGAACCGATCAAGGTGGAAGCTGATTTTGAAAAGAAAAAAATCGTCTTTGAATGCCGATGAAGGTGCACATGCAGACTAGAGCATGGAAATTATATCCATGATTGTCTCAAGTTTCGACAACACGATATGGCAGGCATCTCGAAAAAAACTCTTGTGTCTGCAATATATGAACCTGTTTGAAACTGTTTTTGATTTTTATTATAGTACCTAATTTTTAAACGAATTATTTTTTTTCAAAATAGAATCTGCAAGTTAATTGTAGTACACATTAAAAGCCTAATATCTATATCATCCAAAATCACAAGCAATTATCTTTCTTTCCGTAATCTCTATCACAAACAGCTAAAAATCAAAAATTTCAGTTAAAACCCATAAACCACAGCTAAAAAGAACATGTCCTATGTATAGTCGTCACGGAAGCAAGTCTTTTCTAGAGCAACACTGCAGGAAAGATAGAGAAGAGTAGTCATTGTGTAGGAGGCCATACCAAGGGATCGGATGATATATAGGCCAGCTATTTTTGTTGAGCATGATCAATTGAGGGAGCAATTAGCCGCATCAAGGGATCGTCTTGAATGTTGATTTCTCATGAAGGTGAGGCCATTACATTAGGCATGCACAACTATTGTAAAACAAATTGAGAGCATGTTTTTTTTTCGCGAATACATCGCGAGTATGTTGGAGTATTGTCTTGAAAGAAAAAAGACCTGGGCTGTTTGGACAGCAGGGATTTCACATGAAAAAATTCAATTCCCATATAAATTTGAGAAGAGTCTATGTTCCAAATGGGCCGAGAGTTGGGCTAAACAAACTTTCTATAATTCGACTTTCTGACATTAGCCGGTAAAAAAGAGAAAGATTTGCACCGTATACATAGAATTTGAGAACGATTACAGCTCTATTTACACATACTAGAACATGGCATTGTTGGCAATGGATGTGATCACGTGAAAATAGAAAGAAGTAGAGATACATTGTAGGAGATGCATACAAACATGGAAGACAAAGAAGGTAACAACAAAGACCAGAACTGCACGTATAAAAATCCATGGACTCCGAGACAGTGACGGATTCAGGTTTGGAGCACGCTCTAAGCTAAATTTGAACCAAGTAATAGTCTAGCATAGCATAAATGTATCATTGATATAAAAATTTTGCTTAACGCTCAATACTTGAAGAGTTCAAGTTTTTAACACAAATCACAATAAAGAAAGCATATGAAATCATACAGAATGTAGTGTAATAAAGATACATCAAGTATCTCAAATCCTAAATGGAGAATGTAGCGGCTAGCTCACCATTTCATCATAAATAGTAGGACAAGAACCAGAACCTACAAAGACAACATAAAAATAAAATAAAGGTAAATTTAAAGAGCATGAATATTACATTTAAAATAAACTAACTTACCACTTGCACGAGAAAGTTATTTCTTGCGTGACCTCATCTCTTGAAAACGCTCTAAAATCTTCTCATCTTTAATATTTGCAAACACATCTCGCTCAATATAGCATACCATGTTATGATTCATCCACTCATCGTTCATCTTGTTTCGTAAATCAGTTTTAATGATGTTCATAGCTGGGAAGGCTCTTTCTACAGTTGCTGTTGCTACTGGTAAAAGCAAGGACAATTCTATGAGACGATATATCAATGGAAAAACTGTATGTCTGTCAGTCTTAACCATCTTCACAGCAAGATTTGCAATGTCGGTACAATTTGCAAAAGATAGATAACGTCTTGCATCAACAATAAATGTGTGAAGTTGGTCCTTAAGGACTATATAGTCATATTGAGAGAAGTCAGCAGCATACATTTTAGCAAGTTCAATTAATTTGTCCTCATCGAAGTTGGCGAAAGAATTTTTTAGTTCAAGACAAGCAATGCACCTTAATAACTTAGTAGATCTTTCTGCAAAGTGATTATTCAACTCAATAATAATTTAATCATGCACCACAATGAATATTTCATGATGGAAATGCTCATAGTAAGTTACCATTCGACCACCACGACCCCTTGAGTGATCTCTAATCGGTATTTTATGAGACATATTCGGCACAATGATATTATATTGGAGACAAAAGGCCTTTGATTCTTCAAAAAGCTCATCACAACTATGATTTCTTACTTCCTCAATTGTCTGCAATGTGGTCTCAATCAAGCCTACAGCACGGATAATATTTTGATCTTTCTTTTGCAAGCATTGTGAAAGATCATTAGACTTGCCTAATATTCTGATCATAAGATGCAATATAAGTATAAATTCAAAATTCTCCATTTTTTTCAACAAATCCGAAGCTGTGGTTTTCTGTGTAGCATTAGTGGCATCATCACTCATACTTATTTTAAAACATAAAAAAGATTGGCCGATTAGTGATTACCTCGCTGCCTGTCCGCACCTCGACTCGGTCCTACTCCTCGGTTCGGTTCGGTTGAATTGAATCGACTCACGTGCTGTCAGCACTCGCTGGCTCAGCTCACTACTCAAGAGTCAAGACCTCCTTGCTCCCGTGCTCCGAGACGCGCTCGTGGCTCCTTCACTCCTCCTCCAGGCTCCAGTCCTCCTCCCGGCAAGGCAAGGCAAGGCGGCGGTCGGCGGTGGAGGCGCGTGTGGTGCAGGCAAGGTGGTGGCAGGCGGTGGAGGCGCGCGCGGCGCAGGCAAAGCGGTGGCCGGCGGTGGCGCCGTGGCGGCAAGTCAGATCTGATGCCTGATGTCTCTGATGGGGCGATGGGCGGCTAGGGCTGGGGGTTGCCGCCTTGCCGGGTTGGGGAATGGGGATTAGGGTTTTGCTGGTGGATGTCTCTATGTGCTGACTGCTGTGAGCTGAAATCTGAATTGTGGTTTATGGGCTGAATTGTTGTGTGGGACTGTGGGCTAAATTGTTGTGTGGGGCTGTGGATGTGAGCTACCATTCCTGGGCCTCGGGTTGGGCTGTGGGTGTGGGCTACCATTCCTGGGCCTCGGGTTTCACGCACACACAAGAAAGCTGCCGAGCTCGAGTCATTGGCAATCGGATTGAAGACTAACACAATACTCAGAGGTGGACACACGACGACGCCAATCAATAAAATGCAAAGCCATTGTGTGTCAGGAGGTAGAGAAGCAGAGAGGAAAATTAGTATATTCTATAGGATGCCAAAGAGCTTGACAACGAAGAAAAATTGTGTAAACAAAGAAGATCCAAGAGTTTGTCCCATGTATATTGCTATCTCTGTGAGGGAAATTAAATGGAGACGAGCAATTAGTTTTTGTTGTTCTAAACGAGATTTATCAAGATCAGTGTCAAGTGTATACATGTTGTAACCGAGCTGATTTCCAAAGTTGTAAAGGAATTTGATGCTTGGTCGGAGGCACGACCAAAGCACAACATAGTAGTGTAATCTGTTAGTCAGAGAGTAGCTGGTGCATTTTGGACTCCAGGAAAATCAAGTGTGAGAAGCAAAAGAAGCTATCATGTTTGTTTTCAATGGGTAGAAATTATCATGTTAATTAGAGAAAAAAAGAGAAAGATCTATAACATCAATTGTGATGGATCCAGACTATAACGGTCCAAATAAAAAAAATCTATGTCAATTACAATCTAGAAATGACTGAAATTTAGAATAAAAACAAAATAACATTACAATTTGATTTCTATATGAATTCTTCAGTAAAATCTCTCAATAAATACAATTTAGAGTATAAAATTTTAAAAATACTAGTTGGATTTGCATATGAACTACAGCAAAAAAATAGCTAAAATTCAAAATAAAATAAAATAAATTTACAATTTTATAAATAAAGAATCTATACCAAGTATAATCTAGAAATAACTAAAATTTAGAATAAAAATAATATAAAATAACAATTTAATTTAATTTCAATATGAAATCCTAAGTAAATATCGCTAAGTAAATATAATACAGAATAAAAATTAAACAGAAAATCACAAATGGATTTGTATATAAATTCCAACAAGAAATAACTAAAATTTAGAATAAAATAAAATAAGCAATATGAGTTTGATATGAATTCCAAAGTAAAACCCCTAAGTAATTGTACTTTAGAATAAAAATTAGCAATTAAATTTATATATGAAATTGAAATTCGGGAAAAAAAATAAAAGAAAATTTGTTATTTGATTTCCATACTAATTCCAAAGTAAAATACCTAAATAAATAAAATTTGGAATAAATTAAATAAAATTTGCACTTTGATTTGTATATGACCTCTAATAAAAAACAACTAAAATTTTGAATAAAATTAAAGTTATAATGAGGATAGCAAGAATGGTACCGGAGAAGACCATGAAAGAGTATAATAGTATCGATTTGTCGTGCAAAAAGACATTGACCCACGAAGAAGGCGATGACGGAGATGAGGATAATGTTATGCTGCTCACCTTAGCCGTTTGATACAGACAATGTCTGCTGCTTATAGGAGCTATTAAAGAGAAAGGTCAGAGTCAAAGAAGCCAAGAGCTGCGACGACAAGTGGTGAGTGTCGATGTTATTGAAGAAGTTAGCGGCCAAAAAATCTCGATGATGGGGAAGTCCTGGTAGAGAGGAGATGGAGATTTGCCTTAAAGACGAGCTATGGATGATTAGGGCCATTAGGTAGCTAGGAGCTTACCATCACTGGTGAGGGGTACTGCGTTACCAGTGATAGCGTGAAGATTCTCTATATCATTCGACAGTGACTAAAACAGACATGTCGATATCAATGAAGATGGGAGATTATCACGGTTAGTGAGGAAGCCACAACATTAACTTAGCCAACATCGAAGAAGAGTAGTGACCGACAAGGGAGAAGATGACATCGAGTATGCATAACATTATGCATGTGCATATACTTGTATGCATCTGTATGAATAGAAACACAAGCGTATAAAAGCAGAGGAGCAAAGAGCTCGGAGTAGAGATGATACAATCATAGGAAATTAACTCAGGACCACGAAAATAGAGTGTTAGATCTCCCCGGCAAGGATCGATGACAGTTGTACATGTATGTGAGTTGATTTCGCAATAATTGAAGAGAAGTAGAAGATACAAGTGCATATATACATTTTGGAAAAGATTAGCTAATGGAGGAAGAATTAAGGATATGTAGCTACATGATCCATGCATGATGGGGAGTGATTACATTTCTAAGAACTTCAATAACTTATTATTCTCAATGACTTTTCTCATAAAAACTCATACTTCAATTATGTTCCTCATGTTGTATTTTTCTTCAAGTTTTATTGTCATTTTTCTAATAGTTATGATGTATTAAAACTCTAAATAGCCTAGAAGTTATGTAAAAATATTATCTAGCATCTAAGTTATATCATTTGTTATTTTGATATTTATATTTTTCTTCAAGTTTTTATTATCATTTTTTAATAGTTATGATGTCTTAAAATTCAAATAGCATTGAAGATATGTAAATATATTATCAAGCATCTAAGTCATATCATTTGGTACTCAAAATTTGAAACTATCTAACCGATTGCGCGGCCACCGTGCTAGTTAGGGGAGGAAAGACATGTACACTGTTTCAAAGTGTGTACGGTTTAGACCGCGTTTAAAACACGTAATTTTTTTTTCTGAATTCTAAAAAACGGATATAAAATTTGGGCCTACTTCTGTCAAATTGGCTTTCGGCTTACACATTTGCCAAACCTGACAGCACATGCACGACCAGTCCAAACAAAAGTTAAGTATCTCTGCTTTGGGTCAACTTTAGATTGGGCCGAATCAGCAACTGATTTTTGTCCTATTTCTTTTCTTTGTAGAGGATGATAGCCCAAGAATCAACAACTCGGGATAGCCCAAGAATCAGCAACACTGGGACATTGTTTGTAAAAGCAATCGAGGTCTCACATTGCTACAGAAGTTTTTTCCCCTCCTGGTGCGTTAGAGTTGTATATCCCCGTTCAAGCTGTATATCTAAAGGCCGGACGATCATTTGCGCTTGGACGCGATCCTCGTCTTATAGTTGAATATACATGAAGCAACCGCTTGATGAAATCAAGCATGTTGAATGGGGGATGAGCTGGTACCTCCTCCATTTATAGCTATGGGAGACGAGTAAGGGTGCAAGCAGAGCAGATAATTCTTATCCGACCGAACATTCAAAGGCTAACAGTGCGAATACGGAAGGGGTAAATGGGCATCTGGCACTATCCATATTAATTTGGACTCTGAAGAAAAATGCAGAATATGATACGGGATGGGTGGTATCCATCCGTATATCAACTGATATGAGAAAGTCTGTTATGACTTTACTTAGGAACAAGATAACAGATAGGTGGATTGCCGTATCTAAATAGACAGAGAATATTGAGTGCATTTCTTTTGACATCTCGACGATTAGTCTCTCCGTATTCGCTCTGATTGCACCCCTAATGTCCAATGTCCTGTGTAGGCGTGCAAAAGAAACGGATAATTTTCAACCAACCGACCGTCTGAAGGCTTATGGAACAAATACGAAATGGAGGTATCTAGTATTATCCATGTCTGACTCTAACTCTGAGAAAAATAAATACGGAATATGATATAAAATGAGCGATATCTATCTATATTCTCTTCGATTGCACCCCTAGGGATGAGAGACAACGGGCAAAGGAGCACCCTCACAGACTTACTTGGAAGGTATCATAGACATTTTTTACTTGTGATATGATGATGCATAATTAAAGGTGCCTATGCAAAGGTACGTAGACTGTGGACAGGGTATTAACTTAAAGATTAGATAAGTAATTGCATATTCTTATCAAATCAGAAGAAGTGCAAGTCGGTAAAAGCACATATCCCTTTAATCGTGCAAACCGTGGTGCTTGTCATTTGCAATTTGTAACTTTCCTCTGCATCAGCGGCGCCCGGACTGGGAGAGGGAGCCGCTGTAGACTATGTAACTAAACTCAAGAGTTTTGGATCTCACTCTACATGAGTGGAAGAGAGGGGTTTGGGGGAGGTCCATTGAGAAGGGGAAGGAGGAAAATGCGGCTGCTTTGGAGGATCACAGCTGGTTTGGAGGAGAGTCTGCGCAGCATATCAAAGACGGGTGACAAGCGAGCAGAGACGAGAAATTGGATCAAGTATAAGAATTGTTACGGAATTACTTATGTTTATAAAATTTCCTCTTCCTAAGTTGCCCCTATCTGTAGGTTGAACTCGTAAAGCCGATTGAAAATTTTGTTTAAAAAAACTGTCATATTTGTTTTGACTTTTAGAGAAAACAAAAGCCAAAATAAAAAAAGGCCCGGTATCCCGTCTATTTGCCTGACAAAAAGAAGAACGTCAACGAGCAACAGTAAAGCCCGCCATCACTGACGCACTTAGTAGCTAGCCTAACCAACGGACAGGGTACAGCCAGGGTTTGGGAAACCGGAAATGGGCCTAAAACCGGAGGAGGCCCGGTTCCAATTTCTCCGTGAAAAACGGTCAAAACCGGGCGGTTTTTCTTTTTCAAAATTTTGTTTTTTGGGGAGATAAATAGATGCAATTACAAGCCTATTGGCACCTGAGACGAATTTAATTGAGAGTTATAAGAGGGTGAACCAGGTGAGTCGGCCTGAAATGGTTCTCTGCGGCCCAACATTTGTATATGCGAGCTTTGTAACACTTAGTATTTTCCAGCTGTTTTTTTTTTAACTCGGCTGTAGATTGATGGCTTCAATTTATGTCCTATCGTGTGTTTCTTGTAACATCGAGAAAAAAAGCTCGACGGAGCACAGCAAACATCGAGATAAAAGTGCACACTCACATGTATTTGCAACAGAACACAACCACAAATCGATCCGTGCACAGGGCTGGCTAACTATCCAATTTCATCCACAAATTAACGTACATAATCTCGAGGTGTTTCCTTCCTTCCTCTTGGCTGCCTTCCCCTAATCTTCACGTACAATGATCAGTGATCAATACGTAACGCTCCAAACCATACTAAAGAAAGAACAAACAAACGCAAGTAATCACAGCTGCACGGACGGGCTGCGCGTCCACACCACCCTCCCATCGCCGAAGCCGCACGCCATCCTGGCCGGCCGCGACCAGGAAGGTGCGGCCTCTGGCTGCGGCGCAGGCACCACGGCCATCGTGGCCGGCTGTCCGTCGGCGGCGACCTCAGTCAGCACGGGGCGGCGGCAGAGCGGGCACACGGGGCGCAGCGGCAGCCACGTGCTGATGCACTCCTCGTGGAACACGTGCCCGCACCACGGCAGCGTCCGCACAGACGACGACGATTCGCAGTCGTCGGAGCACTCCGCCTCCCCGGCCAGCTCCGACAGGCACACCGCGCACTCGTCGTGCGACGGCGCCGGCGACGCCACCGCCACGGCGCACGTGGCGCCTTCGCGCCCGTCGCACGACGACGCCAAGGCAAGAACCGCCGCTGCGGCGGCTGTCGCACCGGCGACCACCGCGCCGGCAATAGCGACCATGACGGCACGGCAAATTCTTGGCTACGCGGGGAGATGAGAGACCGACGAGTGCGCGCGCGATGTGTGTGGGTATATAAGCAAGAGACGAACGGGAGGACTCGCAGGTGAGGAGCGCATCGCACAACAGAAAGGCCCCGACATGCACGACAGCGATCTCTGATCCTTTTTCTGATGCTTAAAGAAAGGGATATATGCGCATTAAGCTAGCTGGTCCAGTCGTTGAAGGCCGTTCGTTACATACATGCTTTGCATGATGACGTACACCAATTATATGTGCACTTGCACCAGCTCGACAAATCAGACGGGTAGTGCTATTTTATGAGGACACGAATATATTCTTGGAAACTATATGGCTATCGAAATGGATACGTATCCTTGAAAATTAGCATGATCCTCTAAGGTTATATATGTATGCGTGCATGCTTAATCTCAATAATTGGATGGCATACAAACATCTCCTAAGAGAATCTGCTAAATTTATTCCATTTTGTCACACGAGGTGTTCACTACTACAGAAATCATCATCACGTACAGACAGTTCAAAAATATCATCATAGATGATTTTCTGAACCGTCTGAATTTATAGATCAGTGATAATCGAAAGTTATCACGCGAGCGGTTTCGAACCGTCATGAAGTAAATATCACGCACGGTTTGTAACTAAAAACCGCTCATGATAGTTATCATCGCAGACGGTTTGTATGAAAAACCCGTCTGTGATATAGGCATATCACAGACGGTTTGTAAAAAAAACCTATCTGTGATATGGTTCATTGGTAAGAACGGTCTGTGATACTCGTTTTCTCCGACGCCATCAATACGAGCGGTGTCCAAATTAAAACCGTCTATGTTAATGTCGGTCAGCGCACGCTTTGTCAAACCGCTCGTGATTTGGCGTCTAGTATTAGGCTTTCTGTAGCAGTGGTTCTTGCTAATATTACCATGGTCTTCAAAATGTGACGTTTAATACTTGGCAAAATTGGCTTGAGGACATCACAAAAGCACCATATCCATTAAAATAATACTATTTTGAAAAGAGCAAAACTTACATACGATATACCGTCGAGCAAAATCAATGGGATAGCTTGATGCCATCTATTCCAAACCTGTGGTGCTCGATCTCTTTTCCGCACAACCTTATATTTTCTCTTCCTTGTTTCTCACGAACTCCCGAGCCATTTCTAATGATTCTTTGCCAAACTCCAATCTTCCTCCCCAAATCCCGATTCTCATCCTCCAACGATTCATTACCGACGAGGTAGATCGATCTAGCCCTAGCCGCAGTGGATCTCGAAGTTTGGGGCAACAACAAGGCAGGTAATAGCCAATGGCGAGTGTTGCATGGTGAGGTGGCAGGTCATGAGCTGGTGCGCAAGCTGTAGCTATGATGCATGCACATCCCCAACGGCCAGAGGAGGCTACGACACGCATGCCCTGCAACTATAGTAGAGAGCATGAGGTCCTGTGGCTACATCGATGGCGGACACGGTTGAGCAAATGAGCAACATGGGGTTGCGCGAGCATGGCGAACAGCGGCCATGGTGGTTGACAAGTGCAACCTGTCTATGGTTTGATTTTGCAACAAAATATATTTGAAACTTATGTAGTGGATTCATGAAGTTGAAAGTTTTTTTATAATAGATCTATGAAGTTGAACTCTAAGTTCATGAGGTTTTCATAATGTTTCAATAGATTTCATAACTAAGTTTTATGAAATTTTATGATGTTGCATTACTAAGTTTTATGGTATTTCATTAAGTCTCATAAAATTTTAGGAAGTTTTATGCCTATGTTGACTACATTTTATAAGGTTTTATGCCCAAGTTTCATAGTGTTTCATGAGGTTTCATAAAGTTTTAGAAGATTTCATACCTAAGTTGATTAAGTCTCATAGAGCATATTGGAACTCTCTGAAACCTTGTGAAACTTATGAAACTTAGGTGAAACCCAATGAAACTTGCTTTAAAATCCTTTCTAACTGTATACCCATGCGCTAGCATGACTCATTTTGAAATTAGGAGAGAGAGAAGGGCCATGAAAAGTCCTATTTTCTGATCAATTTCCAAAACAAAGTTCAGATGGTTGAATTATCAATGGCCAAAAATTTTAAATTTTCTTTTAAAATCAAACTTTTCACACTCCTCTATCATAAATTCTGAAACAACAATATTTTGATAGGTACATTGTGTTCTAGCAAGTGACCACTTTAATTTGTAGTGTCCACCAGCCGATGTCCTACAATAAATGCCACACTTTATAGTGTCTTAGAGCCAATTTTGCCTAATACTTTTGGTACCTCTTCTTGTGTGTAGTAGCCTTAGATAGGATATGATGTTATGAGATAGGCGCAAGCATGCATGTTATTAAGAACTGAGTAGATGAATCTTGCAGTGAGAACCAAAATATTGGCAACAAAATAGATCACGATAAGAGATAAAAGATTTAGTGAAACTAGTCACAAATTCCCTGAGCACTACCTTAATTAAAAGAGTATGGAATGTCACTCTCTTGTAACTCCTTCAAACCTTTCTGTAAGTTTGGATTCTTGCACTATATGAGAATCTAATCCAAGTATTTGTTTTTGTGGGCAGGAAGAGAGTACTAGCTAAGCCATTGTGGATTCCTGGACATGTGAACTAGCTCAAATCAATAACACTCGTTGAGGCAGAACAAGAATACCTGGGCATGAGTCTCAAGTTGAGCCTTGCTTGCTATCTGCTTAAAATTTATAGTGCATTATACATCAACTTGAAAAATGATATATGCTTACACATTGAACTGGAGGACCACCTGCATAGCTATATCACCACTAGCACTAGGGGTAGTTAATTTAACACACGATTCTTTCCATGGCATGTGATGTGATCGATCAAAGGATTTAGTTGTGATGAGGATATAATAATCCTCGTAGTTATTACGTCATCATATTCTTCGAGTATATCCCTTAGCGATAAGAGAGAAATTTCATAGAGTAGTCATAAGTCTCACTACAACTACTCCGTAAGCTTTTCTACGATTACCTAGCTGTAAGTTCTGCTACGACTATCTAGTCGTAAGTCCTTCTACAGCTACCTAGTCGTAAGCTCTCCTACGACTATCTAGTCGTAGCTTATACTATGACTACCTAGTTATGAGTACCGCTATCATGGCCTACTCATAGCTTCTGCTACGAGTACCCAGTCGTAAGACTTGCTGCGACTACTTGGCTAAGAGATTTATTAAGATTCTCTAAGTGAAGGACTAACCTACTACTACAGTAGAGTAGTCTGACAAGACAGTTAAGCATGCATTTATACTCCATAACCGCACACGATCTTACTCACATCTTTCTGACAATAATCGTCCTATGACGAACTGCTTCCCACGTCTCTCTAACAATAACTACCATCCAGCAGTTAACTCCCAAAGCGTCAAGACACCTCCTCGCAAGGAGCGACTACGACCGATTCGCCAGCAATATAAGGGACAGGTTTTGAGAAGAGAGAGGAGACCAGTGCGAGCGATAGGTCCTAGTAGGGAGGAATCCATTGTGTAAAACAATGTAATTCCTTGCACTGTCACACTTATAAGCCTTATTCATAGCAACAATAGCACATGACGTAGGGTTATTATTCTCTTAGGAGAAGGCCTAAACCTGAATAAAATATTTGTGTCTTTACTCTGCATGTTCACATTATAGTTTTGAGTGCTTTCCCTCGAATCTAAGAAATTATACGTAAGATCGATATTAGAACATCGATAGTTCACGCAATTCATGAGGAAGGTTTCTTCCAAAGCTCTAGTGAAATCCTCGTCGATAAATTCTCAGCCCTCTGATGCCATCATGGCAGGAGAGTGTAACAAGGAGAATTGGTTCGACTTGGCGGATTACGTATATATCAACATAGAGGCCTACTATGACTACAAGCAGGTCTTACTTGCTTTCGATGATGAGGATGTTCTTGGGAATCCGTTGGAGAATTCCAGAGACCTTACCACAGGAGAGCCTATGGAAAGATCAGAATCCACTACAGTAGTACGCCCACGGGAGAGTTCACTCTCCCCAAGCGGCAAGAGTCAGACTGACGGTGAGCAGTGCTCACAACGCCACGATGACTCCGCCCTAAGGAGTCCAAGTGTACCAATGGCATTGACCTACCCAGTTTCACCCGATCCTGGAGAACCAGAGTCAGGGGCTCTGGCATTGCCTGCTGGTGGTAACACTCCGCTAGAGTCATCAAGGGATTTGCACCCTTATGGTTCGTCCATACGATCGCAGAGTGCTCCTCTCGTCGGAGATAGTTATAACACAGAGTTCCCCTATATGGTGGGAATTACTCTTGGTCGCGAGGCGCTATCGCTTGATATTTCCTTAGACAAATCGACCTCAATTGGGAGTCAAGGTTCTAAGCAAGAGGTCTTAACCCTTCCTTTAGATTCTCATCACGTTCCCGCTGGAGGTCGTCACGAGACTTCCCCTCGAGCACACTCTCCCTCCTCTTCTGAGGATGATGCATACACCTCCAACGATGAACGGGATCGAAACTCTAATGAGCGTGGGAGAAATCTAAGAAATAATCATTCTCCTTTGAGGCGGGCACAACCTGCCTTGAAAATCAAAGATCGACATCGCTTTCGGAAGAGACGGTGGCGCCGTAAGACTTTGCTGGCGTGTCAATATCGCCTAAAGAGGCACGAGAAATTCAAGACATAAATGATCTTCTCAAAAATCCGATTCGAGATCTTGCTCGGGTGCCCGGCTATGATCACTTCACCAAAGGGATTGTGCGAAGACTATGCAAGACGATGGATAGACTCGAGAAGCCTCGCTGGCACAATCCTAGGATTCAGGCGAATACGACCGCTTCGAGTCATTCACAGAACTCTTCGTGTAGGGTTCGACATGGAGACGATCTATGATAATCATCTGGTCATAAATCCAGCCGAAGAAGAGTTTCTCGAGCGACTCTAGATCGGCGCACCGACCAAGCAGGTGGTCAGTCACCTCTTCAGCCAAGGAATCAGCAGTAGCAGATGGAGTACAGGGAGTATTATCCTTGTATAAATCAGGCCTACTATTAGACTGGCCAATCTACCATTGGGCATCATCGACTACGGTCCCCTAATGACCAGAATTACCTTTTGCACAAAGTAGACATCAAGAAGTCGTTATCGGATGTCAGGCATTTATACCCGAACTCCAAGCAGTACTCGGGCCGCCACGCTTTTGTCTTGTGAACATGGAGAGATTCGATGGGTCTTAGAATCCCATCGAGTTCCTCTAGATTTACACGACTACGGTGCGAGCAGTAGGAGGCGACGAGCACGTTATGGCAAACTCTGTGACTTAACCAACCATTCGAGTCGATCTATTCCTGGTGGCATATCTGCGACTTGCTTTTGGCCAATTTTCAAGGGACGTAGAACCACCCTAGGAAAGAGGATGACTTGCATCGAATGAGGTAGGACCGCGACGAGACCCTGCGTTAGTTTGTCCAACTCTTTAGCCAGATTCATAATTCTATTCCAGAAGTCTCTGATGCTTCTGTGATTAGAGCATTCAAACAGCGAGTTCGAAACTAGAGAATCACCGAGGACATTACCTTGTGTCTCCCGACCACCGTTGCTGAGCTCTTCGAGATGGTTGATCGCTATGCGACTGCCTCTGAGGCAGTCGAGTGGACTAAAGCCCTTGATCAAGCTGATTAGGGTAATAGAAGGGAAGGCGATGGAAGTAGGGAGGAGAAAACCAAAAGGTCCAAGAACAAGGCTAAAAGTATGAAGTATCGGGTTCATTCTTCGAACGAAGTCTTGGTTGTAGGTGATGAGAAGCCTCATAATCCCGACAAAGGCATACTATAGCAGTCGAAGGCGTACTGTAGCAGTCGAAGAAGTACTGTAGCAGTCGAAGGAGTACTGTTGTACTAAAAAAAGCTCACGACCACGTGAGGAAGTTGTGCGCATACTCGAAGCTCACGACTATGGAAAATTGTGTTAACGTGGTTGTAAGTTTCCGATCACGGCAAGTCGTGTTCGACCACGGCAAATCGTGTTCGACCACATAAAGATCCAACAATTAGTATCAGAGCTTAGGTGCCTAATGTCTCCTTGAACCTCATGGTTGCAGAAGTGCTCCAACTATGTGTGAGGGGGGAGATTATTAGAAATAGTCCCACATTGGTTGTGAAAAAGAAAAGGTACAACTTATAAGTGTGAGAAAAACCCTACCTATTGGACTAGTCTTTGGAGGAAGAAGACCCAATATCACTTATAAGTCTGTTGCTCCGTAGGTTTAGTTGTGTTCAGTCCATTTGGACCTGTAGCCCAGGGAGTAAACCCGGTTAAATCTAGAGATTGGACCCGAATATGCAAATTCGGACTCTCTGTGTAAACTGCACTAGTCTAGGATCACACTAGTGCACACAGTCAAACAAAGATGTAATCACAACCATACACATGATAAAATAAAGAGAAAAATCAAATATCGATAAATCTCAAAGGTACGACCTTATGGCCAAGCTTACAATATCTCTAGCCGGAAGGGTTTTAAAACTAGCAGCGAAAATCCAAAATAAAGTGTAGCGGCCAATCGACAAGCCCACAAGCTATCGAGTGGAGAACAAAGCCTAATCCGTGAAGTCGTCAAAGTACTCTCCTTCTGGAGCCTTCTGCTGATAATACTCCTCGTCCCCAACTGAGCAACAAAAGCGTAAAGCCGTGAGTACATTGGTACTCAGCAAGTCGTTTGTAACAAATGAATGCAATATAGTATGCAAGGCTTACAAATGGAAGGCTGAAAGGTTAATTTGCATAAAAGATATTTCACAGTAAATATGATAAATAGATTGAAAGTGAACCTTAAGCGAAAACGATAATAATAAATAATCAAAGGATTGAAAATAAACCACTTGTGAACATCCCATTCACAAGCTGGACTGACAGTGAACTACCTGTTCACTTCCAACATAAACCACCAAGTTTAAAAGACAATAGTAACCCTCGTGTGAAATCACCGAGCATTGTCCATAATCGAGGACGCGGCTATTTGAATAGTTTTACACTCTGCAGAGGTTGCACAACTGTACCCACATGATGTGATTAGCCTCGATCTTAGAAAATCACAACAAGGCCTTTACAAAGTTCAATCCCAACCTAATCCTACCCGCTAGGGTTTCGCATCACACCCCCTCCTTGCGCCACATGGAAATCAGCAACCATGTTCATCTCGTTGGCAAGAATAAGTTGAGACCTCCCAAATTAGTCAGCCGGGTCTAACCCATACTAGACATGTGGTTTGCACGATAAAGCTCAGATCAATGACGCACAAAGTTAAGTCCTTAATTCTACCCGGACGAGGCTACCACATCTCCGAAGTGCACCTGCACTTCCCCCTTTACTACACGATCACTCGCCCGAGTGCAAAACCAGGTTTGTATAACCACTCCAGTGACACACCAATGTCATAGCCCAAATTTTAATAAAAGTGGCACCAACCACAGTTCCATATATCATTAAGTCAAATCAATAATTCACATGTGATGTTAACCCAATCGTAAAGTAAACAAGGTTAAGATGCTAATCGTAAAACCCATTTGACAACTATCATAGCATCACTAGTATGTTTCCCACCTATGGTGACAATGGTAATATGGCATTCAAACTTATCAAGGAAGGGTCAATCAATTGGGACGATAACTACCACATCCAAAATTTGCATTTAAATAGCGATGCAACGTAATTTAAAACAAAATAATTAAATAATAAATTAAAAACTGGGTTCAACATGATCAAAGGACACGACTTGCCTTGGTTATGCTCAGCGAGGTATTCTTGGTCTTCAGGCGCAGCTCCTGCTCCTTCGAAATCGGAATCTAATGAGAGAGAAAACGACTAAAACAAGAAAAACATAGAAAATGATAAGCAAATGAACTCCAAAAATCATGAAACTAGAATAAAAAACTAGAGCTCGATTTTAGATAAATTTAGAAAAAAGAACAGGGTCAATCGGAGCTAGGACGGAGGAGAACGGGCTCTCGAAAAAATAAACTCTGAAGAAAATACAGAAAATCAAAAAATCTACTGTGCTGTGAACTTGGTCCACAGAAGAGCCAGTCCACGGTGAACCCGGTGCATGAAACAGTGCTTGCGGGCGACGGCGTTGACGCGGCGAGGCTAGGGCTGACGAGGCAGCATGCGGTGATGACACGTGGCACACGTTGACATGGCATGCTGACGTGGCCGACACATGGCACTTGGGAATGTGTTCGGCTGACGTCACGCTGACGTGGCATGGCCACATGGCTGCCACGTGGCAGGGGTGCTGACTGGGCTTGCCACGTCGGTAGGACTGACGTGGCTCGGGCGCGGTTGCGACGGCGACGGGTGTCGGCGCGGGAACCGAGGGCCAAAATGGGGACGTGTGGGCGCATCCGGGCCGTTAGTCCGGATCTGGGAGGGCGGCTGAGATGCGAGGCGCGGGGGATGGATCGACGACGCGTGGCTTGGCGCGTCACGTGAAGCGTCGCGCGGACGCGGGCGCGAGGGAACGGCGCGGTGCGGGCGCGAGGACCGAGGCAGGACGCGGGCGCGTGAGGTCCGGCGACCGTGCGAGCGACAGCGGCGACGGGAGGCGATGAAGGTGCAGGGGGCTCACCGGTGGGAAAAAGGCAACGGCGGCGCGGACTCCGGCAACGACGGGGAACGGGCGCACGACGGGACGCGACGGGCGCGCGGCGAACGACAGCGGCGAGGCTCAGCCGATGGCGCGCGAGTGAGAAGCGCGGCGGGAGATGGCACGCGAACCGAGGCGGTCAGGCACATAAAAGCACGCAAACTAAGGCTCCGATCGAGCACGACGTGGGCCTTGGCGGGACGCGTTTGGACACGCAGACGCCCGGATGCGAGCGGAGGATCGGACGGCACGGGAAGGGCGGTGCTAGGGTTAGGGTTAAGCAGGCGCGGCACGGCGCGGGATCGAACGACGCGTGGCGAGCGCGGTCGATCGGGCGGCGCGGGCTGCGGGAGCGGGCAAGGGCGCGGGAGTGGGCCGGATGCCCGACGCGTGGAGAGAGAGAATCGGGCAGCGGGTGATTTTCCTCTTTTATTTTTCTTTTCAGAATTCAAATAAAATCCAAAAAGGCTCTAGAAATATAGCAGAAAAATCCCAAAAATTCACCAAAAATACCAGAAATTTCGTTGAGACCTAAGGAACTCAAATAAAATAATTTCAACTTATGTTAATATTTATTTTAATCACATTAAATCATTTTAATTTTTAAAAATTCATTTAAAGCTTGAATTAATTTCAGAAAATTCCAGAAATTCATTTTTGAAATTTGGGTTTTATAAACTCCAGAAAAACAGGATATTACAAACCTTACCCATTTAAACAAGATCTCGACCCCAAGATCTGGGCTAACTAAGAGGATAGGTTCGGAAACTCGGCTCTGAAGTCCTCCTCGCGCTCACAGGTTGGTTCCTCTTCTGAATGATTGCTCCACTGGACTTTGCAAAAATGGACCACTTTATTCCGGGTGACTCTCTCTGACACTTCCAAAACTTTGATCGGGTGCTCTTTATAAGACATGTCCTCTTGAAGATTAACGGCTTCAACGGGCACCTCCTCAGGCACACGCTGACACTTCTTCAGCTGGGACACATGAAAGACATCGTGTACCCCACTGAAAGACGCAGGTAGCTCCAATTGATAAGCAACCTCTTCCCTGCGTTTCAAAATCCTAAATGGACCAACATATCTCGGTGTAAGCTTCCCTTTTAACTGAAATCTCTTCACACCCTTGAATGGTGTGATCTTGAGATACACAAAACCATCTGGCTCAAAACTCAGCTCTCAATGTCTGGTATCTGCATAACTCTTCTGTCTAGCTTGGGCAGTTTTCAACCTTTCCTGAATCAAACAGACCTTACCCTCAGCTTCTTTTAAACAGTCTGGACCAAACACCTGACCTTCCTCTGTCTCTTTCCAATTGAGAGGGGTCCTGCATTTTCTGTATATAATGCCTCAAATGGTGACATCCGTAAGCTGGCCTGATAACTGTTGTTGTACGAAAACTCCGCAAAAGGCAAACAACTGTCCCACTTGGACCCATGATCTAGCACACATGCTCTCAACATATCCTCGAGAATCTGATTTACTCGCTCTGTTTGACCATCTGTCTGGGGGTGGTATGCTGTACTTGAAATTCAGGTGAGTTTCCATAGCCTCATGAAAACTTCTCCAAAATCGAGAAGTGAACTGGGATCCACGATCTGACACTATTTTCTTTGGCACTCCATGTAAACTGACAATCCTTGACATATACAGCTCTGCTAATCTGTCACCATTGTAGGTTGTCTTGACTGGGATGAAATGAGCAACCTTGGTCAATCGGTCCACGATGACCCAAATCGAATCATAGCCATCTTTTGTCTTAGGCAGACCGACTATGAAGTCCATACCAATTTCTTTCCACTTCTACTCAGGAATTTTCAATGGCTGTAGCAAGCCTGTTGGTATCTGATGCTCTGCCTTTACTTTCTGACACACATCACAAAGTGCCACATACTCAGCGATCTCACGCTTCATGCTTGGCCACCAACACTTATCCTTAATGTCTTGGTACATCTTGGTACTACCTGGATGAATCGAATACAAAGACTCGTGTGCCTCTTTTAACAACAAATTCTTTAATTCCTTATTAGGCACATACAGCGCCGCTTGAACCACAAGGTTCCTTGGTCATCCACTGTAAATCCTGACTCTTTTTCTTTACTTAAGTTTTCTCTGATCCACTAAAATGCCTCATCACCTGACTAAGTCTGACGAATCTGACCATCCAAGGTAGGCTGCAACTCCATTGCTGCTAGAAATCCTTCTTTAACCAACTCTAGGCTAAGCTTCTAAAATTCCTCACGTAAGGCTGGCTGACTGTCTTTCACTATTACTGAATTACAATAAACCTTTCTGCTCAAGGCATCTGCAACCACATTTGTTTTTCCAGGATGATAATGTATACTGACATTATAATCCTTTATTAGCTCCAACCACCTCCTCTACCTGAGGTTAAGCTCAGACTAGGTAAAGATGTATTTCAGACTCTTATGATCCGTGTAAACCTCACATATATTACCCATCAGATAATGACGCTAAATCTTCAAAGCATGCACTACGGCTGCTAACTCCAAATCATGAGTAGGGTAGTTCTCCTCATACGGTCTCAACTGGCGTGAGGCATAGGCTACCACTCTCTTGTCCTGCATCAGTACACAACCCAAACCTTTGCAACAAGCATCACAATAAATCTCAAAATTCTTATTTATATCAGGCAACACTAGCACTGGGGCAGTGGTCAAACTCTCCTTAAGTTTTTGAAAACTTTTCTCACACTCTGGCGTCCAAGTGAATTTCTTTTCCTTCTTGAGCAACTGTGTAAGCGGTCTGGCTACACTGAAAAATCCTTTAATGAAGCGACGATAATATCTTACCATACCCAGAAAACTCCTGACTTGGGTTACTGATGTAGGCGACTGCCAATCCAAAATATCTCTCACTTTTCTAGGGTCAACTGCAACTCCCTCTACTGACATCATATCGCCTAGAAAAGCGACTTCCTTCATCCAAAACTCATATTTGCTGAACTTAGCATACAACTGATTACCCCTCAATTTCGGCAATGCCAACCTCAAGTGTTCCTCATGCTCTCTCTCTCATCCTTGGAGTAAATTAAAATATCGTCAATAAACACAACGACAAACCTATCCAAATATTCGATGAACACATTGTTCATCAAATACATGAAGTAAGTTGGAGCATTGGTTAAACCAAATGATATGACTGTGAACTCGTATAGACCATAATGAGTCGAGAAAGCTATCTTAGGTATATCCTCCTTTCGAATCCTCATATGATGGTATCCTGACCTCAAATCAATCTTGGAGAACACTCCTGCTCCCTTAAGCTGATCAAATAAGTCATCAATCCTGGGCAAAGGTTACTTATTTTTTATGGTGACCTCATTAAGTGCTCTGTAATCCACACACATGAACTAACTACCATCCTTCTTTTTGACGAACAACACTGGTGCTCCCCACGGGGATGAACTCGGTCTGATATAACCCTTATCCAAAAACTCCTGAATTTGCTTCTTCAACTCTGCTAAATTATTGGCAGGCATCCGATAGAGTCTCTTGGAAATCGGAGCGGTACCAGGTACAAGCTCAATCAAAAACTCAACCTTTCGCTCTGGTGGCATACCTAGAAGGTCATCTGGAAACACGTCGGGGTACTCGCTGACAACTGGCACACCCTCCAACTGGATTACTCTTCTCTGGCAAACCATGATCTTCTGGCTGACACATGCTGGCTGCAAACTGTACCTTAATCCCACCTGAGCTGATCAAGGTCACTGCTCTGCTTCCACAATCTAACACTGCCTGCTACTTCTGAAGCCAATCCATACCCAAGATCACATCTAGGGACTGGATATCGAACAAAATCATGTCGGATCTAAACTCAACTCCCTGAATAGTTATCCTAACTCCTGGACAACCTAGGTTCGATCTCAACTCGGAACCGGGGGATTGGATTAAAAGAACAGATCTAAAAGCAACAGTTTTCAAATGTTTCTTTAAAGCAAAACTCCGAGAAACAAACGAATGCGAAGCTCTAGAATAAAACAAAACTGTAGCAGGAACTAAATTGACTAGGAACTTACCGATCACAACCTCTGGTGTTGCCTGGGCCTCCTCTGCAGTGACGTGGTTCACCAGGCCTCTTACCACCGGTGTCCTGCTGGCCTAGCCTGATGCTGGGGGTGCTCCTCCTCCTGCTCCTAAGGTAGGAGTCCGACCGGGTGTGGCTCCTAGATCGAAACGAACTGGTGTCGGGGCCTGCCTCTGGGGGCACTTGCTAGCATAGTATCCTGACTCATGACACTTGAAGCAAGTGATGACGCCTTGAATTGTTGCTCTTCTCACTGTGACCGCTGGAACCACTAGGACGCCGTCCCGACCAAACCGACGTGGTGTCCGGCCGGGTCTCAATTTCGCAGCTCATCGCCGCCGGCCTTTGAGGCACTCGTGCAGGCTGGTAAGAACCAAAACGGGGCCTCTAGGACTGGTGCGACTGTGATCCCTACTGGATCATCCTTCTCTTGCGAGACTCCTCGAGCTCGCGGCGACTCTCCTCAATGAGAATGGCCTTATCCACCATATGCTGAAAACTGATATAGTCATTGCCAACCACTTGTATTTTCAGTCCTGGGTTCAAGCCTTTCTTGAACCTTTTCTAACGAGCGGCATCTGTGGCTATGTCCTCTGGCGCATAGCGAGCTAACTGAGTGAATTTATTGAGATATTCACTCACTGACATATTCCTCTGCTGCAGCTCTCTGAACTCTTCCTTCTTCATCTCGATCACCCCATCCATGACATGGGCGTGACGGAAGGCAGCTGTGAATTCTGTCCAAGTGATACTGCCATGGTCCTTGTGAGCGGCGTAGTAGTTCTCCCACCACTCTGCTACTGCTCCCTCAAGCTGATATGCTGCATACATCACCTTCTCTCTATCTGTGCACTAGGCCAGGTTCAGTTTCTTCTTAACTGAACGGATCCAATCGTCTGCCTCCAAAGGCTCTGAAGAACTGGCGAAGTTAGGCGGTCTCGTCCTCATGAACTCTGCATAGCTGGACTGATGACATGGTGGTGGAGGTGCTACTGGCTCCTGGTGCTGACGCTGCATCATAGCATTCATGTTTTGCATCATCACCTGCATCATCTGTGTCTGTGCCACCAAGAACTGACTGAGGGCGGGGTCCAAGGTCGGTGGAACTGGATGAGCGGCACTGCTTTCTGGATCCTGGTTCGCTTGACTGCGGCCTGAGGAGTTCCTGGTATCAACCATCTTGCTGCTGTTCTGAAAAGAAAACAACTGCTGACTGACCAAAGGCAACAGACGAGGGGGAAATGCATCGACAAGAGGGTGAATTCGTCTAAGGGGTTTTCTCTATTGGCATCCTAAACTAAACAAGCACTTAGCCAAAAGGCTAACACCAAAACTGAGCAAGAATGAACTCCATTAAAAAGATTGACATGATTGCAATATAATGCTTTTAAGGGTAAGATTTGCAGCTCACATCAGACACAATTGCAAATAAAATTCATCGTTCTACTCGCACTATCTAATTTAAAGGCTCCCACTCGGGTCCTGACAAATAGGGTAAACTACTCTCGTCCTCTGAATCACTATAGACAACCCACGAGTTGCGAAGTGGCGGCGACTGCTCTCTGACTGGGGCTGGAATGAATTGCCAAAGGTATGCTCGACGATCACCGACGATACATCGCCTCTGCTCCGGGCTCGGCGGTGTAGGCGATGGTAGAGGTACTGGCGACTGCGGTTGGGGCTCCTCCCTGACTGGCTCCAGTAGTCTGGGGCTAGCATCGTACTGTTTCTTGAATCTTCGAACAAGTCTGGCCATGTTGATCTTGTACAACTTGCAAAGGCGTCGAATGACTTTGTACGCAGCTCCTTGTGCTGACTCTTCTCCACAGGCACCGATGTTCTTGACACTATAGTGTAGAACTTGCTTGCTGACTCGGATGGTGAAATATAGTCTGGTGATGCTTTCGATGCGTTGGCCTTTATTATTCTCATCCTTGGTGAGGTAAACGGGAAATCTCTTCAATCCAAGGCTCCGCAACAGAATGCGAAGAAGTGCTCTCCATCCTCCCGACGGGCTGAAAGAAGCTTGAGACATCTAATGCATTTATAAAGGAAAGATCAGTTCAAATCTTTGTAAAAACAATGTTACAAGAGTGGGTGTAACATCCTGTTTTTCTGAGATTTTTAAAGCCTGGATTTTAAAAATGAATTTTCTGAAATTAATTGAAGTTTCAAATGAATTTTTAAAGTTTTAAATGATTTAATGTGATTAAAATAAACATTAACATAAGTGGAAAATATTTTATTTGTGTTCCTTAGGTCTCAAGGAATTTTCTGGTATTTTTGGTGAATTTTTGGGATTTATTTGCTATTTTCTAGAGCTTTTAGAAGTTTATTTGAATTTCTGGAAAAAGAAAAGAAAAGCAATTAACCTCAGCCGCCCGATCTCCTCTCTCCTCCACGCGTCGCTAATCCGCGCGCGCGCCGCCTACCTTTCCCCGCGCACCGCTTCGCCCGCGCCGATCCGCCCGCGCCACGCGTCGCAAGATCCAGCTGGCCGCGGCGGCACTGGCAACGCCCGCCATCGCAGCGCCGCCGCGCCTCGGCCGCTCGATCGCGCGCCCGCGCGATCGCAGCCGTCCGCTTCCGCGCCCGTGCGAACCCTAACCCTAACCCTAATCGCGTCCCGCCGTCCGATCTTGCCGCGTGGCGCATCCTAGCCGTCTAACCCGCCCGCTGTCGCGGCCGTCGCCAGAATCGGATCGAACTCCTCGGTTCGCGTGTTAAAACCGCGCTCATCCCTCGGTTCGCGTGCGTCCGCCCCGCCAACCCTCGCCCGCGCCTCCACTCGCCCTCGCGCCCGCCGCCGCCGAGCCGCTCGCCGCGCCGTCTTTGCGTCTCCGCTGCCGCCGAGGTCGCCGGAGCAGCAGCCGCCGCCCGCCGCCGGTGAGCTTCCCCGCGCCCGCCTCGCGCGCGTCGCCTCCGTCGCCGCCGCCCGCCCTCGCCTCGCCTCGGCGCGTCTGCGCCGCGCGACCCGCCGCCGAACGCGCACCCGCCACGCGTCGCCGATCCGCGCCTCGCGCGGCCACGCGCCGCCTCGCGCCGCGATCCGCCCTCGCCGCGCTTCGCGGCGACGCGCGGCGAGCCGCCACGCTGCCGCCGATCCGCCCGCCGCCGCGCCGCAATCTCGCCGCCGCCGATCCGAGCCGAGCGAGGCTCAGAATCGCCGCGTGCGCGCGTCCGCCGTCGGATCCGCCGACGCCGCCGCGCCGAAGCCGCCCGGCTCAGCCTAGCCACGTGGCGGCACCGGTAGCGTGCCACGCCGCCCTAGTCCACGTGGCATGACACGTGGCATGCCACGCGGCGCCACGTCGCCCGAGCCGCCCCGAGCCACGTGGCAGCCACGCCACCGCCACGTCGGCCGGGTGACACGTGGCGGCATATGCCGCCGCCACGCCACCGCAGCCTCGCCGCGTCACCCGCGCGCCCCGTGCAGCATCGTTATTCGTGGACCGAGTCCACGGTGGACTCGAATTTCGTGGACCGGTTCACAAAGACGATAACTTTTCCGATTTTTCCGAATTAATTTTAGAATTAATTTTCCGGAGCCCGTTCTCCTCCGTCCTAGCTCCGATTGACCCGTTCTTTTTCTAAATTCATCTAAAATCGAGCTCTAGCTGTTGGTTCTAGTTTTGTGAATTTTTGAGTTCTTTGCTTATCATTTTATGTGTTTCTTTGTTTTGGTCGTTTTCTCTCGTTAGATTCGGATTCGGAGGAGTGTTTCGCGCTGAAGACCGGGAGTTCTCCGTGAGCATAACGAAGGCAAGTCGTGTCCCTTGATCATGTTGAACCCAATTTTGCAAACTATTATTTAATTATTTTGTTTTAAATTACATTGCATTGCGATTTTTATTCAAACCTTTGCATGTAGTTATTGTCCCAATTGAATTTATACCTCCTTGACACTTTGGAATACCATGATGCCATTGTCACCATAGGTTGGGAAATTTATTAGTGATGCTAGTTTATTTATCACATGGGTTGGTACGATTAGATTGCTTAGCCGGTTTATATTTACGATTGATCTCATCGCACATGTTAAATTATTAATTTGACTTAATGACATATGGGCGTGGTTGGTGCCACGTGTATTAAAATTTGTGCCACGTCATTGGTGTGACGTTGGCTTGGTTATACAAATTGGTTTTGCACTCGGGCGAGTGATCGTGCGAGAAAGGGGAAATGCTGCTTGTACTTTGGGGATGTGGTAGTCTCGCCGGGTAATGTTAAGGACTTAACTTTGTGCGCCATTGATCTGAGCTTAATCGTGCAAACCACATGTCTATTATGGGATGGACCTGGCTGATTAATTTGTAATATTTCAATTCAATTCTGCCATTGTGATGGACATGGTTGCTGATTTCCATGTGGCGCAAGGGGGTGTGATCGAAACCCTAGCGGGCGGGATTGTGTTGAGGTAGAGCATTGTAAAGGCCTTGTTGTGATTTCCTTAGGCCTAGGCTAATCACATCGTGTGGTACGATTGTGCAACCTCTGCGAGTGTAAAACTATTCGAATAGCCGCCCCTCGGTCATGGGCGGTGCTCGGGATTTCACACGAGGTTAGTGTTTCATCTATAACTTGGTGGTTTATGTTGGGAGTGGACAGATAGTTCATTGTTGGTTTAAACTTGTGAATTGGTGTTCACAAGGGTTCATGTTTATTCCTTTGATTATCTATTATTATGTTTTGATTAACTTTCGCTTTCAAGTTATTTAATATATTTCATCAATAAATGCCTTTATGCAAATTAACCTTTCACCTTCCTTTGGTGAGCCTTGCATACTATATTGCATTTATTGTTACAAGCGACTTTTTGAGTACCAATGTACTCACGGCTTACGCCTATGTTGCTCGATTGAGGAGAGGAGTACTATCGTAGGAGGTTCCGGAAGGAGAGTTCTACGACGACTTCACGGATTAGGCTACGTTCTCCACTCGATAGCTTTGTGGCTTGTCGATTGGTCGCCACGCTTTATTTTGGATTTCGCTGCTATTTTGTTAAGCCCTTCCGCTAGAGATATTGTAAGCTTGGCCATAAGGTCGCACCCTTGATATTTTATCGATATTTGAGTTTTCCTTTATTATTGTCGTGTGTATGACGTGATGACATCTATGTTTGTTGTGTGCACTAGCGTGATCCTGGACTAGTGCAGTTTACACAGAGAGACCGAATTTGCATATTCGGGTCTCGACAGAGATGGTATCAGAGCCATATCGACTGTAGGACGAAGCCCTAGTTAAATTGGTCGTAGCCCAAAAATTTATTTTCTAAATCAAACCAACTAAATTTAATATTTAGTAATATCTTTATCTTCTTACCTCATTCTTAAGGATTCTTATCTCTCGCCCCAACTCTTGCAAAAATTTGTTTTCCTAAAGTTATAAACTGATCTTTCCTTTATAAATGCATTAGATGTCCCAAGCTTCTTATAGCCCGACAGGAGGATGGAGGTCACTTCTACGCGTTTTGTTGCGGAGCCTCGGATTTAAGAGACTGCCCGTCTACCTTACCAAGGATGAGAAGCAAAAAGGTCAACGCATCGGGAGCATCTCCAGGCTATACTTCACCACCCGAGTCGGCAAGCAGGTGCTACATCACAGTTTCAAGAACACCGGTGCCAGTGGGGAGATGTCAGCACAAGGAGTTGCGCACAAAGCCATCCGTCGACTTTGCAAGCTATACAAGATCAACATGGCGGACTCGTCCGGAAGTTCAGGAAGCGATGCGGAGCCACCCGAGACTACGAGCGATGCAGGAGGAGCCCGACCGCGATCGCCAAGACCTCTACCGTCGCCTACACCGCCGAGCCCGAGGAGAGCGTCGTATCACCGAGATCATCGCGCCTACCTCGGCCGGTTCACTCGGCCCGATCAGAGAGCGATGCGCGCCGATCCGCAACTCGTGGGTTGTCTGGCGATTCGAGGGCGATATCGGTGTACCCTATTTGTCGGGACGAGTGGAGCCTTGAGTAGATAGTGCGAGTAGACACGTTGGATTTTATTTGCGATTGTGTGTGATGTGAGCTGCAAATATTGCCTTAAAAGCATTATATTGCGATCATGTCAATCTTTTAATGGAGTTTATTTTTGTTCAGTTTCTTAGTTAGCCTTTTGGCTAAGTGTTTGTTTAGGTTAGGTCTCCATTAAGCAAAACCCCTTAGACGCATTTACCCCTTATCTATGCTTTTCCTCTCGTCTTTTACCTTTGGTCGATCGGTGATTGTTTTCTTTTGAGCAAGATGGTTGATACAGGAACTCCTCCGGCGCAATCGACGAACCAGACCTCAGAGAAACGAAGGCGCGGCGGTGCCACCTACCTTGATCCGCCTCGCCGATTCTTGATGGCGAACTCGGATGATGCGCACCATGATGCGAGTATGCAGACTATGATGCAATGACAAAGCACGAGAGCGATACCACCACGGCACCTCGTCGGCCAGACCAGCTATGCGAGTTTATGAGGACGAGACCGCTGTTTTCTCCAGTTCGTCGAGCCTTTGGAGGCCGACGATTGGGTCCGTTCGATTGAGAAGAAGCGAACTTGGCTCGGTCTGCCAAGCAGGAGAAGGTTTGTATGCAGCACATCGGCTTGAGGGACCAAAGAGCGAGTGGTGGGAGAACTCTTGTCGCCCATGAGAACCCGACACAACATCACTTGGAAGGAATTCGCCAAGGCTTTCCATACCGCTCATGTCATGGATGGAGTGGTCGAGATGAAGAAGGATGAGTTTGGGAGTTCAGCGAGAGGAACACATCGGTGAGTGAATATCTCAATAAATTCACTCGGTTGGCTCGCCTTCGCGCGAGAGGATGTAGCGGCAGATGCATTTCGCGAAGAGGTTCAAGAAAGGCTTGAACCCGGCTTTGAAGGTGCAAGTCGAGGCAGCGACTATGCCGATTTCAGCGATTGGTGGATAAGGCCATTCTCATCGAGGAGAGTCGCCGCGAGCTCGAGGAGTCTCACAAGAGGAGGTTGATCGGCGAGGATCACGGTCACACCCGTCCCGAGGCGTCGTTTTGGTTCCTACCGGCTGCCACGAGTGCCACAAAGAAGAAGCGGCAGCGGCAGCGATCTTGAGATTCGGACCCAGCTCGGACACCGCGCCCGGTTTGATCGGGGACGGCGTCTGGTGGTTCGAGTGGACAGCGGCGCAGCAGAAGAGCAATAATTCAGCAGCATCCGTCACTTGCTTCAAGTGTCATGAGGTGGGACACTATGCTAGCAAGTGCCCTCGAGGCGAGCCCCGACGCCGATTCGCTGACTTGGGAGCCACACCGGTCGTACCCTACCCCGGGAGCGGGGCGAGCACCCCGGCCTCGGGACAGCCAGCGGGGCGCGGTGGTGAGAGGTCGAGTGAACCACGTCACGCGAGAGGATGCCCGAGCAGCACGGAGCGTTGTGATCGATGCGTTTCGTACATTCGATTCTGCCACCGTTTTATTTGATTCGGAGCTTCGCATTCGTTTGTTTCGGAGTTTTGCTTTAAAGCAACAATTGAAATCGTTGCTCTTGGATCATTCTTTTAATCCAATCCCGGATCGAGTTGAGATCCAACCTAGGTTGTCCAGAGTTAGGATAACCATTCGGGAGTTGAGTTGAGGGCGACCTGATTTTGTTGGATATGCAATCCTAGATGTAATCTTGGGAATGGATTAACTTGAAGCGGCGAGCGGTGTTAGGCGTGGGAGCGAGCGATGACCTTAACCAATTGAGACGGAGTTAAGGTGCGATTCACGGCCGATGAGTGTCGGCGAGCTATCATGATTTGCGAGCAAGGTAATCGGTTGGAGGGTGTATCGATTGTCAAAGAATACCCGACGTGTTTCGAATGATCTTCCGGGTATGCCACGAGAGGAGGTTGAGTTTCGATTGAGCTTGTGCGGTACGCTCCGATTTCCAAGAGACCCTACGGATGCCACCAATGACTTAGCGAGTTGAAGAAGCAAATTCGGGAGCTTTTGGATAAGGGTTACATCGATCGAGTTCATCCCCGTGGGGAGCGCCGGTGTTGTTCGTCAAGAAAAAGGATGGTAGTCGGCGCATGTGTGTGGACTCTGAGCACTTAATGAGGTCACCGTCAAAAATAAATACCCTCTACCCGGGATTGATGACTGTTTGACCAGCTTAAGGGAGCAGGAGTGTTCTCCAAGATTGATTTGAGATCGAGGATATCATCGGATGAGGATACGTAAGGAGCACATACCCAAGACTGACCTTCTCGACTCGTTATGGTCTATATGAGTTCACGGTGATGTCATTTGGTTTGACTAATACTCCGGCATATTTCATGTATTTGATGAATAAGGTGTTTATGGAATATTTGGACAAGTTTGTTGTTGTGTTCATTGACGACATTTTGATATATTCCAAGGCGAGGAGGAGCATCGAGTACTTGAGATTAGCATTGCGAAATTGAGAGATAATCGATTGTATGCAAAGTTCAGCAAATGTGAGTTTTGGATGAAGAAAATCGCCTTTCTAGGGCATGTGTTGACAAGAGAAGGAGTCGCGATTGACCCGTGGAAAGTAAGTGATGTTTTGGATTGGCGATCACCCACTTGAGTTACCTAGGTTAGGAGTTTTCTGGGTATGGCAGGATACTACCGTCGCTTTATTGAGGATTTTCCGGTGTGGCTGGACCCTCACGCAGATTGCTCAAAAAGGAAAAGAAATTCACTTGGGCCAGAGTGCGAGAAGAGTTTTCAAAAACTTAAGGAGAGTTTGACCACAGCCCCAGTGTTTGTGTTGCCTGATATTAATAAGGATTTTGAGATATTTTGCGATGCCTCGCGCAAAGGTTTGGGTTGTGTCTTAATGCAAGACAAGAGAGTGGTAGCCTATGCCTCACGCCAGTTGAGACCGCATGAGGAGAACTACCCTACCCATGATTTAGAGCCGCACGTAGTGCATGCTTTAAAGATTTGGCGTCATTATCGATGGGTAACGGATGTGAGGTTTACGGATCATAAGAGTCGAAATACATCTTTACCCAGTCAGAGCTTAACTTCAGCGAGAGAAGGTGGTTAGAGCTGATAAAGGATTATAATGTGGGCATACATTATCATCTGGAAAAGCAAATGTTGTTGCAGATGCCTTGAGCGAAAGGTATCTTGCAATTCGGTGATGGTTCGGGAGAGTCACCGACTTTGCATGAGGAATTTGAAGCTTAGCCTTGAGTTGGTTGAGCAGATTTTTGGCAACTATGGAGATGCAGCCTACTTTGGATGGTCGATTCGCGAGCTCGGTCGGACGATGAGGCATTTCAAATGGATCGTAAAGAACTTAAGTGAAGGTAAAGTCGGGATTTTCGGTGGATGACGAGGAACCTTGTGGTTCAAGCGGCGTTGTGTGTGCCCAACAAGCAAGAACTAAAGGATGTGTTGTTAAAAGAGGCTCATGAGTCGCTGTATTCGATTCATCCAGGCCGTACCAAGATGTACCAGGACATTAAGGATAAGTATTGGTGGCCAAGCATGAAGCGTGAGATCGTGAGTATGTAGCCCTTTGTGATGTTTGTCGAGTAAAGGCGAGCACCAGAGACTGCGGGTTTGCTCTGACCATTGAAAGTTCCGAGTGGAAGTGGGAAGAAATTGGTATGGACTTTATAGTCAGTTTGCCTAAGACCAAAGAGGGTTATGATTCGATTTGGGTCATTGTGGACCGATTGACCAAGGTTGCTCATTTCATTCCAGTTAAGACGACTTACAGTGGTGACAGATTGGCGAGCTATATATGTCGAGATTGTCGGCTTGCATGGTGTGCCCAAGAAGATTGTGTCGATCGTGGATCGCATTCACCTCTCGGTTTTGGGGTAGTTTCCATAAGGCTATGGGAACTCACCCGAATTTCTGACATATCACCCCTGCATGTGATGGTCGACAGAGTGAGTTAATCAGATTACGGAGGACATGTTGAGAGCTTTGTGTGCTTGATCATGGGTCTAAGTGGGACGATTGTTTACCTTTGCGAGTTCTCATATAACAACGATTATCGTGCCGGTTTGAGATGTCACCGTTTGAGGCATTGTATGGCAGAAATGCAAGACCCTCTCAATTGGAAAGAGACGGGGAAGGTCGAGTTTTGGCCCGATGTTTGAAGGAAGCCGAGGATAAGGTCCGCTTGATACAGAAAGGTTGAAGTCGCCTGTGCAGCATGTAAGAGTTATGCAGATACCGACGCCGAGAGGCGAGTTTTGAGCCGATGATTTTGTATATCTTAGGATCACACCATTCAAGGGTGTGAAGAGGTTTCACTAAAGGGAAGCTTGCACCAAGATATGTTGGTCCGTTCAGGATTCTGAAACGCAGGGGAGAGGTTGCTTATCAGTTGGAGCTACCTGCGTCCTTCAGTGGGGTACATGACGTCTTTCATGTGTCCCAGCTGAAGAAGTGCCTGCGTGTACCAGAGGAGGTTGTGCCAGTTGAGGCCGTTGACCTGCAGGAGGATCTGTCATACAAAGAGCACCCAGTCAAAATCTTGGAAGTGTCAGAGCGAGTCACCCGGAATAAAGCGGTCTGTTTTTGCAAAGTCCAGTGGAGCAACCATTCCGAGGAGGAAGCCACCTGGGAGCGCGAGGAGGATCTCAGAGCGGAGTTCCCGAACCTATTCTCTTAGTTGGCCCAGATCTCGGGGTCGAGATCTCGTTTAAGGGGGTAAGGTTTGTAACATCCTGTTTTTCTGAGATTTTTAAAGCCTGGATTTTAAAAATGAATTTTCTGAAATTTTCTGAATTTAATTGAAGCTTCAAATGAATTTTAAAGTTTTAAATGATTTAATGTGATTAAAATAAACATTAACATAAGTGGAAAATATTTTATTTGTGTTCCTCAGTCTCAAGAAATTTTTCGGTATTTTGGTGAATTTTTGGAATTTATTTGCTATTTTCTAGAGCTTTTAGAAGTTTATTTGAATTTCTGAAAAAGAAAAGAAAAGCAATTAACCTCACCGCCCGATCTCCTCTCTCCTCCACGCGTCGCTAATCCGCGCGCGCGCTGCGTGCGTACCCTTTCCGCGCGCGCGCCCCCGCCGCCCGATCCGCCGCGCCACGCGTCGTCGCATCCGCATGGCCAGCGCTGGCGGCACTGGCCAACGCGCCGTCGCCACCGTGCCCGCGGCGCCCTCGGCGCTCGATCGCGCGCGCGCGATCGCAGCCGCCCGCTTCCGCGCCCGCGCGAACCCTAACCCTAACCCTAATCGCCCCCGCCGTCCGATCTTCTTCGCGTGGCGCATCCTAGCCGCTTAACCGGATCGAACTCCTCGGTTCGCGTGTTAAAACCCGCGTTCATCCCTCGGTTCGCGTGCCCGTCCCGCCGAACCCTCGCCGCCGCCTCCGCTCGCCCTCGCGCCCGCGCCGTCCTCGCCGCGTCGCCTCCGTCGCCGCGTCGCCTCGTCGCCTCGCCCTCGTCCCGCGCCGTCCTCGCCGCGTCGCCTCGTCGCCTCGCCCGCCGCCCTGCCGCCCTCGCTCGCCTCGGCGGCGTGCGCCCGCGCGCCACGACCCCGTCGCCTCGCGCCGCGCACACCGCCACGCTCGCCGATCCGCTCCTCGCGCCACGCGTCGCCCGCGGCGCGATCCGCTCGCCCCGCGCGCCACGCGCCGCCGCGACGTTACGCGGCGAGCCGAACGCGTCGCCGATCCGCGCGTCGCCCGCGCCGCGCAATCCTCGCCGCCGCTCGGATCGAGCCGAGGCTCGATCGGCAGCGTGCGCGCCCCCGCCGTCGGATCCCGCCGACGCCGCCGCGCCGAGCGCGCGGCTCGGCCTAGCCACGTGGCAGCACCTACGCGTGCCACGTTAGCCTAGTCCACGTGGCATGACACGTGGCATGCCGTCGCCGCCACGTCGCCCGAGTCGCCCCCGAGCCACGCGTGGCGACCACGTCACCGCCACGTCCACCGGTGACACGTGGCAGCATATGCTGCTGCCACGTCACCGCAGCCCCGCCGCGTCAGCCCGCCGCCCCCGTGCACTGTTACGTGGACCGAGTCCACGGTGGACTCGGAATTTCGTGGACCGGGTTCACAAAGACAATAACTTTTCCGATTTTCCCGAATTAATTTTAGAATTAATTTTCCGGGAGCCCGTTCTCCTCCGTCCTAGCTCCGATTGACCCCGTTCTTTTTTCTAAATTCATCTAAAATCGAGCTCTAGCTGTTGGTTCTAGTTTTGTGAATTTTTGAGTTCTTTTGCTTATCATTTTATGTGTTTCTTTGTTTTCGGTCGTTTTCTCTCTCGTTAGATTCGGATTTCGGAGGAGCGAGTTTGCGTCGAGAAGACCAGAGTACCTCGCTGAGCATAACGAAGGCAAGTCGTGTCCCTTGATCATGTTGAACCCAATTTTGCAAACTATTATTTAATTATTTCGTTTTAAATTACATTGCATTGCGATTTTTATTCAAACCTTTGCACAGGTAGTTATTGTCCCAATTGAATTTATACCTCCTTGACACTTTGGAATACCATGATGCCATTGTCACCATAGGTTGGGAAATTTATTAGTGATGCTAGTTTATTTATCACATGGGTTGGTACGATTAGATTGCTTAGCCGGTTTATATTTACGATTGATCTCATCGCACATGTTAAATTATTAATTTGACTTAATGACATATGGAACTGTGGTTGGTGCCACGTGTATTAAAATTTGTGCCACGTCATTGGTGTGACGTTGGCTTGGTTATACAAATTGGTTTTGCACTCGCGCAGTGATCGTGCGAGAAAGGGGAAATCTGATTGTACTTTGGGGATGTGGTAGTCTCGCCGGGTAATGTTAAGGACTTAACTTTGTTCGCCATTGATCGAGCTTAATCGTGCAAACCACATGTCTATTATGGGATGGACTGGTGATTAATTTGTAATATTTCAATTCAATTACGCCATTGTGATGGACATGGTTCTTGATTTCCATGTGGCGCAAGGGGGTGTGATGCGAAACCCTAGCGGGTAGGATTGTGTTGAGGTAGAGCATTGTAAAGGCCTTGTTGTGATTTCCTTAGGCCTAGGCTAATCACATCGTGTAGATACAGTTGTGCAACCTCTGCGAGTGTAAAACTATTCGAATAGCGCGTCCTCGGTCATGGACAGTGCTCGGGGATTTCACACGAGGGTTAGTGTTTCATCTATAACTTGGTGGTTTCTGTTTGGGAGTGGACAGATAGTTCACTGTTGGTTTAAACTTGTGAATTGGTGTTCACAAGGGGTTCATGTTTATTCCTTTGATTATCTATTATTATTTTTGATTAACTTTCGCTTTCAAGTTATTTAATATATTTCATCAATAAATGCCTTTATGCAAATTAACCTTTCAGCCTTCCTTTGGTAAGCCTTGCATACTATATTGCATTTATTGTTACAAGCGACTTCTTTGAGTACCAATGTACTCACGGCTTTACGCCTATGTTGCTCGTTGAGGAGAGAGTACTATCGGTAGGAGGTTCCGAAGGAGAGTTCTCACGGCGACTTCACGGATTAGGCTCGTTCTCCACTCGATAGCACAGTGGCTTGTCGACAGTCGCTACGCTTTATTTTGGATTTCATTGCTATTTTGTTAAGCCCTTCCGGTTAGAGATATTGTAAGCTTGGCTATAAGGTCGTACCCTTGATATTTTATCGATATTCGAGTTTTCCTTTATTATTGTCGTGTGTATGACTGTGATGACATCTATGTTTGATGTGTGCACTAGCGTGATCTGGATAGTGCAGTTTACAGAGAGACCGAATTTGCATATTCGGGTCTCGACAGTGGGGTGAAGAACAAGAATCCTTAAGAATGAGGTAAGAATATAGGGATATTACTAAGTATCCAATTTAGTTGGTTTGATTTAGAAAATAAGTTTTTGGGCTAAACGACCATTCTAACTAGGGTTTCGTCCAACAGTCGATATGGCTCTGATACCATCTCTGTCGAGACCCGAATATGCAAATTCGGACTCTCTGCGTAAACTGCACTAGTCCAGGATCACGCTAGTGCACACAGTCAAAAATAGATGTAATCACAACCATACACACGATAAAATAAAGGAAAAAATTCAAATATCGATAAATCTCAAAGGTACGATCTTATGGCCAAGCTTACAATATCTTTAGCCGGAAGGGTTTTAAAACTAGCAGCGGAAATCCAAAATAAAGCGTAGTGGCCAATCGACAAGCCCATAGGCTATCGAGTGGAGAACGAACCCTAATTCGTGAAGTCGTCGAAGTACTCTCCTTCTGGAACCTCCTGCTGATAATACTCCTCGTCCCCAACTGAGCAACATAGGCGTAAAGCCGTGAGTACATTGGTACTCAGCAAGTCGTTTGTAACAAATGAATGCAATATAGTATGCAAGGCTTACCAATGGAAGGCTGAAAGGTTAATTTGCATAAAAAATATTTCACAGTAAATATGATAAATAGATTAAAAGCGAACCTTAAGCGAAAACGATAATAATAAATAATCAAAGGATTAAAAATAAACCACTTGTGAACATTCCATTCACAAGCTGGACCGACAGTGAACTAATGTTCACTTCCAACATAAACCATCAAGTTTAAAAGACAATAGTAACCCTCGTGTGATATCACCGAGCATTATCTATAACTGAGGACGCGGCTGTTCGAATAGTTTTACACTCTGCAAAGGTTGCACAACTGTGCCCACATGATGTGTTTAGCCTCGATCTCAGGAAATCACAACAAGGCCTTTACAAAGTTTAATCCCAACCTAATCCTGCCCGCTAGGGTTTCGCATTACACCCCCTTGCGCCACATGAAAATCAGTAACCATGTTAATCTCGTTGGTAAGATTAAGTTGAGACCTCCCAAATTAGTCAGCCAAGTCTAACCCATACTAGACATGTGGTTTACACGATAAAGCTCAGATCAATGGCGCACAAAGTCAAATCCTTAATTCTACCCGGGCGAAGCTACCACATCCCCGAAGTGCACCTGCACTTCCCCCTTTACTGCACGATCACTCGCCCGAGTGCAAAACCAGGTTTGTATAACCACACCAGTGACACACCAATGTCATGGCCCAAATTTTAATAAACATGATACCAACCACAGTTCCATATATCATTAAGTCAAATCAATAATTCGCATGTGATGTTAACCCAATCGTAAAGTAAGCAAGGCTAAGCATGCTAATCGTATAACCCATGTGACAACTATCATAGCATCACTAGTATGTTTCTCTATCTATAGTGACAATGGTAACATGGCATTCAAACATATCAAGGAAGGGTCAATCAATTGCGACGATAACTACACATCCAAAATTTGTATTTAAATAGCGATGCAACGTAAGTTAAAACAAAATAATTAAATAATAGATTACAAACTGGGTTCAACATGATCAAAGGACACGACTTGCCTTGGTTATGCTCAGCGAGGTATTCTTGGTCTTCGTGCGCAGCTCCTGCTCCTCCGGAATCGGAATCTAACGAGAGAGAAAACGACTAAAACAACAAAAACACATCATGAAACCAGCACCAAAAGTTAGAGCTCGATTTTAGATGAATTTAGAAAAAAACGGGGTTAATCGGAGCTAGGACGGAGCAGAACGGGCTCTTGAAAAAATAAACGCTAAAGAAAATACAGAAAATCAAAAAAGCTACTATGCTATGAACTCGGTCCACGGAAGAGCCGGTCCACGGTGAACCCGGTGCATGAAACAGTGCTTGCGGGCGGCAGCGCTGACGCGGCACGGCTAGGGCTGACGTGGCTGCTTGCGGTGATGACATGTGGCACACGTTGACGTGGCATGCTGACGTGGCCGACCCGTGACACTTGGGAATGTGTTCGGCTGACGTGGCGCTGACGTGATACAAGGGCGCGGTGCGGTGCGTGCGCGGGGACCGAGGCAGGACGTGGGCCCATGAGGTCCGACGAACGCGTGGACGACAGCGGCGACGAGAGACGATGAGGCGCAGGGGGCTCACCGACAGGAAAAAGGCGACGACGGCAGGGACTCCGGCGGCGACGGGGAACGGGCGCGACGAGGGAGGCGCGGAACGACGGCGGTAAGGCTCCAGCAACAGCGGCACGAGGTGAGGAGGCGGTGGCGGGAGATGGCACGTGAACCGTGGTGCCTGGGCACATAAAATCACGCGAACGAAGGCTCCCGATCGATTACGGCGTGGTCGCGAGCGGGACGCAGTTTGGACACGCGTACGGCCCAGATGCGTCGCAGAGGATCGGACGGCACGGGAAGGGCGGTGCCAGGGTTAGGGTTAAGCGGGCGCGCGCGCGCGGATCGGTCGGCAGCGTGGTGGCGCAGATCGATCGAAGCGCGTGGCGAGCAGCCGTGGGAGCGCGGCGGTGCAGATCGATCGACGCGTGCGGCGCCCGTCGTCGAGCGCGCGGGGTGAAGGTGGGCTGCGGGAGTGGGCGAGGGCGCGGGAGTGGGCCGAATGGCCGACGCGTGGAGACAGAAAGAATCGGGCGGTGGGTGATTTTCCTCTTTTATTTTTCTTTTCAGAATTCAAATAAAATCCAAAAATGCTCTAGAAAAATAGCAGAAAATTCCCAAAAATTTACCAAAAATACCAGAAAATTCCTTGAGACCTAAGGAACTCAAATAAAATAATTTCAACTTATGTTAATATTTATTTTAATCACATTAAATCATTTTAATTTTTAAAAATTCATTTGAAGCTTGAATTAATTTCAAAAAATTCCAGAAAATTTTTTTTTGAAAATTGGGTTTTATAAACTCCAGAAAAACAGGATGTTACTTAATCTAACAATTGTTATTAAAGCTGGGTTAATCATACAGCCCCATGAAGATGCAACGGGGGTACAAGACCAACGTTTCCTCCATCCGGAAGATCCGTCGGCGCTAGTGGGTGTAGCACAGTGGTTCTTGGCAATAGCCAAGAGATGGTGGTGCAGATGGTGCAAAAGGAGTGTGTCACGATCCAGTACCCGATGTTGACTAGTAGCAACTATGCTGCATAGTCAATGAAGATGCAAGTGTACATGGAGGCACAAGGAGTGTGGGATGCCATTGAAAAAGACAACGTCGAGAGGCGCCAAGACAAGAAGGCACTTGCGGCCATCTACCATGGTGTGAGCGAGGAGACTCTTCTTGCTCTCAACAGTAAGAGGACGGCGAAGGAGGCATGGGTGACTCTAAAGTACATGCACGTTGGAGTTGAGTGCGTGACAAGTGCTAAGCTTCAAACCACCAAGAAAGAATTTGACAACCTTCATATGTGTAAAGGTGAGTCAATCGATGCATTCACCATGAGGGTCACCTTCGCTCTCAGCAAGATGCGAACGCTGGGAGAGAGGGCTGAAGACTCTTGTATGGTGGATAAGGTGCTTCAGATCTTAACACCAAAGTTTTTGCCAATCATTTGCACTCTCGAGAATCTCGAGAATTTGTATATGATGTCAGTCAAAGAAATGTTCAGGCGGCTGAAGGCATTCGAGGAGCACCACATGGTTAGTGAGGATAAAGGTGAGCACTTGTTGCTCACCTGTGCCCAATGGGAGTCTAGGGCTAAGAACAAGGAAGGCGGCTCCAACTCCGGCAAGAAGGGCACCTATGACAAAGCGAAAGTTTGGTGATACAACTGCCAGAACTACGGGCACTATTCTTGGGAATGCCCTGAGCCGAAGAAGATGGTGGCTCATCTTGCTGCAGCGGATGCAGACGACGAGCCAATTCTGCTTTAAAGTCAACATGGAGTCTTCATCATTTTTTCCTTCCTTTTCTTCCATCTTGTTTGGTTTGCGTACGAGTATGAGTGCACGATTGCATTTTAAGTCATTTGAGCACATAGGAGGTGTGTTACATACGTTCACATATGTGAGTAAGTACGAGTTCTTATAGTTGTGTCCAAGTTCTTATGTATGTAAGCTCTTAGAGAGTCTCCGTCACTATCAAGATGTGTCACCGGCCAAAGACAACTGGAGCTGAGGAAGTGGTCGAAGTTGTTGGCGAGAGTTATAGTAGTGGGCTATGTCCAAGAAAGTTTGCACATGTGGCATCATGGCGTAGTGGACGGATCGGCAGAGGGTAGTGAGCTGATTAGGAGTCAAGTGAAGCCATTAGTTGTGTGTGCATATGCATGTGTTATTGGATCAGTCATGTGTTAGTGGTTGGTGCATGTAGCTGCATGCATCCAATAGAGATAATGCATGGCGTGAGTTAGTCTTTTGCGCATGGCAAGAGCGGCATGTCAAGATTAGGATGGAAATTGTTAGCTATAATCTTGACTAGAAGCGTTTTAGGCATAGAGTTTGTGGTGGAGTTAGTGGTTGCATACATGTAACGGAAGCATTAGTAGCTACATTTAGCATTTTACATAAAGTGGTCGTAACGTTGAGTTTTACTTGTCATAACGTATCATCAAAGACTTGTAATTGTATGTTATATTCGGTAGTATATAAAGGGGAGAAAACTAAAAAAGACGTTGAAAAGTTTACACGTCGAAAAAGCCTGTGTTATGCTTGTGTGTGCTTTCTCCAAAGAGTTCTTGTGTGAGTTGAGTGGTCGAAGTACTCGATTAGTGCATGTGATTGAGTACTGCCATAGTCGTAACTCAAGTTCAAGTACTAGTGCAGTCATGTGTTCTGAGTAATGTAGAGAGTTCTAAGTACTCAGTACCAGTCAAAAATCCACTTCGAGTACTATAGCAGTTGAAGAAGTACTGTAGCAATCGAAGGCATATTGTAGCAGTCGAAGAAGTATTGTAGAAATTGAAGGAGTACTGCTGTACTCGAAGAAGCTCACAACCACGTGAGGAAGTTGTGTGCGTACTCGAAGCTCACGACCACAGTACATTATGTTAACGTGTAGTAACTTTCCGACTACGGCAAGTCGTGTTCGACCACGTGAAAATCCAACATTTCCTTACAGTAGTTTGAGGAGAGCTATAGAAGTTACAGATATTGCAGCATGCTTGGCTTTGCAGTGACCAGTACTGATAAACCAAAATATGTCTTTACCCCTCTCATTTCATTGAGAGTTACATGATTTGTGTAGAATAACAATGGCAAGCTCTGCTGCAGTGCTGCTACATTCTGATCCCTACCTGAAAGGGGGGGGGGGAATGGTGTATAATTTAGGCATGCATCTATATCAGTAGTTCAGTTACTGAACTACAGTACACCCACTGTGAACAATGAACACTATCATTTCTGTAGGCCTGAGCCCAGTGTATGTACATCCAGTAAAGGAAAGTAATCAGAAATTGGATTTTCTTAATCCCCTTCAGAGATAGCTTGTTTAACTTTAATAATCATCTTTGTAACCAGATTCTCATGATCACTGGAGAGCTAATGGTATGCAATTAATTGTCTAGTAACTAGAGAGAAGGTCAGCAGCATCTACTGAAACCAGAAAGTTGCACACAGTTGAGTTATTGTGCACTCGCTCGGAAAGTCTGAAGTCACAAGTCTCAGCCACAACCAAGCAACCTCAACAAAACAGGGAAGGAAAGAACCTTTATATCATGTATATACATCAGAAAGAATCAGCATCAACAATTCCTCCAACAAATACAATACAACAAGAGATCCCTTTGATCACTATCATCAGCTACCCTGTGAGCCTGAGAGGTAAATAAAAATTTACCATCATGTCCTTAATTCCACCCTCAATTGCCCCCCTTAAAAAAAGGTAAAGAATTGATCCTTTCTAGCAGTGTCATTAGTCATCAAACGGCCATAAGGCCAACCAAGGCCAGCACCAGCACGGCGCCCCACGCGGCGGCCGCCCTGGCTGCGGCCGAGGCGGCGGTGAGCTCGTGGTGGCCTGTGTCGATCATGATGTCGAAGCGACAGGTCCCCTGGGACGGGTCGGTGGTGGTGATGACGGAGAGGTTGTTGAAGGTGCAGGCGCCCTTCAGCTGGTTGGCCGCCTGGAAGTACTGGTTGAAGGCGTAGGAGATGTTGCTGCGCACGGTGAGGTTGCCACACGACGAGCCGTAGCTGAGGCTGCTGCAGTCGGAGTACTGGCACGAGAACGCCACGTCGCCGCCGATGGCCGGGTCCGCCAGGTTGGCCGCCGGCCGGAGCACGCACCACTGCCGGGACAGGTAGCGGACGCCCTTGGCCGGCACGATGGCCCGGCCGTTGGCCAGCCGGAGCGCGTACTTTGGCGAGCCGTCGTAGTTGAAGACGCCCCAGTGGCGCTCGAAGTTGCCGGGGAGAAGGCTCTTGGCGTCCTCGTCGAGCAGCGCGAACACGTAGACGTCCGGCATCTGCGGGCGGCGCGGGGTGCCCTTGCCGGCGAGGATGCGGTCGAAGAGGCCTTGGTTGAAGCGCTGCGCGTTGGCCGCGTTGGCGCTCTTGTCGCCGTCGGTGGGCCAGCCGATCTCGCCGACGACGACGGAGATGTTTCCCAGGCCGTGCTTCTCGAGCGCGGCGATGAGCGTGTCGTAGTTGGCGTCGAATGCGTTGGTGTATAGTACTTTTCCGTCCTGGACGCTGGCCCGGGACGGCGGCGAGCCGGGGGCCGGGAAGTAGGCGTAGTCGACGGGGAAGTTGGGGTCGGCCTGGAGGGAGAGGAAGGGGTAGATGTTGATGGTGAGCAGGCCGCCGTTTTGGAGGAGGAAGCGGACGAGGCTGGTCATGAGGCCGGTGATGTCCGGGCGGAAGTCGCCGTTGGATGGGCGGCCGTCGAGCGACTCGTAGACGTCGGCATTGATCGGGACGGTGACGCGCACCTGGCGCGCCAGCCCTGCCTTTACGAGCGCCGCCTGCACGTTCCGCACCGCCGGCAGCGTGGCTGCCTCGAACTTGCCCTTGTACGACTTTAGGAACGGCTCGTTGCCCACCGCCACGGACCTGCACAGCAGTCGGGGTTACCACTGGCACTTCAATATTATGCGTTGCTAGCTAGTAGGGCTGCATTTTTTAACCGAACCGAAAAAACCGGACCGAAAAAACCGAACCGAATCGGTCAACTCGGTTTGACCGGTATTCGGTATTCGGTTCGGTTATTAGATTTTAGAGTTTTTTTTAGTTCGGTTTTTTCGGGAAAAACCGGCTAAAAACCGAAAAAACCGGAAAAACCGAACTAGTACAAATTGAGTGTATGTTTGTAGTATATGTAGTAGTATATGTAGTATACTTTGGTAAATATGTATTATACTTTGGTATATGTAGTATATGTTAGTAGTATATGTATTATATGTTACTCCCATCAGTTTTTGCTGGCTAGTAGTATATGTATTATCGTCTACTCATCTCGCTAGTCGCTATATCGTTAGCAATTCGCGTTAACTTTGGTAAATACGGTATTTACCGATACCACACCGAAATAAATTGGGATTTACCAAAACCGAACCGTATTTCTAAAAATACCGTATATAACCGAATTACTAACACCGTATTTACCGTATATACCGTATAAACCGAACCGTATAAACCGAAAAAACCGAATGCACAGCCCTACTAGCTAGTACCAGCAGAACAATAATACTTCTTTCGTCCCAAAATATAAATTATTTTTGATTTTTTACGATCTTCAATACAAGATTTTAGCTATAATTTATTATTATTATATACTAGTAAAAAAATATATATATTATGAAAATATTTTGTAAGATAAATCTAGTGGTATTATTTTTATATAATCAATTTATGTACTTTAATATATATTATGATTAAAATTTGAAGAGCTTGACAGTCCAAAATCTATGACGACCTGTATGTAGGAACAGAGGGAGTACTAATTACTATGTACATGCATGCAAACGGCCGGTCACCCTATGCACGTAAATACAGGCTTCCGGTGATCTTGGAATTGAAACAAGTCTATTTAGGCAGGGCATGTAGAGTTTTCTTTCACAAGGCAAGCTAGGTATGGTACGTACCTGACGTCGACTCCGTACTTGGAGATATACGAGGAGACGTTCTGGCGCACCCACAGCTCGGCAGCGGAGGCGCTGGCGGCGACGGCGGCGAGGAGGTCGTTGGGGAGGCCGACCATGACCTGGATGCCCGAGTTTCCGAGAGCTCGGAGCGCGGCGGGGTCGGCCTCGAAGAGCTTGACCTTGTCGAAGCCGTTGTCCCGGAGGAGCCGCACGGTGATGTCGCCGGGGAGCGGGTGCAGCGCGCGGGTGCCCCAGTTGACCGCCAGCGCCTCGACGGGCCGCGCGCGGAACACCAGCGGGTACACCGCCAGCAGCCACAGCACCGCCAGCGCCTGCACCGCCACAGACGACCCCATCGCTGCGCGCGCGAGCAGTGTGCAAATCACCTAGCTAGGCGCCTGCTAGCCAGTGGTATATCGGTATCATCTTCTGCCTGTTGCCTTAATTCGTGTGAGCTCCGATCCTGTCCTGGACGTGATATAAGCTGATCGGAAGGTTTACCCCGCATCGGAAGTAAGGTTGTGTTTGCAGAGGGAAAGGAAAGCATATACATGCTGCACGCTGCAGAATTGAATCGATCAGCACGTCGTTCGATAGGGAGGAAGCGAAGGAAAACGAGGGATCAGATAGCAGATGGGCAAGCGTAGGAATCAGTATATGTGATACGTGTGCGTGTGCTGATTCGTGTGTTTTTGACCTTGCAAGGTAGGAAAGGGAGGAATCATTTCTGCTTGTCTCTGTCGGCACGGCACTCCGGGTAGGGGAGAAGTTGTGCCATGTCCGCCTGGACACGGTTGACCGTACAACGGTGGAGCTTCCGTTTTGCCTCGTTTCTGATCCATGTGTACGGCGCATATATATATATATATATATATATATATATATATATATATATATATATATATATATATATATATATATATATATATCATCCCACCTCACTTCACATTTGAGTTTTCGATATGATTTGCTAACTCTGCTCGTGATTGAGAACGATAACACGTCTGGATTCTCAGTTGTTAGACATAATCAAGATTGTGTGCTGAGTCAATTAGTAATTAGTTGCATGCATGCAATTAGTTGAGAAGGCATGTGGTACGTATGATTAGCTAGTACGTTTTTGTGTTGCATGTATTAGTTTGTTAGCATGCATACATGAGTGCATGAGCGGATCACAGTGTGCGAGTGGTGGTTAGTTTGTTAGTATGCATGCATGAGTGCATGAGCGGATCACAGCTTCTGTTACTTTGTATAAGTAGCTGAGCCCTTATACGGAGAAAAACGGAGTGAGCAATAGTGGTAGTATTGATACCTCGTTTGCTCCCATGTGTGTGCGTTTAACACATATGCATGTATGCATATCTGAGAAGGAATAATAGGAGTAATTTCGTGTGTGTCTCTTTTGCGTGAGTTCAATTTACTGTCCATCTTGGTGTGTTTCTGCAAGAATTTGGGGCCGACATTTGGTATCAGAGACATACCGAGGACAAGATCGATGTCGCCGTCGGGTCGCGCCATCGTCACCAGCGGTGGTCCGTCGAGGGTACCGGGAAGAGAAAGCAGCGTCTCTCTTCAATACCCCATGCTGAACAAGAGCAACTACGTTGTGTGGGCAATCAAGATGAAAGTGTTCATGAAGTCCCAAAGCGTTTGGAAAGCTATGGTGTCCGACAATGTTGATGAGCGCAAAGATGAGATGGCCCTTGCAGCCATCTTCCAAGGAGTCCTGGAGGAGACCCTCCTCCTACTCGCCAAAAAGGAGACAGCGAAAGCTGCGTAGGACACACTCAAGACGATGTATGTCGGCGCCGACCGCGTCATGGAGGCGCGCGTGTAGACCCTTAGGAGTGAATTCGAGGGTTTGCGCATGAAGAAAACGGAGTCGGTGGATGACTTCGCCGTGAGATTGACGACTCTCGACAACCAGATTCGCGGTCTTGGCGACAAAATGGAGGAAAGCTACGTCGTGAAGAAACTTCTCTACGCTGTCCCGAAAAAGTACCTGCAAATTGTCTCAACTATTGAGCAATTTGGGGACTTGAAGATAATGACGGTGGAAGAAGCTATCGGCCACCTCAAGGCGTATGAGGAGCGTCTACGCGTTCCGGGCAACAATAACGATGACGAACATCTTCTCCTCACACGGGCCGAGTGGGAGGCCCGATCGTTGAAGCGCGAAGACGGCGGTTTCGACGGCAATGGTGGCCGAAGCCGTAGGAATCACAAATTTGACCAGGCTAAAGTAAGATGCTACAACTGCAATGACTATGGGCATTTTGCTTCCGAATGCTGCAAGAAGAAGGAGGAGCAGGCACTTCTCATCGAGATGGACGCCGACGTTGAACCAGCGTTGCTGTGAAGATATCTTGATTAGGGGGAAGATTGTTAGACATAATCAAGATTGTGTGCTGAGTCAATTAGTAATTAGTTGCATGCATGAAGTTAGTTGAGAAGGCATGTGGTACGTGTGCATGTGTTGCATGCGCTCTGATGATTAGCTAGTACATGTTTGTGTTGCATGTATTAGTTTGTTAGTTTGTTAGCATGCATACATGAGTGCATGAGCAGATCACAGTGCGCGAGTGGTTGTTAGTTTGTTAGTATGCATGCATGAGTGCATGAGCGGATCACAACTTCTGTTACTTTGTATAAGTAGTTGAGCCCTTATACGGAGAAAAATGGAGCGAGCAGTAGTGGTAGTATTGATACCTCATTTGCTCCCATGTGTGTGCGTTTAACACATATGCATGTATGTGTATCTGAGAAGGAATAACAGGAGTAATTTCGTGCGTGTCTCTTTTGCGTGAGTTCAATCTACTCTCCATCTTGGTGTGTTTCTGCAGGAATTTGGGGCCGACATCAGTCACGGCTGAATGTTGGTTGATGGTGACCACAACGATTTGTGCTAAAGGGTGCCTATGCAGCATACTATTGAGAAACAAAGTTCTTTTCCCGAGCATGATGAAGTTACCGCTACAGTCAAACATCACACACATATATACACACACTTTACAGTATCTTATAATCATTATTAAAATATGTTCAAAAAGATAAAGAGATATAACGATACTATTTAAACGCGATATAAGAAGTGAAAGTATGGGATCATTTCATATATAGAGAGAGACACTAAACAAAAGATAATTCCATGTGAGTTTCGATATAAAAGCATTTTGGACTTCTTTGGCACATATATTACGGGGTTCAGGTGCAGGAAACTTATCTCAGCATCAAAAAGTTTCGATGTGAACGAAGTATGCGAACCTGCCAATCAAATCTTATGAACACAACGGATGAAGCTACACATAGGCATACAGAAGCACTGACCACCATAGGCATAAAAAGCATACAAGAAAAACCCAAACTAGGGTTAAGAAACTATTCTTTAACGTATACAGGTTTGCTTCTCATCTACCACAAAAGTTGGCATCAACAAAATGAACAGAATTAAACTGAAAACAGGTTACTAGCAGTGACGGTACAGTTCAAGATTGAACGGTGCAATATGTATGGTACGCTACAAGCTTTAGCTTGAGCGCGACGAACTACACGGTCGCTGAAAACATGACATTTTTTTCACCCCATCATGGCATCAAAGTTTTCTAGACAGGCATGTGTGTGCTTACAATATCTCCTGAAGTTCCTTGTGAATTGGATTTTGATGAATTCCTCCCCCAGCATCTCAATCAACTACACAAACTTCAATCCCTCTAAGTGGTACAAAGTACTTATTAGTACCATATCAGAAAAATACAGCAAATGGAGAAAAAGAAATCGTGCTAATAACAAGAACTAAAAGGCATGTCAAAAGGCATCTATTTTGATGCATCTCGAGTAAGGCAAAGTAATCACTTATACACCGAGGCAGTTAAAGAAATATAAGCAAAACTATCTCACCCATGGCATAGAGCTCATTGTAGTAATCTTTGCTCAAAAGATTTGGCAGCATTCTCTAAATGGGAAAACATGTGGTAATTTTACCAACCATAAAGGCCTCAAGTATATCTTCACTTAGAAAGATCTAAATCTGAGGTAAAGGAGGTGGCTGGAATTGCTTAAGGACTATGATCTCATCGTCTAGTACTATTTATGCAAAGCAATTGTGATGGTTGATGTCCTTAGTCGCAGGAGACATCCTCTACTCTTAATTGTCTTATTGCTGATTTTGAGCGCATGGGAATCTCCTATTATATTGTGGGCACCGCGCAGGATGAAACTCTATTGTTCCTTGAGTAAGCCATTCCAAAGCAGGTGTGGAAGGTACAGCAACATGATCGGTTGCTCTTGTAAGTGAGGAAGCATCTGGACAAAGGTAAAGTAGGTGATTTCAGCATTGATGAGACTAGTGCATTACAGTTTAAAGGCCTCCTTTGTGTTTCACAGAAGGCTCAAGTTAAGACTGATATTCTAAAGGAAGATCATCGTACTATGTACACTATTCATCCTAGTGAGACCAAGATGTATCATGATTTAAAGAAGAGTTTTTGGGGGAAAAGAATGAGCGCAGATATTGCTCAATATGTGGCTTCCTACAAGGTTTGTTAACAAGTCAAGGTAGAGCATAAACGTTTTATAGGATTATTGCAACAATTGGAGGTTCTGGTGTGGCCATGGGATGATAAAATCATGGATTTTGTTGTTGGATAACCTCACACACTGTGAGAGAAGGACGCTATTTGAGTAGCGGTGGACTGATTCGGCAAGTCTACATATTTTATTCCCATTTGCACAACAAAAACAGTAAGTGATTTGGCTTCTATTTATGTGTGGGAGGTAGTGTGGTTGCACGGTGTGCTTAACACTATTGTTTCTGATCAGGATACAAGTTTTATCTCCAAGTTTTAGGAGAGCTTACAGTGTGTGTTGGGTACACAGCTTCGTCTCAGTACCGCTTTCACCTGTAAACGGATGGACAGTCTAAATGCACCATCCAGATACTAGAGGACATGCTTAGGTCTTGTGTCTTATCATGGAAAGAAAGCTAGGAAGATCATTTGGCACTGGTAGAGTTTGTCTACAATAACAGCTACCATGTCGGCATTAGAGTAGCTCCATTTGAAGTCCTGTATAGGCGAAGGTGTAGGTCACTGTTTTGTTGGGATGCTGTAAGTGAGAAGGTAAATGTGGGTCTTGATTGGGTTCAGCGGACTATTGAATAAGTGGCAGAGATTAAACTGAATTGTTGGCTGCTCAGAGTAGGCAGAAGAGTTATGTTGATGTGAGAAGGCGAAAGTTAAAGTTTGAGATGGGTGATCAGGTGCTCCTGAGAATGTCTCCCACCAAGGGCATTATGTGGTTTGGTACCAAAGAGAAGCTTAGAAGAGGTATGTTGGACCATTTTTGATAGTGGCGCATATTGGGAAATTGGCTTATCATTTTAGTTAAGATTTATGGAAAAAGCTAACTAAGATTTGATACCACTTGTAGGATTGTGAATTAAATCAACAGACCACCAAGAATTATTGTACCAAAACTTCTACTCTAATGCCGATGCTTGGGGCCTTGTCTAGCGGCCCAATTGTAGCCACTTCTCCTTCTCATGATTACATGGCATCCCTCTTCTATCCCATGGCTCCATCCATTGCCTATGTGGGAAAGATCATTGCGTCAATGAATACTTCATCTTCATGTTTGATACATGCATCGGCCGAACAATGATGATCAAAGTACCAAAGGAGTCTATTTATGCTAGCCGCATCACGGGATGGTTGTATGACTACAATTAGAGTAGAGGGCCTAGAAATCTCAATGACAGTGATGGTGAGGCGAGCTAGGTGTTGTCACAGTCTATTGACATAAAGAAGCTCATCATAGTCTTATGGATGCAGGCCTAGATCATTATTGTGGTTCCGTAGAATGGACGGAGTTGGTATTTACATTATATGAGCTTGTTCTTTTGGCTTTTGTCCTTTGGCATCTCTAAAAGTTGAAACAAATGGGGTGGCTTCTTGAAGTGGATTATTCAAACAGCTTTCTGATCCCAAAACAGTATGTGTTGTCCATGTCCACGTCTCTGTCATCTGCTACTATCTTGAAAAGCGTAGATAAAAGCTATCAATCATAGCCCAAAAGAACAAGGCCCATCAGTTCTATCCCTTGAGTGGACGCCAGATCATCTTTCTTCTGCCCATTAGATCCATGTGTATTATCGATCTTGAGACAAAGCAGATCCAGAGATCCATGTGTAGCCATGCATAACACAGAAGCCATTTAGAATCCGTACGAGTAGAGAAACTTAACGGTGTGCTAAGCACCGCAAATGCACCTCTTGTGTGCCCTTACTTAATAGAGAAGTCGTATGAAATCCGTACGAGTCGGGTAACTTAACAGATTACCAAACACCGTATGGGACTTTTTGTGTACCCTTACTTAGCGAAGAAGCTATTTGGAATACATATGAGATGGGAAACTAAAAGGAGTGTAAACACTGCAAATGGACCTCTTATGTGCCCTTCCTTAGCAGAGAAGTGATATGAAATCCGTACGAGTCGGTTAACTCAACAGAATGCCACACACCGCACTGCACTTCTTGTGTACTCTTACTAGTTGCTCCGCTCGTTTACTTTTTTTCATTTTTGACATTTTTTTCACTATTCAGTAATTCGTCTTTTTCTGAATTTTTTTAGATTTTTTGGGCTTTTTTTGCTTTTTTTTTCTTTTTTCCCGTGTTCCTTTGCATTGGCCATGATGGGCTAACATATTTTTTCTATTTTTATATTTTTTTTTAAATTTAATTATGCCCAAAAAACTAAATCAGCTACAGTAAAAAAAAGCCAACTATAGTGAAATTTCAGCCAAAAGTCAGAAACCATCGCTAAAACGAACGCCCCCTAGTGAAGAAGCCATCTGAAATCCGTACAAGTAGGGAAACGCAACGGTGTGCTAAATACCGGAAATGCACCTCTTGTGTGCCCTTTCTTAATAGGGAAGCTAAATGAAATCTGTACAAGTCGGGTAACTCAACAGAGTGCCACACACCGCAGTGCACTTCTTGTTTACCCTTGCTTAGCGAAGTAGCCATTATACCAATTTTGATAGCATTTAGACAAAGTTTGATTAAGATCCTCAAATTTGGTTTTTGTCTCGAAGGGTTTGCACTCAAGATTAGGGCAAGCGGTAGTACCAGCCTCCCTGAGCAGTTGTACCACAAAGCGGTCATACCGGCCCACATTTCTCATATACGGAATATATGTAATTAGATGGTATGATCTGCTTTAATCTATACATGGTTGCACACGCCCAGACTAGCCGCAACCAATACTGTAACAATGATGATTGTAGGGACAACAGCAGCAAGCCAAGCCTGATTCACTGGGATTAGCATCCCATACTGAAGCCAGCAAATTCCAACCCCCATGTAGATTTGCAATGCCGATCATCTGTGAAATTTGTTTTATTAAACTGGGATTAGCACCGAGTTTATGGGTAGCATTAATTTAACTAGTGGAGTGCCCGCGCAATATATCCTAATACATTTAACTTTTATACCGTCCACCATGTTATGTATAGAGAGATATGTGTAGAGTAAATCCAATAAGATATTAAGAATAATAAGCATGTCAATTTTTCAACCCACATAAGGAAAACGTGGTAATGAGAAGCTCTAGCCTGCAAGGTTAAATCATTTTATTCTTCATGAGTATATGTTGGACGGTCAATACGACTTGATTTGTAACTTTCACCTTCATCCGGTCGGCTACAATCTCTTTAATCCAATACAATCTGTTTGCCTGTTCTTTCCTTTGATCTTGGAGCCAACACCATGGACCAGTCTTTCCTCTGATCTTAGCCTACACCATGGACATGTTAATCTGCTTGGTGAATGGTGACTGCCTGATTGGACACATATCTCTACTTTGTGATGTAGTTGGACAGAAATCAACAAAGAAGTCTTAAGCTCCTTGTTGGTGGATATACAGACTAAATTCTTGCCACATCTCTGCACCTCGTTTTGGATGTGTGTACGTCTCTTTCATCTTGTACGCTTGGATATGTGTATATCGCTTTCTTCTTGTATGCATGGTTCCAGGTTGACGTCTCTGTTCTTGTTCTTCTCCAAACATCAGATACTTGACCGCAGTGGCAACAATTCCACCCTTAGCAACCATTTCCTGTAGATATATTTAGCAGATCTTGGCAATCATTAATTGGACACAGTTCATGTTACTCCATCCGTTCATCAACGATGATGTTCTAGGAAGTTATTCCTGTTATATTGTTGTACATCTTCCAATGCAAAAATATAGCTATAACATCCCAATTGTGCTGCACTTGTTTAAAACACATATACGGGGCAATTGACTAGGTAAAAACATTTCTAGTTCCACTGGCTAATTAGGTGGAAAGTTTGATGGATGAACAAATCTAATGACACAATAAAAAGAGAGATTTTCCAACCGTTGTTGGTACTACTGTTACTTATTAATCTATAAAATCCAGTTATTAATCTATAGTGTACCTAATCTCACACCAACATAAAGCCAAAATCTTCTACCGGCTTTTATTTGATTTCTTAAGCTATTGCAATACATATAAATATAATTCATTATCTTCTCGCTTAATGGATGATTCCGAAAGATTTACCACACGATCACCCCAAATGAATAAATACATCCATCGATATTTGATACATCGACCAGAGACAAAATTCCTGCTGTTTCATCGGTCTTTGCAAGCTCTACATAGACAGCTTGACTCCGTTGTATACTGTTCAATGGTCAATCCAATCCTTGAAAAGGAGCATCATGTATAGAAGGACATTCAGAGAGGCAATGACAACAATCGACTGAATGACACGGAACAGCCTCTGGACCACCTTCCTTATTTTCGATTTGCTTGGGCGAGGCAACTTCCCTCCATCTTCTGACATCATTTCAGAGCTCATCTCAACAAATACAGATGAACCATGATCCAATTGGTGCTTCCTAGCTATTGGCCTTGCAACAACATTTCCTCTGCCATGGAGATCAGATATCTTTCAGTTAAGAAATCAGAAATAATCAAATTTTCAGTTCTCCTAAGTACTTGAAAGCATCATCCCAAAAGCACATACCGTCCTGTAGTTCTTGACTCTGAGTTAGCGATGGGGACCCTTGACACAGCCTTTTTAACCAGATGCATGGATCCTTCTGCATCCCAAACCATATCATATTCACCATCTTCCTCATCATCTTTTTCTTTGGTTCTTGAAAACAGTTCAGCACCCACCGACCTCATGAAGCTTACAAATGTGTTCACATAAGGAAGAGAGCTGAGACCATTTGTTGGCCAAAAGATCAGCAGAAGGATGGTTACTACAAACTGACAGATATACCTGTACAAACAGCAGGCACAGCAAACTTGTCAGATAGTTCAATTGTAAACCTGCCACTTAATAAGCAAAACAAGCAGAAGGTGTACACGATAAGCATTACCAGATATAAATATGAGTTTGTTTAGGCAGATAACAAAGATACGTCAGAACATCATGATTTAGATCAGTTGAATTTGATGACAGCTTGCGCCCAGCAGACAGCAGCATAAAAGATGGATAGAGATTTCCCTGCTGCCAACTTATTGTCCCAAGGGTATGCTGCAGCATTAATAGGTCCATTATATGCAAAACTTGGAACATATGGCAACATAAAGCTTACAATTTTCTTACCTCCATTACTGGCCCAAATGAAGTGGAGTGAACAACTGTACATTGGTCATGGTCATGACCTGAGAGAACAAGAACCTGCAGAGGGATTCACCAAAGTCAAAATATTTAGAAGTTGATTTAAATATCTGGAAATTGCAAAAGAAGTTGTACCGGCTTCAACAAGCTTAGCAAAAGGTCAGAAGTCTCTTTGCTTAGATAATTCTGGTAGCTGCATAAAAATAATTTGTATGTCAATCCTTATGGCTCTGCCATATGCTAACATATGGAACAAGTTCTCATAGCCAGCAATGAAGTTGAACTGGTTTGGCCAAAAATAATTTTCAATAGAACACATAGGGAAAGTGGGAAACACTACGCCAGAAAAATTAGAGAGAATTTCGGATACAGCACCCTTAATCATATTACCAATTCGTTTACCAAGAAGAATATCGACAAGTACCTCCCAAAACTAACACACAAGAGACTTCAATGATCCTAATTTTACTAGTCCAATGATCATTATGCGTTACATGCAACATTAGTCAAAATGTACGAAAACAACGATACTTTGAGGAAAGGACATACGTGATTCCTTGATCCATCACAGCATTAGATACCCTCTGGAACAGAATAAAATTAATCAGCACAATGTATATGTGGTTGATTGAATTCCTTATAGAGAATTAACACAAATGCATTATGACTTGCAGAATATTACACCAATGGATAAACTGGTGCACTGGTGCTACATATCAAAACACTGTTATTTTCATAACTAAAAGAAATATGCTATGAAAACACTGTTATTTTCATAATATGCAAATAGGAGCATAGGCAAGTTCTGTAATTCCTTTTTTCATAAATAACACAGAAAGAACACTTTTAATAGTAACAAGAGAATATACCTGATTTATAACAGGTGAAGAACGATGTGGGCCACAAGAAGTGTTGTCAGGTCGGTAGAGGGGAATATGTGTTAGTAGAACCTTTGGACTTGATTCGTTGCCTGAAAAGAGAAGGAAAACTAGTCAAGACTCTGATAGTAACTGTAGTACTCTGCATAATCATGTGTACAATGCCATACCAGATGATAGTTTTTTAATGAACTCCCAAGAGGAGGATCTTTCTTTGCTTTGTTTGGATCCTGATAAACAAATATTAACAGTTCTTTAGCTATAGAAAGCAGCAGCATCGAAGAAAAACTGCAAACCTGAGATAATTATTCATGAACCATAATATAGATTCTAGAATATTAATATTTGCACTACTGATGTGAGACTTCCTTTGTAGTGTTGTTCGTAGCACATACTGTACAAAACTTTGGAGGCATCATAACATACCATCAAGAGTTTGAGCATCAACAACAACAAAGTCCACGTTCCCAGCAGAAAATTGGTAATTTCTTGATCCAAATTGTTTTTCATACCGACTGATCACCTGCAAGAAAAAGTAAATAGGAATTTTATAGGCTGTACCGCTGTAGTATGTAAATATTGTTTTCTCATGTACTTTATGCAATTACAGAAATGTTACTCCATAACTTTGTTTAAAATGCCTAGAAGTAACTATTATAAAGCCAGTAAGGGTAGAGATGACTGATAGGGATAGGGTGGAGTAGGGTCTTATGAACACCCGTTTGGCAAGTCACAAACACGTGAAGAGGCATCGCTAGAAGCAATGAAGACCGCAAATACCCCAAGTTCACAACACGTAGCAAGCTTAATTTCTTTTACTGAATCAATGACCATGTCCTTGATGAGAAGCGCAAATTCATGTGGGAGGTTGCTAGAATTAGACCAAGAAGGTCCACCATGCCTGGGAGGATATTGGTAACCCAGATGAGGACAATGTGTTTAGAATCTTGATGACGAGGGGCTAGTTTTGTCTATAGATTGGTATATAGATAATGAGGCAACATGGTAACTTTTGAGCTTACTAGGATGCCATGAGCTTCAGGTCCACTAAATTGTCTTATAGGACCATTTGATCACACAACATGCATAACCATGTATTTTTAACTTCTAATGCCCTAAAATTGCCTAATACTCTCAAATGTCCAGTTTAAGTGCAGTTGCTGCAGGGCAATGCATGCACAACAGCAGTAGTGTGGGTAAGGCGTGTGCACAGCAGTGATGCAGCAGCTGGTGCCTGATAGCAAACATATCAGCTGCTTTTCAACCACAAACATCGTGGACAAGCAAAACTATATTATGACAATCATATTTCTTTAAATATGTCATCTGATAATGAATGTCATATTTCTTTTAAGCATGAAATTTTATAGTGGCATGTGCCAAACTCCCACATATATTAATACATCATGCAAATTGTATTCTAAAAAAAATGAATAATCACGTGAGAAACAATGCAACATGGAGCAAACAAACAATAGGTGTATACAATAAAAAGGAAAAGAAACACTTACTTGAGATTTGAGAAATATGGAAAATAATAGTCATGAAAAGGGTCAATTGATATCTAAAAAAATCTACAGTAGTCAATCACCTCAGGGTGCATTGAGTGAAATGCTGAGTAACCAATATCATGATTTCCTGAAAGGTAGTAGATTGGGGTGTGCGGATTTGTTCTTTGTTCATTCATGCTGAATATATGCTTAAAGCGAAACAACGAATCCTGCCATCTGAAAGGTTTTGAACACAAATTAGTAAAATTACAAAAAGAATATTGTGTGAGATGTAGAACTATTTTGATAATTTCATGATGGAATATGCGCTGACTAATAAACAATATATCACTGCAAAAGTTAATGAACAGAGCTAACAAACTAACCAGAAAGAATATATGAAGTATCAACTATCAACCAGGTCATTACGTAGAGGAAACAGCATAAAAGTTATTACATATTCCAGTTACATCACTTTATATAGCACCATCATCCTTTCAAGCACACATGGAAAAAGAATAATCATTTCAGTTCTAAATGGCATGGTACTAATTAGCACTTGATAGAATGTCGAAAAGTGAGCTTCTTGAATCAATTAAAATGTGAAATACAATTCAGTATCCATGCCTTACTCTTCATCGGACATATACGGGCCCCCATCGAAGTGGTCTCCGAGAAATAAGACCACGTCAGGCTTGAACGGCAGTATGACAGACTGAAAGGACCTTCTCATGTTCAAATCTGTGTAAAACTCAGCGGCTTGCAGTGCAATTGAACTCGGTGGAAGGCCAAGGGAGGTGCTGTCCATAAGCTGCAAAGGAAAACATTTAAGGAGAGAGCAACATATACTTGAAACTATTTTGTGTGTGTACTATAAGGGGCGTTTTGTTACAGTTACATGAGATAGTGTTAGCAGGGAAACTGACCTGTGGATCAGCAACAACGGCAACCTTGACATGGTTATTCTGTCCAAGAGAAAAAAGAAGTACAAATATGATTATAAGATACTAAATTGGGACAAAGATTCATGCAAGCTTGGTAGCCTACTCTAAGATATTCCCCCTCTTGCTATCGGAACCTCTAAAGAGTAGAGCTCGTTATTGGTCCATTATGCAGTTTCAACTTAGGACAGTGATAAGTAGTAGAGTTGCAATGTGTTGCAAAGGAGAATTGCATTGCGCACAGTTCCCCACTCAACTTTGCTGTGATATGCGATTCTAGCTACCTAAACCCTGCTGAGCAATTCCCTGACTAATTTAGCGAGTTGTCACCAAATTGCGCTAATGCATCAATTCAAGCACCAGAGATAACAAAATGTCGAAATGTTAATTGATACGGTCCTGATCTCCAACTCCATCCAAACAATTTAGATTTCAGAATCCTAAGAGAAACCCGCAACTAAAACTCCACACCGCGCCAAACAGCAGCCCCGATTCAAGCCCAATCAAAGACGTTTCGTACTAACCGGCGAGGAGGAGGATGGCCACGAGCAGGAGAGGTAGGAGGCCCAGTAGGCACCCATCTCGCCGTAGAGCAGAGCGGCCGCCCACGCGGCGCACAGCAGCAGCGTCAGCCGCGTCGCGCTCTGCATCTCCCCAACCCCTTCCGCCGGCGAGGTGGCTTGCTTCGCGCGCGCTCGGCGGTGGTGCGGCTGCTGGATCTCGGCCACAGGTGGACTCGCGCGCGCTGCGTTGGGTTTCGATCGCCGCAACCCACAGAATCCGACGAGATCTACGGCGACCTGGCTCTCCCAACCTCCGCTCCAGCGCCGTTTTGATCGGATCGTTCAGGCTCAAGCAAGACTCGGGCTGCTCGGCTCGGCTCGAGCGACTTGACGTCTTGAGTCGAGTCTGTTGAATTATGTAGCCGTCCCGGAAAAACATCTATCTAAATAAGGGTGAAGCCAGAAATTAGATATGAGGGGAGCAGTATGGACAACAAGTAGAGTAGAATCATGCCGGATTTACCGATCCAATAGTCAACTAGACAACTACTAGGTCTAATTGCCTAATGGCTTTCAGCCTTTCTTCAGTGACCTCGCCAGGAGGGACTTTGCAGAAGTTAACGCACATATTTCGAATGATTTTGCCCGATAGAATAGGTGGTATAGCATTGCATGCTAAACAATTTTTATCCAAATAAGTCTTTTTCCTGAAACCCCCATGTTGGTTTTTCAGCCTTTTGCTTCGCCTAACTTCAGATTCTACTAAAGGTACTACTCTCTTTGGCACACCTCTTGCTATTGTCTCTAGTGGCACTAGAAGAAGCTTCAAAGTCATTCTTCTCCGAGAAATATTGTTACTCTTGCTGTTTGACTTCACGAATGCAAATTGTTTTAAATTGGTTATTTGACTAATTCAATTTAGCTTGGTGCTTAGAAAAGCTTTGTTTACAGCGTTGCTGCTTTGGCGTATTTATCTACTTACTCGTCAAGATTAGCATGATGCTGCATTTATAATCTCATCTAGCAATTTTATTATTTACTTTGCTAATCATTATTGCAATCTCCTTTGCTCTATTCTACAGGAGGAGCTAGAATTGCATCCAACGGGAACCAAGCAGCAAGATGTGCAGCCAATCCTCAGGACATCTCACCAAGACACCAAGTATTACCATGCAATACGGCTTGAGTTCATTGACCCCTGAAGGCCAGTTCAATGGTTCCTCCATCCAAACTCAGGCATCAAGAAGCTCCAACATGCCAGCATTGTGACCTCCACAGCAGCAGCAAAACTTTGAATTCTCTGCACTTGGTCAATCCATGTGATCTTCGGCTCTTGATCCTTTTGATGACTGGACCAGGTTGCAGGGGAACCATGGAGGCGCTGATGACCACTAATTGGGCTGCATAAGGTTGGGGGGTGCCAGGCCCCCCTGGCCCCCCTCTCTCCGCCACTGTATCCAAACACACCAAAAGACACGATACACTGAGAACTGGTTTTTTTAAAGAGAGACAGGAGCGCTGTCCTAATTAATTAAGAAGGGAGAAAAATGAGCATACAAAGGCTTAAAAAAGACTCCACCAAAGATTAACTATGCTAAGATATTATAGAGTAAAACTTTAGCTCCGCGAACCTGTTGGCTCCTACAAAGAACCCAAGTTCTAGCTTGTTCTTTTATGTGTGCAATCAAGAATGTCGGCATGGTTCCCATTGAGTGAAAAATTTAGACATTCCTTTCCTTCTAAATTTCCCACGTAACCAAAGACATGACAAGCATAGTCGTCGCTTCCATGGAGCTCTTGGCAAAGGGTGATGAATTGCCACCATTCATGGACGGATGATGGAGTCTTCCGTGTTTCGAGTTGATTGAGTCATTGTGGGTCCATTGCGCAATGGCTGCCTAAATTCTTGTAGAGTAATGGTATTAAGCCAAAAGGTGGATCAATGTCTCATCGCATGTGTGCAAAGTGGGCAAAAATGTTGGTTTGGCTACCCATGCCAAGAAAGTCATCTGCTTGTCCAAGTTCTATTTTGTATGGCTAGCGAGACCAAGATTTTGCATTTCTATGGTGCCAATGTCTTCCAAATGAGAGCGTTCATGGTGGTGTGTGCTGCGCCTAGGAATTGCGCTTTGTACACTGAGGCATCACTGTAAACTCCATTCGGAGTTAGGTTCCAAGATATGGAGTCATCATGGTCAACTTGCAAGGGCATCCTGGAGATAAACCCCCAAATAGCTACAAGTATGTGTTGTGCCATCAAGCTAGCTGACAGATATAGCTCCTGTAGCTATTTGTTATCCGTCAACGCTATTTGCAGGGTGAGGTTTTTCTTTCTAGAGACATTGAAGATGGTCGGCGTGATGTTGCACAATCGATTTCCGTGCGCTCAGGACGAGTTCCAAAAGAACGCCTTTTTCCCATCACCGATGAGAACAGTGATTGCCGCTATAAAGAGCTCCCGATCTTGGTCATCATATGGAGTTTCCATCTCCTGCCAATGTCTATTTACAGCCGTCCATTCATGCCACAGCCATCTAAGCCTAAAAGCCCTAGTGAAACGCTCAAGGTCTAAGAGACATAGCCCCCCAAGAGAATTGCCCTGCAAATTTTATTCCAGTTGACCTTACATTTGCCCCCTGATAGTTGTTCTAATCATGCCCAAAGGAATCAATGACCCCACCTATTGAGGGATCTGAGCACATATTTTGGTGCTTTGATGGTTTTTAGGAGATAAATGGACTGGGTTGTTAGGAGGTAATTGATTTCTTTTATTGCTATCAATTATCTTCATGTACAATAAGGGTTACTATTTATAGCCATAACCCATTTGAGGTAGTTTCAAAATTTGCCATAAAACCCTACATATTAAAAGGGTTTTGTAACACTCCCCTAGGACAAATATTGCTTCATACACATGCCTCATAAAAACTCCTAAAAACCTAGCATGAAAAAAGGGATAGAGAAAATAGTACATTGCATCTGCAAGTTGTATTGCATCATTGTCTCATTAAAAAATCTTCATATGAAAAACTTTAATATAAAAACTCAATATAAAAAAAAAAGAGTGTAGCCTTTTCATCTTGAAGATTTAATCTTTGGTATTAAGATAAGACTTTAGGATTTTGAGAAGGGCTATGATTTAGGGATTTATCCCCTTGATTCATGCAACTCATTAAGCCACCTCATTCCACCAGCTCACCCATATATTTGGATCATTACTCCATCATCTCACCAAAAAAACTAAAGCTTCACAAAATGTAATGAACAAAAGACACAACCACCTCCAATAAAGATTTTATACAAAAATCTATGATATAGTAGAGCTAATACAACATCATGTCTCTGTATTATATCCCTTGACCATCAAACATCCTTCCTCAAGCACACATAACAAATATTTGAAACAACAAAAATAACAAAACAATATCATATAAGATATCATTCAATCAAGAGACAACAAGAATTAGTCTCCATCATTCTCTCAGGGGATTAAGAAACCCACCAATTGTTTTGTGGACTACCCAAGCAAGATCACCTTGAAGAAGTGAGGATGAATGTTCTCGGCCTTCTTATCATTCTCCTTCCTCGCTTTCTCCTTTGCCTCCTCTTATCATTCTTATGCTTCTCCTCCTCCTTCCTCTCTTTCTCCTTTGCCTCCTCCTCCTTAGCATTCTTTTGCTTCTCCTCCTGCTCCTTCCTCACTTTCTCCACCTGCTTCTTCCTTACCTTTTCATTTGCCTCCACCTTTGTCTCCTTTTTATCCCTCATTGCTTTCTTCTCCTTGTCCTCCTCCTCATTCTGCTTCTTCTCCTCCTTCCTCTTCTCTTCTTCACTCCTTTGCTTCTCCTCCTCCTCTAGCTTCACATTCATCTCTAACTTCTTTGGCCTTTCCTTGTTGATCTTATACTCCCCTTGGTCCTCCTCCACCTTCGCCTTCTGCTTCGTTGTAGCTTCCATGCCTTTGTTCTCCACCATGGCCACGATGTTGTGATGTTTTTTATGCTCTACCATAGCTAGACCAGTTCTTTCACCTACTCTCTATGTGTGTGCGCGCGCGCAATACTATGACAAACATATAAATTTTAAGATTACATTTTTTGTGAGGACATCATGTAAATGACACTTCTTCACTTACTAGTAGAGACAAGATCTCCTTAGGACATACCTTCTTCTCTGTCTTCTTGTTATTTCTACATAGCAATGGTTATTACCAAGAACACTCATGTAAAGTATGTTACAAAATTAACTTGTAATAAAAATTCACAAAAGCATTTTTGTAAAAAATAAGTATAGTGTTGATCCTTTTTTTATTACAATGGTGGAAACACAAACACACCACCACGCGCACACCTAACCTACCTCTTATTCACTTTGCCACTTTGCTCAGTGACGAAATTGTGTTCCTACAACAAAAAAATATTCGCTTGCATACATTTGCCAAATATTCAAATTCTAGTACAGTTAATCATATTAACATTCAAGGAGCAAGAAGTATGAAAAACTAATCTTGTTTCAGCAAGCTAAACTCTTAGATTATACCCGACAAGTTCATCTAAATAGAACGAAAATATAGCATTTGTAGATAATCTCAAAACAATTATGAAGGTGAAAGTGCCATACATCCTATGGTGTTATAGGACCCTCAATATATAGAAGTGGTACACACCTTGTGTATTATGGGATTACAAAACTTATACTACAAGCTCTTCCTCGCAAAAAAAGGACTATTGAAATTTTGTAGACACGCACACATAATGGATGAATGGATTACATACACTAATAGAATGGTTTTAAAAATGGATTAACTTACGCAAATAGGATAAAATCTCACTAGGAGAATTGGATTTGATTGCTCACAACACAAAAGAAATCTAACTTAGGGCTTAACAACAAAAGAAATCAATCGAACTCTCGGCGGACCTCTAACCACACCTCTCCAGAGGGGAGCAAATCAAGATGATTTAGAGGAAGAACAACGTAGTTGGTTGTGGTGGCTAAGGGTTTGATGACCTGCTTCTGCTTTTATGCTATCAATATGCCGAAGCGCCGATTTGCAATTGGGGATTTGGTCAATGGGATTTGCTAAGGGAAATTCCCCAAGTTATAAAGGGGATTGGGAGGCAAAAGGAAAGAGAATATTCCATTATTTATTTTTAAATTTCGTTTTACATATCCTATGTAAAGAAACAAACTTTCTGGCATTATATATAAGGAAACATAATTGTATTTTTAGTATTTTTAACAAACTTTTTAGGGTATTTTTAATTAATCATTGTAAAAGTACATAAGGTATTTTAATTTTGCATTACAAACATAGATTTATTTAATTTAGAAAGAACAAATAGCATAATATTTGCCCATATTATTATGAAGGGGCAACTTTTATCAACCCATAAAGAGATTTACATCACTCACCGCTCATGCAACCAACAAAACAAATAAATGCAGGTGTACCTACACCTCTACTTATATCTAGTAATGTGATGTACACTAGTTCATTAGGAGGGTAAACATCCATCGTGGGGACATCAGACGGCAACAACTTGAAGTAGAACGATGCTATATGAAGGAGGGCATAGATTGGTTGAGGAATAGATCTAGTAGCAGGTCCAGGGAAAGACCACAATAGAACTTCAGGAATTAGGAACTTGTTTATTCATCTTTACTTACTTCCAATAGAGATGCACAATGTCAGGATCTACATATGTAAATTTGGACTCTCTGTGTATATTACACTAGTTCAAAATCACACTAGTGCACACAATGGCAACATCAATGCAATATCATCAATAAAGAGCGATAAATAACTAAATAACAAGTTGGAATAAAAAATTAAGGTTATGACATTATGGTCGAGTTTACAATTTTTTATCCACGTAGGGTTTAGACACTAAAGAAATAAACTACAACAGGAACGAATCAACTCTAGCGGTGATCCATCTCATGCCACAGGCAATCAACTAGGGTACAAGACTTGGCAATTAACCTTCATCGTAGAACTACTCCTCCAAGAGTAGCGATGATTCCACTTCTCCAGCAACTAAGTTGTGACTGTAGAAAGAGTACATGGAGTACTCAATAAGTTGTACACACATAATGCAATATATAGATGCAAGGCTTATTACATAGAAAATGGCTATCCTAGCTTGTTTTGTATGAAGCAAATTTAACAGTTGAATATAATAAATAGATTGAAAGCATAATTTGAACAATAATAATCTTTACTATTATAAAAGAAGGAGTTGGTGGTTGACCCGTCGTCACTCTTCTTTTCTCATCCATTCGATCTGATTACAAAATTAAATCCGAACCGTCCATCCTCCCTCACCTCTCATATCTCTTCTCAGCCATTTAATCTGAACAATAAAATCTTAACTGCCCCTCTCTCTCTCTCTCTCTCTCTCTCTCGTGATCTAACTGCCCTTCGAGTTAATCTCCCACCCTCCTGACGCCTCTCCAAACCCTCCTTTTGACGCCGCGCCCTACCTCTCCTCTCCTCTCCGTCCGCCACTTCCTCCCCTCCTCCCCAACCCCGCGTCTCCGCCTCCTCCTCCCCCACCCCGCGCCGCCACCGCCTCCCCCCACCCCTCCGCTCTGCCGCCGCCTCCTCCCCACCTCGCGCCGCCGCCTCCTCCCCTTCCTCCCACCCCGCGCCGCCGCATCCTCCTCTCCCCTCCCCTCCACTCCGCCGCCTCCTCCCCCCCCCGCGCCGCCGCCACCTCCTCCTCCCCACCCCGCGCCGCCGCCTCCTCCCCTCCCTCCCACCCCGCGCCGCCGCCTACTCCCCCACCCCTCCGCGCCGTCTCCTCCTTGCCGACACGGGCGTCTCGAGCCCCCAGGACAACGGCGAGGGCGGCGAGGAGAAGGAGGGCATCTTCCTGTTGGGGCAGCCAACCTGGGAGGACGTCGGCGGTGGGCGGTGGCGGTGCACGGAGATGGGGCACGAGCTGCCAGAGCGGGAGAAGGATTCGTATGCGCGGTCCCACGCCTGTCGCCTCGCGCTCATCGACCACGCCGTCGCGCGCAAGAAGCCGCCGCTTAACGCCTTCAAGCCCCACCCCGAGCACAAGTGCGTACCGATCCGCCCCCTTCTGCTGCTAATCTTCTATTCTGTGTTGCTGCGTGATGCGCATCCAACACATCTTGTCCCGAATTTGTTTAGGAGCGTATGGATCACTCTGCTGCGTGCTGGAGGGTTTGATCGGCTATCCCTTAGTGCTCTTTTGAGGGATTATAGGGTTCTAATCGTATTAAAATCTGGCACTTCTATGCAGATTGTAATGTGAAACAGAGCGTCCGGCGGGAGCGGAGGTGGGGGAGGGGGAGTGGGCAGAGCGCGCGGCATCTGCGGCGAGGTGTTTGAGCGGCTCGTCACCGAGGGCCACGAGGAGGCGTCCGAACCCAGCTTCCGCGCCCAGCTCGAGGCCCATTTCTCGCGGCTCCCCCATAGGTGATTCATTACCCCAGCCTGCTCTTAGCGTCCTGCAACTTAGCCGTGGAATCAGTGGACAGCATGGCTGTTTAAATGGGTAGCGAGAACGTTTCGATTTTGGTTTTTCTGTAGGTCTTGCGGAGAGTATTGTTGGTGAGTTTCGTTGTTAATGAATCAATTTTTAGCTGAAGTGACATATGAGTTAGCTTCCACTGGTGTTTTTGATTTGCTAGGAGTGTTGTTTGGCTTGGGTATGTAATTGGAGTTGACTTGGTATTTTTGCTTGAGGATGGATATGCGATTAATATACTAACTAATGTGATGATGGAATAGTGCCTGGTCCAGTTAGTGGATCTGTGACTTGCTCGATTTTAAACTGGTATGTTCTGGGATTAAGCTAAGCTTTGAAGTAAACGAGGTGAACAATTTTGTTTATTTCACTTTTGTGGGTGAGATTACTCACTCCCAGAAGGGCAAGTTTTGATTCTGGTTCTGAATCGTGTTGACATGGCTGCTTGCCTGTGTTGATTGTGGTTGTGAGGTGGTTTTTATATTTGGATAGAATGAAATTTAGGAGTTGTTTGAATTGCTGTGTTAGTCTCATAGCTAGCCTTTGTAATTGCTTTTTTGTGGGAGTTGTTCTGTTTTTTTGGTATCTCGCTGGAAAGGAAGTTGTAACTACAATCACTATTTTTGGATGTAATATTGCCTGGCCAATTAATGAATTATCCCATTGTCTTCTTCATACAATCATAAATCTAAGATTGGTTCTTCTTTTGTTCTCCCATTCTGTAGCTATCAGCTGGATATCAATGTCGACAAAGCAACAGATGTCTTAGTCCATCAGAAGGTCTTGGCAGAAGCAAAGGATCTTGATAGGCGCCCTGCGTTCCATGTCCGTTTCTTGAGGGTAAAGCTCTTAGCCTCTTACTTATGTTGGTTTGGACAAGCAGCTAATGTGTATGTGACAATGGTAACTACCTTTAGTGTCTGGTGGCTACTTGTTGGATTCTACTTACATAATACAGTTCTGCAAAATTGTTCTTATTATTGCTATTATTGTTGGCAAATTTTAGTTGGAAAAGAATGGTAATACCATTTTAACTAGCCTTATTCTCACTTTGGGCCACCTCTCTAACCCCTCACAACAGGAGTTTCATGCCAAATGAATTTTTTCACATCAAATCATGGTGCAGCTATTATTCCATGAACAACTAATAGGAAGAAAAAGTGCAGTTGAATGTGCATGTCCCATGAGTTTAGACTGAATAAGCGTTTTGTGTGAAATATTCTAAACAAAATATGGATGGGACAACATTTTTCTGATTTTTCAATCAAAAGAAGCTGAATGTAGCCATTGTTCAAAGACCTCTACAATGATTAGGGAAACAGAAATATAGGCCCTAATGCTGTCTCTTTCCATTAAATACTTTGCTGAGGTGTTGTAAATACTGCAGAAAGTGACGAAGTGTATTCGTGAATACATGCTTGATCATTGTTCATATATTGCATACATAATATAGTATGTTACAGCTGATTGTCGTTTGGAGAAAAATGCCACAGTACAGGTATCGCTACGTACTTTATTGTTACAGTGAAATACATTTTTAGCTTGGATAATGATAGCTTTTTATTGGGTGTGCATTGTAGGCGTGTTGCTTTCTGCTGTACATACATACAGAGTTGTGCAAGAGATGTGAGCAACTCATGTAAACACACTTAATCCACAAAGAACAACAATCATTGTGGCTGATTTTATCAAGGTTTATTATATTTGGTCTATAAGCACTTGCCTTCTTAATATATAACTGCATTATAATATCTATTACTAAGTTTTCTTTTCCATAGCAACACATGGGCATAAGACTAATAGTAGAGTACATGTGCTGAATAATTGACGGTTTTCCATTATTTTTACAAAATAACTTGTTGTTAATAGTCTTTGCTTGGACACGTTGGCCTCTAGGGTCCTAATTCATCTGAATTTGAATATGTAAGATGGAAGTTGTTAACAACTGGATTGGCACTATTGGGTGTGAATTTAAAGCTTTGGTTCAGCATTTCTTTTAAATAGGATCATCCACTTGTGGTACGTGGGATTTGACTATTTGTGTCATTGATTAAATGGGTATTATGCCTTGCTATTGATGGTATGTACTCAAGTTGTCAATGTGCTTTTCTTGTGGGCAAATGGATCATTACCTACTGTAAAGGCTGCTGATAAATTATACTATATTATATCACTCACAATAATATTCATGTTTGTAAAGGATTGCTTAATTAAAGGATTGCCGATAAAATAATGGGTTGGCATTGGCCTTCGTTGTCGGAGATGGTGGCGAAGACATTGGAGTCGAGGAAGACGGTCGTGTCGCCTAAGATTCCGCGGTGCCAGAGTTGTCGGAAGCCAATGCAAGTAACTGATAGAAGGAGGTAGAGGGAAGTGAGGAGTCCGGCAAGGGGTTTGGTTTTAATCACTATTCGCCATGGGGTCTTTACGATGATAACAATTTAATATATTGTATTCCAAAGATAACTGTTAAATTTAACAGGTGTCTTTAGAGGGGGCTAGACTTCAATTTCGAAAACCATCTTTAGTACGACCTGTCTGTTTAATGCATGTCCATTGGAACGAAGCTTAATTAAGTAGATGATTTGTGATACTATGATCTAAAATATATAAACCAAATAATATGAGTTTAGAACTTGTTATCTTATTTATTTAATATCCGTTACAACGCACGGGCACTCTACTAGTAAGTAACTAAATAAAACATTGTTTCACATAGTCCATTCATTAGATTCACATAGCTCACTGCTACAGACAGGCCTATCACAGATGGTTCGAAACCGTCATCACAGACGGTTTTTGAACCGTCTGTTTTTATGTGTCAGTGATAATAGGTGGTTATCACAAACGGCTTGGGAGCCGTCTGTGATAACTTACATTACAGACGGTTTTTACAAAAAAAAATCGTTTGTGATAGTCGACTTTCACAGACGGTTAAAAACAATGACCGTCTGTGATACACACAATATCACAGACGGTTCTTGTTCCTAACCGTCGGTGATACACACAATATCACAAACGGTTTGTAACACGATGCAGCGCAATTAATGAAGACAGATCTGGACCAAGTATTAATAATGCAATTTATCACAGACGGTTATTAACACGAACCGTCTGTGACGATTAATATCAAAGACGGTTTGTTATACCAACCGTCTGTGATAATCGAGACATCACAAACGGTTCGTGTTAATAACCGTCTGTAAAAGTGCACAGACGATTATTAACACGACCTGTCTGTGATGTCTTGATTATCACAGACGGTTCGTGTTAATAACTATCTGTGAACTTTCACAGACGGTGATTAACACGAACCATCTGAGATGTCTCGATTATCACAAACGGGTCGTGTTAATAACCGTCTGTGAAAGTATCACAGCCGGGTGATAGTATGAACCGTCTATGATAGTTTAAGCACAGACGGTTATGTATGAACCGTCTATGATTTACTGTCCAGTATAGCCTGTTTTGTAGTAGTGGCTTTGCCTTACTAATTTTATTTTATAAAAAATCTACCCCTTGTGTGAAATCTCCTCTATTCACATAGCCCATCCTCGTCCTCCCTCCTCTATTGCAGGATTTTACTCATGTACCCAATAGTGCCAAGTCTGTGGAGGTAAGTGTTCTAGGCCTGGATTACCTTGTGCACTGTGCTTTCTTCCTAGAATTCGGTAATCATCTTGATGCCCATAAAGGCGTCCCATATATCCGAATCAAGGAAAGGATATTTCATGACAAGCATGCTTTTGAAGTTAATCCACGCCTTGCCTATCATCAGGAATGCCTATCATCACACGAGGCCTTGGACTTACTTCTACGATGTAGAAGGACCTTGAGACTTCCTCCCAAAGTTGCTCTTTCTCTTCACTCGTCAAAGACTTTCAGCTTGGTGTGGTGATAGGGACCTATTGCCTTGCAACTATCCCATAGGTGATCCAGAATGCGGCCGCTACTTTCTTGGGATGTAGAGGGACCCTAACTGGATTGACATCTATGATGGTCATTTGGTTGTTAGGTATTTTTTATATGTCTCAGCCCTCTCACTTAGTTGCTCATTTGATCTGGTCATCGGACGCATTCAACAAAACTAAGCCTAAAGACTATGTGGACGACATCTCGCTTAGTTGCTATCGATGAAGCATTTAAATTACATTTTAGTATGGGGGGTATATAAAACATAAACTGAATATTATAGATAAAATTTTATTGCTCTCAGTTATCGGATGCACTCTATTATCATAATAAGGCCACCTCAACATGATTGATTTGAAAACTATTTGTGACAAATATGAAATTATCTTTTATTGAAGTACCAACGCACCTAAAGTCAAAAGGGCAATAATTGGGACCTACAATAGAATGTCACAATTTGCAAGACAAGAGTAGCTGTTATTCGCAAAAGGGTTCTCATGACTTGTGCGAGGCACAGAAATAACAATTATATACGTACTTCATATGGCTTAATGTTATATTAATTCCTTAATTATCATCGATATGTGAATAATCACGATTAACCTTTTAATGAGGATTATTAATTAAAAAGGGTATTTCAAGTAGCACATTAATTAATTCACTCACCCTAAGTAGCCATGTTTGTACAGAACTAATTTTTAATATTAGCTTCAATTTTAAATATGTACCTCCATCTAAGTAACAAAGTCATATTGGCAATTGACCTCTCTATGGTTGCTCAACCCATTAGACATTTAATTACAATTGGTTTGGAATTATATTGCATGTTGTCGTGAAAGTTTTCATCTATGCGCTTGTATTTCAATAGTGCCTTAATTCAAATTTTTGGGTATGCACCTATGGCATGCTAATTGCTAGTATCTAATTAACACTTAGAGTAATTTATCTTTTATTTGGGACTTAGTAGTAGTTTAAGCCTTATTGAGAGTTTGCGATTTCTAGTTAAATACCAGTTGGTGGACTATTTTAAAGTATCATTTTACCACATTATTTAGTTATTTGAAGTAAAAAAAAGGCCAACATGGTATATGGGGATGCATGGACTTGTATTTTGCAAAAATCATTTCTTACGGGTTGTGTAGAGGGAAAGGTGGCCGATAAAACATGTTGTGAAGGGAGCAAGGATGCCATGGGAGGTGACAGCACGAACCGAGGTGAGGTGTAGAGGATACGGCGGTGACTCACGGCGGCCGGGGCTGGGGCCGAACGTGGCTGCAACGTCGTGGTGGGAGAGAAAGGAAAATAAAGCGAGCATGAGCTGGAGAGGACCACGGGGAGCTTACCAGTGTGCTCGGTGAAGGCGGGGAGTGGTCGAGTCGAGCCGGTGGTGTTGGTTAAGGGCGACGCAGGTAGCTTCACGGTGCTAGTGACTTGGGGAAGAGGAAGTGCTTTGGTGAAGGTTGGGCAAGGTAGAGGGTGGTGAAGGGAAGCTCTAAACTGAAGGAACCGAAGAGGAGCTCGTCGAGGAGGTAATGGCAGTGCGGATGTGTTGAGAAAAACCTAAGCATGTGCATGAGTAGTAAGTTAGATTTTTACCTTAAGTGTCTGTATATAAAAATATTATCACAGACAGTTTTTAAAAATAATCGTTTGTAATAAGTAACAACACAGATGATTTTTAAAAATAACCATTTTGTGTTACAAACCATCTATAATAAGTAGATCATTATAGATGATTTTTTTACAAAAACCATCTGTGATGTATGACTGACATCTTTTTACAAAAACTGTGTGATGTGTCACTGACAGCTTTTCATAAAAATCGTCTGTGATAAGTCCATACATTACAGATGATTTTTATTATGAACCATCTGTAATATATAATAGATGATTTGTGTAAAAAAACATATGTGATAAGTAGATCATCATTGACGGTTCTTACTATCGGTTGCAATATAGACAGTCACGCTAGTGAAACCGTCTGATATAACTACGTTGCAACTTAACATTGATAGATTCTGTAGAACCTGTTAAATCTATGGATGAATAAATGAATCACACAAGTATTGCAGTCCAATGGGCAATATATAGTACAAAACTCAAGGGGTGTAACTAAACCCTAAAAACTAGAAAAAGACATAAATGCCCTTATATCCTTAACACCCCTCAAATGCAAGACGTATGTAATAGCATTACATTTAAAATAGTTGATATTAAAATAGAAAAAAATCAAAAATCTAAGTCTTAAAAACGTCGCTATAGCGTACAGCTTGAAAATTGTGTCAAACCCAGAAAACTCTATCTAAGATCGTGCGGCATCCCATAAAGCATGATTGTAGTCCATAAAGCAGATCAAAGCCCAAGACGACAGCGGCGCAGTGTACAAGAAGTGCAGTATAGAAGAAGCACGTCGGCCTTAAAAGCTCGGGGTGGCGGCTCAGAGAGAATCGACAGCATCATAACAACTTCTATGATATGCACGTGGCTCAGAGTGAAGAGCAATGGTTGCTGTCATGCGAAAAGTCATACTAAATTCTAGAGGATAGATGAGACTAGCAAAGCAATCGACTAACTGACACAGAAATTTATGAACTCGTATGACGGAGACGAACTAGAAGATAGATGACTATATATTTAAATGGATGCAACAGAAGACTCAAAACTACATATACTAACAGCAACTCAACAAAAGATCTAAAATCTAGCAGTGCACCACCATCGGATGGCAGAGCCTATTCCACTCATACCCATCCTAATAAACCAAGCATATGAGTGGACTTGAGCACTGACAACCATGACCAGCAAATCACTGCGTTCAAATACTCTCCTACCCACTCCACTCTCTGCCTTCTCCATACAACTTCGGCCCTGAGGAGCGCACCGCGGGGGTGAGACGGCATCGACACAGAGGAGCATAAGCCTCGGGTGGCCGGTGCAGAGGAGCCCTCCAGGAGGAGATGACGGCGGCAGGGGCAGAGGGAGCGTTCAAGAGCAGCTGCCGACCGGAGAAGCCGACAGAAGAGAAGGCGGAGAAGGCCCGACGGCAGCGCTGCTCACAGCAGCGCGATGCACAGATCCAGTCAGATCCACACACAGAGTCCACAAGATCAGCGCAGGTGGCGGCGACAACATCAGAGCAAGAGGAGGCGTGGGCGTGGGCGTACGAGGCGCATGGCGCCACCGGGTGACCAACCTGGGTAAAGTTGGAGAGAAGCTCCGAGAGGTCATTGTTGAGGCAGAGCTATCGAGCGGCGGCGGCGATCTCCATCTTGAGGCTGTCGTGGTCGAGGCGGCGCATGAAGTCGGTGTCCAACGAGGGACTCCGGGGTCTCGCCGCTCACCTCCGCTAGGGTGGCTTGATCCGGAAGAGGCGGAGGCCGTCGAAGACGCCGGGTCATCTTGGTGAAGACAGGATCATCTCCAATCGCCGTTCTGGTCGCCGCCACACTAGACCAACCTGTCGACCTCACGCTGCAGCGCCACAAGCGCCTGCGGCACCTTGTCAAGCTTGGAAGCCATGGCAGCAGAAGACAGGAACGACTGCTTTCATACCAGGCGTGATGCACGCTAGGAATTTATCATACGGAAGTACCCAGTATATTACCACTTTTCCTCAATTAAAGTTTTTTAGTGAGCTTGTTGTGAGCATTTTGAGATGCCCTTACAGTCACATTACGAGCAGAGGACAGTAACCTCGTTTCAACCTTACGAGGCAACTGCCATTTTTACAGTGACAACACTAACATTGATTGACGAAACAAATACGGTGTGCTACATTGGGCAAAAATTACAGATACTTCATCCTTGCAGGTTCCGCAGCGAATCCGCTACTTATACAATGACCCAAGTGGCATGTTATACTGCCAGGGTTACTGATCCAGAATTTCTCATCCCATCAGATTTCCTGGATTCAAGATGCAACTGAAGTGTTTGTCACTGAACATAGTTTTTGTGATCTGTATCACTAATGTGGAGCACATCTGAACCGTCCTGTTCTTCAAAGTATGCTGTTATGGCTTTCAGCTTTCCATTGAGAAAGTTCTTCTCTACCTGCCAGAAAGAAAGTAAAAGGCTACATTTTCGCATCGGCCCAACACCAAACCATAGTGAAGTAATGAACCTCACAAGCCACCGATCCCCACCCTCCCTTTTTTTTTTTGGGGGGGGTCGGCGGAAGTCAGCTAGACACAAATCACAGCAAATGGACATACCTCAACCGCCCATGGAGGATCGACTGACAAGCACATATCTGCCAATTGGTTTAGGTCAACGTTGCAAGGAAGAAACATCACTACTCTCGAAGCCATCGCCGTAGCAAGTTTAAATAGAGAGTACCTGAAGAGGTCAACCAGGACATGTCATCATCTGCGGGCACAACAATAAACAAACTATTCTGAAACGAGGAACTAACCCATCACAAGGTTTAAGCATGGCTTTGATATCATAAACATCTACTTTGGCATAGTCTGGTCCACCCCAAGGAGGCGACATGAAAGCAGTTTCTCCGTGCATAAAACATTTGTTCACCGAAACTAAGTACATTAAACCAACTAATGCAAGAAAAACAGCTAACATAGTAACACATGCAGGGATATACATGCAACCAGGTATATGGATGGACACATGCAAGCATTGTCAAACAACAAATGCACCCTCACAGGCAGCTATAAAGGTGCGTGCTGAAGAAAATGACATGTTTACAAACTTAAAGATGTCAAAAGTTTCAAGAGACAAGACACACCTTCAGATGAGGCGCTATATGAATAAAATCGCCTACAACGAAGTCTATATGGTCATTTACTCCATAAACAGTAGCATTATGCTGTGCACAATCAATCTTTTGTGGATCAATATCAACAGCAATAACATGTTTGCACCTGGAAAAAAAATGATGTCACTAATGTGTTACTCTACAGTTTGAGAACTATAGAGGAAACATCAATACGTAGGAGAGAGTCCACCCTAGCTATGCTATGCAAACATGGTTGTGAAGTGATATCACCTTCAATAGAAGATTTCCAAAATAATTTTACTCATGTGGCATATGGTGCATGCTAAAAAAGTCAGCTATAGCCCCTAAATATTGTTTAACAAATCAACTAAGAAGACATCCTTTGCATATGATGAGCCTTACCAATTTACTGGAAGTGGACACCTTAGTACAACAAATGCACTTTCTACTATCATAAATTCTTGTGCAAGTATTTTGCTCATGCATACAAGATGCATGATATTTTAGGTAATATACCAGCTAACATTTTCATAACTTAAAGCAAACAATACATGCACACACACAGTTCCTACGCAAAAGGAAGGTTCAAGCTAACATATTATTCATCATCATTAACATAAGACATGAGAGATAACAATAACATACTTTGTGGCAAATTGGATGGCATTTCCGCCAACTCCTGTGAAACAATCAATCACTACACCCCCACCGACACGCGATGCCTGATGCTTTGCAATGGGCTCTGGCGTGACTGAAAACCACCCTTCTTTATCCATCTTTATACCACTATCATAAAGGGAGAAAAGTGAGTACCGTTGAATCCAGTACTTGGCGATGTCATTGGAGATGTTCCCTGCCAAGTCTTTGCATGAATGATCTGTAGAGTGAAAGAAATGGTTATTTACACAGAAATAAAAAGAGCACAACAAGGGTCGCAGGAAAATAAAATTTATTCTAGTCTCACTAAGTCATAGCCATCAAGCTAGATTGCGAGCGATATAGTGCCCCGAAAGAAAAGTAATAGGTACAACAGTCATACAAAGCTGCATTTGGTCCCAAAAAAATCCTAGAAATATGCCACTTGACGTTATCATATGAAAAAGGTAACAGATACAACAACTCCTAGAAAGCTTAGCTGCATAATATCATCTTACACGATTGAGATCTCCTTGCCCTCTTTTTCCTTTGGGTGCTAGCAACATCCTGGTTCATCTCTAACACTTCAATCAATGAACTACCATTCTGTAGACTTGCAGAATGCTGGGCTTCATCAATGGCAGTTATCATACTACATACAGAACAAATATTAACAAGAAACCATCCATATGTAAGGAAGCAAGCAAACATAATTTAGTTAATCAGGCACACCTTCGATTTGTTGGCTCTTCGCCAGGAAGTTTTGATAAATTGCGTGATTCATTGTAAAGATCTTGTCCCTGCCCATCCAGATGCCTGTCATCACCAGCCTGATCTGGCATGAGGAGATAAAAATGCATGGTATCACTAAAAGAAACCGAAAATAATATATGGGTAGGAATAGGACATCACGGCTATGAGAAAAAATCCTTGAAAATGAACACAAGTTTTGGGTGTAGATTTATATTGCAACTAAGGGGGGAATCTCTGGAAATAATTAATGACACAAAAGGCATATTAATAATCAAGTTTATTGTGATTTGTCAACATCAAAATTTATACTGCGACTGTACAATAAGCAGTGTCCCTCAGCATCAACTGTAATGCAAATCTCTTCAAGACCTAATCAAATGGATTTCAGTACCTTACCAGATGTATCTTTTCCATTGTCAGATGTGCACAAGTGCTGAGCTGCATATTGTACACCATGTTGATCAGCGTTTGACATATAATTGTCCATAGTATTATTATTATCTATATAGGATAAGACTCCGGATGATTGGTCAAACTTTGCAGGGCTCTTACTGTGTTCTTGCACAGGTATGCTTGTATATTGTGAGCCCAATTCGTCCAGGCCTTTAGATGTATATGTGGTACTATATCATGCAAAATCTTCCGATCCTTGAGGCGGATACCATGTAGACTCCTGTGTCAGGTTGTTGTAAAAGTAATACCTGTTATGAATATTGTGTATGTATTGATATGAGACCCAAGAGACCATATATATAGGAGTGCAAAAAGATATACCATATAGAGATAAGGCATATGTGGAATAGAATACAAACTCTATATCCTACTACAACTCTATATTCTTAACACCCCCTCAAATGCAAGGCGTATGCAATAGCATTGCATTTGAAAGAGTTGACATTAAAATAAGAAAAAAATCCAAAATCCAAGTCTTAGGACGTCGTCGTAGCATGCGGCTCTTGAAAGTTGTGTTGAAAATAGAAGATCTCCATCCAAGTCATGTAATAGCCCATGAAGTATGGTGGCAGCTCATAAAGCAGATCGAAATCCGAGACGGCGGCGACGCAGTGCACAAGAAGCGCAATAGAAACGCAGTGCACAAGAAGCGTGGCGGCTTTAAAAGCTCGGAGCGGCGGCTCAGAAAGAAGAGCGGCGGCATCATAGACCGAGACAACGGTGGCGCAGTGCACAAAAGCGCAATAGAAACGCAATGCACAAGAAGCGCGGCGGCCTTAAAAGCTCGGGGATGCGATACGAGAGGCTGCCCACGGAGGAGTCCGGATCCAGCACGAATGAAGCTGGATCCGAACGGGGCAAGACCAGATCCGCGAAGACGAACCGGAAAAGAGCCATACAGACGCAAGAGGGGCGGCACCGACCATACAAAATCCTAAAGGATAGACTATGGCTAGCAAAGTAATCGACTAACTAACACAAAAATTTGTGGACACGCATGGCTTGAGCGAACTAGAAGATAAAGACTATGGATTTAAATGGACGCAGCGAAAGACTTGAAAGAAAAATTGCTACCAGCAAATAAGATCTTAATAGGAATTAAAGAACTGGCAAAGCGAGACCAAGCACGCGGAGACAGGGCGCGTTCATCGATCCAAGCAATGCATCAGCCAAAGAGATTGTATAAGTCGTGCGTCACTCGGGCCTCCTCTCTCCCCTTCACCATTCGAGCAGAACCCCCAAACACTCTTCCCCTCCAAAGCCGATGGCTCCCAAGGGCCCCGGCCGGGATAAAGCCAAAGGCGAAGAGACCTATGGAGGAGGAGCCGGCGGAGAAGCGTCTCTCCGCGGGGAAGAAGACGCATCCGGCGGCGTTGAGGTCAGGTACAAAGGCGCGGAGGCCGTGGGAGCGGCCGTGGCCAGGTCGAGGCGGCGGTGACCAGCGGCGGGGAGCAGTCGGCCGACCCACCCGAGCGGCAGCGGGCGAAGAGCTCCGGGCGGGTCGAGCCGACCGCGCGCAGAGGCGGGGTCGCGTGCAGAGAGCTCCCACATGGCGAGGAGCGGCAGAGGCGCGCTTATGCCGAGAGGAGGCGGCGGCCTCGAGCGATCCGGCGCAGCAGCTCGCAGATCCGAGTGGGAGGCGGGTTAGCACCGGCGGCGAGTCGGATCTGGCGCGGAGGATGCTGGATCCGGGCGAGGCAAGACCGGCGGCGGCGAGGCGGCGATCGCGGCGGCGGCGGCAGTTGGGTGGCGGGGAGGAGCCTAGCGCGAGGAACTCGCCGTTGGGGACCCCAAGATGGCGTAGGCGCCGTTGGAGGCCAGCGCCGAGAACAGGCGCGGGTCGGCGTCGTAGATCGAGCAACGACGCCCATCCGAGCGAGCAAGCCGTCACGAAGGAGCCGGCAGCAGATCGAACTCCGAGATTGGTGGCTCCAGCGAGTTCAAGCCGAGCGGCGGTGGCGTCCAGGCGGCGGAATAGCCCGGCGGCTAGCGGGCTAAGAAAGCCGAAGAACAAACTTGGCCGCCCAAGAAGAGGACCGGAGATGAGGTGGCTGCCCCCGGGAGTAAGATTGATCCTCCCGGGGGCAGCGGTAGCGGAAGACGTGTAGGATGCTAGGGTTTGAGAGGTTTGAACCTTAGCTCTGATACCATATTATAAATATTGTGTATGTATTGATATGAGTCCAAGGGACCATATATATAGGAGTACAAAGAGATATACCATATAGAGATAAAGCATATGTGGAATAGAATACAAACTCTATATCCTACTACAACTCTATATCCTTAACAATACCAACTGTAGAATGGAAGAACTCTCCAGTCACCATATTCATAGTAAAAGTTGGTGTGGGCATGATTATCAACAGGAGATGGCTCTGCTGAACTTACACAAGCCTCTTGATCAACATCATTATTATCATGGGATATTGATGGAGTTTCCCCAGATATTTGATCGTCCCTTGAAGATGGTCTTCCTTCCTGACAAATCTCAGTGCAGGAAGTTCTAGATTCACCATCAACAGAATTTTGCCCCAGCATCTCCTTGGTCAATTGCAAGGCACTGTCCACGGCTTGATTTTCTCGAACAGGAGAGTCTGATTTGACTGTGTTGCTCATGTTATCATGAAACAAACAAGCCACAAGTTCACACTGATTTTCAGCTTCATCCCCTGGGACTATTTCAGCAGAGCAGCCAGACTCTTCCTGCTCCTCAACATAATCTTCACCAAGCATCTTCTCAATATCATCATGGAAAGCTTCATTGTAAGCCACATCAGTCCTCGATGAACTGCACGAGTTAATGTGCTCCACACAAGCCATCAATGCAACAACACTTTCTATTTCTTCAGTATTGGCATATGTCCTTATATCATCCATTGGAGTATTTGCTGCTTCACATAGGGCCTGTGTTCCTTTTTTCTTTCCCTTTTTGGCTGTGTTCTTTTTCTGTAATGCACCAAGGTTAAGCTACAGATTAACCAGCAAGGGAACAGTAATAGTGTCATGAGCACTTACCTCTTTACTTGTGCTGAATGAAACAGGAAGCCCCAAAGAACCCATGAGGTTAGCCAATTCCAAATCTTCAACAAATGAATGGCCCAGTGAACCACAGAAACATCACAAAGTATATCATAAGAATTGCTGGACACTTACAACAAAAGAAGAATTAACAATCCATAATGATTTTTTTAAAAAAAAAACTGTGTTGTGTGTGGGCACTGTGTGAGTTAATCAGCAGATGCTGCAAGCAGGGAGTTTAAAACAATATGGGATTACAAGGAAAATAAACCTTACCTTCATCCGTCTGTATGCCTGGTTTGTTGCAGGTTTTATATGTCTGAGAGCCCTGAAAAGTTTTAAGTTTCTCAAATTGCTTCTACACCATAAGCCTTAAAGTAATTTGGAAAGTGGAAACCATGAAATAAATGATAAAATCATAAAATGAACTTGACATAATCTGCCAAGCAGTTAAATCATTTACTTGTTCAATGTAACAAAAAATGCAAATCCTTCAGAAGAATAAGAGAGCGTGATGAGAAACAGAAGTACATTTCCACCAGGCATATACTGTAACATGAAATCATTGTCTCATTTTTTGAAGCGATTGAACAAATGATCTCGCATGGTCTAGTTCTGATTAGTTCACTGGTTTGTCTTCCTAGGCAAGTCAAAGTGTAAGCAAACCAGGATCAGCCATAATTTGCTATTATCTGAAATGAAAACACAAGCGAAGTGGATTTGATGCTTACTTCACTACTAAATCCATAATTTGTGAACAAAATTTCCCCAACAACAGCTCAATAAACCATGCTGCTAAAAGGTAATATGATCTAACAAAGTACCAAGTCATGTACAATAATCTACTTGTAAGCAAATGGTGCTTGTAGAACAGAGACTTGAAATTTGTTATGTATGTTTCTTATCTGACCAAGCTGAATCCTTTTCGATGTTCAGGTTTATTTCCTATATAAAATTAGGAGACCTGGTATTAGGCTTATTGGTCCTATCCTATATATAATAAAGTTATGTGATATATGCTATTTGCTATGACAGTTATTCCTGGGCAAATTTTTCACAACAAAACTCTCTTTCAAGCAAATGCCAGCAATAATATTTGCACACCAAGCAAAATTGGGGCCACTATTTTCAATGGCAAGCCACAAATCACAATGCAAAACAAATTTATTGTGTTAATTAGAGTCTTTGGAAAATTAATCAGCTGCCCCTTTCCTCCTCTTAATACAGATTTCCCACAAAGCAAGCTTCAAATTATGTGCTAAACATCCAAATTTCTTCACAAATGACTACAAAGTGAGCAAAACTTTTCTTAATTTGTTCCAACAAACTAATTGCTTGACAATGTCAATCAAATATTAGACGAACTGACAACGTGCAAGGGTCCCATTCGCAAAGCTTAAAGTGAGCTAAATCTCTCCAATTCAAATAGAACAAAACAAACGGAAATTATACCGTGAAACCAGTCTCAGCGGAGCACCGATGCTTGTGACTCACGTTGGCGCCAGCTCCACACGAGTCATCCCTGCATGGAGCGAATTGATTAAGGAAAATTGCTCAGCCAAGAACCCTAAATCGAATAGCAAGCCGGAAGACGAGGGGCTTACCAGAGGTGCACTTCGGTGAGCTTAAAGAGCCACCCCAGCTTCCTTATCGCCGGAGGCTCCTCCGCCGCCACCAGCATCGCCTTGGGGCTGAGACGGACGGTACACGTGGTCGCTGGCGAGGTTGTGGTCGGAGAGACCCGCGAGAGGGGCCAGCTTGTGGTGTTGAAGGGCTTGGACTGGGAGGAGCAGGGGTAGGGTTTTAGCGCAAGAGGTTTTAGTGCAGGGGGAGGGGTGGGGAAGGACGGCGGCGATTCCGGTGAGGCTGTGGAGAGAAGTGGAAGGGAGGAGGCGGCATCAGCGTAGGTGGTTCCCGGCGGCTGTGACGACGCCAGCGTGGAACGAGAGGAGGAGATGTGGGGGAACCGGGGAGGAAGGGGACGGGGGAAGGAGAAACAGAGTCAACTGTCAAAATCATTCGCTTTGCATGACGGACCCTGAGCCCTTCTCGTTTTGGCTGACATCTTCCTACTCCTACTAGATAAGCTTATGGCACGTTTAAAACGGCTTAAAGTTAATTTTTACTATTTTTTTTACTATTCAGTAATTTCATTTTTTTAGAGTTTTTTTATATTTTTGAGACTTTTTTATCTTTTTCTTTTTTTCCATATTCCTTTGTATTGTCTGTGATAGGCTAACATGTTTAATCTATTTTTATATTTTTTAAAAAAAATTAATTATACCAAATAAGTCAACTCAGTTATAGTAAAAAATAAACCATCTACAATAAAAAAAAAAGCATAAACCAACGCTAAACTGAGCGCTAGCTATATAATGCTTGGGTTCTTTTTGGTTTGGGTTTTGGCTTATCTGTTGTTATATGTAAAGATCATCTAACCATGGTGTTTTGTGCAACTTTAGTCAATTTAGGTTGTGTAAACTACGATTTATTCCACAAAAAATTCAGAATTTCTATCAAAGAGCATTTGCTCTCTTTAATTCTAAATATTTGCCACTTTTGATCAGATTATGCATGCTAAGGAAAATAGTTTTACATGACATGTAACTAGTGTGTTATGTCTTATGAACCTTGCATCTAAAATTAAACTTTGACCACAAATATACACAGAATTGTCGTGAAAACTTCGGACCAGCCAAAACTCTTGGGCAAGGATACAAAAACAAAACTAGTACCCATTCAAAACAAGATTCGCAGGGATAAACTCCGTAAAATGATAATTTGAAACAACCCAGTTTTCTAAAGCAAATTGAATTTCAGTAATTTCATTTTCATTTGAATCTTTAGCCAATTTGACACTTCTTTCAACCATCTACACACTCTATTGATCCATGCCTCCATTGGTCATTAGCGCATTTCCTGCTTCCGCCATGAACAATGTTCATCATCTGACAAACCGCCACAAATCACCGCCGTTCATGCCTAAGTCAAAATATCGTATGCCTCATCCTTAGAACCCTGACATCGCCTTCCAGCGAGCTCTGACATGCCTAAATATTCAGACAATCATCTAACATGACGGGTCAAAGCTTCCCACTACTACTGCCTCTACACTCTCACGGCCAACCGCCCGCGCCGCCAATTTTGACCGCCGCAATGCCCAGCCCAAGGTGCCGCGTCCTGTGCTGACCTCCGCACCGCCTCTACCGAGTCTCACCAAGCCTTCTCACATCCTCCCCTCGGCCATGTGCCGATTGACCAAATGACAATGCTACTGCTCCAAACTGCCATAGCCCATCTAAAAAAACCTAGGAGCCCTTCTATTCGAAAGCATAAGTGTTCAGTGAGCAATCCCAACACCTTAATCGAGCCCTCGATCATCGTTTCACCGCTTATCGTCGGAAGACCTCAAAGTAAGCCAATCTTCAATTCTTGTTATTCAGTCGATTACTTTTCAATTGCATTCGCCAATAGTGTTCTCATACTCCCAGAAACACCACCAAAGCCTTACCACAGCTTCCCGATCTTCCTTCTTCCCTGTCACCGAAGCTCACTGCCTGGCCTTGAGGCCTTGCCATGGACAGCCCTGCTCAGCCATCCCTGACCCAAGCTGCCACTTCCTCAAGCTTTCCCTACTCCCAGTGATGCTCAAACGTAAATGCAATTGTCCTATTAGCTTAGTTATAGCCCCTGTGCCATTCAAGTGTCCTAAGAAGAAACTCCCTCACTGCCAGCCAACCAAAGCTCGTCGACCGCCACTGAGCCTCAAAATGGAACCCTTGGAGTCCCAGAAACCTATTCATGGTCTCAGATTTCACCGCGGACCCTTGTAGCACCTCCATTACCTGGCGCTATCTTTTCTCTATTTTCGGGCACTATAACAGTGCGAGAGAAAGACGATGAACAAGACCGATTTGATACTGTAGCACCTGACCCAGAATTAATAGTAACCAACCCGTTAATGAACAGCAAAAACCCATTAGTAAATAGTATCCAGACTTGTAATGAACAGTACCCACACCCATTACTGTTCATCCATACCTAAAAATGCAAAATATATCCATTTCGGCCATTTTAAGCCCATCTACCCGTTTTTCAACTCCATTTTTCCATATCAGACATCGATAAAACCCAAAACCACTAAAACACTACTTCAAACCCTAAGCACGACACGGTCCAAACTTTTACCATTCGTCGAAACATATACCTGCCCTAACCATTTTGAGCCGTAAAGTCCACTCTCAATTATATTTAGCCTAAATATACTTTGATAAAACCTTAGCCCACCCCGATATTAGTTGAAACCTGTCTAGTACTATTTTCGCCGTCACTATTCATCAAAACCCTAAAGATAAATAAATATACCCTTTTGACCGTCTTAAGACTATCTACATCATTCTTAGTATTCGATAAAGTTATGAACCACCATGATAATGTTCTGACCCCAAACCTAATACTGTTCATGACCGCAGTCTTCGTAGAAACCTAAATAATACCTACATGACCGTCTTGATTGTCTTGAACCCGTCTAACCCAATCCAACACCAACCAACCCAACCAAACATCATCTAAACCTTGATCACCCAAACCTATATTATTTCTGTCTTTTGGTTGTTTATTAGTGTTTTGTTCTCAACTTGCATTCTGCAAAGCAGGAATTTATTTGTATTCGTCTTCTTCGTTAGTACTTGGACCCAGCAAGCTGGTCAGCAGAAGAGCTACATGAGCAATTAAAGAAGTCGGTGTCCTATAAACAAAGAGGCATGTCACATATTTTTGATCATATTGAACCACATTCCTTTAATTATTTATTTATCGGTATTTTTATTATGTTATTTATGCACTGTTATTTTTTATACAATAAATGTTTAGAATGACATGATATTAGTTATATCCTACCACCTGATATAGCCCAGTTTAATTTAATGGCCATATTCACCTTGACAAGACTTAGTAGTACTAAATATACTACTTAATTAATCATAGTAGACCAGAAACTCATCAATTTTACACTACTAAGAGATCTAGTATTTTGCCAATAGAATTTCAAAAGTGGTTCTAGAATAAGGAGATATCACGGGAAGCCACAAGGTGGTTTGATCCCCTGACCTTGTCTTAGGGTGGAGGCTTGGACTAGAAAGAGTTGTAATACGGGTTAGTACTAGCTCAGTCCTGAAAGGCACTAGAGCATGAGTTTGTGAATGAAAATTGCCTCAATGAAAATATAAAGACTAGAACCTTATACCAAGCAAAGAACATAATGACCGCTCAACCACAAGTGTTGACTTATCAAACTTAGTCTAGTAGCTACTCAGATTGATTGAATATCTACAGGAAGAAGTGGATGGGGCGTGGTATGGAAATGGTACCATACTAAACGAACGATAGATCCTCACAAATCGGACGGCTGTGTTTCGACTTGGATCGTTAGATACTCAAGTTTATGTAGGCTGAGAGCCTATCAGGTAGAGACTATATAAAGATTTAAGCGGTGAAAAGTCTTGTTTTCATAACCCTGTCGCGGGAGTTAGTAGATCTTGTGATTAAAGTTGGACAGCTCTGCAGAGTCAATTATAAATAGTATTCGAATACACCGTGCTTCTAGTAAATGAAGCTATGTTTAATAGGTGATCTCAACAACGAAACATAAGTAGATTTGAAAATGGTTCGGAAATGTTGAAGTCTGTTAATCAAGCTTTAACACCCCAATTTTATAAGAAGATATTATTCTTTTATATTTAAAAATATTTATAAATAAAACTGCATCCACAAATACTTAATAAAATCTTTATAACCTCACCTTTTGAAAACCCCTAGCAAGTAGTTACATAGCGTTTCCCTATGTAACTTGTTAAGTACGGTTAGTTATATTTAGTCTTGCTTTATTTTCCACTACAACAGACACCCGAAGAAGAAAAGATGCCACAAGTTTTCGTGTTAGAGTTACAACTGCACTCAAGCGTTCCTATAGTGAGTTTGCTTTGGTTTTTCTGATCGTAAGTTTTAGACTTTGGATGCCCTTAAAGTAGTTAAAATTAATCATTAGATCTTATTTTAATTAAATTAACCCTTTTAAAATGTTTATGAGCAGATATGATACTCCTGTTCACAACTAAACTCCTAGACTGTTGCAGAGTGTGACAGCCCTATCTCAGAAAACAGGGGCGTTACATAATTCATGGTATTATGCCCCCTTTTTGTCATTATGAAGTCGAAAACTACAGCCTAAACTGCAGTTGAGTTGCTCATAACAACACAATCGCAACATATACTAATTTTACATGCTATCAACAAGGCTTAAAAGGATCCAATACTTCCTGATGGATACATGAATTAACAGGACATCGAGAAGCAGAAGTACATAAAACTAAAGCACCACCCAGCGAAGCTACGAGGAGGTACTTCGTCAGTAGAGCTGGGATATTTTCAGTGTCTTGACCTGCTTCTGTACCTGCAGTGGGATATTTTCAGTGTCTTGACCTGCTTCTGTACCTGCAGTGCCGTCACTCTCAGATGCTATCTAATGAGAAGCATGATTGTCCTGCGTTGTCTTCTTTAACATAATTATCCTAGATAAATTACCTTGGAGAGCGTGAGGGCGAACGGGAAAGGGACCGTGATCGGTATCTTCTTGGGCTCCTGCTCCTACTACGGCTTCTGCTATACTGTCGCCTTCTGCACCAGGAACTATGGTATTTAGTACACATGACATCTGCTCCTCGGAGAAGTCTACATTCAGTGATTCAGGTGCCTCACCAAAATTATATTTTGTCCAGAAAATATTTTTAGTTAGTAGTAATCTTCGAGATGAAAATTATCATGTTGGCAAAACCATCAATGATGCAATCACTTGCATAGCTTGGGAAAGGAATCAACTTCTAGTACAGTCCTCAGTAAACCCACAAACTTAACACTGTTCAGATGTGCAGAAAATATCATCAGTATTGAAGTGATGAAGATTGATTCAAGTACCTAGGTGGAGAACGGCTAAGACTCCTGCTACGATGCCTGTATCGACCTACTTCTGTGAGTTTTTCCTGCCTTTGCCGTTCCTGTTCTCGTTTCTTTGCTACCTCAGCAGCAGTGTCTTTTCGAACTGTGGAGAAAGAAAAGCTTAGTATGCTTAATTGCACATGAGAGATGATTAGTGTTGTCCAAGCTCATTAACACAGATAAGAATGGGAAAATGGAATAAACACATACTTTGCTTGTTAAGCTGTTTGCTCATTATCCTTTTAAGTCGTTCTTGTGGTGTTTCTTTCTTTTCAGTCTGGGGAGTTTTACCGGGTCCTCCAGAAGCACCCTTGCTTAGTTTGGCTACTGCTGATGATGTACTGTCAACAGAAAATGGATCACAAGTTAGTGCCAAACACATCTATTAATGATGAAAATACAGGTAAATATCCTGGTACCAGATACATGCTCAAGACTGTATCATGACTGCGAAAATGGTGTAAAGGCTTCTAGACAAATACAGGATATCAATAGCAAGCAGCTTGGTTGCACATACAGCTGCACTCTCTTCATAACATTGTAATCATGTTGACAAACCTGGTGGGTGGTTTCAAAATTTTTGCACTTCTTTCCTGTTCCACAGACAAAGAAGATGCAGGATCGCTGTGAAGTGCCTCAAGAATTTGGCCACCTGACCTGCAAGAATGAAGGAGCGTTATAGGCAAAACAGTTTGTAGGAGCAAGGATATTAGACCAGAAGCTCCACAGCTGATAGTAGGTGTATGTATGCTATCTTCTTCCAGCTCAGTAAACAACATATACAGACACTTCCATCGCATGTCTACCTACAGGTCGAACATTATTTTACACCATAGCACTACCATGGTGACCTTTGCCTTCACCTATTCTAATTCAGGCATATTCAGCTTTTGGGATAGAAGGACCATGACAGTAAGCTGCAGCAGAAAAAAGATTGCCCAATGTATCTTTTTGCAAATATTAAAGGTTGAGTTCCCCGACCGGTTAGGTATGTCAACTCGTATTGGAGATGAAGGTGGAGAGATCCCTGAAACTTTCAGTTCACTGATGTTGTCTGAACCTCCAAATTCAGTAATGTATTCAACCCTTGGAGGCTTTGGCTTGCTCCGATAATTACTTTCAGCATGTGTACCACGGGCATGACGTCTAGAATAGGAAGGTGAACGAGATCTTGATCGTGACCTTGATCTGTCAACATGAAATAATTATGCAGGTAAGCAAAGAAAATATTTTTTGTTCAAAAAGTTCAAGCAAACAAGGAGCATACCTTCTGCTCCTTGAATATGCTTCATATGACGGGCTTCTCCTTTGTTCCCTATATTATAATATATGATGTTAGAGCATTTTAACCTTGTAGTTAATATGTCACTTTGTTATTCGTCCCCTATAGAAAGATGATAGATAATGTTACCTGTAAGGGTCATGATAAGATGCCCTTCCAACAGAACGCGCTGTATCCCGCTCTCTTTCCCTCTCAACTTGAGAAGCTTTCCTTCTTTCTCTACGGCTCAACTTTTTCTGTACAATTCATTATATTAGTTCTTACAAAACACAAATAAAGAGACTATATTTGAAGCTATTGAAGTACTAACGATGGAAGGATCGCCTTTAATAATTTCTTTCTGCCGCTTCTCCTCTTCTTTAGCTTTTTTGTCCATGTAAATAAGCCAGTTATATCTTTTTACACCAAATTCCTTGGCTATACTTTCCATTCGTTCATCACTGCTATCATCACTACTGAAGTCCTTGTCATCCTCACCATCTTCTTCCTCCTCATCTTCGTCATCACTGTTTAGATCTTCAGAATCTTCATTTCCATCCCCTTTATATGAGTATCCAACCTGCGAATATGCACCTTTGCTAACTGGAGCCTGTGAGGATTGAGGTCTGCCAGAAACAAGAATGAAAAATAACTAACAGAAAAACTGGAAACAATGAAAGAAAATGGCAGGCCTAATACAAAGAAAGTCTAATTAAAGCCAAGTATCCTTTCACAGTGGCAACTATACTAACTAAATCAAATAATAAAAACAAACACTAGCTTCCATCAGTTAGGTCCATTTACAATGCAATGCACCTCAATAGATAAAATCTGATTTACTTCTGAAACTTTCAGCACAATAAAAAAATAGAAATGTTCTATTCATTGGTAAGCTTATTCGTGTATTCATGTGGCTGACTAAGGGCCTCCTTTTGAGCTTGTCTTACAAGCCAGTTTATTGAACGTTTGACCAATATACACAATAATCTAGATTATTCGATAAGCCCTATCCTTTTTGGATAAACAGAGATTATAAAACTATGCAAAATTGTAACAGAAGACAATGAGTAAAACTGTAACAGAAGACAACGATTTTATCATAGTTGGCTCATATTAGTATATCCAGCCAAAAGGCAGATATTTGTGCATTCATGTTGCTTTTCCTCTGAGAAGTAAATATTCTAACAAGAACCACTACATCTTTTATTCTGACAGAAAGGACAAAACATTATATAATAATCCTTTAATGTTAGTGTAGCTTTTCTAAGAAGTAAAGTCCGCAATATGAACAAATACATGGCCATGCAAAACTTCTGAGGATTGAAGTAATTTACTGATTCAAAAAATAAATTTAAGAAAATGCTTCTATGCTTGAGGAACATCAAATCACATATTTATAGCATCAGGAGTCAGGAATTTATGAACTTCGCCAACTCATTCAAACATTAGTAATCAGTAAACAGACGTGCCTTAGGACTTGTGCAATTTTCATTTGGTAGATTAATTTTAAAGCATCACTTAAGATATCCATGCAAGTAACAAGTGCTAACAGGGAAAGTAAAGTAAGGAAGTAGACCTAGTCACCTACTTCTCAAAGCTAAAAGGAAGAATAGCTTTTGCCTCCAATTCTTGCGCAACATGCTGCAAACCTGTCTCATCAGAAACTGCACAGAAAACACTAGGTAAAATAACTGTTTTGGTAACTAGCATTAGAAAGTGAAAAGACCACAAATAGAAAAGTAGGATCCTTTCTCCAATAAAGCAAAAATAAAAAACAGAAGTACATCAGGATGAACCCATAAGCACAAGCAAATGGAAGAGAAACAGCAAACTTCTACAACAACAGCAATGGAACAGAGAAACCAAAAAGGTACCGACATCCTCTACGACGATGCTTAATCAAATCCCGGTAACGTTCAAAATTAACAAATTCCTCTAACTCTTCCTCTTCTTCAGACTTTTCTTGAACTCGAAAAGGCCGAGAGCTAGAGTCACGGATGAAGTCAAGCAATGCACGGCCATCGAATCTGCACATTAAGAGAAGGATATCAATTTTATTCAGTTCACTTGTTCTTAACATTCTTTAACAACTCAGATAGAAAATACCTGTCAATCAAAATATCTTGTTTCCCATTCCATGGTATCCTGCAACACAACAAGTATGGTAAGTAGCACCATACAAGTGAAAATGTAATCTTTTTCCTTTCCTAGACCAATTGGAGCACAAGCAGCCACACAACTAATTTAGTTGATATATACAAAACTTCTATCAGAGCTATATGTTAGCCCATGTCATTGCCATGTTGAAAAAAGAATTCAAACCGAACATAGTTTGGTACTCCTCCAACACATGTCAGATGAGTTGTTAGGATCATGTACACATCCGATAAATGTAAGAAACATGTACACTTCCAGCACTCCAACAACGCCAGCAGATGCTATGTTTGGGTCACAGTACATGTTGTTGGATATATGTATACAATACACTTCCTAGTATATGTACTGATGATGCCTAGATTTAAGTTCATTTGAATGAACAAATGATTATACTCATAAGGCGAAAGTGGGTATAGCTTAGATAAAACCAAATAAAATGTTTAAGAACAATGAGCTTTGCTAGTGATGAACTTGCTTCTATAACTAAGTAGCAAGAATAAATTTAGCTTATTCCTAGAGCAATCTGGGACATACCTGTAAACTCCAACATTAATGTTATAATTTAATTTATTTGAATCAGAATGTGAAAAACATTTACACAACGAAATCAGAGCAAGACGTCTAGAAAAAAACCTATCAATCAACGCATGGATCAAACCATAGAATTGGAGACGACTCACAGAAACCTATCCAATACAAACCCAAACAACAATTGATGAACCACCAGCCCTCCCCGGCTAATATTACTACTAACACATGTCAGAGGAATCGACCCGTTGCGCAATATCAGGAAACATAATCTGCATCCATTACAGTGCACCGCCAATCCATCAGATGACCAGCCAAATCGACCAAATCCAGCGTACTGCTACCACAACAACTAAGCATCACATCAAATCGAGAGAGAGAGAGAGAGAGAGAGAGAGAGCACGCACAATCCCTGCTGGTCCTCGGTGGCCTGGTAGAGCGCGTCGTCGCGGTGGACGCGGCACCGCGTGCCGGAGACCTGGAGGGACTGGTGCGGGTCGCCACGGCGGCGGGCGAGGTAAGCGGCGCGGCGCTGCGCCCGGCGGCGCGCCGCGTCCATGAGGTCGTGGACCTTCCGCTCGGACCGCCGCGCCTCGTGCCACATCGCGCCCTCCTTTCCGGAAGGTTCTGGAAGCCGCGGGGAGGCGGTTTTACTTAAACCTAACCCTAGAGGACGGTACCAGAGGCTACGGTGGAGCTAGGTGAACGAGCGAGAGAGATAACCGGGTGCCTATAGCCAGGCCGGGAGGGTTCTTCTGAAAAGTTGGGCCCAGATGTCAGCTTACCTTTATTAGTATAATATTTGGTCGTGATAACGCGGACCGTTCAAAACGGCTTAAAGTCAGCTTCTATTTCTGATTTCTATATTTTTTTTTCACTATTCAGCAATTTTGTCTTTTTCTGTTATTTAGATTTTTTGGGCTTTTGCCTTTTCTTTTTTCCCACATTCATTTGCATTGTCTATAATGAGTTAACATGTTTTTTTCTATTTTTACTTTTTTTAAATTTAATTATGTCAAATAAGTTAACTCAGCTACAATAAAATATAAGCTAGTTATAGTAGAAAAGCCATAAACCAACGCTAAACTGAGCGCTACCTAAGTATCATGCGTGGGTTGGATTTGATTTAGCCCTGTTGTGTAGGCTTTCAAAAACTATTTTTCTACGATAAATAATTTTTTATAATATCTAATTTTTAAATAAAATATTTTTTAAGATGAAATATACTAGTCAATTGTAATATATACTACAGTGATTTTATTTATATTAGTCAAAGTCATACACGAGTGTCTTTTCTACAAACTTCTCTACAAGCTGTTACTATCCATAAGCTAAAAACCAAAACCAAAACTAATATGAACGGAACTAGGTAGCTGTTTGGATGCTAGCCATTGAAAATTTTATTAAAATTTGGTAATGTTCACGAATTTTTGTGAACATCGATGAAATATATTATCACACGTGGGCAATCCACGAGCATTAGTTGCCAAAATTTGTTTTGGATATGAACGACAAAGATATTCTTTTTGCTAATATTTAGCTTTGTCTAGGTTTTGGTGTTAGGTTTCAGATGGCTACAGACCTATCCACTGGGCCGTACTGGGCTAGGACGGTATGGGTCTGATCTAGGCACAATCGTTTAGGCACGACAAATAAACAGGTCGTGCCGTATCGGCCTACAATCCGAGGACCAACTTTAGGCATAGCCCATGATCGTGCCGTGTCGGCATAGGCACGGTTAGACCTTAACGGGCCGTGTTGGTATGGTTGGCCTGTTTAGCGGGAAAAATGAGAAAAAATATAGAAAATTAAGGAAAAATTATAGAAAATTATGAAAAATTATAAAAATTATAGCCCGTGTCGTGTCGTGTCGGCATGGCCCACGAGCGTTATCGGACCGTGCCATGCTAGCCCCGTGTGCCACCCGCTTGGTCCAGACATGTCACAATCTATCGAGTCATGCTGGTATGGCCCATGGCCTAAACGGATCATACCATGTTTAGACCGGACCAACAGTAGTAGACCGTGGACCGATATGCTAACATCCAGCCCATTGACCGCCTATACATGGCAGCATCCAAACGGCCCATAGATTTTAGTGTGACAATGCTCGCCATGATGTCGAGCATGATGTCGGTTGTCGTGGATTTACAAGTACCAAGATAATTGCAATTATGTGTGTGTGTGTGATATGAAAAAAATGTCCTTCAATTGTATGAAAAACGAACAGGAAAGTGGGAGGATATAGATAGAGTTAGGGGGTGATCGTTTTAGCGATGGCTACTGACTTTTGGCTGAAATTTCACTGTAGTTGGCTTTTTTTTACTGTAGCTGATTTAGCTTTTTGGGTATAATTAAATTTAAAAAATGTAAAAATAGAAAAATTTTATTAGCCCATCACGGACAATGCAAAGGAACACGGAAAAAGAAAAATGTAAAAAAGCCTAAAAAATCTAAAAAAATTTAGAAAAAGACGAATTACTGAATAGTGAAAAAAAGCTGAAGCTAGAAACTGAAACTGAAAAAAAGCTGAAACGAGTGGGGCCTTAATACGGGTAATTTAGGGAAAATATGTATGGGGGTCATGGTATTTATGGAGCAAAACTTGGTCGAAGTGCTAGTATTTGTCGGAAAACAAAGTGAGTATTTTTTTTAAGAAAAATTATTGTTTTCTGATTTTTTTTTATATTAAGACCTACATGCTCTGTTGCAACTTTAAGATACATATTATCCATACTGTTTATATAAACAGTACGTCTTGGAGTTCACGCGTATGTGGATATGTTCGGCGATCAAAATGCATGCCCATGCTATGTAAGGCTTTAGTTCTTAGCGTGGGTGTGTGTGTATGGTGTGAATATGTATGTGATGTCACGTGTGTGTCCTTGTACTCAGTGATTGCGTAGGCAGCCGCCTAGGTGCTGGGCGCAAGCCGAGCGTTGCGACTCGGACGTAGTAGGCGGCCTGGGCACTCGGCCCGCGTAGGTGGTCAACGCCGGTCTCAGGCGGACCCAGGCGGGCCGAGGTGGGAAAGGCGCAGTGGCGCTGGGCATCCCGAGGCGGTGCTAACCTCTCCTCTGTCTTCTCGCATAGATCTAGTCTTACCTCTTGTGTATGCGCCGCCGCCTCCTCTGTCTCCTCCTCCTGTGCTCCATGTCCCTGTCGGTGGCCTCCTCCTATGGGTCCTCCTCAGCTCGCAATCTGTCCCAGCCGCTTCCTCTGTCTCCTTCTCCTGGGCTGCCCGTCCTCGCCGGCAAAGAGCAAAAGGGGTTTTTAAAAAGAGTTCTTTCATCCTGCATTATATTGTATATTGTTCAGGTTTATGCGATGGTGCTACATGTAGGACATTTTTCGTTGTCCTCTGGTTTACGCACGTGGTGGTGCGCGCATCTGGTTAACACGTTTCAGCAATGGAAGAGATGTTGTCATCTGGTTTACGTGATGGAGCTTGTATTTACGTGTCGACCGTAGCAATGAATTAGATACCCGCTATGGGTGGATATCGTGCCGGCTCGACTTCACTCGCGAAAGCTCATTAGGCAAATGGATCACTTCGGCTCGGTTCTTTAGGCTAACGAGCTAAAACAGAGGCTCGGTTTGACTTAGTTGAAAGCTTGAGCTCGACTTATTAGACTCATCACATACAAAAGTTTTCTAATTTCATCTCCTTGGTGATACCCACCGCCTCGCCGGGGTACGGACAATGAGTATATTTTCAATACATGTATTGGGATTATACCATGTATAATATATTCTGACAATGAGTAAACACAGACTATCATACAATCTGCATCCAACAAGCCTGCACTAGCCATTTGATGCGGGCCATGGCCAAGAGGTTTGCCTAGACACTTGAGGTGTTTGCTCCGATTGTTGGCCGGTTTTCATTGGTGTGAGAGGCAGCGAGAAGTAGCCAAGGCCAAAGGGTAGCGAGCTGATGGGATGGACGTCAGGGTCAACAGTATGTGATGGTAGTCTACCTTCCTTAGCAGAAACACAAAGATGTCTGTGACTGCCGGTGCGTGCGCACAGGTGAGGAGGCGCGAGGGTTCGTAAATCCCCCCTCCTCCGTAGCCGAGCTGTTGTAGCGTTTGATTCCCACATTCTGGTGTTGGCGTGCGCAGGGCGGCTGATTTGCTCTGCGCGGGAGGGATGATGGGCGAGAGGCCACCCGATCCGCTGTATTTGGGGTAGCAATCTTGGCCCACACTACTATGGAGAAAATCTTTACTATTATAAAAGAAGTAATTGGTGGTTAGTCCGTCGTCACTCCTTTCTTCAAAGCCATTCGATCTGATTACGAGATTAAATCCGAGCCGTCTCTCCTCACCTCCCTCCCTATTCCTGCGCGCCGCCTCTCCCCACCCCACGCGCCGCCTTCTCCCTCCCCTCCCCTCTGTGCTGCGTGCCTCACCACTCCTCCCCTCCCTCCCACCCCGCGCGCCGTCGCCTCCAGCCTTCCCTCCCACCCCGCGCGCCGCCGCCTCCTCCCCCCACCCCTCCGCTCCACCGCCGCCTCCTCCCCCCACCCCGCGTCGCCGCCGCTGCCTCCATCTCCCCACCCCGCGCCGCCGCCTCCTCCTCCCCCCACCCCTCCGCTCCGCCGCCGCCTCCGCCCCGACACCGCGTCGCCGCCGCCTCCTCCTCCCCTCCCCCCCGCGTTGCCGCCGCCTCCTCCCCCATCCCTCCGCTCCGATATGGAGAAGAGAAGGAGAGGAGCGTAGGTTTCCGTTTCGTCGCTCGTGCTGCTGCTTGCGGCCGCCGCCGAGTTGGTATGACCCCCTCCTCTCTTCCACTTTTGTCGGTTAGAACAATGCGTGTGGTTCCTCCGCCCTGCATGTGGTTCCTTACTTTTGTCGGTTAGAACTCGCGGCTCGTTCGTTCCACTCGACTTGCGCACCGTCTCAGCCTCTTCGCCGCCGCAACTACCACCACCACCGGTTCCTCCTTGGCCTGCTCCCGCGACTGCTCTCCTCCTCGCGCTCCTCGCTGCTGCCGCCTTTCCGCCCTGTGACGGCGTGGAGATCCGCTACAAGTCCCGAATCGAGCGCTGCGCCCGCAAATCGAGGGTCGACAGAGGCTGGTGGAGGCATGTGGGGAGAGATCCTCCCAACCCTGCCGACGGGTGGCGGCGGCGGCTTCAGTCCCTCGACCCCGAGCCTTTCTTCTTGTTCTTGCTCCTCGGTCGGCGTCTTCGCCTCCATCCCGTCCGCCGCCGAGCCCTCGGCGGCAGCGGCGGAGGCGACGAGGGAGCTAGCGTCTAGGAGGTGAGGGGCGGCGCACTCACGCTGCTCGTGCTAGACCCGCCGGAAGCTCCTACCTCGTTGCAAGGGACGAGAGGCCGAAGCGGGTGGAGGGGGAAGAGGAGAGGAAGGGAGGTGGCCATGATGAGTTGGGCGTCTTTGCGGCGAGATAGAGCGGTCATTGCGGCATTCCTCCCAAATTCTTTGCTCACCGCCGCTCCCGATAGGTACCCTCACGGCTTGAGCGGCGACTACCGCATTACTCGTTGTGGCGCGCGCGCGGGCGTCGCTAGCGGATCTGGCGAGTGCTCTCCACACAGTGTCGCGATGCTTGCGTACATTTCGCTCAATCCGCCGGTTCCCGGGTAAAATGTGGCGTTTTATTGAGTGAATTGTGTTGTTCAAGCGTTCTTCGTCTCTGATTGGGTTGGGGAAAGGCGCTATACTGACTGCAGTTGCGGTGAATTGAGTACTGAAGGATGGGTTGGGGGTGCTTGGGCAAGATATTATTGTCGAAATTTGGCTGGCATTTCGATGTTAATCTGAAGGGGTGGCGACTGTTTGCGGATCTTCTGGAGAACACAACTTATGGGCTGGAACACAACATATATATTTTTGCCGGGTGTTATTTTCTTCTATATCCAAATATAACATCTCACCCAGAAACTAATAGTGATAGGTGTTTGACTGCACTCAGTTGGAAGCTAGAAAATGGCTGCTGGTCATATCTTGGTTGTCCTACAGTAATTAGAATAACAAGGATGACGCTGCACTCAACTGCACTACATTATGGAATTGGTTTGTTAACATGTTGCATTCTGTTCATTTCTGAGAGCTATTGTGAACTATATTGTAGGGAATACCAGGTAAAGTAGATTTCAGATGACCTGATCATTGATTCATTGTTTTCTGACTATTGTTTAAATTCATTTTTGTTTATTCAGTAGGCATGCTAGGCATAATGAATAGTGATCTGGGAGGATTGGTAGGGAGACATAATACTTCACAATGAAATCCTTTTGAAAGTGCTTTATATGGAGCTAGACCTGGACTCATCCAAAGTGGGTTGCTTTATATGGAGTGGATCCGACTCATCCGAAGTGGGTTAGGAGCATATGGCGAGAAGTTTTTAGGTTCAGGCTTTGAGTTGTTGCAAAGCAATGTACGTCATTTATAAATTCGTTCAGGGAGATACTCCATCAATATTATTTGTGTTATGTATTTTTGAAGAAATATCGAGTCTAAACTTTGCTTCATCACGTGAATAAATAACCCAATATTTGTCCAATCCTCGATGATTACTTTCATGTCAACAACCGACATGTGATGAATAAGAGGTGATCTTGTTTCCTTTCTGCACTGTAAGGACCGGTAGTTACCTTTTCCTTTGGGTATTGTATGCAAATTGTGACTTCTCACACAATTCATGTACTATTTCTTTTCCTTTAGGGGCTTTGGACAAGGATAACTAAACCAATAGGAGGAAGGCTATCATACAAACCTCCAATTCAAGATATCAATGCTCCGGATCTATACATTCCTCTCGATGGCTTTTGGCACATATGTTGTAATTGCTGGTTATGCCTTGGGTGTTCTTGCAAGGTCATTGTACATTGAACAACTTTGTCCGCTCTGTCTTAAGAGTAGGGAAGGTACAATATGAATAGTGTCCGTGGACGTGAACACGGGGATGCTATGCACATTTGATCAGTCTGAGAACTTTGAAGTAAGAAGTGTATATCTGTTGGGAATTTTGAGACAAGAACGATATATGCAGAGTGGAGAAATGTTAAGAGTTGCGGTATGTAGAAATTAATTTTTGTTGTGCACTATTTTTGCTTATATCATGCATATCTCAAACACATTGCTCCAGTCTCAATGATAATATTCATTTGCTCATAGTATAGGATATTCATGCTTCAATGATGCATGTCCAAACACACTTTCCCGAATGCGAGTTTACCCCAAAGGCATCGACTCTGAGTTCACAAAAGAGCTACTTGGTCATTTTCGCAAGTCATCCTCATCGAGTTGTACTCTACTCATGGGAAGTGGTGAAGCATATTCTTTGGACGTTGTGGCATATCTTTGAGTATGGATTTCTTTGGTACATCACTTGCGATGCTTGTCCGTATCTTCAGGGCTTCTTGTACTATTTTGTATCGCCATGGTTTTGCATTCGCACCGAGGTGTTCCTGGTTAAGACCATGAACAAGGTTGTTCTGGGCGCACCAAGGAGTTATGGAAGACATCTTAGCCGGATTCACTACATCTTCGTTTCCTTTAGGTTGTCCAGTTCCCTGTATAGAGCAATCAACGTCCTCGACTAAATATTGGGTGATATAAACAATTGTAGTGCACAAAAGTCTGCAACCGGATGGTCAGGCCCTTCTTGTCATGAAATGATGATGTTGCTAATGACTACCTAATGAGAATGACATGTCCGGTGTCTGCTAAGGAAATGTATGCATACATTTTTTTTGTCATCACTCCTGTTTGATGATATGTATCGCATTTTTTTGTACTCCGTTGTAACGCACAGGCATCTTACTAATAGTTCAGGGGTTCCAAAAGAATACGATTGATGCCAAGATTGTGCTCGGTCAGCACACCGGGAAGAGGGTGTTTCTCTCTCGGATACCTTTATGTCCCTCTGATGACGAGATGTTCCCGTTTAGATTCAAGAGGAACCAAATCCCGGCCAGGTTTAGCTTCGCAATGACAATCAACAAGGCGCATGGGCATACCATCCCGAATGTTGGTGTCTACCTCCCTGATCCGGTCTTCTCTCATGGGCAACTGTACATCGCGCTATCTAGGGCCACCGCCAGAAGCAACATCAAGGTCCTTGCCATTGCAGATAAGGAGGACAAGCAGCGCATGTCTAGAAAGACCCGTGGTACCTTCACGAAAAACATCGTCTACAAAGAAGTACTCACATCATAGACGATGTATTAATCACTCGATTGTAAATTCATGCTTAGCAATTACTTAATTCCTGTCGAAGTTCCTAAATGTATTTTCTTTGAACAAGGCTAAATTTCATATGGTGCGCTGTTTGGATCTTCAGCAATGAGAAAAACCAATCACAGACAATCCTCTACGTTGGTTAATTCTGAATAAATTCATGTATTTTATGAGAGGAATTAACGTGAAAAGTTTTATTGTGAACAATTTAGTCTTGGTTTTATCCGACTGATATCGATGTACATATTGTTGTACGTGGTGCTTGTTCTAACATGCTTCATTAATATGATGCTTGATTTATTTACGAGTATGAACATGTATGTTTTGTTTGATACATGATGACGTAAGAAAAATTTGATATTTATTATTCAGATTGAGATCATATTTGATAGTATGCGTCACTTTTATTTGGGTTTCCGTTGCAACGCACGGGCACCTTACTAGTTATAGTAAATGTCTTATTACAAATGGTTCTATAAAATCCGTCAGTATTATAATTATTATAGATGATTTTACAAATGTGACTATCTATATTACTAGTGATAGTTAGAACCGTCTGTGATACATAATTATCACAGATGATTTCTTGTTAAGAATCGTCTGTAACGTTTGCAATTATCACAGATGATTTTTAATTTGAACCATTTGTGATAATTCACAGACACTTTCAACCACCAACCGTCTGTAATAATGGAATACGTCACAGATGATTTTTCTAATCCAAACCATCTGTGATAATTCACAGATGGTTCTTAATAAGAACCGTATGTAATACTAATGTATCACAGACGGTTTGTAGTTGGAAGTATTTATGATATGTGCTATGTTATTAAATCCGGTCCATCCCGAGAAATCTGTTTGTAGTGAACTAGGGTTTGAATGTGATTGATTTTGGGGTATTTGGTAAAAGCATACCGCAGATTTACAAGTATGCTTGTAGATGTGTTTGTTCTTAGTGATCTAAGGTTAGTATTTGTTTCTAATTATATGTATTATAATAAAGAGAAATGATAGTTAGGTTTAGATTCACTATGGAGTTGAGGTGAGTCGAATCGACGAGTTGTGGCTAGTAAAATCTCCTGGTATGATTCTTGTGTACATAGCAATATAGTACGAACCCCTGGGACTTAGGAAAGTCTTTAAAGCTCCTAGTATAGTTGTTGTGTGTATATAGCTAAAATTGTAGAAATCACAATCCCAAAAAAATTCTGGTTGAAAACTTTGCCTCTTGGGAATCAACATCCACTCCTCAGGTTTTGGTGTTGGACGGCTACTTCTCTCTCTCTCTCTAATAGATGAGTGTTGATTGTCCTGTATGTGATAATTTTGTAGGCAACAGACTGGCTTGACTTCGCTTTGGATTGGTAGATGCACCTTCTACTCGACTTTGAATTCTAGTCAGATGTTAAAGAAATCGTCGAGATGGGTAAAAGTCACCGAGTTTGTAACTATAACACCTCGGTCCTCCACATGGCCTGGGATGTTACAACTACACACTTACCATCTCAAATGGGCGATATTATTAAAAATTTTGGCAGCATCTCCCCTATTTAAGCCACTACAGACAGTGGCAATAAACATATGGAATAACAGCAATATGACACGATTTCCATATCACATATAGACATGACAACTGATTGCAAATCGTACATAGGCATAACATGAACAAAAACTAGGTCTCCAAGCCCAGGAAGGCTCAAAACCACGAACATGAAAGCATATTTAACACAACGGCGAACCACATAGGGCATACATATAAAATTAATACTAATAGAAAAATCTCATTCTCTACTTCAAGCAAAAAGGGGGACTAACCGCATCCCATGCAAGCCTTTAACATTTCCAAAGCATACGCTAACCAGGAGTTAACTAAAGCAACTTAACATGAGATTAAACCCCGAATACAAAGTGACGGGCTAAGCTGCTATTTAAAGTGTGGTGCAAAAGAGTCTACACTAATTAATCCAGACTAACCATCCACTCTCCTCAATGACCACTTACACTAATTAGGCATTTGCTAATTAGCCTCCACCTAATCACCTGCACTTCTCAACAATTTACCTAAACACTCACCTAATTAACCACATGTTCTAATTAAGTACTTCACATTAATCACTCATGGCCCAAATGCGTTCAGCCAGAGCACACACACGCATTACTACTAGCCAATAGTGCTGCTACTACTAACACTACTATTCCAGTACTCCTCGCTACTACTCATCTCTCTAGCCCTCTTTAGGTGACGCGATAGGTGTGCAGATGCTCTCAAGCTCGCTGGCAAAGGAGCTCACCGACGGCCGAGCTATCTCCCCTTCCCAATGCATATCGTTTCCATGGATCACTTAAAAATAGTAAATAAGGGTGAGTCCAAAAACTCAACAAACACATATTAGAAATGATAAATATTACTACACGCATGAGCCATAATTTAGACATGTCATTTTCCACGTGTTTTAGCATCATCATAATCATAAACCTAGGCATGTCGTTCTCCACACGTCCAACATTTTCATATCATCATTTTCATGTGTCATTACCATCTTTCTATTGGTGCAATGCATCACTACTCTATATGCTCATTTGTTCATTACATTGCATATACCAGTATAGCTGAGTGAACACCTATCGATGTTCATCCTATCATGGGCCCATCCTCATTGGCACGAGGATCTCTCCACTCCCATGGAGGTCTACCGAAGTAAGTCTTACAGATCCACCCATAGTGGATCTTTTTTCTTATCTTATGAGTGCACATGATATGAATGTATATGTCTATTGTCATAAACATTGTTCATCATTATCATCATTAGCAGGTAAGCATTATTGCTTACCCTGCTCCATCATCATTGTCATCATTTACTATACAACATCATATAATGTAAATATCACATATTTCACAAAAATTATTGTTTACCGCTCTACCATATACTTGCCTATTTATTCTCGGGGATGATATGTGGACGGCTCCACACTAGGACCTCCACTTGTACAAGCGTTAATCCAACTCAATACATTATAGCAATACCCGTGCTTTTATGAATGATATTGATTCTACGCGCATAACTCGACACATGCAAGCGCTCATGCAATCCATACTTCCTAGATAATCGCTTGTGGTGTAGTTTATCTAGTTGGTAAATTAGCGCCTTGTAGTTAATCCCTAGAGTGTTGTTGGTGGACGTATTACTATTTTGTTTAATATTGCTATGGAACCGGCTGTCTTTAATGCAGTATGTTATTTTATTGTTGTTTGCCTTTGCTCGTAGTCGTATAGTAACGGAGGTGTTGCTGAAATTTTTAGTTGTGTAGTGGTAGCATCCTACGCTCAGAAGTTGGGCCAGGGTGTTACAGTAATTTGCCATGGATGCCTAGTAGAGAACCATTGTGCTTGATGTCGTGTGGGTGGCCGCCTCGAGAGTCGAGATTGCTCCTCCCAAGGCAGCGACATGGATTTGAAATTCAGAGCCATGATACCACTTGTTATAAAATACACGAAAAAAGTAATCGGTCAAGAGAATGGGAGACACGAATTTAATATGAAAAATCCTTATAAGAAAAAACTACATACATATGAAGGTAAAATTCACTATATAAGGAGATGTTACAATATATGAGGAGATGTTACAATAAGACTCTTGATTTTCCTATAGACTACAGAGGATACATATATATGGTGAAGAAAACGAGTCACATACGGAGAGAAAATCAAATCAGAGTCAAGTGTTATAGGTTGACACCACGTTTGATATAACTTGCACATGTCTCTAACACCTGTCATGCTATATATGGTATAAGGCGATAAAGTGTCTTACACTAATACAATACGGATTCGGATCAACTTCAACAGTAAGTTTCACAAACTTATAAGCGTCAAAGCTGGGTTTCAAGAAGAGAAGTCGTAGCTGCCATCTAAAAACTTCCTTTCACTCTATCATCTTATTTGAAGCTAGAGTTGCATGGGTCCAGCTTCTTTGTGATAGATGTCAGAGCTAGAGCTCGACATCAAAGACTGGCCTGATATTCTTTTGTTATCTCCTTCAGTCTTCAGAAATTTTTATGTAGAAACACTACACTAGTCATGTCTACTCCAGTGGTTCTTCAGTTCTTCTATTCACTGACCACTGACGGTTTTAGGTGTTAGCTTGGACATTTTGATATTGGATTCTTTGTTGATACTTGATACTGCTCCAAGAATTGCTTTAGTGATGGTGCTACATGTAGATTACGTTGTGCAGTTGTGCCCTTAGTACAGTCCTCTTAATTCCAAAAAACTGTAATTTAGCCTCGTCTTAGTTCAGTCTGAAATTACAATAGTTAATCAACGTACGTGTACAAGGCATCCATGCAAAACTACAACAGGGAGAAGCCATTTGGAACAGAACGCTCCAAATTTAGGACAGCTAAAGCAATTTCAATTTCGAGAACCCTGGATTACAGTGGTTTAGCTCTGAACCTTACCAAACCTCCCTTGCACTTCACCAGGCAAGACTTTAATGTCAAACATGATGTATAAGTCTGCAAACTGCAGGCGAACAGGAGAAGTATGATATGTTCTTGCTAGCTCTTGTCATCTAATTTGATGTTCGTGAAGACAGCATTGCTTGTTTGGTTATCTGTATATATTTTGGCGTGATTTTTATTGACGAATCAAATAGATATGTACTCATATTATTAGGTTATACTTCTACTGTCCAGCACCCCTGCTTGCTCGATTATTCTGATGTGCATTATATGTGCTCTTTTCAACGTCACGAAAGGAGTTGAGGTATACAGAACTGCCCAGTGAAGTTAATACTATTAGAATGGTTGGCAGAAGAACTGTTCAGTTCTTGAATCATACTATTTAGACTTCCCATGTTTAATATGTACTTGAATTCCCTGTGTTGAAAATTTCATATATTCGATCATTGCTGTGGAAGCCATCATCGAATTTAATTGCTTTACTCCCGTTTTTCTTCTATCAGGACACATTGAACGCAGGTTCATCAACTGGATGGACAGATGAGAAGCGCATGCTCTATATTAGCTAGCTCATTGGAGGAATCATTTGTTACTCAATTATATGATGGTGAAGTCAACTCGAGGGGGGTGGAAGCACAAAACTTCTTATAAAGGAAACCTTAGAAACACAAAAGTTGATCAGGTATTGGCAATACTGAGTCTCATTCTTCAACAAGAAGAAATATTTTGTTATGATCCATGAAATTCTTCTGTCGTTTCAAATCGAAACACCACGGATGTTGGGGAATGGTTGAGGCTGACGGAGCGTCCAGAGTTTCACAGGCTGAGCAGATCGGATCACCTTCATGTTATAGTGATCAGGAAGATAGGAAAAAATACCCTATGTTTTATCAAAAGCTAACAAAATTGAAAATAGTTTGTCTTCACATAATTATCCTTAGATAGGACTATTGCCAGGTATCTTTTACTGAGTAACTAGATGGTCAGTTTGACTCTTGGATTCATGAAAAAGAGTTTTGCTGGCCTGTCCCATCACACAGTTGGCCGCTCTATTTCAAGGAAAGATTCCGGATGTTTTCTTTTAAATAATTATCTAAATTTCTTATCTTTAGATGTACGCGAAGATTCGTGCGCCGTCACCTTATTCCCCCTTTAAATGATGACACCCATTAGATATTAATCTAAAGGTCACAAATTTGGATGGCTGTTTGGAAAAAAAAAACATTCGGATGATTCCTAGACACAACCAGGAATAGTAGCATTTTATTTTTAGCAGTAGTAACATATTTTCTGTAATATAACCTGTATAAGCTCTGCATACCGTCTCATTTGCTGCTTCTTACCGGCATACAGTTATCAGATCAGAACTTCGTTGACGAGGAGACAAGTTGGCGGGGAACAAAGCAGAGGATGTAGCAAAAGGCGACTGAAACATGCTGCTGATACAACCAGTGGTCCGGTAATGGAATATCTGTCTCCAATTATTTCCTTCCTGCTGCTATCCTCCTTTCGTGAACATGTTTTAACTTGTTCAAATCCATGGTATATATGATTAGGCTGCTCCATCCGGAAATGCAAGCTTACAACTGGAGGTCTTCCATCACGCAGGAGGAGATTACAGCGACAGCTCACCAGAATTCGACATTGGGTTACTGAATGCAGAGCCCAGGGACCAAGAAGATGGTCCGTTCTAAGGTTTAGGTCTTGTTTTTTTTTTTGTGGCTTTTAAAAGTTGTTTTTGGCTTTTGCTATAGTAACAGAGTATTTTTTTTAGATGAGGTCTACAAGTTAATTATAGTACACGTTAAAAAACTAATATCTGTACTATCAAAAATCACAAGCGAGTATCTCTTTTTCCGCAATCTCTGTCGCAAACAGCCAAAAAGCCATTAGCCGCAGCAAAAAAAGAATAGGCACTTAGAATGGAGTGGCTAGCTGCACAAATTTGTAAGAAAAAGCCGCAGCAACTTGTTTCAATGAGGAAAGTAGCAGTGCAGTTCTTGTGTGGAGTTCCAGTGTACTCATCCCTAGATAGCGAAGAAATGATAGCTGGTTCGGAGTTGGTATGTCTGGTAAGGCGTGGATCGCTAACTGCTTCCTGCAAGCTGAAACCAGAATTAGCAGCTAGATTTCAGTGATTGAACTAGAGCAGCAGCTGGGGACAGTCTTAACTGTTGTATTCCAGTGCTGTAAAAAGATGTTCTGAAGAAGTTAACTTTGCCTTCCGGTGTAACCAGTGTCTTCTCCTTCCTTTCTAGTTTTGCAAAATAAGACATTTTATGGGTCTGACAGATTACAACCAGGGAAAATTGGCTACATGGCATTTGCCAGACTCAAACCTCCGATGTCTTCCACGTACCTCCGATGCATGCTGGGAAAGAAAATTGGTTATGCAACGCGGAGCAAACAAATTCGTGGAAAACATTGCAAAACAGAAAGAATCTAAATGCAGACGCACCATGTAAATAACGTTATAATTTCTACATCAAAATGGGAAGAGGAACATCACATTTGTATTACATGTTTCAATAAAATAGCTCGAATAGGATTATAAACACATTCCCCAAGGCAAGTTTTCATCCCCATTATGGGGTACCTCCGAGGCTGTCGAGGCCTCGTGTCAGGCAAAAAATAATGTAATCATTATAACAATTCAGATAGCACACCACTGACTTACACAACAGCAGATTTGGTCAGCTGCAAAATTTATCCAGGCATATGACACGACATTGCTTAAAAAGTTCTAACACTACAACCACACTTCTTTTCTCTGCACGAAAATGAACCAAAAATAGACAACCAGCACAGGCTATAATCAAGAAATAAACGATAGATGGACACAGCGAAAATATGTTTCGCATGTATCTCATGCAAGGAAGCTTGCGTTGTTCCTTCCGGATGCACGCTAAGCATATTTGCTCTAGCCTGAGGGGGCATGGCCACTTGTTGATGACGACTTTGCGACATAGATCTGCTTCATCCTACCAGTGCCCAAGTTATTGTCAGAACCAGAATTTTGATTCCTCCCCTGGTATCCTGACCGACGTTGCCATTCATTCACAGTTCCAGTCTTTTGGATCACCCGGGCCCGACGATTCTGATTATTAACTGGATGTTGGTACTGTTGATCTGAGGATGAAGGCTGGTGGGGCTTGGAAGGCATGTTGGCAACCTGACTACCGTTGGGGTTGCTACTCACCCCTGTAGCAATTCCGGGGTTAACATTTGGTGGGCTCGTCCTAACCATAGCTTTGGCACTGTTTGGGACTTCATTGCTGATCGTGCCTGCCCGAACAAACGAAGGCTGAACAGTTTGAGCATTTGAACTGCTGGAGGCTGGCTGTTCAACAAGACCTAACTCATCTGTGAACTGAGAGGCAGCTGCACTAGGGAAGCTCTTGTTGCTATCTGATGGCACAACAGACGCAGAAGCCTCCTGGAACCGGTTATTTATACTTGCCTTGTTGTCCATTGGCACATTATGAACAAACTGTGGTGCAGCTGTACCCTCTATTGGATGCTGTTGTAGTGGCACTGATAATGGGACAGTGTGTAGAGGCGGTACAGGCATATGTGGCCAACAAGGTTGCATCTGTATGTCCGCAGATGACTGGAATGACAGTGAGGGGAGTTAATTATAATGCAAATGGAGAAGAAATGTTGTGGCATAAAATCAAAACTAAAAATATTCGAGAGTTTCTAAACACAGTTATCTAATGAACTACAACAGGATCAGACATTCCGGTTTTCAGTTTTATACACAATTCTCATATTTAAATTGTCAAACCATCGAATGAACAAAAACTAAAGCTGCCATCTCTTTTTTTTGTTATGGAAAAAGCAAAAACAGGGTGAAGATATGTATGCTTGAGAACAGCTTCACAAACCACAACGTACATTCTGAAATCTTAATAATTTATTCACCCTACGCCCCCCACCCCACCCCCACCAGAACACATATTGGAAAAGGGGAAAATAACAAATGTAAGCTAAACTAAATGCTGCTGCAAACAGCCTCCAACTGATTCATGCACATGAGATATTATTCTTTCTGCTTATTTATAAACCATTTTATTCATTTTTTTTGATAATCGGATGGATATTTAACACACAAGCATCAAGCACGAACCAATTCAATTCTCTATACATCTAGGACCATTATTGCATACCTGGAATGGAGCAATGTCGAACATGGTCAGTGGGGACGGGATTGGCATGATAGAAGTTGGGCGTAGATGCTGCACTTGAGTAGGAACATTGGGCACGGTTACTTGACCAGGTACCATATTTTGGTTGTTTGGATCACTCTGGCTAACGCCAACAACAGAAGGCCCTAGGTTTTGCTTCCAATCAGGCTGCTTGTCACCAGGGATATATGTGGCCCCCATAAAACCAAGTCCCATTTGACCAAACTGCCCAACTGGAGCGAAGTGGTTGTAAACCACCATATGTGGAGGACCTTGCACACCTGGGATTCCACCAGGGCTAACGAAAGGACCAGTAAACCCAGTTGGAGGACGATAAAATGAGTCCACCCCAGAATGGCATTGTGGCCAAGCACCCGATGGTGCTGAAGGCATCTCGTTGCTTCTTTGAGGCTGCTGACCCTGAGAACCGGCAGATTCATCACTTGGTCCAAATGCAAAAATGTGCCCTCCTAACATTGTGTTCATCTCAAAGCAGGAAAAATGGGATGGCTGTGCACCAGGAAACTGAGAAAGCATTGGCCCTGATGCCTGTGGACTGGGCAAAGGAGGCCACAGGGACATTGATGGAGTATCAACTGACAAGTCTGCCGGAAGAGCAACCGTGAGTAGCTCTTCTGCGGATGATTGGCCAGGTTGACCTGTTATTGCAACTGCTACAGTTTTATCAAGAAACTCTATGAAAATAGCTGCATATACTGAGGGTAATGTTTTAACTCAAATAATTGACAACCTGAAGATCATACCTCCTGATGTTAACCCAGTGAGATCCTTACTGCTAAAGCTTTTGTTGTCTGGAGCAGAAGCTGCAGTTGCATCAGCTGCAGATCCAACTACTTCATCAGTACTAATAGCTGCAACAGCCACAGCAGAAGCAGCTGCTTCAGCCTCAGCTTCAGCTTCAACATCCTCTGAATTCGGACCTGGTTCCTTAGCAGTAGCCTTCTCCTTGTTGAATAAAGCAGCACTACCATTATCACCAGGCAAGCTTCGATCAATCTTCATATCAGGCCTAGATGAACCTGGAGCACCAAGCCCACTTGAAATTGTTCGGCTAACCGGAGGCAGTATGGTTGGTGAAGTAACTGCCCCTGAATATTGTTTTTGTTTCATTGTCAGTCAAGCGGCCGGGAACATGGTACCATACTAATACAAAATACAAAGTACTTACCAAACTGAATCTTCTCCCCAGCCAGAAGGGAGTTAATAGGCCTAGCAGATGAAGGGAACGCTTTTTCTGTGGTTATTGTGGTAGACAGAGCATTGTTGGACTCCAAAGAAAAGCCTGAACCAGCTTGTTCAAACTTTGCTGGTTTCATAGCTTCTTCAAGTTGAGTTTGAGTTAATGGCATAACCTAGCGCACACACACAAGTTGTCAAAAGCTATACAGACCACAAAATTATAACATATCTATAGTTTAGTGACGACAGACATGCATCTGTAAAAGGCAAACAAAGTTGCTATCTGAAAATCGAAAGTAAAATGTAGAACCTCTCGATTCAATATTAATTAAGAATATTGATACTCCCTCTGTTTTCAAATATATGTCATCCTAGAATGCATGCAATCAACTTTTTTAAACTTGGACCACTAACATATATAAAAGTAATCAGATTTGTCACACCGAAATGATCGTGGTTGCCATGGCGTAATTGGCGACCATGGCGCCTAAGAGGTGCCAGGACGCCACGGCAAGGCCACAGCGAGACATACGTACATGCGTACGTATACATGGACTCTAGTAAATCCCATCTCTCTCCCGCTCCCCCCATATATTCCCCTCTCCCAACTCGTCTGTCCCGCTCTCTACCCGGTGCCTCCCCCGCGCCTCCTCCCTGCCACTCGGAGCCTCCTCTCCCCACTGCCTCCTCCCCCCGCAGCCCCCCTCCCCGCCTCCTACCTCCCAACTCCTCTCTAACTGCGGCATTAGCCAGCTTGCCTCCGGTCTCCCTATATTGTGCATCTGGCCTCCTACTGCATCTGCGGAGAGGGCCGACGCAGCAATCGCAATGGAGAGGGGCGTCGGCAGGAGCAGGCTGGAGAGGGAAGCCGGCGGTGGAGCAGGCTAGGCGAACAGCCTCGGCATCCCCCTCCGGCCACCAGGACGACTTGGCGTCACCTAGGGGACGCTGTGGCAACCATGGAAATGACATTAGACTATTAGTAGATTTGTCATCAAACATACTTCCATAGCATTATATTTTCAATAATTTTTGGTAACATATAGTTAGAAAAGGTAAAAGTCAAATGTGTGTATTGGAGACAATGTCAATGTCCAAAATGACAATTAAAGAGAATGGATGGAGTATTTGTTGGAAAATTTATTGTAACTTTGTAAGCCTTAAATACATGGCAGAAAGGGATAAAACAAAATTTGACCGTAGAGACCAAATTTGGCTCATTTTGCTATTAGAAGTTAGAACTACTGTAATTGTCATGCTACCAATAGAACAAAATTGGAACTTAAAAGACAACTCATGTAAATAAAGATAGCTAAATTAAGATTGTTGAGAGCATTTTCTCTAGCATTGTATAAAATTATCAAAAGAATAAAACAGAAAAGACTAACATGCAAAAATATGGCAATCTAGCTGTTTCATATAGCACTAGCTTTGCATAAGAACCATTTAATTTTCCATCATTTACTAAAGAAAATATCAATGATCTGGTTTGCATCCAAGGAAACAAATTAGGGCACCAAGAGGAATTGGAAATGAACAAGATGCCTTGTTCTCTCAAAATATACAACCAACATAGGATTGTCCGCATCATACGCATCTATGATGCATGGACACGTCAAGGAGGCAGTGAGTCTGTGTTGGACACGAACATGGCTCCGACAACCAACATAGGGTTGTCCACATCTATGATGCATGGACACGGCAAGGAGGCAGCGAGTCCGTGTTGGACACAAACATGGCACCGACACAGCTCGGATATGTATTTTCCACGTGTTCGAAAATTACCAGGAAAAAAGAAAAGAAAATTCATTTCGGACACGTATTGGACAGTTGGCCACAGCTTGACACAAACTAGACGCGGCCCAACCCATTTACATGAGACGGCCCAACTAGCGGTGGAACCAGAAATCAGAGAGACCTGGGGCAAACCAGGAACCAAGAATCATGGTCAGTGCTGGCGGACAAGCGGAGTGGCGGGCGCCTCACAGCCATGAGCCCGTGACCTAGTGACGGAGTGACCCCTGCACACCGCAGCACTCAGCCACCCAGCGAGTCGCCGACCGTCGCAGCCAGCAGCCCTTGCACGCAGCAGCCACACGCGCCGCAGCACCCAGCCACCTGGCGAGTCGCCGCACGCCACAGCCCCTCGCTCCGCAGCACCCGACCACCCGTCGAGTCGCCGACTGCAAAGTCTCCAAGGGGAATTGCCGCATGGGGAATGGTCGATGGCTCGATGCTGCAGCTGCGCGATGGGGAATTAAGGATTTAAGGTTGTCTTGGAGCAATGGACCCTGGAGGCTGCAGTGCTGCATTTGGCTTATTGGCTTGGGCTGCCCACACGAGTACACGACGAGCTCGCTCATCACTTCATCAGCTAGGGGTCATGGTGATCGGCGGCTTGGTCGAGGGCTCCAGCAGGCTGGCCGGGGGAGGGGGATCTTTCGCCCAGGAGACCAGGGGCAGCCCCGGCGGTAGTTCCGCCACTGGGCCCCACAACACCACCATTAACCCTACAACCTGCCTTCTCCCATACATCTCCCTCTCCTCCCAGATGCAGCTGCCTCCATGCTCTCCCTCACGCTCTTGCATCTCTCGGTAACCCTCTTCAGCAAAGGCAGCAACAACGACTCCTTGCTCCGGTGAATGGCAGCGGCCTCCCTTCTCCTATGAGCAGTAACGTGAGTGACACAACGCCTCACTCGACCAGATCACCACCCCTCTCCCTATCCCTCTGAAGTCACTCCCTTCTCCTCGGCAGTGCCTTCGCCGGCAAACCCATCGAACCCTAGTAAGTCCCAAATGGTCTCTGATGTGCCTCTCTCTTCAGCTTGACACAAACTAGACACGGCTCAACCCATTTACATGTGACGGCTCAACAACACCATTAACCCTACAACCTAACCTCTCCCATACATCTCTCTCCTCCTAGATGCAGCCGCCTCCATGCTCTCACTCATGCTCTTGCATCTCTTGGTGACCGTCTCCAGCAAAGGCAGCAACAACTCCTTGCTCCAGCGAATGGCGGTGGCCTCCTTCTTCTACAAGCAGCAACGCGAGTGACACGATGCCTCACTCGACCAGATCACCACCCCTCTCCCTATCCCTCTGAAGTCACTCCCTTCTCCTTAGCAGCGCTTTCGCCGGTGAACCCACCGACCCTAGCAAGTCCCGAATGGTCTCTGATGTGCCTCCCTCTCCAGAACATTAGGCCTGAGTTGTTTTTCCCTCTTTTTCGGTACCCCCTGGTTTTAGGAGATGGAACAGCATGATTCGAGTGCTTCAAGAGACAAGCAGCAAGTATTCATTTTGTTGTTCTTGTGTGTTTGCTTTAGTTGTATTTAAGTAACATTGACATGTTGAAAAATGGAATATATATATATATATATATATATATATATATTCCATTTATATATATATATAATTTAAAAATATATAGCCAGGTCCCCGTGTTGGCATTTTTAGAAAAATGGAGAATTTCCGTGTCGTGTCGGACACACGGATGAATTTGCATACAAAAGAAGTCAATAGAAACACCATAATAATGGTTCCCCAAGGCACTTCATACACTTTTGAAGACAAACTGTTTGCAGGAAAGTACTATTATCATTACAAATAACCAAATATCAATTGAAACAAAATGAAAAATGTAGGTCAACAATTGAATGCAATATTTTTGTACAATTTGTTTCCAAAAAAGAATAATGATCTGAACCTTTGGAACATAAATAACCTTGAGAAAAGCAATCTACCTGCTGATTTATTTGTGAACTATCCCAGGTACCCATGTTAAATGGAGTGCTAATGGACGTTGTTTTATTGTTGTCTTTGGATAAGCCTGCCACAAGCTTTGCAGCAGCACTAGGAGTGACCAAGTCGGAGGTCGCCTGATTTTCAATAGGCCTGTAAAAGATGTTGTGAATGAAGCCCTCAAGAAGAATCTAGTCAATAAATAGCATAAACATAACTAAGCTACTTACTTCTTCGCATAGTAGTTCATATGAGATTCTGTGTTGGCTGAAGGTGGCCCTATGGGTGTCATGGAAGCTGTATCACCCTTGAATGCAATTGATGGTTCTTCATGGTCAAGGCCTCCTCCTCCAACCGCAATGATAGAATCCAAAGGAACTTTCTGTGCAGGTTCTCCACCCAAAGAAACTGTTCCCTTATTCAAACTTGGACTAACAGGACTGTGCAGAGAAACTTGATGCTGTTTGCGGGGAGCCTGGTTCAACCAACAGCAAAGCATTAATTGAAGACAAAAACAGTATTAAGATATAAATTTAAGAATATGAAAGATGATAATTGGGCACCTTTGCCATCCTCATTTTGGATCTATTTTCTTTCTCCCTCTGCTCTCTCCTGACACTCATTATCTGCTTCTTGGACCTTACTTCAATGAAACCATCTGCATCAACAGGGACCTCAACGCCTTGCTGCTTAACAACACGTACACCAGCCTGCAATGAGGTATTAGCATCTCCCTCAGGGATAGCACCAGCTCTAGATTTCTTGTTCCCACCATGAGATCTCTCATAAGATGGAGCCTTCTGTGTACTTCTCTCTGTCTTACTGTAGTAATTAGCAGATGTAGATGAAGGACCTGCACTAAGATCGCTTGCTTCATTTGTCTTAAATGACTTATTGCCTTCCCTTCTGTTTGCATTTCTCAGTGAAATATCTCTTGCTGTTCCATTGGAATATGACTTCTCGTTCTGCTGACCATGGCTGAATGACTCAGAAGCTTGGATTTGGTTCTTGTCGACATTTTCCCGGACTCTAAATTCAGTTCTTCTTATATTCCTACGAGACCTTCTCTGGAATCCTCTGGAATCTTTATCAGAAGGTTCAACAACTGAACCTGTCGATTTCATGTTAGATTCTCTAACGGCATAACCATATCTCCTCCCTCTTCCACCAGATACAGCATCTAGAGCCTTTGGGCCACTCAAGACCTTCCCATCTGAACCAACTTGAGTAGATTCTCTATTGTTGTAAGTAGGTTTGTGATTCCTCTTCAAAGAGAGATCATGGTTCCTCTGAGATTCAACTTTTGAAACTCCAAAAGTTGTATTTTCCCCAATTGAAATTCTGTCCAGCAGGCTGTGAAATCCATCTACATCACCCATATGGTTGTTTGCAGGTGCACTCAGCTGCTGAGAATTTGAATGCTCCATCACAAAAGGAAGTTTGGCTGCAGGTGCTACCGATTTATCAACAAAGCTGGAAGGGACTGCCTCTCTTGGGATATTCGGATGTGAGTCTCGATTCATCTCATTAGGGAGACCACTTGAAGCATTCTGATGCAATATATATGGAGTTGGCGCGGATGAATGAATGGAGGACATTGACTGAGAATGCGGTCGAACATTCTGGGCGATAGGGCGGACATACCTCAACTGGCCAAACTGGAATAGAGGAGCTGATGAAGGGTGCATTTGAGCCACGTGTGGATTAATCTGATTGTGGAGATGGATCGGCATCTGTATGGAACCAATCTGAATGGCTGGAACAGGAGTTGGTATTAAAGAAGGTCCAGAAAACAAACCAAACTGGAGGTTAACAGGGACTTCGCTCTGGCCAATTACTGCTGAAGCTGATGACATAATAGGATCTGTGAAAGATGTCTGAGGTAACTTGGAGCTTGACACAGATGTTACTAAGCTACCAGATATCTCACCATTAGTGTCATTAGTCAAGGCATTTATACGATCAAGAGTCAAGTCCTGCAGTGCCTTCTCTGCTTCTGTAACAAGGTCAGAAGGACCAACTGAACCAATACTCAACTCTTGCTCCACGGCACCTGAGTGCACACCAATTGCCCTTTCAGTGCTCTTCATAGAAGTTAAGTCAAACTCGCTGTTCAGAGGAATTTCAACCTGTACACCCTCATCAAATCCGAGTATAACCGGTTCCATTTCTACAGGTGTATTTTGTCCCTCTGCAAACTCATCATCCAAGTCAAGATTCTCATCATCGCCGTCATTGATTTCATCTTCATCATACTCATCTTGTTTTTGCCTGATTTCATTGTGTTCACTTGGCCATTCATCATCCTCCATGTGAGAAACCATGCTTGAGATAATGATTCTGCTTGTGTTCACTGCATCTAGGGTTGAAGCTGCAAGGTTGTTGTCAGACATCACAGTTCGATCACCATCAGCAGAAGTTGGCAATGCAGGTGAATCACCAGAAACATCCATCTCGTCATGTGAAACATGTGGAGGCGAGCTAGGAGGGCTTGAAACAGAAAGAGAAGATTGTGAGCCCAATATAGGGTTCTCCCTGTCCCCACTTTGCTGTTCATTGACAAAAATGTCTTCAGCTGTTTCCCCATGCAGGTGAGATGCCTCTTGGTATGCACTTCCATATTGACTCCGCATAGTTTGTTCATCATCTCTACTGGAACTCTCTCTCATCCCGCCATCCACGAAAGATGAATTGGCACGCTGAGTGGAAGCACTAATTGTACTTCTCAGGATTGAGGTCACAGTTGGGGGTGGGGGTACACGTGGTTGCCGCATAGTGTAGCGGGGTCTTGTAAAAGAGAAATCATTAGCCTCAGAGTTCTGAAACATCCTATCTTCTTGTTGAGCATTGGGGCTTCCGTGAGAACTGCTAGGCAGCCATGCCGCATCTCCAAACCTGTCACTGTTAAAAAACTCGGTGTCAAAGTCAGACTGCTTGTCAAAACGGTCATTCTCCCTTGGTGGTGCATCCCACCTTGCAACCCTTCCGTGAAGGTAATCTTCCAGTGCCCATGCTGAATCAGTTGTCCGGCCTCTCGAAGATGGCCTGACTGACACGGTCTTAAATCCATCAATAGAATCTTTCTTAGGGAAATTTCCCCTACTTGTAGCAAAAGTGTCAGGCTGTAGACTGTAATGCGGATTCTCCTGGTCTTGAAATACAGCCCTTGCACTGTGATATGCATGTTCTCTATCAATAAAGGATGAGTGTCCATCTCTCAAAGTGTGCACCATTGGAACTGTATCACTGTACCTATTGAGACTGGAGGACTCTGATGATGCTGAGGTATTGATGCGCTCACCCATTCCATCAATATCCTGTCTTTCACGAGCAATAATAGACCGTGACACATCTCTGTCCTTCAAGGCCCCAGGTGCCAGTTCATCATTGGCAACTGAAGTAAGATTCCCATCCCTCGTGTTTGATTCCGCTTGTCGTCTAGCAATCCTTGATTCCAATTCCAGGAGCTTTTTACGTGCAGCTTCTCTACGTCGCTCCTCCTCCATAGCAACCCTCCTCTTCTCTTCCTCCCTAGCAATTCTCTGCTCCTCAGCTCTTCTGACAATTTCCAGCCTCTCTTGCTCGGCTTGCCAAGAAGCCTGTCTCGCTTCTTCTTCCACCAACCGCCGCCTCTCCTCCTCCTCTCTTATCAGCCTCTCCCTCTCCTCCTCCTGTTTCCGAGCAATTTCTCTGGCCCTTGCCTGTTCTTCCATTACACGTTCTCTCTCTTGTTCTTGTACCCTCAAGATCCTATCGAGCTCTGCCTCAAATGACTCCCTTACTGGATCATGGAAATCAGCTGGTTTGGTTGCTTCTTTTTTCCTCTTTAGTGCAATCAAATTAACAGCGGCAATGCTATCAAAACCACTATCCTCAATTAAAGGCTTCAAGGGGCTCCCAGTGAGCCGCTTCTCCCTGCCAAATTTTGCCACTGACTCATTAATTAAAGGCCCTTTATTACCAAGGAAAGGCTGAACCTTTGAACCAACTTTATTCTGGAAAGAATTCCCTCCATACCAGTTATTCGAATGATCACCGTTATGGTTCTGCCCCACATGTGCACTTCCATATGGTTCTGCCCCATTCTGTCCATAGGGACGCACAGCCGGCTCCCTACTAGTATTCCACAAATCCTTGGGGGCACCATTAGTCATGCTTTCCCGATAAGATGATTGCCCGCTGGTTCCTCTCCCTGCGCTGTATGGTCGACCATCTGTCCTCTCTCTATGGTGGCTTGGCATAGGAGGTCGCCACAAACCGTTCTGCCCAGCCTCTTTATTGGTAGAGGCCAAATCTCTCCCAAGGGGTTCTTTTTTTAAGGGCTCCCTCGTCGCCCCATAAAGGTCACGCCCTGGAACCATGACCTCACTCCTACCAAATCCCCACTCCCTACTGTCGCGCTCTGGGAGGCTCAGCCCTGTATCGCGCTCATCATCAGCCCAATCAGAATCATACCTAAGCTGGACCAGTGGAAACGGCCCCAAATCATGCTTTTGCACCTTCTCCGCAGAAGCATGGAGGCCAGCACCCGTGCCACCACCAGAGGCCAAGGGCTCAGCAGCACGTGAGGGCGTCACCTGTGGTCGCATGCCAAGGGGCATCGACCGTGTCTCGGGGGTGGTGGCCCGCGCCCCATCACCATCCCTCTGGCGCTGCTGCGCAAGCGGTGGAGGCGGCGGCGTGACGGCTGCTTTCAGGGAAGGGAAGTCCTCCCCGCGCAAGACGACGGCTTTCTCCGGGAACCCATACGATGGGGGCCTGGCTTCGCCGCCAGGAAGCGGCACGGAACCGGGGGGCTTCTCGGAGGCCGGGGCGAGCTTGGTCCAGCCGGCCGCGGGCCCGCCGGATCGGGGCGGGGCCGAGGAGACCCCGCCGCCCGCGGCGGTGGCCGCGCCATCGAAGCGCTCGTGCTCCTTGCGGAGCGAGGGGAGGTTCAGCGGCGGCGGTACGGAGAGCTTGGGCGGCTGCGGCTTGGCCACAGAGGAGCCGCGGGGGCGGGAGAGCTGCACCATGCCCCCGCCGCCGCCAGAGGAGCCGGCGGGGCGGGAGGGGCGACCGCCATGGTGGGAGGGGGCGGGCTGGCCGTAGGATCGGTTGAGGTTAACGGAGACGAACTTGCCGGGGTGCGACATCGGCGGCCGCAGGGCGCATGAAACCCTAGCCGCAGCCCGACGCGCGGGTCGGTGCTAGGCACGCGCCCGCGTGGGCTCGGGGTATATGCGACTGTGAGGATTTGGTGAGGAGGTGGAGGTGGCTCGCCGCCGAGGAGGAGGCGACGGCGGTGGGGAGTGGGAACGGGGGAGGAGGGGGGTTGGTGTCGGGTCGGAGGAGGAAGGGGAAGAAGAGGAGGGAGCCCCAGAGAAGAGAGCGATGGGGAGGGTGCACGGCGGCACGAATCTTGAAGGTGATGGTATTTTGGTGCGCTGGGTTGGACCGTTGGAGTTGGGCAGTGAGTGCGGCGTTTGGTGCGCCATGGCTGTTGGCCTATGGGCCCGTCCCCGCCGGTCGTTGAGGTAAGTCCGAGCTCATTAGAGTCTCTGCTTCGACATTTAATTTTTTTACTTTTATTTTTTCTGGTGATATAGTTTTTTAGTTTTTTATTTTATCTTTTTTCTATTCCTTTTTATTATCTATGGTGATATAATTTTTTTATTTTTTTAATTTAATTATAGTCCTGAGCTAAAAGGAGGGTTAGACCAACAAGAAAAATCCGGTTCATTTGGTCCTGAAGCCACTGGCCAGGCCCTTCCCACTAGAGGCATGATCCAAGCTCGAGCCATACTACATGTTTTGAGCTGCATCGGGCTTTTTCCTAGTTTTGGATGGGTTCTTTTAGGTTTATGATTATAGCTGATGGTTTTTTGCTATGACTAATAACTTTTGGCTATGCTTTCGTCACAACGAAGACACCGATGTAGATTTCATATACGGTTTTAGGCTTAGAAAACTATTTAGAGATTTTGTTTCAAGAAATCGCCCGTTTCAACGCTTGGCTTTTTAGCTTTCAAAGAAATCAAAACCTAAAAGTAGAAACTAAAAACAAAAAAGAACAACACCAATGGTCTATGGTTTTCTTCGAACAAATGAATATGATAGTTTTTCTATCGCCTTTTCGAAGCGGCTTATCGGTATTTGATTTATTTACACAAACACTCATGCTAAAAGTAAAGATTATTAGCCGCAGTTAAAAAGAATCCACCCTTTAACTTATTTTGTTTGCCCAGTTCCGACTCAACAAGTCTGCCAACCCAAGTCGTGACTAGGTTTTTCTTCTCCTTGGTTCCACTTTTCTTGAGATGAACTATGTGCAGGTGAGCAGTGGCGAAAGCAGCACTAAAAGGTAGCTGATGCTTATTGGGACAAAGACAATGGGTGGGTTTTTTTATGTGACTTATATTTTTTGAATTCTAACTATTCGTAAGAAAAATTATAAAGAGAGAGACAGCTATATGTGATTTTAGATGGTACAATATCTACTATAATTAACTTATAGTAGATCTCACCTTAAAAAGACGTAAAAATTATTGTAACACCGTACAAAAATCAATAATCCTAAGTTCAATCGAACCTAGCCAATAAGAACCAAAACAAACTAATTGTACATTTGATTGCACGTGTCACATATCTCATAAAATGGACAGTACGGGAAAGTACTTTGTAAAGTCTTCAAAAAAACATTGAAGGTAGTACCCCGCTAATGCAATTGCATAATGCTTTTTCACTTGAGCAACACTCTTGTTCTATTGACTCCGCCGACAAGGTGCGTGCGTGCAGTGTGATTTTATTTGACTTTACTCTTTTGTCCCATTCCCTTCTTCCAAGCTAATTAAGTGGATTACCGATTACCACCTTCTATCCATACGAATTGAAGTCAGTTAGGAAGAATTGTTCCCTGTAGAGTCTCTTTTTCAAGTTTGGCCTTAAATGTCCTTTTTTTTTCAAAAAGTCTTATCTCTAAGCTCGGCAGGTGCGGCAGACGACATATATCTCCTACCGTACCACCAAAGCTCAGCAAGACCTGGCCAGCGTGATAGGCGACATGACTGTGATAGACAAGGGGAGCAAGCGGGAGCCAGCGGGGCCCCCTGACCTGTCGATCTCCCATGACTCGACAGGGCATGCTAGCTCCTAACGAGCAGCAATAGCTTGATAGGTGGGTAGGCTACGCCAAAAGATCAATAGGTGGCTAACCACGATGACGCACTAACACGATGCGAAGCGATGCCTCTTCAGTAATTCTCGTCACATTCGGCAGGGATTCAGTGGCCCTCCGCACCCACGTGTACCTGTGTGTGCTTGTCAGTCGCGAACATCTTCCCGCATGTGTAAAATAGGTCATGTCGCTCTCTACCTTTGATCTGAAGCCGCATAGCTCGATTTCTTTCCTGTCGAGCGAGAGAGAAGCGAGGGAGAAGAAAGGAAGATACAGTAGAAGGCCAACTTATAATAGTTTTTTGAGATGGCATTGTTGTGATTTAGGAGTGTAGACATAGTGAAGACCTTCAAGAAAATGTATACTTCATTTGCATATGAGCATTGTGCTAAATATGTTATTATTATTTCATTAGCGCAAAAGTGGTTTTGTAGTGTGGAATGAGCTCGGTAATCATATTTAGTTGACGTATGTGTTGACTTTCTGCAGATGATATTGTGTAATTAGCCATGTTCAGGGCGCGTTAGTGGCGATAATGATGATTTCGTGCAAATAGCGAAGAAATACATACTATTATTTTTAGTGCTCCCAGTGCATTTGCAATTTAGAAAATATATATGTAAGTATGAGCATACATACATACACACGTATGTATGTACGTACATACGTATGTACGTATTGCTCTTGTGCGATTCAAAAAATTATAGAAAATGATGTCAGGGTTGCTGAATAGTGCACTGTTAGTTGTAGTATCTATGTGTACATATATATGTATATACGTGTGTACTTGTGTACAGGCATATAAGTACATGGTTGTAGACATAATTGGTAGCTCAACTATATATGTGTGCATGATTATTTTATATTATGCTATGTTGTATTTAGCATTATCGAACACCGACACTTCATGTAGTGAAGGAAATGACTGGTAGTGATGGTCACAAGTGAGGTACATTGCTGGACTTATGTTGGGATGGCCAGCATCATTGTCGGGCGTGGTCGAGTGATGATGGATTGCCCCCTTTGTTCTTTGGGGTCCTTAGGAGGACTGGCCTCACTTTTGATGGAGAAGATGACCATCATCTTGTAGGATGTTGCTTACCTTACCGGTCTGGCACTATGGGGTCGTCCCATGGTTCCACCTCTCAGATCAGCTAATTGAGAGGCACGTCTGCTGCATTGATTTAGTCATCCCACTCCGAACAGGATCCATGGAGTGTCACATTAATGGTTGCGATGGTATAGACAATGCCCAGCAAACGCGCCTGTAGAGGCTATAAGATCTCACATAGTTACTTACTTGCTCTTCATGTTGAAGTGAGTACTGTTTCCTACGACTCAGAGAGATTAGGTGTACCCTAGCAACATCCATCTCGTTCAGTCCCTAGTAGATACCAAGCTTGCTGAGGTCCCATTGTATAGTTGGATCTCAACTGTACTGTGCATGACCTACAATGCTTGCTGAGGCACGGTTCTACTATCACGGTGATGATGAGGACCCGCTAGATGGACCCACTATGGGTACTCGTTGGACTACTAGTGAGTTAGGATGGTCTAGGGAGAGACCACAGCGAGCATACCCGGAGTTCCATAACACGTTTGAGACCTTGCACGAGGGTAACATCGTGTGAAAAGTGTGGGCCACACAATTCATCTCGGAGATAGTGCCTTTTAGCTTGTTAGAGCAATGCAAGCAGGACATGGACTACTGGCTTACGAATTGCTATCTCATCTTCTCCTATATGGTGGAGCCCTACTCTCCCCCCAACGAGTCATGAGACAGTTCAGACTTTACCAACATGTGCCACCAACATCAAGTCAACCACTACTCAGACCTGTTCACCTATAAGTAAATTTGTTTAGTAGCTCTTTTCATACATGAAGTTGCTTTAACTTGTAAGTTGCATACAATTTGTTTATTTTTTGTTTCCGCACTGAATCTACTGTTGCATACCACACCATTTTTTTCCTAGGCAAACGAAGAAGGGATGGAAAAGTGATGACTAGATGGACACAGCTTTCGTGTACCAAACCCTGGGATCAATCGGCTAGGACACAGGTCAAGTAGGAGCGACGGTCGTACGACCTAGACATGTATCCCCCATACTTGTGGTGGTACATATCATGCACTCATTGCAAATTAACAAGGCCCTTTCGCAGCCCCTGCTAGAGGGTATGCATGCTGACAGGTTGGCACTAGGCCCAGAACAACATGATGTGATGGTAAATGATTTCAAGTTCATTTTTGTATTGTATTGATCTTGCATATAGGACCGACCTATTTCATCCTTCGCTGTAGTACGACCGACTTCATCATCCGAGGGTGGTGCCACAATATGTCGCGGACGTTCGAGCACCTTGGAACGGCGCCTAGCATCCGTCTGCAACTTGTACGAGCATGCCAAATATGCACTAAGGGCAATCAACTACAACTGTCCTATTGACATGTTTATCCCATGATGAGATGAGCCACAGCATTGTCCATCCACAGCTTCATCCACACGTCCTAGTTCCTCGACGTACTGCCCTAGCCTCGGGCATTCCTTATCTGTGCAGCGCACTGCTCATGTTTGCCAATTTCATATTTTTGTACAATCAACACAATACCTTAGTTCCCTTATTCTTCATACACATCATCACTGTGAAGGTCATTCGCGCTGACGCCACTCTTCTTCCGTGTTCGCTAAAGAGGTAGCATGATGCCAGACCTCCCTCACGTAGGAGCACAACATGTGTATCCTTGACACAGAGACAGCCCGAGCATATGCTTCCCTAAGCAGCGACGTCGACTTGCCTATCCGAGATTGCAAGGTGCAATATGACACATACACACCTGTAGACCACCACACCTCCGGCAGCATGACCAGTGGTATGATCGGACGTATGACAGCTATACAGTCTACCAGTATGGTGAGGACTATGTGGCATTAGGCAACACTATAACGGACTACCCTGGACCAAAGTACCCTATAACGGAGTACCTTGGAGGTTCATCGTCTACGCAACACGTGTCATTGGTGCTTAAATTACGAGTTCCCTTGCTGTTCTATGATTACTCTTCTTCCATCTAATCGAATAGTATGAACATGTAAGTCTCGAGGCAAGAGTTCCAAGAGCGGGCTGCTGTTCATCTATTCAGAAATAGAGTTCGCACCGTAGTTGTACATTCTGTCAGCATAATGAGACATGTTTCCCTCCAAATGACGCTAGTAGTTACACGGAGGACTAGGTGCAGCAGATATTCAATACTCAAGAGATTGGGTCTAGTTAGTTGTCCAATGCACTAGTTCCTATTCAACCACCGCAATACAACTTGTGCGACGTATGACGCTCTCTAGATAGGCTGACTTTTCTTGAGGACCAGCTTCACCGCTTGAGGAAGCGACTAACGGACCACCCATCGAGCAGTGGCAAGGAATATGGTTCGATTCCAACGAACGACCGCAAGAGAATGCAATTAACTAAGGGGTGACAATTGGTAGAAGGTGGAACTCGTATGATGTAGTTGTGTTTGACGGAAGCTAACTGGAGATGGAGATCAGGTGGTAGCCAGAGCTTGATAAGATGGTGGCGGTGGCGGTGCTCCACATTGGTACATTGACCAAATTGAAGCAGGGAAAAGGTAGAGAGGATAAATTTCATGCTACGAGGTGCAAAGGATTGCGAAGATGCTCACCGAGCGCGACAAATTTGATGGCGGTGGTGATTTGGATGGTGACGTGGAAGATGACCCAAATTTGGTGATGAGCTGTGAGACAAGGGAAAGTTAGAGGTAATTTTGGAACACAAATCAACACAAAAGATTTTGCGACAACTTAACCAGAGACAACAGAATGGGATCAACCAAGCAGCCTAACTAAAAGCCAAATCAAACACCAAACTTCTACTTTCAGCCGCTACTATTCCAACCCAACTAAAAGCCATAAGCTCCAGCCATTTCAAATGCCCACAAAAAGCTAGCAAGCCACCGCATGTCTTCCTTTGAAAAATATACTCGAATTCAAAGATTTTCAACATTATATATATATATATATATATATATATATATATATATATATATATACATACATACATACATACATACATACATACATACATACATACATACATACATACATACATACATATACATACATACATACATACATACATACATACATACATATATATATATATATATATATATATATATATATATATATATATGTGAAATTGGGCACATGATGTCGGGCACGAGCCTCCCTACTTTTGGATTGTTTTTAGATGCGTGCAAGTGCAATGTTATATAATATATCAAACAAATCCGTTAGCATTCATTAATTTGAAAGCATCGATTTGGAAAGAAAGTCATTGATTTAGCATCTTTGAATCAATCATGGATGAAAAGTCTCAATCATAGAGCCTATGCACCTTGGTGATTATGTATATACATACATATATATATGTATGTACATACATATATATGTATGTACATATATATGTATGTATGTATATATATATATATATATAAATACATATCTACAAATATATATATATATATATATATATATATATATATATATATATATATATATATATAAACACATATCTACAAACAAACTATCATAAAAAAGGCATTGAATTTTGGTTCAAACTTGTTTCAACTAGTTAGTAAACTAGTTAAACATGAATCCAAAAAATTCAAAAATTTTCACACGTGATACATAGGGGAAATACCTATTTTAAATCATGGTGTCAGGGCACCACGGTGTCTCCGTTAATTATACTATGTTTATAGTTAGGAGATTTTGTGATTTATAAGGTTTTTTATGTTGCTTGCAACTTGGAAGGCCTATTTGGTTGTTTAGGTGGTTGTATGATTATTTCTTACGAAAGGATAAACATATTATTTTCCAACTTCAACAAGTTATGTGTAATCAATGACAGTTAAAAAGTGTTCTTCTGTAACATCCCATTTTGGGACTTTCAAAATTGCTTGAATGAATTTCAAATTAGAAATGCAATTCAATGAACAACTCAAAATTCAATTGAATTTCAAAATTCCCAAAGCCCAAAACCCTAGCTCGGCATGACCTAGCCGTCCCTTCTCCCCTTTGGCCCACTAGGCCTCCAGCCCAGTCCAGCAAACCTTTGGCCTGGCCTAGCTCAGCCCACGCCGCCATGCCGCTCTTGCCGCGCCCCTCACCGCATGCGTGTCTGTCGTAGCCACCCCTATACGCCATGCTCCGGCTTGTCGCCGCTGCTTTGCTTCATGTTGGCCACTGTGGTCTCCCCCGCCGGCAATGAGCTCGCCTCCTCTTGGCGGGAAGACAACGACTGTAGCGACATGAAGGTTAACTAATGACCATAGTTAGTACTTGTTAATCCCTCTGACCCGTGGGCCTTCCCTGTTAAATCCTTGTCCCTCTAAGATGTGGGCCCCCACCTTTTAAAAACCTTTTAAACTAGTTAAATGGGTGTTAGCTATTGACAAGTGGGCTTGATCCATTGTGGCTATTGCGCATGGCTCTACCTGTCAGCCTCTCGACTTTTCTTTTCGAAAATAAATCAACAACTAATTTAAAACCCTATGGGCCCTTCTTGTCAGTCTTAGTAGTGTTTTTCAATATAAAAATAATTCAAAAATTAAATAAAAACTAGTGGACCCCACGATCAGTGAGAGAGTACTCTCTCCTCTGTTAATTTTTGAATTTAACCCAAATTCAAACATCGGAGAACCCGTTCTTGCTCAGTTTAACTCCAAATTTATTTATGAATTTGTCTAAATTTAAGATTTGTCTAATGGTAGTGGAATTGTTCAATTTAGAGTTCATTTCAATTTTCTTTGGTATTTACTTATGTAGAGTATGAGGACGCAAAGGAGTCGTAGTGCGAGGCAACTCAAGTATGTCAAGACCAATCTGCTTGTAAGCCAAGCGAGTCAATACTTTGATCATATTGAACTTACATTTTATGCAAATTTATATTCATTTAAATTATCAAATTTTATGGTATTTTTTGTTATGCAAATGTATCTTAAGCTTAATGTTAGATATATGCTTACTTGACATTGTAATTTAAGTACACCATCCTTTGGACATTTGAATCACATACTCCTTGTGATGCTATAAATTATAATGGTAACTTTGCTAACTATAGGTCGTACTTAAGCATCATGTTTAGTCTTCCTTAAGTACTGGGGCATTAAATTGCCAAATCATTATATTTTAATTATGAAACTTGTTTTGGACAGTTATTGAATGAAAATAACTGGTATATTTGAGATAACTATGAAAATAACTGGTATATTTGAGATAACTTAGTTTTATATCTCTCAAAACCCTAAAAATTTGATGTTACTTTTCTGTACGGTGGTATGATGGTTAGTGTGGATGTAGCACGAGAATTGGTGATTTGTGGTATGCACCACCTAGATAACTTGAATGACTGAATCCTGTAATGACCTCCTAATGTAAAACAGTATAACCACAAATCTATAATGGGTACCCAAGCCTTACCCTAGTCAAGCTGACTAAGTTGGTATTTGCATGCAACAATATTACTCAAGCCTTTGGTTAATATCGGTCACATATAATTTACCCTAGTCGCTTGCCTATGGCGAGATGTACCCTCCCCTTTTGCTTTCGCTTATGCTTTTGCTTTATGTAATGTATCTCTTTGGCTTGATTGGTCTTATTGTAAACTTAATCTGAAGCAGTTTATTTAAACTCTGATGAATGTAATATTAGTGTATTTTATGGTTTACAACATGTATGAATTGATACAATGATGTATTCTGTGAGCACTATATACTGATATAGAGAATAGTGTAGTGGTTTTATAGATAATTCTGGATTGCTAAATCTAGTTCTAACAGAGCTAATATCGAAGCGTACGACTATAGAAACCTTTGTTAGACTGGTTGTGCCTAAGGACTCGAGTCTTGTTTTCCATTGCTAAGAAAAGCTTTTATAAAATATAGTATATTTATTACTCTAAGAAAAGCTTTTATAAAATATAGTATATTTATTACTCTTACTCATCACTCTTAGTTCTTTACTTACCTTTACTTTTTTTTTATGTTTTTACTCTGTTATTGACTCTATCTTATTCAAATTGTAGATGGTCGGATCGTCTGACCAAGGCCTGTGGGACTTTTTCTTTGATGGTGAGGACGACAATGAGTTTGCGGTGATCCTCCGTAAACTTATGCAGTACCTAGGCTATCGTCACTGTCCCGTCTTCTAGGGCTAGAAGACTTAGATCCTAGACCACGAGTCCTGGATGATGGTGGTGTTTCTCTACAAGATTGTTGAGTTTGAGTCGTACACCTTTAAGACCCAACACCCCAAAAGCACCTCCGCATACACTCCCTAGGACATAGCTGTCGGACTCCAGAGCAACGACTCCTGGATCCTCTGTGTAAATCGCACTAGTCCAGGATCAAGCTAGTGCATACAATGGATAACAAAGATTTATATTATGCACAATGACAATTATTCATTAACTAAATATGGATCTGATGGCCAAAGTTTACATCAATGGTTAATAAACCAAAATTTAAATATACGCAGCGAAAGAAGAACAATAAAGCAGCAGCCCATTCTGTCTGCCCACAGGCGAATGACTGTAAGACGTGACTTACTCGTCGTTATTCTCACTGAAGTTGATGAAGTCCTTCTCTGGAAATAGTGAATGAAGTAACATGAGTACATAAAGTACTCCACAAGTTACACTAGGAGGTTTAACAGAGTGAATGCATGCATAACAGTTGACAATGGAAGGTATAGTAAGGTTAATTGAGCATAAAGTAGAATTTAAGTAAATACTGTAAATAGATTCAAAAGCTGAACTTGATATAATAAATAGAAATAGTGATTTAACAAAATAATATCGTTAGTGCAGGCTCCAACCAAACACTAACCTATTCACAGGTATCCCACCTATTCATCTTTTCCAAAAGATCTCATACGGATTCCATCCATCTATATGTTTTTTCATCTCCTATGGATTCCATCCATTCATAGGCCTTTTCAGAAATCATTTTAAAAACTAAAGTCTAATCCATGAAAAACTTTACTCAGCTTGCCTATAACCGTGGGTACGACTATTCAGGATAGATTATATACTCTATAGAGATTTTACAACTTTACCCACAAGATATGATTATCTCATATTGTCGGCCATTATATGCTTCCGTAGGCGTGCGACTGAGAAAATCATAACAAGACCTTTACAATGCTAAGTCTTCAACATGGTCACGCCGCTACTAAGATTTCACCACAACTTGAATCCACAAGTTGGAGCCCCCTCTTGTGCCGTGTGAGACTTCTCATGGCTTACGCCACGCTCATATTCAACCTATAGCGAGATTAAAGTTGGGACTTCACAAATTAGGCAGCTAGAACTGTCATACCAGTCTTATGGTAGTACGTTATGACTTTGTAGTAGTAGCTCATAGACCGGTCCTTAACTTGACTTAAGCTCAAACCACATATCCCTTATGTCTGACAATCAACATTGTGTCACTGAACACCAATGCATACTAGCACCCACCACCTAACCATTAGCCTAGGTCCAAATCAAGTTTTTTTTATATTTTGTTTTGAAACATTCATATACCTTCTTGACTCACCAAAGTCAAGAATAGACTTTAGAAAATCATCATTTTTAAGTAAAATAAATATTTCCACTTTAATCATTTTAAGCATGGCTAACCAATTCTATAAAATTTTTAGTTAATACTAATATATTAACTAGGTTTTCATCTAAGATGACAAGGCATAAAGAAGTTCAATATCAAATCTGGCCATACACAAATGATTTGGGTATAACTGGAATTTAAATCGAATTTAAACTAGGTTTGAATAAAAGTACACATGCATAATAATTTTAAAACAACATAATTAATTTAAATTACTGGGAGCAACATGATCAAATGTGTAACTTACCTTGCTTTGAAGTTTGCTGAGGTTCGCCAAAGTTATACTCTTCAGATTAGTCCTAGTCTACACGCGAAAAATTAGAACAAACTAAACTCAAATAAAATCCAAATACAGTCCAAAAATTATAAAATATATGCAGGGAGATAGAATATGTCTTCAGATGAATTTAGAAATTTGAATGGGTCCAATTGGAGGTAGGGCGAAGGAGAACAACTTCTGGTGGTTTGAATTCCAAAGAAATGAATACAAGAAATTATTGAAATTCTTTTCTTTGTGAAGGGAAAGTGGTCAGAAGTTACAATATTTATGTGTGGTCGAAGCCGTGATCGAAGGTGTAGCCGAAGCCGTGGTCGAAACCATGGTCGATTCAACGGTTGAAGTTGCGAAGGTTAAAGACTCCAGGTACGGGTGAAGTCGAATTCGAAGATTCAGACGAAGATCCAATCGAAACTATACAGTGGTCGCAGAACACTATAACGGTCAAGAACTAAGGGTAGTCGGAGTCGAGCAGTCGAAGAGATCGGAAGGTTCAGAGAGATCGGAGGGTGCGGAGGTTAAAATAATCCAATAGCCATGGTCGGTTCGAAGACGGAGGTCAAAGTCGAAGGCTCCGAGATCGAAGGTCGAAGGTCGAAGGCTGGAGTTGAAGTCTCCGAAGGTCGAAGTCAAAATCGAAGTCTTCGAAGGTCGAAGTCTCTGGGGTTGAAGGTCAAAGGTCGAAGTCTCTGGGGTTGAACGTCGAAGTCGAAGTTGAAGGCTCCGAGCAGTCGGAGTCTAAGAAGCCACTGAACGGTCGAAGTCTAAAGAACCTCTGGACGGCGGAGTCTAAAGAGCCTCTAGACGTCGGAGTCTTAAGAATTAGATGGTTGGGAGAGGTCGAAAGAATCGGATGGTGATGATGCACGGAGAAGGTTGGACCATCTGAAAGTTTAGAGGAGTTCAAACCATCCGATCGGTCTTGGGGGACATTCAGATCCTCCAAACGACAACAGGCGGGGACGGCGGCGCGGCGCATGAAGCCCGTGGGCTCGCTGGCGGTGCGGGGCATGGCGGCGGTCGACGGGGTGCAGAATATGGAGAGAAGAGCGAGGGGATTGTTATGGGCTCATGTATATTACCAGAAGTGGCTAGAAGTTGGTCGGCGACGAGGTGAAGTGGTGACACAACTCGGACGGCAGTAGTGACAGCTTTCCAGCGGTGAGGAGACTCAACCAATGGCTGATCGAGAAAATCCAAAAATTATGAAATAAATTCTGAAAGATAGATTATGAATTTAGAAACTTGAATCACTTGATTCGGAGTTCGGACGGAGGAGAACGAGCGATTGAAAAATTGGCAGATCAGAAAATTCTGGAAAAAGAAAAATCTGGAATATTCCTTTGGAATATTAAAGGAATATTCCGCAAAACTAACATAGAGTAGTTTTTGGCTGTGACACTGTGGAAAAAGACATGGGAGGTGGAGCCAACTAGCAAAATGGGTTGCTAAGGACCCGAGGCACATGTAGGAAGTAACGGCACATCAAACGAAGCATGGTGACGATGTGGACGGCGTCAAAGACATAAGATTAGAGAGAAGAATAATTTTCGTGCAAAGAACATGAAAAAGTAAGATGAGCACAGCCTAGAACGCGGCAAGGCAAGGTTAGAAAAAATATCGGCTAAACCAAAAACTCACCGGATGTGACGCAATCGTCGTTTGAAGAACGTCGGTAGAGAAAAACTAAGAACTCAATATCTTGGTTCTCGGTGCGGCGAATCCAAAACCGTCTGACAGGTAACCACCTGGGATGGTTTGGCACAGTTTGATGCAAACGGATTGTTGAAAGCATTTCGGGCAGACATGAACGTGAAGTACCATTCGCGGCCATGGCGAGATGTCAGGGTCAAAATTTTAGGAATGGTTTTTGGGATACGGAGGAGAGCACGGCGTAGAACGCGTTGAGACGAACTCAATGGCGCAGACGGCTCGACCAATGGACTAGCAAAACGCGGTGGACAAGACTTTAGGTAGCCGACAAGCTGACTTCGACGTTCCAGGCAAATGGAGAGGAGATAACATGCGAGACTTGTGGCGAAACGAAGAGTAGAGCGTGAGGAATATGATGCTTAGTTTGGTTTTGGTCAGGCATGCACGGTCGACCGGTGGTGACAAGAGGAACGGCGACTCGATTTAGCCCACGGTAGCAACGATAGTCCGGCGAAGTTCCGGCAAAGGCGAGGTGAGCACCACATAAATCGCGACGAGGCAAAGCCAACGGTGTGGTCAAAAGTGGCGGGGCTCCACTGTAGGCGACGCAATAGACCGAGGAACGTCGCTTGGACGACGAAATATGAACTTCGATTGCGGCCAAGAAAAGAGGAGTGGAAGACTTGAGATTTTGAAGTTGAGTGAGGATGAGAAGGGGCTTATGGTGCTCCCTTTTATAGGGGCTAAGGAGGTCCGAGGTGGAAGATTAAAGAACCATGTCTTTGAATGTTATATTTTAATTCCTCGCGAAATGACTCATGAATAAGGGGGGAACAGTAGGGGATTGAGAAGAAGTAGGGAGGAGAGAGAAAATAGAAAAAAGGGAAAAAAGAAAAAATTTAGAAAAATCTCAAGAAAAGTTTTTATAAAGATCCCTGGAACCTGAAAAGATTAAAAAAAATAATTTCAGAATTAATTGATGTTTATTTTAATTTTAAAAATATTTTTCTTTTCTAGCTTTAAAATAATACAATAAATTACAAATAAAGCTTAAAAATCTTAGAAATATTCATAGAGATTTCTAAAGCCACTTTGAACTTATAAAAATATTTTCAACTAAAATTTATATATTTTTGTTTATAAAATATATTTTTTTAAAAGAAAGGCCTGTTTTTTTAAAGCAGAAAATCAAGTTAGCTAAAATTTTAAAATTTTGAGAAACCAAATAACTTTGATTTTTATTTTAAACTAACTTATTTATTATTTAATTTAATTTATTTTTTTCATTTCGTTTCTTTTTTAAAAAAACTTGTGCTGTTACAATAGCCTACCTGGTCTAGGCTCGCTTGTGCGAGATTCACAAAGTGACTTTCTATTTCTCTCTATTCCGCTCCTACCCGTTTGTTCTCTAACATATTATGTTAATAGTGGATCAATCCAATATTATATTATCTAACATATGTCCACATTATTGATTTGATATCTTATATCCATGATCCGTGAAACATGATCATCAATCAATATATATACTTATCTGTAAATCATAATTATCCCACATAATGATATAAGATCATGGTTAATTTAGAATAACATCAAAATATAAATAAAGAGTTCCACAAACAAATCACATTTTTGTTGATCAATATGAAAGACATTTATTGAAGAGACAAAATAACATATTATTCAAAGGATCATAAACATAGAAGTGATACAATCATCTTTATGATTACCTCTAGGGCATATCACTAACAGTAGCCTCAGCTTCTTCACTGCCTTTGGCTCATGGTGGGTTCACTTTGGCTTTGTTGGTGGCCAAGCAGGGAGATGGCAATGGTTTTTTCTTGTTTGGCATGGGTGGCCTTCAGTTGGGGGAAAATGAATTGGGAGATGAGGGGTGAGGGCTCTCAGTGGGTTGCCTCTCTGATGATTGACTTAATGAAGGAGGCTTGCTTGCTGGGTTCATTCTCCTGTGGCATGGTAAAACTAAGGTTTTACTTTCGTGTCAAAAGGTAGGTGGGGTAAAATAGCATCATACCCTGAACTGGTTTTAATTATAACTCTCTGATATTACACAAAAGTTGTTTGAAATGTGTTGGCTTATTAACATATTTTTTTCTTTTTTGAGATATAGTAATGTTTTTATTTTTCATTATTTTTATTTAATTGAATGTTTCAGAAAAAGGTAACAGCCACTACAGTATTATTTTAATTAAAAAAATCAAAAGTCATCCGTAAAAGCCAAATTAAACGGACCTGACTACCCAGTGTTCTATTGAGCTTGCTCTATACCTGTAATTTCTTTGCCAGGCAAGAATTTTTATAATCTTGACATCTCCAAGTTTGAAGAAAGTAGGGGGTGTTTTACGCAAAAAAAAACCACAGCTACTTATCGCTAATCCCGAACTCCCGACCGACGAGGAGTGCGCATTGACGACAAGCGAAGCAAGACACACCCACTCCACTCCCTCGGTCCCTCCCAAAAGAACACGCACACATCACAGCACGAAGAGAAGAAGGGAAAAAAAAGAGGCGCAGAAAGAAAGGAAAATAATCGCCGGGGCTTAGGAGTGGAGATCCAAAACGGCGGAAAAGAAGGCTCTTCTGGTTGCTTCGCCCGCAAGAAATCCGTCCTGCGTCCAGGTAAAGCTCATCTCTTCGACTCAGTTCGAGCTTAATTTGGTGCGGTTTTGGAGTTGGTTTGGCTGGGTTTGATGAGGAGTTGGTTTGCCTGAGATGGATTTGCGCTTGTGTTCTTGGGGGGGGGGGGGGGGATTCGACTGGTTTTGTGGTTTTTACCGGGGTTTTTGGTCAATTGGTGTCGCTTTCTTTGATCAAATCAGTATGCCTGGAGAAGACCGACTTATTAGTGCTAAGTCTGTGGACTAGCTTTTCTTGGTTTGTATTTGACATAGCAGCTAAATGGTATCTTTTCAATGCCATCTAATTCATAAATTGAATTAGTTCACGTGATAGCCATGAGATTAAATCATATGTTCATGGTATCCGGTGAAGAGAATATGAATTAAGAAATTCTCTGTTTCAGCATATTCATGCTGGAATTAGGCAGTAACTAAATAACCAGTTCACTGAATATTTCGTGTTATTACTTGGCCAGACTTAGCTGTGGTTAACAACAATTCTTAGTATGTTCTATCACCATGTTAATTATGGATTAGGATATAATAATGATAGATTCTGCAAGGTTGCGTCCGGTAGATGAGCACATTCTTTCAAAATCTGTATTAGTCTATTGGATACCCAGAACTAGACACTTAATGGAATTCAGTGACCGTATTGTCCTTAATTGTGTAATTGGCAATTAAGGCAATGTTAGGACAGGAGCTAGCTCGCCCGGTGTCACTTGTCTTGTTTAATCATGATGCTTCATTTGCAATGTTTTTTTAGAAGGAAAAAAGCTCCAAATTTGTTGCCTTTTTCTTTGCTTGAAAAGATGATTTAGCTATATGTCTATATGGAAATAAGGTTTGGTGGAACAGCTGCTTAATAATTGCAGGCATGAAAAGTGTGTTCGTGTGAATCGGTGGCAATAATTAATGCATATAGGAACAGGTCATAGTTCTTTTGTGCTCGATATTATGGTGGTATGTCTCCAGCTTTACGGCACAAGGGTGTTCATGGACTGCTACATGAGACACATGAAAACTAGACTGATTTGTAAATGCTGACAAATGCAATAATTGAATTTGCCATATTGTACTGAAAATAAAAAGGCTATCGCTCATGATGAGTAGGTCTGAAATGTGAGCATATACTCTGCTTGATTTTATTTGTATTTATGATATAGTTCACGACTTCCCCTTCCCTAAGCTGACCCTTTTTTATGTTTGAAAAATTGTTTAGGAGAGAATCTCTTGAACAGCCTAAGCTTTGGGAGTGGAATAGTCTAATCCTGCTGGATAAACTAACCCGAGAGTCTGCTCAAAATTCATCATCATCTACAACGGAAGGACTTTTGCAGAGTCAGCGATTTCTCCTGCTATCATGGAAGTCCTCGATAGCAATGATCATAGGAACACAAGCATGCAGGATGCTGAAAAGCCAGCACCAGTTCTTGTTGAAAGTCCAGATCCATCCTTGGAAATCCAAGAAAAGTTACCTCGCAATTTGACAGAGCACCAGGAGGACTTGAAGACCCCTATGGGTCATACTGTACCTTCATCACCAGAAATGTTCTCTCACCTGGAAACAGCTCAGGCGTTCGCAGATTCATTGAAGGATAAGGCAGATCTTGCTACTTCAACAAATAAGATTGAAGCGGACAATATATCTGAAAATGGTTCATCTAGTGAGAGTACTATGCTAACAGCTGAAATGAAATCTAAAGGAGACAAGATGAATCATCATGAGAACATTGCTGTCACCCCAAATAAGAAAGCAGAAGCAGAAACAAGATCTGAAAGCCCATACAGAGGTCTTGTTGACACTGCTGCACCATTTGAGTCTGTTAAAGAGGCTGGCACCAAGTTCGGAGGAATTGTTGATTGGAAAGCATACAAAGCGCAGACATTGGAGGTAATGCCACTTTGTTTAACACTGCACATGGATCATGCTCAAATTCACACATTTATCTTGCTTTATATGCATTTCATCCCACAACAGAAATGCACTTCATTGTTTAGGAGAAACAGTAGGGGAACATAATATATTTCCTCTCACTGCTGTTAAGTAACATGGTCAAATTCTCATCGTGTCGATTACTATCGTTAAAGAAATTTGCTTTTTATGCAGAGACGCAGGGTGATGCAACTTGACCTTGAAAAGGTTCAACAAGAGATTCCACAATTCAGAGAGGATTCGGAAGCTGCTGAGATGGCCAAATCACAAGTGGTTGAGGAGCTAGAGAGAACTAAGAGGCTTATAGGGGAGCTGAAGCACAAGCTAGAGAGAGCACAGATTGAAGTGGACCAAGCAATGCAGGATTCCGAACTTGCACAGCTTAGGGCGCAAGAAATGGAGCAGGGGATTGACGATGAAGCTAGTGTAATAGCCCAAACACAGTTGGCAGTTGCCAAAGAAAGACATCAAAAGGCTGCTGAGGAACTATGGTTGGTTAAGGAGGGACTGAGATCAACACATGAAAAGTATACCGTCTTAGCTAGTGAAAGGGATACAGCAGTCAAAAGATCCGAGGAAGTTGTTTCTGCTGCAAAGGAGACTGAGAAACGAGTCGAGGAACTCACTTTAGAACTTATTGCATCCAAAGAATCTCTCGAGTTAGCCCATGCTGCACATCACGAAGCAGAAGAACACAGACTTGGGGCAGCTTTGGCAAAAGAGCAGGATAGCCTGGCTTGGGAGAAAGAGTTGCAGCAGGCACAAGAGGAGTTGCGGAAACTCAATGAACAACTTCTATCCAAAACTGATGTGGAGTGCAAACTTGATGAAAATATGCGCAAGCTGCTTAGCCTCAATACCGAGCTGGCTGCGTATATAGAAAACAAATTGAGTGAAGAAGTTGGAGTGGCTGAGGAGCACGGTTCTGACGAAGCTAAAGAAATTAGGAGGTCAATCAAGCAAGCTCTTGCTTCAGCAAGAAAGGAGCTTGAGGAGGTTAGAGGAAACATAGAAAAAACAAAAAATGAAGTCAACTTAATCAGAGCTGTTGCAGAATCGCTCAGGTCAGAGCTGGATAGGGAGAAAGCTTCACTTGTTACATTGCAGCAGAGGGAGGGTATGGCATCCATCACAGTTTCTTCACTAGAAGCTGAGCTCAACAGGACAAAAGAAGAGATTGAAACGGTGCACAGGAAGGAAGCAAAAACCCGAGAAAAAATGGTGCAGCTTCCAAAGATGCTGCAGGAAGCAGCCCAGGAGGCAGACGATGCCAAGGTGACGGCTCATTCTGCACAAGAAGAACTTAGAAAGGCCAAGGAAGAAGCCGAGCAAACCAAGGCTGCCGCTGCAACAGCAGAGACCAGGTTACGTGCAGTTTTGAAAGAAATAGAGGCGTCTAAAGCATCTGAGCTGCTAGCACTGGTGACAGCGCAAGCATTGCAAGAGAGTGAGGAGACAACAAGTGTTGAAGATTCTCCTAGAGGAGTGACGCTTGCTATGAGCGAATATCATGCTCTTAGCAAGAGGGTTCATGAAGCGGAAGAGCTTGCGAACGAGAGGGTGGCCGCAGCATTGGCGCAGATAGAGTTGGCGAAGGAGTCTGAAGCAAGGAGCCTGGAGAGACTACATGAAGCCTCCAGGGAGATGGGCCAAAAGAAGGATGCTCTTGAAACCGCGCTGGAGAGGGATGACAGAGCGAAGGAGGGGAAGCTTGGTGCCGAGCAGGAATTGAGGAAATGGAGAGCTGAACATGAGCAGCGTCGGAAAGCTAATGAAGCTGCAAAACAAGCAGCTGATCCTTTGGGTGCTCCACCTAGGAGATTAGCTGAACACAAGGGCTCTTACCAGGAAGATGGAGAAGTTCTTCCAGAATCAAAATTACACATGTCAAGTAGCAGCATGGATGACTTCGCTGCGGACCAGAAGTTACGCAAAAAGAAATCATTCTTTCCGCAAATGTCCACCCTTTTGTCTAGAAAGGCTCAGACACAAACATAAGAATGGCCATGTATAGACATACCTTACTGTACATTTGTACAATGCAAATGGTGTAAAGAGTCAATAAGTTGATTTTTCATAACCCTGTAATTTGTTGTAGGCACCTGAGGTCATACTCTATGTTTTTGGAGCTGTTGATACATAACTTTTGCTTTGGTTTGTTCCTGCCCCTTCAAATCATATATATATATATATATATATATATATATATATATATATATATATATATATATATATATATATATATATATATATATATATATATATATATATTGCAAACTTTGGAGGTAATTTGTTTGTATATATTTGTCATGTCAATCATCGACACAAGGATTTGATATATTTTTATTTTTTGCGAGACTATAATCCAAGTTGCCAACCGTGAAATATATCGAAATCGGAATCTGTGATTCAACCTATACAACACTAGAACACCAGCCCAGGCAGGGTGTCTCCTGTGTGTATTTGTCCAAATAAGTTTGGGTCTTCCTACGCCATATTAGAAGTGTTATTCTGTATAATAAGAATGAAAGCTCAATTTGTTTAAAAAGGTGGTTGAATCGAGTCAAAATGAAGTAACAGGCTGCTGAATGATGGATGGGGACATTCAGCAAACGTGGTCAATCTTACAGCAGGTTTTCTAAAAGCCGACGTCCATGTATCATGTATTCCCTGCCAAAACACTAGCATCAGGAGTCGCAACAATAGATCCGAGGATGAACCAAACACCAATTATCACAAAACAAAATAGAGAAAATAAAACATTATTGTTAACCTTTCAGTTGTCTGATGCACACAGCTTTGCTCACGCATAAGTGGAAAAATATATGTTGCGGCAATAGCGTCAGCAGAAGAAAACACGCTGTAAAAGGAAAACAAACTGTACATGGAAATGATAATCCCCTTGCAAGTCTGCATCCATCTCTATATCCATATCTTTGGGAAGTCAAATCTACTACCCAACCAATTTGATGTTTATTCGACAAGCATCACCACACTTTCTGTGTTTCCATTCTTTAGCAAGGAAACACTGAGAAGTAACAATCATTACAAAGTGCAAAAAGGAACACCAGAATATAATGAGGACAACGCTCATCAGGTAAAGCACAGCATTTGCTTAGGCCTTAGGGGCTTCATGTATATCAAAAAAGAATATTTGCAAGCCAATCCAGCACTATTTGCAGCAAAAGAGAAAAAAAAACGGAAGAGAAATTTTCTTGGTTTATATCTTTGAATAGACCAATATAAAGCAAACACATAGCAACAGGAGTTGGTAAAACAAACTATACTGGAACGGAGGTTTCATGTTGACGCATTTCAACAGATTTGAATCTGTACGTGAGAGCAAACTGTTTGAAATTATAGAACACATAAGAATCAGAGAAGTTCAGGAAGCACGAGTTAACACAGTCTCAGGAGCTCAGATTACACAGACTAAAAAAAATCAGAATATTAGTGTAAGTGCAAAAAAGGTCACCAAGTAATTGGTTATAAGTTAATACGTCTGTTTGAAATTCTGGATGAAGTGAATTTTCAACCACTAACTTTTTGCTTAGGTCTACATGAGTGTTGCAACAAAAGAAAACCAATCAGCTGCAGCTTGAACAATCCAGAATAGTTCAAAAAGTCAAGAAAATAGCTTTTGAGATTCATGAAAGGTGATATTTGATCATGTGCCTGTTAATCTGAACTACATGCATATAGAGTAAAAATGTAAAATATATCACTGGATTGCATGAACTATCTTTGTAAAGCACACTACCAAATTCTGTTACATACAAATTTGTAAAAGACCAGTTTTAAAAAGAGGGATGTACCCTTCTCATTTCATTTTCCCATTCCGAAGGATAATATCAACCATTGAACATTCATCATTCATGTATAGTGCCTAGCAACCGTTGCATCCTTCACTCTTTTACCACCACCCACAATTTCTCTTTTCTACTGTAACAGTGTTTACAAAAGGAAAACAATATACACATCTAAAAAAGTAAACTATATATAGTATTAAATAAATGCTTTCTATATGAGAATTAAATTAGCTCCCTAAATAAATTCATGTAATTAAACTATACTCAGATAGCGTGTCAGAACCTTTGAGCAAAGGAACCACCATTCAATCAGCCTGCAGAATTACTATATGTAATTGCAACCCTATTCACCACATCACTAGATGAGAAGCTAGGCTGCGTAAATATCCCTGGAAAGGAAATAATTTTTTGTTCTAGCTATTTCAAACCAAATCCTACCAGTTTTCACCACATCACGCCAACATTATGGATAATAATTTGCACCAGTTAACCAATAAACTGAAGTGCCCCAGAAGTTGAGAATCCCTATATCCATATGCAAAGAACATACCAAAACTCAAGACTAGTAATTTTCATTTGAGACTACTTATTCATAAGGCTATAACAACATCCCAAAATAGATAAAAACAAGATGAAATTGCAAGTTCTATATATGAACTTGTCATCTCAGGAGGTGAGATACGCAGAATACTCAGGTTGGTAACACGTGTGCAGCTTGCTGTAAGCATAAGAATCAAATGACTCAAGAACATCCAGATCACTCCAGGTCAGGTACCAAATGACAAGCACAATCTTTAGAATTATATTAATAGTTCAATAAAAATAATTTAAGCACAAAAAGAAAAAACTTCCAATAAAAAGGAATAAATATTTGTTAGAAATTGTGAGTACAATGATACAATACAACAGCAGAATTGTGGCATGAATACAAAAAATATGTTAGTTGTGGGCCTCATGGCTATGCACATGGCAAAGAATAAGAAAAGAAAGCAAAGGAAATGGTCATAGTGAAAGAATCAACAAGGGGAAAAGCATCACATAAGAAATTAGGAAATTCATGTATAATCTTATGATCACTTACCACAAAGCGTGACCTGAGAAAAGTCTAGGTTTGAACTAAAAAGGGCTCCATGACTGGTGTTGACAAATGAACCAAGTCTGAGCTCATGCAAACTTGCTAATCAATGGCAGGGTGTAACAGCCCAAAAAGGCTGCTACCTGAAATAGTGAAAATTTTAAAACTTTTGATTTGCATCTTGTGCCATTTGGATTTTCATGGTTTTTTATTAAAGTTCCTAATAAATAAAAGTTCATGGAAATAGAATTTAGAGGAAAAGATGCAATTAATGAGAAAACTAGATTAAATTAGAATACAAATCTGAAAAGATGATTCAGAAACTAGGGCAGGAGAATTTGCAGTAAAGATCCTGCTAGACCCAAAGACAGTTATAAAGCTAAAAATTTTAAAGCCAAGCATTAGTAAACTAAAAACAAATGATGAGCTCAAAATCCAAAATAAAATATGAACTTAAAAATTGTAAAATAGAGTAGAGGGGAAACTATAATTAAAATGCAATAAGTCCAAATTTAGAATAATATGCAAATGCTAATTAAACAAAAATTTGAATGAAAGACCAATTCAAAGTTTAAAGCTTCAAAGAAAGTAATTGCCAATTGAGAACTCTAAATTGGTATTGGAAAGATCTATGAAGTAAGATGAACCAAATTCATGTGTGAATCTATAAATGTTTGAATTTGAAATTCACATATAAATTCATGGGAAAATCAGAAAAAATAGGAAATGAGCTGGACCTAACCCCTCTGGGCCTTGGCTCATGACCGTGATTTAATTAGTTAAGCACTCACTGATCTGTAGGGCCCTCTTCATTAGTTAAGTCAATAAGTTTATGACATGTGGACCCCATGTAGTTTAAAAACACGTTTAACATCAGTTAAAAGAATGTGAGCCACTGACATATGGCCCCATTCACTGTGCACACAGTAAAAGGGCCCCACCTGTCAGTCGCAGTGCTCTTTTCTAATTAAGAAATAATTCTGAAAAGAAATTAAAATGAGTAGGCCCCACCTATCATACACAGTAGCATTTTTCAATAAGAAAATAAATAGAAAATGAAATTAAAACCTCGGTGGGTCTCACTTGTGAGAAACACTCTCTCTCCATTTTCATTTTCCAGAATTAGTTCAAACTTCAAAATTTGAACGGCTCGTTCTCCTTCACCGTAAGTTCAAATTTAGTGAAATTTGTTTATAAATTTATCTAAAATCAAGATCTATCCAATGGAACCGAAATAATGAATTTTGGAGTTCATTTGAATTTAGTTATATTTTGTTGATTTTTATCAAAATTTTCGCACACATTTAAATAGCGGATGGAGTCCAAGAGGAAGGAGAAGCCAAGGTAAGCAAGATCCGCAAGACCAATCGATCTGTGAACAAGGCGAGTTAATATTTTGATCATGTTGAATTTACTTTTTATGTAAATTATTTCTGCTATTTACCAGACAAGTTTATGTTCACCTTAAGATTTTAGATACATGCACATTATTTATTGTGTTAATATTATATCTCACTCCTTGTTAATATTATATCTCATGCCTTGACATAATTGAACAAGTCAATCCTTGTTGCCCTAGAAAATATAATGGTAACATAATGATAGTAAATCTGTAATTATACGCCACGATTAGTACTGTTTAGATACTCCGGGGCACCAAATTGCGCTAAGCATCATTTTCAATCATGAGAATTTGTTCTGGGCAATATTTTAGGGAAAATGGCTGGTACAATGTAACATGGTTATTTTATATTCTCAAAGTCCCCAACATGCTTATTTATCTTAGCAGATGGTAAAAAGGGTTTTGTGCAGTGGATGCACAAGAGTGTATGGATTATGGTAGAACAACTTAGATAACTCTAAGAACCAAATTTTGTTATAACTTTTCAATGTAAAACAGTACAACAATAAGTCTGTAAAGTACAACTTGGCTTAGTAAATTTATCGGACCCTAGAGTCATCTCGCTGGTGGGAAAGTGAAGTAGTGCAAGTGCAAGATATATTTCGGCTTGAATGGGACACCAAGGGAGGGTGAAGTTTGCCAGCTGCGCTAGTCGTTGTAGAAAGTCATAGTCCAGCAGCGCTAGTTGTTGTGACGATCATCCCACGCAACTTATGGGACCCACTGTGTGTGGAAGAAGTCCATATGGGTGATATGACAAAGGGGCGAAGTAAATTAAAAGGTTAATGTGATGATCCATTTATCTGCATGACCAAGAAATCATGTGGAAGTTGATTGTCTCTTATAAGTAAAGTGTACACAACCTCTGCAGATTGTAAATTATTCGAACAGTTATACCCACGATCATGGGTGGACATGGGAACTTACATTGATATAGTTCTGTTTTAAAAACTTTATGGGTGGGTTTGGAAAAGTGTCGAGCAATAAAAGTACTGATTTGTGTTGCTTTGGGAGGTTGATCCCAGTGATAGAGTTAAACGGATGTAACGCCTAGCATAAGGTGCAGAAACTATGTAACGGTGGATAGGATCTATACTACTAATACTATTGCACTCTTTCACACACTTCAGAAAAACTTGTTTTAGTTAAAACTGTTAAGTCTCAGAGATTCCTAGTTATTGTAAATTTTCAAGGCATTTGGCAAATAAAGTAACCCGAACCATCCCTTAATAATCCATGTATCTATATAATTGTATATTGTGTGTTGGCTCGCGGAGCACAATCAAAAACAGGTGAGCAATTACCCAACGTGGTGTATTTAAATTCTGATATGTATCACACTATCACTAATGTATGGTATGGTTCATACGATGTATAAAATGATTCAGCAATGTATCTGTGTACACTATCTACTAATCCAAGAAATAGTGCAGTAGAATCACAGAAGATTCTGGATTATAAAATCTGGGTCCAACACAGGGGCCAGCACACCTTAAGGCTACTGGTTCAGTTTGAACTGAGGATCTGTTGTGGTTTCTTCAAACAAATAGATTGTACCTTGTACAAAATAACTGTGGTGACGCCATAAATCTTTATCATGTGTACAAATGACCATTTTGATCCTTCAATTTGAGAGGAATTAGTCACCAAAATTCTTGAGTCTGTTTAGCACTGATCGATGGAGGACAATAGATGATCATGATAAGTCTACTTTATTTGCTTGAGCTGTTGTTAGTGATATTAGCGTGTATGAACTGAAGTATAAAAAACATTGAGGAAGACTACTTGGGCACAGATTGGACTGTAGATTGAGAATCTGGAAAATAAGAAAGTGAGTTGGGATTTAGCATTTATTGTCATAGTGGCTAGTGTAAAAAGAGCTCAAGCATCTAGTTAAAGACAATCATACTTCAGGAATGCAGCTTCCCTTCCATAGCCTCCTTTTTCACTTGACAGGATGAACATAGAAAAGGACCACCCCAGGGGTCAACCCTTGAATGTTTCGGCATGTTACCATGAACAGAGATGCCCTCACCAGGTTTCATCTCCAATTGGCAGACTGCACAATCATGCAGTTTGAACATATTTCCTGCTGGATAATTTATATTCAACCTGTGAACCAGTCAAAAGGGTTTAGGCTGCATTTTATGAAATCATATGCATATATATATTCCATGTACAAATCTTAATGGTGAAAAAATCATCAATTATATGATTCAGAATAATTAAGGACTCAAGAGATTAATAGAAGATAATTTTTCAACAAGGACAATTGTTTAAAGAAAGGGGAAGGGATTCCTTGTTTCAGCAGAACAAAGTCGCCACTTGCCACTATCACCTAGACCTTTTGACAAATGAAAGTAACATGACAAGCAGGCATATTGACAAGTGAAACTGCCACCCAACACGACATCTCTGAGAATTATACAGTAACCATAATATAGTATATTGATGCATGTTCCCACTATATATCCTTTAATCATTAAATATCCAATGTCTCTTGTGGATTAAAAGAAATGCTAACCTTTGAGCAAGCATTGCAGAGCCCTCCTCATATATTTCCTCCACGACATCAGGTTCTAAACATCCTCTGTCCATCTGATCTTCAGACAATTCATCAGAGGGCCTCCGACGGAACAAAGCTTTGATGCCTCCTTTCCCATGCCTCTTTAATGGAGGGCTTAACTTTTCTGGAGGTAATATGTCAACCACTATGCAAGTAGTATCATCTCGTAGTCCCTTTGAACTCACAGCTTCCTACATAAGAAAAAAAAACATGACAAATAAGCATTGACTCATAAGCATAGCTAAAACATGCAATACCTGGGATGTAAATAGATTTCAGTACTTTAACAATTCGATTAGCAGCAGCTTCAGCTGGCAGCCCCCTGGTATAATTCAGAGCTTCTTGAAAGCGCAGCGCATCCCAGACACCATCACTAGCAATGACAAGCCGCCCTCCAGCATTGGACAACTGAAATAAGTTTTGATGCATCAATTCTCATCTATTATCACCAAGAGGTACAGGTTTATGAAATTAGCAACGAGACAGAATCTTTTCCACCACTGCACTGATATAAAAAGTGCAATGGATTGCACACCTTTACTTGCTTCACATGTGGGACAGGAACTATAAATTCTCCAACATCGATATCACCAATTGACCTTGACAAACACAATCCACCTGGCCAGCATCTGAGTGGACCAATCTGAACAATGATTACAGAGGAAAAAAGTGAACTCAAAATTGTCCTTGAAATTATCATCAGTTCACTTATGTAAATACAGTAGGGTATATTGAAGGGGGGGGGGGAGTAAATGAACTACAAGGCCTAGCAAGTGGCTGTTAACTTGGTAACTGGCAAACATACATAAGCAAAAAGAACATACCCCAACACCTCCAGCAATATTTATTCTCCCAACTTCACCACCACTTGCCGTTACACGCTCTACCCTGCAGTTACGGACCTTAGGTTAACCATAAATCTGAGGATATTACAGGGATAAAAAAGCCTGGTTGTATGAACATACTCCTCTTCATTGGCATCCAGGCGGTGATCAGCTGACAAAAAATATACTGAGCCTTCAGCAGATTCTAGAATACATCGTGAATCACCAACTGATGCTACAGTGACAACCCATCCGTCTATTATAACAAAAGTCACGGTGGTCCCTGAACGTGCCACTGAACATTGTAACAGTCAGTTTACACTGCAGTGCAACAACACTGAGGATAACATGCTATATAAGCAGCTAAATCATGAAAGCATTAAGCTATGCAGCAAATAGTAATACAGTATGCTTTGTAAAGATTGTACTGCCAGTGAGTATCACTTTATGATGGAAAATAAACATTCATAAATGACATCCTATTTAAGAAAAAATAATTCCACTTGTAAGCATGCGGAATTGTGAATAAAGGGGATAACTATTTGTTCAAAGAAGGGGGAATATGATAATAAACAAAAAGCTAAAAACCTCTAGATTATGGATCATGTGTAAACAAATCATCTTCATAAAGGTTACCAGCTTAATGAAAGAATAATACCTTTTGTTTGGAAGTCTTTATCTGTCTTGACAAAACCTGCAACTAGTGCCCTTGGCAATGCGGCTGTCCACTCCTCACTTGTAAGATTTGGAAGGATAGCAGCCAAGACATTGTTTAAGAGATTCTCCCTGGTGTATATGGCAGCCGTAGATCCATTGTGGCCATCGAAAATCTGAAGGGAAGAGGCCAGAATAAATAATTCAAGAGAGATTAGCAACCACTTTAGTAAGGAAACTTTTAAAATGGGAAACAAAAGAGTCTCAACTCATAGTTTAGCACCGAACTATCACAAGAATATTCCATTATGGATTGACTTAATCATTCACACTGCAGTATTTTATGTAAAAAGACCATGTTGAGTTGATACACGAAAATTACTAGGACCAAATTCATATTTCCAACTGCTGGAAGCCGAAAGATCTAACACACAATAAGATTCTATTTGAATATTCCTAAACTAATGGTCTTCTGACCACCGAAATGATAGACTCAAAACAATTAAGGCCAGTAAAATATTAGCTGACATATGTCCCCATGTGCCTGGATGCAAACACCCCGCAAAATCAGGCCTATCAATCATGCTCCTCTATGTAAAAGACAAACAACAAACCAACACACTACAGCAAGCACAGAGTTTCATGACGGAAAATACCAAAGCTTAACAAAAGAAAATGTCATGAAATGGCACTTTATTTTTATTTACATTTACACATTGTAAGCTATAGAAGACGAAACAGCCACAAGTTTCAGACTTCAGAGGCATCACTGCAAGCTCTAGTTAGGCATCATGAAAATTGAAATTCGTACAAAACTTTGAGTTGGTCTATCTTATTGGCATTACCGCAACAAATACGCGACAAAGTGAACGAGATCAATATGCCAAGCACATTAATGCTATTGAGCACAAGAAAGGCATAAGAACACAGCCATTGAAGCATTACCGCAAAGACCGAGATGGTGTCATCGTCGCCTGCATTATCACCGTCGCCCTCGCCCGGACGGCGGTGGCACTTGGCCGTGAGAAGCGTGAAGTCCTCCCCTTTCTTGCTCTTGTTCGCCTCCCCGAACAGGATGTCCGGCTTCTCCACCTTCTGGTTGCACAGCTCTCGCTTCAGGAGCACGGCCAGTGGCACGCCTGACCCATCTACCTCGGCGTGCGCCTCCATGGATCGAGCCTCCAAATCTCTCACCCCCAATTCGTCAATTCCTAATGATTGGTCGGAGATGGATCTGATACAGGGCAAGAAATGCGAACAAAAGGCTCCGGAATCGATTCGCCAAATGCTCCTAGAACAGCAAAGCGGGGAGCTTTCCAACAGATTACCCAATAAATTTGCCCGAATTGGATCAAAGAATCCGTCTTATCAGGCACACCCGAATTCCCACCCAAGAAACCAACATTCTAGAAGAAGAGCAGAAAATCTCGAGACCCAATTCGCCTAATGCGGCATGGATCCCAAGCTACACTGCTTGCCCAAGAAACGACGCGGGCATTGACCAAATCGGATCAAATTCCTCCAAGAACCGCACAACATGGGACAAGAAAACCGCCACTTATTTCGGAGTGGGGGGCGAATGCGATCGGGCAGAGGCGGAGTGGGAGGCTGCGAATGCGATCGGGAGGGGTTGGAAAAGGAGAGGAGATTTGGGGATTGGAAACTTTCGGAATGGATTAAGAGGGGTCGATTAGCTGGAGGCGAGGGGAGAGGAGGGGAAGGGGGAATTGGTTGAAGCCGTTGATGGAAGGGCGGAGAGCTAACGTGCGCGCCAGGAAGGGCACTCAGCATCGAGCTGTCAAATTAACTTTCTATATTACCTGCAAGGGATTGTTCGTTATATAATCTCCTTGTTTAAAAAAAACTTGAAATACAGATATGTGTATTTTGTTTTTTAAATAAAAATACCATTAGTTGTATAGATGTCGGGGACATTGTACTGCATATCTCGGAACATATCATGCATGTTCCACCGTTTTTAGCAGGATTTTTTCAGAGAGCGTTCAGAATAACGTTGATTTATAGTTTTTTTATTATAGCTATCTTATTTTTTACTGTAGCTGAGTTGACTTATTTAACATAATTAAATTTAAAAAAATAAAAAATATGTTAGCCCATCACGGACAATGCAAAGGAATACGGAAAAAAATACAAAAAAACCTAAAAAATCTAGAAAAAACGAAATTACTGAATAGTGAAAAAAGCAGAAAACAAAAACAGAAACTAACTTTAAACTGAAGCGAGCGGTGCCTCGAATCTTCCACTTGAAGGTGTGTACAATTTTTGTAAGAATTTGGCCCTGTGTTATGTGGTTCTCAATTTACCATTGCCCTCAATCTTCATCAGTTGCCCTGTGTTATTTTGATTTTATATTTTATTGGAAAAGATGTAATCCCATTTGTCAGCTTCCTTCCTCTATGTGCCACTTCTCCAACATGCAGCCATGGTCGCCGGTGACGGAGCCTGGGGTCTTGTCTTTGCTACGGCGATCGTTAGCCTCCCGCACCAAACCCTGCCTCCGTCAAAATCCCAACGCGGCAATGATAGGCTATAAGAAGGGCAATGGCCACGCTGACGTCAAGTTAGAGATAAAGAGAGAGAAAAGAAAGAAACATTCTCTGGATGGTAGAACTAAAATCGCACCCCTCTTGAGTAGCAAATGCAAGATTTATATTTTTGCCAGCTATTTGTTAGTACATAATAAAGGTTCCGTAGTACATGAGGTGTTTCCACATTTGTTTCTTTTTTTAAAAAAAACTAGCATTTCTTGACAGGTATGGATCATTTGAGGTATCAGTGTAACAACCCAAAATTCAGATGTCCAAAATTATGAAAAATTTAAACATTTCTTGCATTCTGTTGATATTCAAATTCCTTCTGAATATTTATTTGAAATCTTCCGAGTTTTGTGACATGCAACTTAATATATCGGAAAATAATCCCATGTGTAAGCAATAATCGTGTTAGCAAAGGAAAAGGGAAACATGAAGCAAAGAAGTATGAAATCAAAATCCAAACTCCTCACGCCCAACTCCTCCTCCCACCACAAGGAATCGGCCTCCCGTGCCCCACAGCTCACCGATGTCTTCATCTCCCCCAACTCGGTCAACCAGCAATCTAGCATCTAAGGCCACCTCGGGCCAATTTCGCCTGACTGAAGCTCCCTTAGAGCACCACCATGACGCCCCTACCTTCGGCTGAGGTTCTCACCACCCATACATCGCCCGCATCGTGCTTCTCCTTGCGCCACCGCCGGCTGACGCCGTCGGCCTGACTCAGCTCACCCCCAGCCATACCCTCGCCACTGGTAGATCCCCTATGACCCTCTCCAACTCATGCCCCCTCCAATTCGCTTCCTCTTCCTCCTGGACGCCAGCGCCACGTTTTCCCCCCTCATCGTTGGCCGCCTAGAGCCACCGCCTAGAGGGAGGTGAATAGGAGATTCTAAAAATTCTTATCTTCTAAACTAATTAGCATAAATTAATACTATACCAGATTACATACAATATAATCCTACACAATTCTAGTAATACTAAAGCACCACTAGCACAACTCTCTACAAGAATATCTTTAGCACAAATTAAATTGAAATACAATGATACCATTATTCTAGAAATACAGGAGCAAGAATAGGAGACAATGAGACAATCACTTGACACACGATATTTTACCGTGGTGTTCAAAAACTTGCCGATTTTCCCTAGTCTACACTGAGAAAAGCCCAAACACCTTGGATCGACTCCACAAATTAAGCATCACCCTCGATCATTAGTGGTTGTCCTTCCTTCGCTCCGGAGATAGTGGATACTAAACCACTTACAAGATGGCATCGAGCTTCTTCACAAGCTTCTTGAAGAAGTCACCCGTGATTTCCACCAAGCCGTCTAGGTGCTGGTAAGTACCAAGAGTAAAAGATCACGCTTCGCTTGATGGCTATCAAATGCCAATGATCAATCTAGAATGAGTGCACTTGATTTTAGCTCAACTACCTCAAATGAATGAAATGAAAGTAAATGAGGTGTGAAGTAAATACTCTATGCTCAAGAATGTTGCAATGAAATATCTTATACTAACTTTGAGCTAGTGAAAGAGTATTTATACTTCTACCAACTAAATATAGCTGTTACAAGGCAATTTCTAAAGAAATTAGGGCGAGCCGAAGTACCGCAATTCAATGGCTGATACTATCGCTTCTGTTCTAACACAACAGTAAGTGCTATTCAGAACTACTGAACAAGCCGTTGAAAGTCAGAGCGGTACTACCGCCATTATAAGTGCAATAGTTCCGAATTATGGCACGGTACTTCCATTTGTCTCGACGACAAAACTTGGCGCTCTCCGAAAAAAACGTACCACCCAGATTTTCGGTGCTTCAGAGTTCCAATATTACTGCTCAAGGGTTGTGGTACTACCACTCTGTGGTAGTTCCATCGTTAAAACTTCGGTACTTCCGTTTTCCTGAGAGGAAAAGGTGATTCCAAATGTGCACTCTGGAAAAAATGTGCTGCTTGTTTTATCGGACCTTCCGGAAAGCAGAAGTATTGCAGTTAGGGACGAAACCTTTTAAACACTTAACAAATACATTAGTTCCATATTCACATAGTATCATTAATTACCAAAACTATTTTTAGGGGTCTAGATGCTTTCATTTGTCATTTCCCACTTCGATCAAACCTCGTACCACTTCACTAATACTTCGTGCCCAGTAAACATTATCTTATATCACCCAATTAATCACAATAAAACTAAATTAAATTCATTTGGATCTATTTGAACTTTTTGAGTTATTTGGATTTAGTTATTTATCACGTAATTGGAAATTGGAGTTTTGAATAATCAATAGATCAAGTGAGACCATGATCCAGATGAAGATCAAGAGTAGGAGCTCAAGACCATCGAATGAGAAAGCGTTGAGTGAGCTCAATACCACGGTAAAACCACACAAGGCAAGTCAATACTTTGATCATGTTGAACCTACATTTTATGTAATCTATTTATGATTAAATTATCAAATTGCATACCATTATTTCATATGCAAATATATGATTATTTTATGATTCTAGTTACATGCCTTATTATCCATCTTGTGAGTATTACATTCCCTTGGAACATTTGAACCTTCAAGCCTTGTCACCCTAGGAAAATTATATTGGTAACCTTTTAAAATAAGTCTAAAATTACACACCATGCTTAATATTGCTTAGATACTTGGGGCACCAAAATGCCCCAAATATCACTTTTAAACATGGGAAGCTGGTTTTGGCAAGTCATGGGTGGAAAATGGATGGTATACTTTGACATTGTTATTTTATGCTCCCAAAAACCTAAGCTTGCTTAAATATCTAGGCGGATAGTATGGAGAGCCTGGTGCAATGGATGCACGAGTGTGGTTAATATTAGAACCTCCTAGATAACCTTAAGGACTGAATCTTGTCATGACTTCCTATGTAAAACAAGTACAACCACAAGTCTGTAAATTACAACTTGGCATAGTAGATTTATTAAACCCTGAAAGTCATCTAATTAATGGGGAAGCGAGGTAGTGCAAGTGGCTAACTTTGTGACGGCTTGAATGGGACATTTGTTGAGGGTGAAGTTTGCTGCGGCGAGCTAGTCGGTATGGGTAGTCCAGCTGGGTTAGTCGCTAGGGGTAAAACATCTCGCACAACTTATAGGACCCACCGCAAGTAGGAGAAGCCCATATGGGTGAGATGATGGAAGGGGTGAGGTATTTTGAAAAGTTATTGTAATGGTCTATTCAATTGTATAACTAAGGAATCATGCGAGCAACGAGTTGATCGTCTCTTGTGGGTAAGGTACACAAATTCTGCAGAGTAAAAACTATTCGAATAATCATGCCCACGGTCAAGGGTGGACATGGAAACTTAACCAGATATAGTTTTATTTTAAAAACTTTGTAGGTGGGATAGTAAATTGGTGGGTAGTGAAAGCCCAGATTTGTGTCGCCCTGGGACGTTGATCCTAGTGATGGTATTAAGCGGATATACATCGGAAAAACTAGCATGAGGTACAAAAAACCATATAACAATGGATGGAATCTGGATCGCTATTATTATTGTATTTTTCACACATTTATAAAATCTATTTTAGTTAAATCTAGTAAGTCTTACAAATTTCTAATTATTGTAAATTTTCAAGGTATTTGGTAAATAAAAATAGCCTGAGCCTTTCTTTAACAAGCCATGCATCTATATAATTGCATATTGTGTGTGGCTTGCGGAGTATGGTGATTTGTGCTCACCCTCGCTCACTCAATTAATCTAGAATCAGGAGTCAAATTACTACGCTTCAGTAATACACCTAATCGTGATGGTAAAGAAGATGAAGATACCAATAACTAGGTTGTGAACCCCAATTAGCTGTTTGTGGGCACGTCCTGAGGGTTCTACCTGTGTGTTCGTTTCCTTCTTTGCTTTTATTGAGGGTCCTAAGTCTACTAATATTTGTGTGTTCCATTTATATTTTGATGTTTTTATTGATGATTGAGAGAATTTAGTGAAATTATAGAGGATTGTGGATTCATCCAGTCCATAAGTCTACTAATAATTAATAAAATAGCCATATGCTCACTCCAATTCACAACACCAGACTTTAGCACCGTAAAGCTAAGATCAAAGTGGGCTCAAGCCAAACTCACTTGTAGTTATCACAAATTAAGTTGCCTGCATAATAGAATAAATTGGACATCACAGGAATGGATTGAAGGAAAATCAGGATGGGCATCAATAGTCATGTTGCGCTTGTAGTTACATAAAAAAGTTTACAAAATGTCATCAGCTGACATAGGTATCCCTTACATAGTGGGATTTATTAACTGTGTAAGTCCAAGATAGGTTCATAAATAGCAACTGGTAGGGAATTTGTCTAGCGGACAAGACAATTCTTGTTAACTAAGAAAGGTTCTTGCTCAAAAGTAAAGCTAGGCAAGGAAATCGAACATGCTAGGCAAGAATGATCAAGGAACCAACACATGCCTTTAATATTTTGAACATGTTGGTCACCCAAAAGAGAAGACTGCTTGCAAACTTGTTCGATGCAGTTCAGGTAGATCTAATTCACTGGAAAACCTGCAAAACGGGGTGAAAAAGGACAAGGAAACAAGTCACTATCAACCTATCATGTATGATACACAAGTCAAAAAGTAGAAGAAAAAGGATGCTAAAGATCATGGACAAATAAGCACCCAAACATAACCATCAACATAAAGGTTTTGCATCTGATAGGCTGCTCTTTTTAGTTTATGATATATAACTTTCTTTGAATAAACAAATAAGATGGCTTTTTCTACCACCATTTCAAAACAACTTATTATAACAACTTTTTTAAAACAATTTATCGATATTCAATTTGTTTACAAAAACATTCGTGCTAGGATCAACTGCAGCCGAAAATAAACAAACAAGACGGCTTTTCTGCCACCATTTCAAAACAACTTATCATAATAACTTTTTTAAAACAGTTTATCGATATTCAATTTATTTACACAAACATTCGTGCTATGATCAACTGCAGCCAAAAAAAATGCACCCATATACTGTATTCATGGTCATATATCATGACTCATGATCATCGAACTACAAACAGTTTACTTCAATTGATATGGGTCTGCCGTACTGTGAATAGACAGCTAGTACTAGTGTTTCCAACATCAGCTAAGATATCATGCCATCCATTAAAAACTGTGAAAACAAATTCAACCTGTCAATGTTACACAAATGAACTAAAATGTATAAGAGCATCTTATCTAGTACAAATCTACACGGATAAAGGTAGAGTACACAGTGCAAATACTGTTGTCTGGGGCAGGGCAGGCTGGGATAAAGGCAAGGTAGGCAGAATCTTGCATAGAGCATCCAAGACAATCTGCTCCTATAAAAAAAAACTCTACTCAATCACTATTCCACCAATTAGCAGGATATCTAGTGCTTGTTCAGATCATAAATGCCTACAAAACGTCAATATACAAGTTTGTCCACAAAGAACCATCCATCCCGAAGAGATTAACTTCACTTAAATAAATTGTAATCCCTTTTTACATGGTTAGCAGTAGTGCTGTCCAATGGACCATGCGGGGCCGACACGATATGGGCTCGAGTTCGGCACGGTCCGATTAGACACGGCTAATAAACGGACCGTGTTATATCAGCCCACAGGCCGAGGGTTGGGCCCAAGCATGGCCGTAGCCATCTTTGTGCCGACACGCGAACGCGGTTATGGCTAAGCAGTCGTCTTGCGCAAGCACGCCCGCTTAGCCGGTAAAATTCAGAAAATAACAGAAAAATGTAGAAAATAGAAAAAAATTGTATAAAATTGTAAAACATTACAAAAATTATTAAATAAATTATACAAATTATTAATCATCAACATAATTATTATCAATGATATAATGAGCTTTACTAACTTGTTAAATGACATTACATGGATGCATCGTTAAAAACTTTATCAAATAAAAACTCAACTTGAGAAAACCTTGATAAAGAAAAAAGAGTACAGTCTATAAAGCTCACTAGTGAGTACATTGAAGAAAAATATTGAAAATCTTATTCATTGCTATCTAAATACAAATGGTCAAAAGATGCTTCTAAATCTGTATTTTGTGCAGTATGTTGGAGTCTTGATTCAGCTTATTCCTAGTCTTTAAAGGTCAGAAGGATTTTGACCATCTCATTTGAGAGACTTGTTCGTCGCTCCTCGATTATTCTTCCAAATAGACTAAAGGCTGACTCCGAGAGACCGTAGAGACAGGAATAGTCAGCACATCCCATGCTAATATGGATAGTACTGGATATGTTACTTTTTGGTTTTGCCACCAGGAAAGGATGTTCAACTATTGCTTAAAGCTGATGCTGTCACTATTGAGATAGCTTGATAGATCCCTAGTGCTTTGTTGCCTTGCTCCTCCTGACTGATATGTACCTGCATGAGAACCTCGAGAGGAAGAACCAAATAATTTACCTCATTGCATAGTCCCCGCAGAGGTACTAGGGTTGCCTAGGATTTTTCAAATGCACAGATCTAAATTTATTTTCGTATTTGTTGTATACCTCATGTAATTTATCGTTAACTACTCTATAGTATATACAAAAATCTAAACCAGTAGCATCACTTAAAAGTTATAATACATTTGTAAATCCTTGGAGTTTGGCCCTAGGATCCAAAATAAAGGTGAACGTATATAAAATATGAATTTTCCTTCAATATTTTAAAAACTTAGTTTTCATGGCAACTATAGCTTCTTGAAGTACGGGATTATTTTTAAAAGTCTTTAGGTGAGTGGTAATTTCAAGAATATTATGAATAATTAGAGGAGAGATTGGGTATTATACTCTAGAAAGACAAAGTGTAGCCTTATGAAAAAATTTTCAAAAAGAAAATATTTTTGCACCAACAATCCAATTATTCTCAGTAAGTTTAGGGTCTCTAACTTAGGTTCTACCGGAGGAGCTACAAGATTGATGAACTTGGGTGTGAAGAAAAACAGATAATGTGCACTTATATGGCAATATATGTTTAAGCATAAGATAAGTAGAGTTCTATTTAACAGGCATATCTAAGCCAAATTTTCTAGGGCGGACAATAATTGCTATGCAAAAACTCTTATATGCAGCAATTTATTTGTTAGAACAATTAATAAATGAAATTGCATCTCTAAAAGAATTAATACAAGCATTTAATCTTTTTAAACTAGATTTAACAATAAGATTAATAATATGACAAGCACAACGTTTATAAAGTAAGAAAGATTGTGCATAAGTATTAAACAAAGAAGTAAGAATTTTCATAGCCTTAGTGTTTGCAGTTGCATTATCTAAAGTTATAAAAAAATCTTATCCGTGATGCTAAAATCTTCTACAACTTTAATAATGCATTCTACAATATTTTCAGCAGTATATGAAATATTAATTAATTTAAATCCTATAATTCTTTTTTATTACCCAATCATCATTAACATAATGAGCAATAACACTGATATAATCCTCACTAGCTCTACCACTCCATATGTCTGATGTCAAAGCAATAGAGAATGTACAAGTATTAAACATTTCTTTCAAATTTTCATGATAGTTGTTATAATATTTAATTTAATCTCTAGTTGTAGTTTGCCTAGATACAACACTAAATCAAAAGTTATGAGTAGTCCTAATATATTTTTGAAAAGCAGCAGACTCATCAAAATTTAAAGAAAAATCTTGAGAAGCAATTAATCTACAAAGGGATTCGCGGGCTACCTTCGGATTGTACTCCCAATTACGTACCGAACCATCAGGGTTATATTGCAGCTGTGTTTGGTGCACTTGTATTTCTTGCCTTCTTTTGCAGCTTGTAGCATGCTGTTGTAGGTGACCCATCCCACCTGAAGATTTTGTAGATAATTTATTACCACAAATTTTACAAACAACATACCTTACCGAATTTCCATCATCGTCGGTCCTGAACTTCCTGTCGAAATCATTTCAAACTTTTGATATGGTAGCTCTTGAACTTTTTGAACCCGCGCTATGGGTTGTGGTGCACTTGTTGAGCCAGCAGAAGATGGATCGATTGGACCCTGCGCCGCCGGGCCGACCACTTCTTCTGCCTCTACATTTTGTTGTGGAGGAGGACCTTTCGTAGATGAATATCCTTCTTGAAAGGAATGCATATCCTTCGCCGTAAGGCCGAATTCGGATAGTTGACAATCATAGTTCTCTATTGAATTAACTGCAAATTAAAATAATAATTAAGTCATTAACTTACAATTTAATCAAAAAATAATATGAAAAAATTAAAATAAGATAGCACTATTACTTTTCTGTAGCTCTTTGAAAATTCCTTAAAGTTTTTTGAATTTTCAAAATTTCCCTCTAATTTCTCACTATTTTTTCCAAATTTCCACAAGCACTTTCAAATTTTTCACAGCTAAATAGAGAGATGAGAGTGAGGTTTGAGATGTGAGAAATGGAGACCGGATGTCCCCCTATTTATAGAAAAAATTTTATATTTTTTTGAATTGTTTGCTATTTCTTTGAAGTTTTCTTTATCACAACGGTCAAAAAATGATCGAAAAAGGCTATATTTGGTCGTGTCATGCCGTGCGTGCCGGCACAGCCCGTTTACGCCTGTTGTCGTGCCTCCCGTGCCGTGCCGGCCTCCCGGCCCAAGCACAGCTCGATTTGTCGGGCCGTGCCGTGCTCGGGCCGTGCCTATAGTACTAGGCCGCAGCCCAGCCCGCGTAGGCACGGCCCACCTGGCCAGCTATAGTTAGTAGAAGTATCAAAATAAGGGTAGAAATTTGGCTGATAACATGATGAAAGTCTGAAACCAATTGGGCAATAGGAGAAATGGCCGAATTTTTTGAGTCTAAACTAACTGCATTGTGGGAAACACAACTAAGTTGGGTCCTAAGTAGCTTTATAATTTTCATCTACCAAGTGAACTTGACCAACGATGAATTGGTACATGCCAACCAACAAAAGACCATTTGGAACTAGATTTTTTAAATACCATATTTGACCATTGCAGACAATGGCAAGAACAATTTACCTGCTCTGATCATAATATTAGAAGCTCAAAACTTCATCAGTCGTCATTTTCATAATAGGAACTTGCTCTAATTATGTAAACCTGCACCATTTGCATAACAGAGGTTGCATGGTGAGCAGTAAGCCCGTAACATATTGATATTTAGAAGCCCACTTGGTAATGAAATGTGTATAATAGATAGCAAGCGAGGGAAACTAATATTTAGTACTTAGAAGCCTTTTAGACCTGTTTCGATTGGAAGGAATTCAATAGGGATATTGGAGGATGTAGAACCATGTTGGGAATGACTATGGTTCATTTGTGTTGAACAATTGGCAATTGTATCGAGTTGAAATTTAAATTTTCAATGGTTTGCAAATTTTCAGAGTTACTGTCAGACTAGGGTGGTTGGGGGGAGGGGGTTTGACTGTAGGTCCGGTGTGACCGGACTTCGGTTGGTGGTCGGACCACCAGTGTGGTGCAACTGATTTTTAGTTAGCGGTTGGTGTTTTCTAGATACTCGACCTGAGGGGTCAAATCGATTTTGTCTAAAGGTATCCAAGAGATTTTGGGTATTTATGAAAAATGGGCATGGTTGAGTTTTAGAGTCCTAGGTCATTCCATTCATGGTGTACGAAGAATGTTTGGATTGGCGTAGGTAAGTTGTCAGGAACTTGTGCTCAAAAATAATTTCTTAGTCTTTGATGTGTAGGAAGCTTAGAGGCAACTATGATTGACGACATGGACTGGGATTAGACTCGGGGTTGAGCTCAAGCAAGGCAAAGGGTGGACTAGGGATATTGAAGGGAAGGTTTAAGAAATAGCTTATCGAATGGTGCGGTCGATGCAAGTGAGGCGTGGTCGAGGGAAACCGACATAGAGAGACTTATCGATGCATGAACCATTCATGAACCTACACATTGCAAGTATGAAGATTGCTTACAAAGGAGGAGATGACCATGAACTAGGATCGGGGAAAAGGTGAGATCTATAGTCAAAGCGGGGTGTTTTGGCAGGGAAGCCAAAATACTAGAAACAGCGATGGAACCAAAACTGTAGTGCTTGGATAGTGTTGGGAGAGCGATTTAAGTCAACAAGACGTTAAAGAGGCCAAGTGGATGGGCCTAGGCTTATGCACTTTGAGAAGCATGCATGTTTTCCTAATTGTGCTAATGGATAGTATCTATTAGAGATAGATATAGGCTGGTTGCTCTATCTATATATGAGTAGGAGGGGTTGGTGGCATATGGCTAATGTGAAAAGAGAGACTTTCTTATGGTGGAAGCTATGGGTGAGTGCTCTTGCGAGAGCTCTATCGTCTATGGTGAAGTGGCTATAAAACCTTTATTTATAAGTTGCAATAGAGCAATCTTGTTCATCCTATATGGTATGTTCTTGCTCTTATTGATTTGTAATTGTTTTGGTTGGTATTTTGCCCTCTCTCCATCCCTCTTGATCTTGTTGGGTTTCAAAGATGTGTAAGTGATAGTGATGTCTCATGAGGATCATATTTCATCCATCTAGAGATCAACTATAGCGAGATCTTGAAGATTGCCTGATTTGGTTCGATTTGGAGCTCTTCTAATGATATATTGTTCCTAGGGCTTTGGCCTCGAATCTTGGGTGCTCTTGCTTGCGGTGATATGTGAAAACTTATCTAGAGCCTTCTTTACTATCTTCAACCCATGAACAAGTTATATCTCAAGTACTTGAGTTTTGCCTTTTTTGGTGAAACCTTGCTTGCCTTGAGAAAAAGATAGAATTTAGTCAAGATCCATGTGATCCTTTGATGGATTAGGTTTTGCGATTCTCAGTAAGGGGTGTGCAAAGTTTTAAATCATTTGGGTATGCATTTTAGAGATTGCACCATTTTTTGTTTTGGCTCGAACTGATTTAGAGTTCTAGGAACAGGGGTGCGGTCCGACCGTCCTAGGCCTGTAGCCCGACTAGAGGTCGGTCGTATCGATCATCCTCAGTGGTCAGACCACTCGACCGGTCCAACGCTCCCTCATAGTGGTCTGACCGGTCCAAAGGAGTTGAACTCCGTTTGCATCTGCACTTTTATGAGTTTTTTGTTGGTGAACAAATCTAATCTTCCTAGCCTCCAATAGCTAATGGAGTGAAAGTTTTGGAATACCTTTTGGGAGGATGAATTTGAAGGGATCATCCCCCTCTGACTGTCATATCAGGTCCAACAGAGGAATAGTACTATTTCATGCAAAATTTTTGTGTTATAAACAGGCATATTGCCATTCTTTGTGAATAATTAGACACAATTTCCTAGTTTAAATTGTAGTTTATTTGTAAGTGGATATGCATGGCCCTGCTTTACAGGTTAAATCTATGACATATGAAAACCATGACTTTTTGATACATAGTAATTCCAGTTATTATATGACAATAACCAGTTTTTCATGTGTAACAACTCAATCAACTCCACATCATTTGTTAGCTACACATATATTGGGGGAAAGTCACCTTGAATTCAGGAGGATGACACCAATCACCCACCAAGCAAGTTTAAAAAATTCAAAAGCCCCATTAGAAACGTGTGAATTCCACAGGAATTTTATAGAAAATGAATCATCCACTTACTGAATGTGAGGTTCCCATGAAATTCGTGTGGAAATCCTGCGCTACATTCATGGTACGCACAAAAACTTCGAATCTCACCTCGAACTTGGTACGCTTAATCAGCTGGAACACCAGGCAATCACCATCAACCAGCTTGTGATCGATGGCAAACCCTCACCACCTAGCGCTGAGGGCCCTCTTGTGTGCAATGTAGAACGTGTCGAATTCATCATCCACCAGCGTGATCATCTCATCACGCTTTGGGAGATGCTTCTTGCCGAACTGCGTTGGGAGGCCCTATCAGTTACCCACCAAATCAACATCCAAGAATCAATTGCCTTAATGATAACAGTAGATCATCAGTCTAAGTCAGGGAGTGAACTGATGCAGAGGAAGTTTTTTCTTTACCAGCCAGAACCCTCCGCGACATGAGACTAGGTCATGGGCTTGTTGGGATACAGGTAGGCTACACTAGCGCAAATTTAAAAATCTACCACGTAAACTAGGAAGTTATACGAGTAAGAGATCATAAATCGTTACCACTAGACGCATAGTGCAGCGAAAGTAGAGTTGAAGTAGCCGATTCAATGAAGCGCGTCGGTGTAATTGAAGGTAGTCGATCGTCTTCCGGTCAACCGTCTTCTCCTTGCGATCATCTCGATCAGCGCCGCATCATAGCAGCGTCTCTACCAAAGTTCACACGTCTAGGGAGGGAATACCGTGCGTCGGTGTGCTAGCACCAGCGCGCACGGCAGGGGTTATGAAAGGTGGTGGTTAGGGTTTTTGGGATATCGCTCTCAGCCTCCGCACCTCTCATTATATAGCCTCCAATCGGATCCTTATCCGATACAAGTGTAGATTGAATCCTACTCAAAAACTATCTTCCGGATCCTTATCGTTCTAGTCCATTAAGTGTGTGACCCTTGTAAGTTCATGTACATTTGGCCATGGGCCGAAAACTCCTTTCCGGTCTATAGGTCGGTAGCGGTCCTTAACAGGACATAACGACCCCTAAATATACATAAAGATCATATCAGATGAACCTATATAATGCTTATATGCTGATCCTTTTGCCTCACGATACTAGATCGAACTCAAAGCGAGAAGCGTGCCATCCTATGATAGCTCGATCCTTCACTCGAACCTGTGATAGATTACTCAGTTGCGATTGACTCTTCAACCACATTCGGCATGATCATGCACTTCCCTAATCCAACTATATTGAGGGGTCTATAGATATATCTTCTGTTATATAGAAGGGGCAAATTCCATCTTGATCGTCCATATTCCTCCGCATGTTTCATTATAAACCCGAAAGCTACCTTTATGATCACCCAGTCACGGAATAGTGTTTGATAATCTCTAAGTAAACTATTACATATCTAGAAAAAAAATGACGATCTCTGGTCTAAGGATCTTATATACACTATATATGAGACCAACTGATGACACTTAAGAATATAACAATTTCCGCAGTGTCTCATGATGGGTCAATTCAACATCATGTTCTCTAATATGTGTCTACATTATTGATTTGATATCTCATATCCATGATCCGTGAAACACGATCATCAATCAATACATGTACTGATCTGTAAATCATAATTGTCCTACATAATGATATAAGATCAGGGATAATTTAAAATAATATCAAAAACATAAATAAAGAGTTTAATGAACAAGTCACATACTTGTTGATCAATATGAAAGACATTTATTCAAGAGACAAAATAATATATTATTCAAAAGATCATAAACATAAAAGTGATATAATCATCTCTATGATTACCTCTAGAATATATCACTAACATGGCTGGACAAAGATTGGGTGATCGCATCCCAGCTTGTCCTCCAGCTCTTCGGCCATGGTGATGGCGTAGGCTCTCTCCTCGTTGGTCACGTACACTCGGTCGGACAAGTCCCTCCTTGTGTTGTACGTCCTGCTCAAGAACAATAAAGAAACTAGAGTATTAAGTATTAGTGCAAATCACGAATTTCAATGGAGAGAAAGAATTGGGTGAGACATGCGTGCACCTCCTTATCTTCTTCTCAAAACCCCAAGAATCCTGCACCCATCCATGAAAGATGCATTCTTGGGTTAGTTAATGATAAAAATTTGGTTAACAAAGCAAAAAAAAATCTTTGGTCACATCATCACATACATCGTGGTACTTGGACTGCTCAGGGATGCTGGCGAGGCGGCCGGACCGTCGGAGAGGGGTGTCATCGCCGACGTCTCACACTATCGCGCCTTCCACTTCAGCGACTTGGTTTGCAACACCAAATCCTACCAGAGGCATGTCAGACAACATCACCTGCAAGGCAAGACCTTGATCGAGAAAACCAAAGGTGGCAGCCGATCTGACCGACGAGGACTTGGCGGCGGCCTCACGAACGGCGGCGGAGAGGTGGTGCAGGCGCAGCTCTTCCAGCTTCCGCTTGTTCTCCTCCACCTGCCTCCTCCGCTGCTCCTTGTACGAGATCGCTTCCGCCATTTCTTCCTGCTTGGTCTTTTTTTTCGCCTTTTTTCTGGTTAGTTTTCAGCTTTGTTTGGGGATGAGTGGTTTGAATGAGAACCCGGTCTATGGATTGGTTGAATATGGACCGTTTATAAGAGGGTTTGGTCTATTGATGCATCTTTGGGTGCATGGGCTGGGTGTATGTGGTGCAAGAGGAAGAGCTGTGAGATATTCAAAAGTTTGAACATTTGAACTCTGCCACTGCCCGCCAGCCAACGCAGGGTTTTGCCGTTTGAGTGGGCAATTCTTTGAGTGTGTTCTTTTGGTTTTGGTTTTTGGTTTATAATTTTTAAGTTTTGATTATTCATAAAAGACAGTGCGTGAAGGAAATAGTCGTATATGATTTTGACCGGTATAGTTGAACTCGGTATAGTCTCTATTACAATCTGTAGACTCCGTCTTGAAAAAATATACCATTTAAAAATTAGTTATTATAGTAACATAAGCCAAACCCTAAGCGCCCTCCCAAAGATAGCCTTTATTTGTTGTTGAAAGTTTTTATCATCCCTTATGAGATGAGATTTTTAAGAACGTGGTGAGACAATGAGGAGCATTGTTGTGTGAATGCATGAGTTTGTCACACTTCAAAGGGGGTGTTCGAAATAGCGATAGCTTTTGGCTGAAATTTTACTGTAGCTAAATTAGCTTATTGACATAATTAAATTTAAAAAATGTAAAAAAAATAAAAGCGACATATTAACCTATCACGGACAATGCAAAGGAATATAAGAAAAAACAAAACATAAAAATACCAAAAAAAACACAACAGGACAAAAAAAACACTACAGTGTTTGAGAAGCTGAACGCGCAGCCAAAAGCCAACGCGCGACCTCTGTCGTGAGCGCAGCCAAAGGCCATTTGGCAGTAATGCATCGCAACGCATTAGGTAAGTGTTTTTCAAGCAAATCTGTTTTAGTTCGGAGCATTGTTATTTAAAAAAAAGATTTGTGTGTAGATGTTTTTCCTTCTAAAAATAAACATGATGTTTTTCTTTTTAGAAATAAACACTTGCCTTATGGACTAAAAATGCCTCACGCACGAGGAAGTTCTTCAGAAACACTTAGGGGTGGAATAATGACTTTTCTTTTTCAGAAAAAACACACTGAGTTAGTGGATAGTGTAGTGAATAGTTGAAACTGAAGCCAGAAAAAAGCCAAACGATCCTTACTTTGGGTCTTTCCTCCTACCTTCATCGTACGTTGGTAAAGCTTATCTGTCACTGACTTGCCATGTTAATATTAGACATGTCTAAGAAAAAAAGTTTATTATACACGTGTAGTCCATATTTTTTTATAGATACTGTTGTGGAAAAGCCTCTCCTACACTCATTCAGTCTTCTGACCCAAAAGATCTAATAAGACATATAAAAAATATGAATACTGTAAAAATAGTACTCATAGTTAAGGGAAATATTGTAAAGGAACCTTATAGCCACGTATATATACCTTCTTAGGATGAACAAGGGGGCAAAGATTTTTCAATTCTACACATAGCATACTAATCTCTATATTTACTATTTGATTCCGTAACCACAACAGATACAATAGAGACGTGCACACAACCTATCCACACCACACCTACACACAAACACACATGTGTCCCTAATACACACTAAAAAATTAATCGAATGTCTAGAGGCATCCGAAGAGCAGAACATGTTATCCCAATTAACACGTATGTGTGTACCAAGAAAATTATTAGGTGAGCGTGTGCCGAGCGGACTTGAACACGTGCGGGCTCCCAACCAACCAACTAACCAAGCGTCAATGTTATCTTATCTTGAAAGTGTTAGTACTGTAAATTGAATTGTTACCATAAAGATGGTAAAGATTCAAGATAAGTTGTTGATCAAGGGTGAAAAAAATAGCCCCTAGTTCATTTAATTACAACAGGAAACATAATAGTAGCACAACATAGTGCAGTGCTAGCATTTTCACACACAAGAAAAATGTCTAGCAACATAGATAAAAAAATGTCGCGGTTCGATAGGGAGGTGGAAAAGCATAACATGAATTCCTAATGGCAATTAAGAATAGGCTTATAGGCCCCGAGGGTGCATATATTGTGATCACCTCTATTTTTGCATGGTCCCTTGATAAATACAGAATAGAATGTGGTGTTCTGTCTGCGTAAGCGCACAGCACCTGCTTGGTAATGTACTCAGTTTTTTTTTTTTTTTTGCAGAAAAAACTGTACTTAGTATTATTGTGTATCAATGGAGAAGGAAGAAACTGATATTTGCAAGAGTAGCTATAGTCTACTGGGTGATATGGAAAACGAGAAATGATGCATATTGACAAAAAAGGCTAGTTGCAAAAAAAAAAAGTAGAGAAAAAGGCTTGTCTTCTACTTTCTTAATTTTATTTTTTTTTCTGATTTTTTGGTTTTATGGGTTATTTATTTGTATTATCCATGATAACATATCTTTTTTATTTTTAAAAAGTTTAATTATACTAAAAAACTAATAGCAGCTATAGTGCAAAAATAAACCTAAAACAATACCAAACGGTGAAGGACAAAATAGTGAGATAAATTTCAAGCTTAAGCCAATGGAGCACTACCAATCGCCCTCCCCTGATGTGCTCTCTCTCACGGTGTCGATTGTCTGTGATGACATATACTAAAAAAATTAATAGCGGCTATAGTGCAAAAATAAAGTTGGGTTTGATTGGATTTTCAGTCAGCTTATACTTGTATGGTCTACAATAAATAGCTTTTAAACAATGTGTTTTTTAAGGTGAGATCAACAAGAAGATTTTAGTAAAAAGTGTATTGAGTTCAGATATGTTGGCTAAAATCATATACGATTATTTTTCTCTACGTATTGCTCTCACGAACAGTCACAATTCAAAATTTTAAATCATAAAATATAAACCATAGTCTAAAAAAATTCACTCAAACTAAAATTGTACCAAACAGTGATAAGTTTTAAGCTAAAGCCAATGGAGCACTACCGATCGCCCTCCCCTGATGCGCTCTCTCACACACCCTCAACCAGCATCGCCCGTCTCCATCCACGTGCACAGGCGACCCTCCGGCCACCTCACCTCCATCTCACGACTCCCTGGCCCCATCCCACACGGCAGCAAGAAATTTTATACTTTTGCTTGCTCAGAGTTCATACGCTCTCTGCTTTGCTCTTCCATGGCCCAATCTCACAACATCAAGGAACTGGACAATTTCCCAGACCCAAATTTAAACCCAATTAAGGAAAACACAGAAATTAACCAACCAAAGAACTGATTTCCCCGCTCTTATTATCCCAAAAGGATCCTCTTCCAGACAAATCAAGCAGAGATAGACACAGAAGGAGAAAGGATCAAGCTTGGAAGGTTGTCTTCTTCATCTAGGCGTCGCAGCCATCTTGTTCTCGTCAAGCTCGAGGCCGAAGGTCACCCCCGCGTAGGTGGTGTCACCACACGGAGATAGGCATGGCGATTTGGCGCCCGTGGTCGAGGTCGCCGTCGCACGAAGAGGAAGCCCGTTGCCCGTGGCTGCCGTCGACCTCCCGTCCCCAACTCCATCAGCCAGCCACCTCCTCTCCCCGTCGCCGTTGGACTCGCGACCCCTCTCCTCAGATTATGGAGAGAGAGAGAATGGGGTGATCGTTTTTAACAAGTTTTTAAGAAATTATGGATGCGATTTGACTTTTTAGACATAATTAAATTTAAAAAATAGAAAAATAGAAAAAATATGTTAGCCCATCACGATAATGCAAAGGAACACGGAAAAAAATAAAAATGTAAAAAAACCCAAAAAAATCTAAAAAAATTTAGAAAGAAATGAATTACTGAATAGTGCGACCTATAGATGGATCTCTATTCGCATGCAGATGCGGAAGGTTCTCTCCCATGGAGCCAGGAAAGAGAGAAGGAAATGCCATTTTTGCTATTTCGAAAAAAATAATAAGGTTAACGGATGGTATTGGACGCCAAGGTGAGTATGGCCCTGTTCTTTGTGGTTTTTAAAAGCCGTTTTTGACTTTTGCTACAGTAACTAACTTTTAAACGGAGTATTTTTTTAAGATAAGGTCTACAAGTTAATTGTAGTACACGTTAAAAAATTAATATCTCAGATTATCAAAATCGCAAGCGAGTATCTCTCTTCCGCATCTACCGCAAACAACCAAAAAGCTATGGACCATAAGTAGCCCTATATTGCGAAGAAATTTCGAAATTAGACGGCATAGAATGAATACACACTTCAGACTTATTTTTTTTCTCTAGCTTATGGTTTTCCAACCTTGAAGATAGAGATATACGTCAATTTTGGTTGGTATAGCTGAAGTTGATACAGTGTCTATTGCAATTGACTTGTAGATCTAACTTTAAAAAAATATTTCATCTAAAAGCTATTTACTGTAGCGTAAGCCAGAAGCCAGAAGCCGAAAAGAATGGGCCATTCGGTGGCGTATCATGAAACTGTGGGTTTGTTCTCTTGGACTGTGATTTATAGTCTTTCGCTATGGCTTTTAGTCTAATAAATAATGATTGATGAGAGAAGCTAAAAACAACTAAAAAGTAAAAGAATAGGGCCTATTACTTATTTAGTGACATGGAATAAATTTTCTCTAAATATATAATGAGTACTCTAGAATCATTGTACCATATTAAGAAACAGCTGATAAATTCAAGATAAATTGAGTGCATGTTTTTAAATAAGTTTTTATCTTCTTGGTGAATATAATGTTTGTAGCAAGATTGGCGCATTGGGCAGTCGTTCCACATGGCAAGAACTAGAGGTGGGAGTTAGGTGGATTATTCTGGGCCAGCTCGGGGCATGGCCCAAACACGGCATGAGCACGCCATGTGGTGGGTCGTACGTTCGTACCATGCCGGGCCTAGAAAGCCGCCCGTTGGGCGGCACGGGGAGCATGGGTGGGCACGGACAAAGTGTTTGACCGAATAGCACTATCTTTGTTTTTGCAGGCAACTATTGCTGATTTCATTGTTCTTCCACTCTGTTGGTTTGAAGTCTAACATATACAATAGTAGTTCCAAACTTCAGGATCTTCCTAATATCAAGGAAAGATATACTTGCCATTTCCATACTCTCTACGATAAACTTTTAGTATATATACAAATATACAACATATAATACAGTCATATTCTATATATATCTACATTTGGCAAGTACATATGTATGCCACAAAACTAGTATATTATACGCATGTTGTTACTTTCCCTCGAAATATTTATGTGCTTATGTTTTTACGCAACTAATTCAATTTTAAGTAGTTTTTAACGAGGCAGGTACAAAAGAAATAAAGATGACGGCCGCCATCACCATTATCACCGTCGCCTTCTTTGTGTATAGTTACTTTGGACTGGGCTTAGGCTAGTACGGCACAAACGCTGACACAGCGGGTTTTAGGCTATGCCTAGGTCTGACCAAAGGCGAGACGGACCGGCATGACACGACATAACGGAATAATTGGGCCGAGTCGCACGCCATGGTCCAATGCCCACTTTTAGCAAGAACAACTCATAGATCATTTCACTATACAAAAAATATTTCTCGTAAACCAGGAATACTCATCCAGAAAACATGATGATTTGTACTCTATATTTTTACCAGAGTCAATCTCTTCGCAGTATTTGTCAAATCAATTCGAATCTTCCATGCCATTATGCCTGGCAGCCGCAGTGGTTCGCAACTTCAGTTATAATACGTAAACACCGTGCGAAGGCGTAAAACGAACTCAGTTTATACCCTTTTTTTCTTGAACTTGTACTGTTTTGGTTTCTATTTGTACAGTAATTTTCCGTTACACACGATGTTTTTTTTGTATTTACTAGTAAGGTGCCCGTGCGTTGCAACGAAAAACCAAATAAAAGTGATGCATACTATCTGACACACGTGGGTTTGAAATGCAAATTACGGGTCCCGACAACCACTAAGGAATTTTAGCTAACATAATCTTACGATTTAACACACGCACCAAAGAAAGGAAATCAGAACTACTATATATGAGTGTCTAAAAGGAAGACATGGGTAGTTGGTGTAGAGCGGTTTCTACCAGAGGGTTAATGCTTCAAGTTTTTGCTTGAGAAGCATTAGCAGTAGCAACGGACACTGAGACACCGCCTGCACCACCTGCTAAAGCCCCGCAAGATGCGCACAAACACATAAATTCAAGAAGACAATGATATTTAAATTTTGGAATCTTGAAATTTTATGAAACTCCACAATACATACATTATTCTCATTGAAAGAAATGAAAGCAATTGGGATCTATGACTTACAAATATGAAATGGCATAGGTACAAACATCTTATACATATATTTCTCAAATAATAATGTATATATCATATAACTCAAGATATATTGCTCAACAAACATTGAAACCATATACACATGCGGTGCGATTTTTATCAATAATTTATTTGTTTAGTTGTTAGATATCTCTATTCAGCTGTAATCTCAAAGTTTTTGTAGTTACCTCAGATTTCCTATCGAGTGAATTCCTTGGGTTATGTAATAGAAGCTTATGCAATAGAAGATTACATAGTTAGCTACAAGATTACATGCCGACCTAGATTTAATATTCTGACCATTTGGAACCCATTTACAGCAGAGCAATAAAAGATGAGAAACCAGATAATTCAGAGCAATATTCAAATGGCAGTAATAAAAAACTACACTGATCCTAATTATGCAACATAAAAATTGGTTACATAGTATATAATGTAAAGACATATGCAAGCAAATTAATATTAGAAACATGGCCTGCACATATCATACATATTACTATTAGAAACAAGATCATACCAAAAATGGAACAACAAAAGAAGCATAATGAAGTTAAGTTTAGTATACTTAACAATTGTTTCAAAAGAAGAGGGTACCTCCACTCCAGCAGGTAAGATTTGCTTCAGGATATGATCTATAGGAAATAAAAGGGACAAACATCCACCTAACGACATGAAGTATATTAGCAGGAAAATAGCTTTGTCAATATGAAATACTACAAACATCCAACTAATGACATGAAGTACATTAGCAGCATTCACAATGAGAAAACCCAAATATTTAAAATGCAAAGTGGTTGATTTCGATTCGTAAGAATGATTTACCCTCTACTACACTTTGTAGACCAATTGTGACGACAAAGTAACACACTACAACAATGGAACATAAATCGGGTGATAAAGAATAGATACAAACCAACATGCGCTCCAAAGAAAAAATAACCGAGGGTCAACGTTTAAGGTACAACATCAATATCTTGCATAGTTGCTTCAAGGAATCATGAACTCGCTCCGAATATTAGACAAATCTACATAGCGGATACAATAGATATGAGTATTCTTTCAAGAGAAGCAAAGAACAACAATATTAACACAATAGATATGAGTATTCTATGGCACATCTGAGTAAAGTTTCAAAAAAGAAAGATCAATGCTTGTGATCAATATGCTTTAGGTGCATCCATTTCATACTTTTTCAAGACATTATGGTAGGGCATGTAGCCCATTGATTTCTTTACTCGTGTCATCTTATCAAAAACCGGTGATTGGATAGACATGCTCACGATTATGAGCATTATCGAATTTAGTTAATGATGGCAAAAGATTCGATGATGAAAATAAAACATACCTTGCGATCATGCTCTTCTCAAAGTACTCACGGCTCACATCACTCCTTGGAATTGCATCATTTGAATTGATCGCGAGTGTTGTATCCCGAACCTGAACCGATAGACCATATTCAAGATCTAGCAGTGCACCATGCAGACATTTTTCACTTGCAACACGTCCGCGATCTCTGTCTTCTTGTACCTTGCATCCCTACCAGTCGCCAATGAAGACAAGAAAAGGACGCGCACATATTTTACACTCTTTGTCATATCATGCTCTTAATCGCCAAAACAAACAAGAAAGCCACTAAATATTGTGTCTACATGAAGAACTAAAGCAAACTAAATGCGACAAACAAAGCATCGATTACAATAATAAAGCGTTTGATCGTAAAGGTATTCCCATCCATGTATCTTTGCTTGGACCCCGCACCATGCAATCGTCTTACGCTTGATAGTGTTCTTCTATTCTCGCCACTAGCTTAATTTACTTGAATCTAATTATCCTTTTGCATTAATATGATAGATCATAGAACCACGCAACACATGAAGCCAAGCGGTTCAATTCACCCGAGCAATCACGAACCATCAACAACCAGGCGATCTTTCGCCCGAGATGCTTATCACGTAACCTTCACGACGAGCGATCCTTCGCAAATCACCACGACACAACAACACAAACGCATCGATTCATTTGTAATTTCAACAGCGTGAAGACTCGCCGGATCAAGAACCAACCCAACCGAGAAGGAAGTGCGCGAGAGACGGGGAGAGCGGGAGGAGAAGAAAAGGGCGGACCTTGTGGAAGTCGGCGGAGCGACGCCGGAGGTAGAACTCACGGCGGCGCCGACGAGTAGGCGAGGACGAGGAGGAGCACCAGTTGGCCGCCATGGGTGGGGTGGGGATCACCATTTGAGGACGAAGCGCGCGCCCATGGCGGCGTCGGCGAGTCGGTCCTCCAGTGCCGCGACCTCCCGCCGAACACCACCAACGGAAGGTCTCGATCGTCTTGAGCACCGCTTCAGCCTCCTCCCGGCTCGGGTACTCGGGGAGTTGCGGCGCTTTCTTCGTCTTCCACTGCCCATCGTTCATTCTCCGCCGCGCCGCCGCTTATCCGGCGCCACCGTCGGAACGAAGTCTTCGGCCGCGGAGGAGGGAGGATGCGCGCGAGGAGGAGGAGAGGATGGGGTAGGAGGCGCGCGCAGGGGACGGAGAGGCGGAGGCGACGTGGGTTGGGGAGGCGCCGGGGCTGGAGGTGAGGCGCGCGCTTGGGAGGAGAGGAGGAGGAGGCGGGGCGGAGGAGGGAGAGCGGCGGCGCGGGGCGGGAGGAAGAGGCGAGGCGGCGGAGGAGAGCGGAGTGGCGAGGAGAGGCGAGGCGGGGCAGTGCGGCGCGGCGAGGGAGGGAGGAGGCCGCGGTCGCGGGAGAGAGCGAGGAGGTGGGGCGGCGGGAAGAGCGAGGGGTAGGCGTGGGGCGGAGGGTGATGTTGGGATTTTAGGTTTAATCGGATCGTGTGGTGAGAAGAGGAGAAAGATTGAATGGTTAAGAAGTGAGGAGGGTGGACGACGGCAACCACCAACTCCTTCTTTTTAAATAGTAAAGATAATATAAAATATATTTAATTTAATTATATCGATTAAAGTTATATATATAACTATTTTTTATAAACAGACTAAAATAAAAAACTATAGACATCAGTCTCATACAACTGAAACCATCCGGTGAGAACTGAGAAGTGTTGCCCAAGTGGATAAGCCCTTAAACCTATGACGCTCGTCGTCGCAGTCGCCTCGGCGGTTGCGCCGCGGCCGCTCCGGCGTCCGGAGACCTTCCTCTGTCTTCACCCTCCCAGAAACCTAGCCCTGACCATAGCCCGCTGCGCCCCCTTCCCTTCGCCCCCGGCGGAGGCGCAACCAGCGAAGCCGCGGCCGCGGCGGTACCCGAAGCAGTACCCCGGCGAGGCGGTGGGCGTCGCCGAGGAGATGCGGTTCGTTGCCATGCGTCTCCGCAACCCGAAGCGCACTTTTATCAAGGACAAGACGGGGGTGGAGAGCTCGGAGGCGGCGGCGGAGGACAACGAGGAGGAGTGGATGCCGAGCATGGAGGGGTTCGTGAGGTACCTGGTGGACAGCAAGCTTGTCTTCGACACCGTCGAGCGAATCGTAGCTGAGTCCACCGACGTCGCCTGTGAGTGAGATTTTTCGTCTCCATTCTTCGCTTCAATTTTGGTTATTGTCAGGTGGTCAATTACTACATTAGTTAGTGTAGATCTTCTGCTCCCAAGCTTTACCATGATGTATGCAGTCAGAATTTCGGTGTAGGAATGCGATTGGTAGTGGCATTGCCTCATTGGCCATTGGGCGTATGTTGAGTGTTTCATTCTTGTGTTAATTGTTACTCCATCTTGCTGCCAAAGGTTTCAATTTCCCTTACTTTCTTTTGGGCGTTAGAGAAGTATGATTTGCGTAGGTAGGATGGCCAATTGTGTTGGAAGAGGAGATGTCTGGGGACAGAAGGTGAGATGATAGGAATGCAATTTGTAGGCCGAGTTGAGGTGTGCTGTGAACAATGTAATTTTTTGACATGATCCTTGTGAGATTTAGGTTGCGGCTCTATCGTTACTTGTCATATTCTGATTCGAAGCTGTGATTATTGGGCTGGAAAGTAAGTTTTACTTGTCATATTCTAATTCGAAGCTGTGATTATTGGGCTGGAAAGTAAGTTTCGTTGGTTTTTTCTGCGACTGCCCTACAGTTGATTCTTTTCTGTGCAAATTTAGCAGTGCGCCCTGGAATATAGCTGGCAGACCATACTGGTAAAGAAGTATGTTGAAGGCAGTACGCATGTATTGCTCTTGAGCATCTCCATGAAGATCTCTACACCAATTTTAGTCAAAGATCTTGTTTGCAAACAAATTTTACCAGCATGAACCACCAATCATGCCGCCTTGTATGACAAACACCTAAATTAGATTGTTCAGAAGTACATAATTTATATATCGCTCTTAATGAACATTTAGCGCCTATGTAGAGGGTTCACAACCTACAAGATTGCTCCCGAGGAACATTGTTGAATCAATGCAACAGAAACTGCAGTCAAATACTCGCATATTATTAATTTAATGTTCATTCAGATGTTTACTTTAGGAAAAGTGGTTTGGAACGTTCAGCTAGCATTGCAAAAGATTTGGAGTGGATCAGAGAACAAGGAATTGAAATTCCAGAGCCGAGTATTTCTGGATCAACATATGCTGCTTATCTGACCGAACTGGCTGAGAGCAACGGCCCGGCCTTCCTTTCCCATTATTACAATATTTATTTTGCCCATGCATCTGGAGGGTTGGCGATAGGTCACAAGGTAACTCTCTCTCCGCACTTGATTAAATCTCTACTGCCTTGTCTTTTCAATTATCAAGGCAATCATCCATAACTAAACCACTAGACAAAAAGGAAGAGACTGAGTTCAATATTGCTGCCTCAACAGAGATAAGATGCTTTGCGTTGTATTTCATTGTCTTAAGTTGCAACATGTATCTGTTGCATTGTTTTTGCAAAGTGATTTTTTTTTCTATAGAGATGCCAATATAGCATAAGGTTAAATATTGATACTAGACATTTGTTTTTCTGGCCATGAAATTTAAAGTCCCTCTATTTGTCGGTGATATGAGATTATTTAAACAATTGGTTTGTATGTTTCCATGATGTAATGGATCTGTTCAGGAAATGTCCATAAATTTTGCTGAAATAGAATAAAGATGAATCTCTGTAAATAACAATATAGTGATAGTTGCAGTGTACTCCGTCCATCCTTTGTGAGATAGAGTGCATTTGTATCATACACTTTCTGAGGGAAATGTATGTTATGTACAAACTTTTGTATTGCCCCAAAACCCTCTTCACCATCATGGTACCAGATATTATCTTCAACTGGATTGTTTGGCCATGTAATTGTGCAGTTTGGCCTAGTATACCATATAGACTCCAAAATTTCCACAACTCAGTATTTGATTTGGTGTATATAGGTTTAATTGTAATTAGGGTCCACCAAAATGAGGGCCAAATTTCTATGAGAAGTTCTAACATATTTCTCTTCTTTTAAGAACTTTTAATCACGCATCATCGTTTTTCATTATACAATAGATATCACCATTCACCAATTTGCTTTTATGCAGTTACAGATCTGTGAGTGTATATAATTATCTTAGATTTTATGAAGCCTCTGAAGAAATATTACTTTGTTTGTAATAGATCTGCAAGAAAATTTTGGAAGGAAGGGTACTGGAATTTTACAAATGGGATACTGATGTAGAACTTTTGCTAAAAGATGCCAGGGAGAAGCTTAATGAGCTTAGCAAGGTATGCACTATGCACTGAACAGTGATTTTCCTGCTTTCTTCCAAGGTTGAAACTGGTGTTTGCCTTAGAAGGTATACTTTTAGTAATCTGATTTATCCATCTGTTCTGCTGTGCAGCACTGGTCTCGGAAGGACAGGAGTTTGTGCTTGAAAGAAGCTGCAAAATGCTTCCAGTACTTGGGGCGGATTGTCCGCTTAATAATCTCATAATGCTTCATGGATGACCAACTAATCTCTCTACAGGCTTCAGTTGATTTGTTTGTGAATACAGAGAAAAGCTAGAGATATATAAAGTACAGGCTTAAATACTTAATGCAGGTTTTGTTTTAGAAAGGCAATGTTTCTGAATCTTAACTGCGGCGAGGTTGCAAGGGTCTTTTGAGGTTTCGGTGCAAGAGATGCGGCTGATCAGTTGCACTAGTATATTGGATGTCCAAAATAGCGGGCCACACTAGTCCCTTTTTTGGCGTGCGTAGTAGAGCCGCTCGTTCGAGTGATCTCTTCCTTCTAGCAGCTTTGATCTGTGCGGAGGTGAAGACTCGTTGTGCTCTCAAGATGGTCTGAGCAAGCCATGGGATCATGCCGTCCACACAATGATGCCTGCCTGAAAATCTACTTGAGCAATGACATAGCATGCGCTGCTTCAGGCCTGCGAAAATTTGCCTAATGGATGCAGCTTGTCAGCTCCCAGAATGTTGTACCCTCATTACAGCTTCACCCCGTTGCTAACAGCGATGTATTAGTGCCGGATGTGTAGCCGGATAACCTGTGAGCTCTCTCAATAGTGTACCTCTACTGTCATCCTTATGGAATAACCCATGTCATCACCGGGTGGTGCTTGTGTGGTAGTTAGTATGTGCCAAAATGCTATCCTTTCTGGCTTTCCTCTTGCTGATGCTGATGTTTGACCTTGCAGCAGCTGCTTGTTACCTCCATGGGCCATGGCCCCCAGCTGCTGCATTGTTGCAGGCTTCCGCAGAGCTTGTCCCTGGATTGGTCCCGCCACGTGGATGGCCTGGTCCAGCCTGCTGCTCTGCTCCCAGTGGCATTAGCAGTGGAGCGCATCTGGGTCGGGGGTGGCCGAAAATATATGTATCCAAGCTCCTTTTTACTAGTGCCAGTAGTGATACTCCAGTTGGAAATATTCTGTAGCATGACATGATGTCATCAGTTGCGCACGCACCATCAGTACAGGTTGCCACCCCGGAATGTGCCATCACGGCCAAACTGGGGGTCCAATGACCTCGTGATGAGCGTTCAACACGCTCATTCATTTGACATGCCCTATATAGGGTCTGATTAAAGTAGCTGTGATTTTTAGTTAAATTTTTGAATTTTAGTTGTTTACGACAGAAATTACGAGAGAGATACTCACTTGCGATTTTGGATTGTACAGATGTTGGGTTTTTAACGTGTACTACAATTAACTTGTAGGCCTCATTTTGAAAAAAAATATTTCATTTAAAAGTTAGGTACTGTAGCAAAAATCAAAAGCGGTTTCAAACATGCCATATTGTAACGAAGAAAACATGCATTTTGCTCTTGTGCCGCGTCATATAAGCTTTGCTATCTCAGATCAAAGTGATTTCTTTGAAATTGCTAGAGCTACGTTTTCGCAGAGAAGGATCTCCGAAGAAGCCATGTATGTTCTATTTCCTTCTTTTATCCGATTTGAATTATGACGAAAGCTTGTACAAAAGTTGCTGTCGCTTTATGCACACACTTTCGTTGTCCCTTTTGGTTTCATTGTAGTTTTTTTTAACGGAAACGTATTATCACACTTTTGCTAGCTCTATGGAACAGAGTGGATGATGATTCTTCACAATTACGCAAAGCTGTGGAGGAAAGCCGATCTAGAATGATGCTAGATGATAGCAGCGATATTGTCTGAATTTTCCCAGCTTTGAGCTAGTAGCGTAGTGTAATATGAGCAGCTTTCTGCGGCGCTCTGAGCTTACTCCATGCTGTTTTAGTTGGCAGATTTACGTGGCCGACCACCTAATCCATCTCAGTGTGTGCTCTCACAAAAAGAGGAAGCGTATATTTGTTTGGCCAGTACAGTTGAGTGCGATTAATTCGTAGTCGTTCTCAAGTGCCTGGTTTGGTTTTGTAGGACACGGCGTTAGAATGAAGGAGCAAACCTGTTGTTAAAATCAGAAAAATGCAAGCCTGCGGGGGCTGCTAATGCACACACCCTTGGTCTGCCTGTAGGTTTATGTTAGTCCCTCCTGATGAAAAGAAAGACACGCAAAGGGGCAGTTCATGCTGAAGTGATGGCGCATGCATGTGCACCTATGTAATGTGGGCAGATGCCACCGAGCTACCAACAGCACGGCAGAAGCCTGATGATGCTTCTGAAAAGAGTGCCCGTTCTGCAGTTTGGTGAGGCCAGCCGGCCGGCACTAGTTGTATTGCAGAATTTTTTTAAATAACCTATTTTTTACTTAAAAATATAGATATATACCTCACGTATAAATTTTTTATAGGAATGACCTATAGTTGCCTAACCATTAGACGACTGCACTCTGTCGTCCAACGGTTGCGTGACACATATATAGTCAGTAGACCGTTGGGCAATATAATTACAGTTACCGAACAGTCAGGCGACTAGACCCTGTCAGAGAAGGGGAAAGAAAGAAGAAGAGAGGAGAGAGAAGGAGAGGAGAGAGAGAGGGAGAGGAGGTTTCGCTATTTTTGCGAGGTAAAATTTTTTTATATTTTATTTAATATTTTTACTAGTTAGAGACCCGTGCGTTGCAACGGAGTCATAAAAATAATAAGATAAAACTTACTGCCTGGCCAACTTCACACATCAAAATATTAGAGAGCAAGCGACAGAGAGAAAGGTGGCCAGAATACGCGAATAAATGGGAAAGTGGAGGAGGTGGATGGTTGTATCCTGAGAGAGAGAGAGAGAGAGAGACGAATGGTCTAAATCAAATCGGATGGCTGAGAAGAGAGGAGGAGGTCGTACCAACCACCAACTCCTTCTTTTATAATAGTAAAGATATGAAGTAAATAGTTTGTTTAATCTAAAATTTGGATCCGTAGAAAATTATAGTTATAGAAAAGAATATTATAACTTTGGTATGAAATAAATAGTTATAAAAAAATTAGTTAATATATTTATAGAAAATTAGCATTCGTAGAAAATTATAGTTGTAGAAAATTTAATCAATATTATGTGCAAAATTAGTATTTGTATAAAATTATAGTTGTAGAAAATTTAGTCAATATTATGTGCAAAATTAGCATCCGTAAAAAAGTATAGTTGTAAAAAATTTAGTTAATATTTTTCTATGAAGTAAATAGTTTTCTTTGTGCAAAATATTATTAAATAACATTTATGATTAATTAGAAATAAATTTAATATCGTTAGCACATTGAAAATTCACGCGTACCATTAGAACTAGTACATTGGCATTTAAATCAATATGTCATGTAAATTCTCGAAACTCATTAGGAATTATTTACAATAGGAGAGAGCTCGAACAACGAGAGAAGAGCAGCGTTGGTGTGCGTGGGAGCAGATAGGGAGTTGATGCGTATTGGGGTGAGGAAAGGGAGCGGTGTCGGTACAAATAAGGGGTTACGCTATAAGGGTAGTGTAGTTGTTTATAATAAGCGAATGGTCATAGAAATGTGAATTACAGTGCAACAGTAGTTCTATAATGTGCGATACAATTTGACTAGTTGCAACATAGAAAATATTTGCATACAAACATTAGCAATGTCGATACCTACTACATTAAAAGTGTATTATGGTGTCGGCACTATTCGTTAATGTTCGAACGGTGTCGACTTGAGTAGTTTTGCGCAAGCCACTCTAATACACCCAGACAGCGAGAATGCTCGAATCACAGATGTGATACATTGGCTCACTCGCAGCTTATTCTTAAACTCTAAGGTGTGCACCGTCATCATACAAAGGGTTTTAGAGCCGGTCTTCCACGCATATTAGATGGAAATTGAGAAGATCGATGCGTACTGTTATGTGGAAGAGGTTTGTGGAAGGTCTTGGTGTCGTGGATACAAGTGCATGTTGCTATGCAAACATGCCCAAAAAAGCTCGTAAGGAAGGAAAAATGGCTCTGGTCCACACAATAGGTCAAGCCGTTCCGCACTATTTCCCTAAAGGTTGAATTTATTTCTATTCCAAAAAGGTGCATATGTATCGTAGGAGTAATTCGATTTATTGCATCGTGCATGATGTTGTTTCTTGTACATGTAATCAAATCCTGTATGCCATGTTATTCTCAGCTTTACTATAAAATCTATTTTAATTTACAACATCAAATTTCGTTGTCTTTTCGCATTCAATTGTTCGTATAACAAGGCATCAAACAACATAAAAAATGAGTTCTGGAAGTAAGCACGAAATGTCTACGCATCTTTTATCAGCGGTACTGTCTAACATGTTCGTCCTTGTACCTCATGTTGTACCACACAGTCCACATATTAGTCATTTTTTTCACGATGTAATACGTATCACTTTTGGGACAAGGCCATGTCCGATGAATGGTCGTGTTATTTTCCTTATGTCATTTATCCGAAGTTCTCATCCATGTATGAATTTCCAGTTGCATCACAATATCACTTAGCTTTGTACTTACAAATTGTTGCTATCTCAATCATCCTTACAAAATTTTTTAGAAAATTTCTTGTACTACAATAACATACGATGATCGTAAAAATGTTACTGTAAATCTAACAGATTTTGTACCATTCACAATCTATAAAAATCATAAATAAATCAACCGACATTGTCTGCCTTTTTTTTTAAAAAAAATACAATTTACAAATAAAATTTGATAAATATTACCTACCTATATGCGGTCAGGGAGGCCAATTGCGCAATAATTGGGGGAGGTGGCAGTTGCCCAACAGTTGGGTGACATCGTTTGGCTGTTGGACGATAGGCTCCAGTCGTTCAACGGTTGGACAACTGGAAGCTATTCCTGTAAAAAATTTAGATGTGGATATATTTATATAATTTTAAATAAAAATTAAATTGTTTAAAAAAAGCACTTATATTGCATGCAGTAGGCGTCGGTGCCCCCTCGCTAAACCAAGCTAAGCTAGGGGTGTTTTACTCGTTTGGAGCTGTTGCGTTTTGACTGCTAAAGAAGTAATTTTTAAAATAAAATTTGAAAAACTACTTTCAGAAGCCGCAAATGCAGAGGAGATGACAAAAATCAATTGATTTATATTTGTACTGTCTATAGTAACTAACTTTTAAATAATGTATTTTTTAAAGTGATATCAACAGAAATATTGTAGTAAAAAGTGTATTGAGCTCAGCTGTATCGGCCAAAATCGCATACGACTATTTTTATTTGCGTACTATTTCTTGCGAACAGTCAGAATTCAAATATTTAAATCATAAGTTATAAACTATAAATCTACCTTTAGAGAACCGTTTGAAAAAACTACTTTTATAAAAACTTATATGTTCATGGCGGAAGCCGATTTGAACCTCCTGCCTGCACTCCGATGGCTCGCATCATGCATGTGACGGTGGCCTGACGCGAGACAGATGTAGGACGACCTAGGCCATGTTCCGTATCTTTGGGTCACTTGTTTGACTCCCGTTCCGTTGCTTTCTAGCTTCTGCATCGTGGGGGTGGGCCGGCGGCCACTTTCCATTCCTTCCATTCCATTCTGGGGTGCAACCTCCAGCTCCTCCTCCCCCGTTTAGTTTAAATCCCGGGTTCCCAAGTCCAAACCACGGCAAACATGGAGCGTTTTGTCACGTTGTTGTCACGGCACACAAGCTATTCGCAAGCAAAAAAAAAAAAAAAAAAACTCCTGCCAACCAGATACAAAAACATCCTAAAAAGCTAGGAGTTGATCTCAGGACCTCCCTTTGCACCTGGAGTATAATAGTTATTATAAAATAACTTTATTTCCTTATTATTTACAGTAAACCATCTAAAACATATTTTTGAAATGAATCAGTCGGTCTTGCAAATAAATCACAATGTTTTTGAAATTGTATAAAAAATAAACCAAAATCTTCAAATGTATTATTGTGTTAAAAATGAGAGGATGTTTTGGTCCGTTCTTTCTAGTTTATAGCTTCCTTCGAACAAATAACGAGACTTTTTATATCGTCTTTTTGAAATAGTTTATAAGGACAATTTTTTTGAAAAGTATCTTATCGGTATTCGATTTATTCGTATAATATTTATATTAGAACTAAAAATTATTAGTCTTAGCCATATTCCATCAGAAGTAGGACTGTTCTTTTCAACTTCTCAAAATAGCTTTTAGTTTGTTACAGTACCTAACTTTGAAATGAGATATTTTTTAAGATGGAGTCTATAAGTTAATTATAGTAACGTTAAAAGTTTAACATCTGTACTATCTAAAATCGTAAACGAGTATCTCTCTTTTCGTAATCTCTATCATAAACAGTTAAAATTTAAAAATTTTAACTAAAAATTATAAATCACAGCAAAAAAAACAGACCATAGACACACCCTGTGTTCTTATGGGTGCACGTTTCCCAAGGAAATATGCACCTCAAAAGTCTTGTGAAACGCCCAAAACACACAGACGCGGCAGACGCCCGACACGGCTAAACCGCTGTAGACTCCAAGGAGAGCACAGCTCATCGCAGACGTTGTCCCTTGCTCCCTCCGCCCGCGCCACCAGAGCCCCGCGATTCCGACACCGTGGGCGCCGCCGCTGGAGGCGCGGCCCCGATCTCCCCATGCGCCGGCGGGAGTCGGAGTTAATGCGCCCGTGAAGCGTCGCCGGCGAACGAGTTTTAGAGCGGTGGCGGGTTGAAGGCTGCTTTTCTTGAGGTGAGGTGAGGCGAGGCGAGAGAGGGAAGGTTCGGGTGGTTTCTGAGGCGATGCGGGGCTCCAAGGGGGAGGAAAAGGCTGGTGGCGGCGAGGATTGGTGCTACCAGTTCGGAAACAAGGTGAGATTCTGCCCCTCCTGGATTTTGGGGGAAGATGTTAGGGTTTTGCTTCCGTGGAATCATTTTTACGGTCAAGGTTAAGAGGTCCTTTGGAATTTTGCTTCAAGAATGGAATATTTTTGGTGGCATTCTGGTCCTTTGGTTTGGTTCATCCAATTTCTGTGTGCGGTCATTGCTAATGCTAGTTTCATCGCATTCCCAATCCTGGGGCAAACTTAAAAGATTGCGTTTTTTTTGTGAGAGCTCCGTGAGGGGAAGAAAGGGGAAAGGGAAGTGCTTCTGTTGGCCTGTTTGGTAGAGCTTCAGATTCTTATTTTTCAGCATGTAAGAATCCACTTCTCTGAGAATCTAGAGCTATATCTGAAAAGCGTTTGGCTAGTAGGTTAGCTCCATATTCATAAAAGAAGAGATTTGAGAGGAGAAGTCCATATTACCCTTAGTTTTAGCACTTGAAATTTATTTGTTTTTTACTCCTTTCTATGTGTACATAAATTTATGAAATTTATCTACAAATTTCTCAAAGCCGAGTCGATTTAAATGTGATATTAAATGATATTGTCGCTGCAATAACAACAAAACAGTGCACTCCATTATTTCAACGTGAGTCAACAAGCAATTTAACAACTGTAATTACTAGATACTTGTGCATTCATCCTTTCATAAGAAGCAATCCATTCATCCATGCATACATAATTAACATCACTTCTGACCAGCTTAGAATAATTGCTAATATATACATCATTGCTGTTAAAATGAACCAAACAAAATTGAATTAACTACCATGAATGCTACATCAAGCTACTAACTAGCACGGAAGCTAGAACCACCGCAGCATCAATGGACATAGCCATCTTGACATTCTTCTCTTCAGTTTTGCCTTAAAACCTCCATCCAGTCCGCTTCAGATTGCACATGTATAGAATAGTAACGATGTACTGAACAAGTCAAAACTTATGTATAAGAACTGATGTGTTCATGAACAAGTAATAGCTAGCACAAGTAATGAACACTATAGAAAGTGATAACTCATGTATATTATGCAAAAAATGGTCCACAAGAAAAGCACAAATAAGTGATAACTCAGAAAGTGCACGAGAAACAATCCCTCCAATTGCAATAGCAATAGCGGTATCATACTACTATACTAGCCATTTCCTAGGTGTACCATAGAACAGTTCTCAAATATTGCCATATAAATGTGCTCTATGAACCTAATGCTGGAAAAATGAAAACATGCTATTACATTAATTGGGGAAAAAATTAATCCCTAGACAGCTAAAGCACATTTGTAGAATATAATTGAGACATTGCTTGACATTAGCTTAAACAACCAATACATAAACAACAGGCAGTATTCATCTGCAAACTGTGTAACAGTGCATACAAAAAACCTACACACCTCTACATTTGTAAACTATATGCCCCTGTAGTCAGCCAAAACTCCCCGACAAAACCACCAATAGCACTGGAAGTATGGAATCAGAGCCAGAGCATGCAGTAATCTAGTACTAATATCCACCCAATTGAACCCAAAAACAGCCACATCGGCACAACAACAAATCAAACCAACACTAATCCATCTTAATTAATCTGAATATGTAGTGAAAAATCAGGTTAACACAAATTAAATATGTCACGTTGCAATAATCCAAATGAATTCAATGTCAATCTTCATGTATAGTATGAAAAAATTCTGGATGAACTCCGTGAACTGCACCCTGCGCCAAATGAAACACCACACCAAAACCAAGCCAGATCGGGTCAGATCGCGAGCCCCAAACCCTAAGGAAGCGAGCTCGAAAACAACGGAGCGATCGACGAACGGATTAGAGATTCAAATGGTGGCGCTCTTACCGGTCCCCGGGCTCTCCTACCTAAGGGGGTCTGAAGAGGCGGCGGCGGGGGATGAGGGCTTGGAGGAGGGCGAGGAAGGCGAGAGAGGGAGGCGGCGGCGAGAGAGAGGGGGGCGGCGCGCGAGAGGGGGAGGCGCGGCATGAGAGGGCAAGGAGGCGGGCGAAAGAGGAGGAGGGAGGCGGGGAGGCGATAGGGTGGGGCGGGCTGGCCGATTTTTTGTTTTTATATGAGTGGCATTTTGCGGGTAAATATTAGGAACTTCAATGGGTACATTGGTTTTAGGGGTCATAGCTCTCCACGAGAATCCACCAAAGGGCTGCTTCTCCTCTCTAGTTCATTTGGGAGTCTGCTTCTCGCGAGAAGCAGAATCTCATCAATTTAAGAATCGGGGTGTTTGGTACAACTCCCTAAGAATCTATTGAGAAGCTGAGAGCAGGAGCTATACCAAACAGGCCCTTAGTGCCGGACGTTTCGATTTCTCGTTCGTCTTATCCAAAATGTTACTCTTTTGTTTAGAAAAAAATATGTGTACGTTTTATCGTTTTCCATTTCTTCCTTTTTCACTCTATTTATTGGTACTATTTTGTACTTAAAAAGTTCAGAGCTCATAATAGGTGAGATTGATTCTCTGACTTTCCTTTTCTTCCTTTCGATTGAAGTTTGTTAGATTGTGTTTTGTTCTATAGTTATTAAATGTACCTGGTCCAATCTTCTTTTATTGGTGAATAAGTTAGGAAGTTAGGAATTTGTTATTCTTTTTGCATTTTTGGATTCATTACTAGTTAGCTGCCTAAATTAGGAAGGCATTTAATTTATCATTCATGGTTATCAGCTCCTATATGTTAATTTCATTATTACTTTTGGCTTGTTAGGTTAATTGTATGTTGTTTCTCGTTTTCCATTGGTTAGTAGTATTTCCTATTTCGCTTGTCAATTCTTTCTTCCTAGTTAATACTGAGTTGGAATAAATCTGGAGTAAAGTAGCACAGTTATGAAAAGGAATATTCAGGAGTGGTACTGCATAGAAAAAGGGATTTTTTATTCCTTGTCTTATGTTCCATTATTATTGTCAAGGAAGGTGATTTCGAACGGTACATGGGCCAATTAACGAAATGTTCACGGATTTGGCGGCACTTGTTTTTACAAAAATAGTCCCATTCCCGAGCTTGAAAGGTGCGGTATGTGTGATCACACCGCACTGCTGTGCTGCAGAGCGAGCTCGGCGCGGTAGGAGCGGTTGGGTGGCGGTAGTGTTGAGTCTTGCGATCGGCGAGCGCCAGCGCTTGCGGGCCTAAGGTGTTGCGAGAGCTCTTGCACGGTTGGCGGTTATTAAGTCGGCGCTACCGACCTAACGGCTTGGCTTGTCGATAGTCACGACTAGTCACGATTAGAGCATCTCGAGCTCGGCGAGTGGCGATGGGCGGCCGTGCAGGAGGGGGGCTTCAAGGTTATTAAGTCGACGCTACCCTTCTAATGACCGACTTGTCGACTGACTAGTCGCTGACTAGTCGACAGTCGGGAGGCGGAGTGAGGCCGGAGAGGAGGGACACTCGGTTATCTATCCGGTACACCCTCATCTCCCTCTATTCTCTCTCCCTTATCTATTCGGCAACCCCTCATATCCATCTACGGATCGACCTCCTCCCCTCCGTCTCCTCACTCGGCTGCCTCCTCTCCCTCACTCTCTCCCTCCGGTCCCGAGCGGCCGGGGAGGACGCCGCCGCCTCTACCCGCACCTCCACCCTTCCTAGACGCCGCGCCTCCCCCGGATGATCGCGCCTCCACCCGGACGCCGCCGCCTCCATCGCGGATCCGGGCTCCCCGTCTCCACCCGGATGCCGCCGCCACCGACGTCGCCCCAGCCTAGATCCGGCCTCCTCGCGCCGGATCGGGGCTCCCCGCCACTGGATCCGTCTAGATCCGGTCGGCCGCCGCCTTCCCCCTAGGCTTGCCTCCCGCCTCCCCAAGGCGCCCGACTTGCCGTCGCCTGGTTGACTAGTCGACGGGCAAGTCGATGACTAGTCGACCAGGCGCCCGACTTGCCGGCGCAAGTCGTTACCAGGCCACCGACTTGTTGACGACTTAATAACCATGGCTGGCTTATAGCACTGGCTCAACAACGCCACACAGAGAGTTTAGTTTTTTAATTAGGTGAATACCCGCACAAACTAGTTAAATATGGTGCTTTGATACGCATTAAAAATTATATTATACAGACACTGAAATTTTTGAGGAAAGTGCAAGGAGGGCTCAAAGGGACAGATGAACCACCATCACAAATTCCTTGTGTTAAGTAGTAGAGATACATTACTATAAATAATTGTCGTAATGGACCATGTGTAGGTTGACATAATACTTCACAATGAAGGTGCGAATTATATGACGCATAGGGCACTACTTGTATGATACAAATGGTAACATGTGCGAATAGTTAACCTCAACTATAGCTAAGATATATGTGTGCCTTTTGGAAATCATGTTTGCAGTCATTCATCGTATATATTTAGGTCCACTGGTGCCTTTCCCTTCTCTCCTTTGCGGGCTTTAGCCCTCGCGACCCGTGCCCAGTACTCTGCTTCCATCATATATGTAGGTTTGTCCCAGTCGGAAATAACCTGGCGTTCAGCAGGGGCATCGGGGACTATCGACGCCTTACCCCTGTCTTCCGCCATCCTGACCTTTCCGTTGTCATCCGTGGTGTAAGATTTCTAGCGTGTGAATCTCTTTGGCGACACTAGGTAGTTGAGCATGTATTTTTGCTCGATGAATGTCGTGTGGTACATCTCTGGGCCATCAATCCATTGGAAGAAGTAGCAACACTCAGTAGTTTGCTAGCATGCACGGAGTAGGTTAGAGATGTGCAAAATAAAAAAATGTGAATTGTCAATACCTACTTGCAAGAATTTTGTTGCACGCGTAGTGTGCCCGGGCGACGGTTGCCGGTTGTGTGGACTAAATGATATGTGCTGGATTACTACAGTGCAGGGTGCATCCTTGTAATAATTATCAGGGTAGGATCCCTTCTTCTTGGCCACCCACTTTGTTTGCGAAGCATCTCTCCGTAGTTTGACATCCCTAACAGCGGCGTAGTGACTTCTTGTACCTTTGTTTTCTTCTTCTTCTCTCTCTCCTCTTCCCCTATTTTGGAATACGTTCCTATGTGCTAACTATCCCAAATCAATTATTATAATATGAATAATATGCTAAAGAAAATTGCTTGGACACGTCATCAAATTCCTGTAAAGGATTTGACCAAAAACTAGATATTATTTTCCTAATTAAGTACTTGTATGTCTATGATGGTTACCAAGTACCTGATATCTCGATCACTTGAGCTTTTAGTTTTGTTCATTCGCTAAAAGTTGTTAGATATGTATTATTATATAGTTGTGTATTTACCCTGTTGTGTGAGGGGTTTTCTGTATATATGCCATGCATGTATGTATATATATATATTAGCCTCATGATGAATACAAACGCTATTCACAACAAAACTCTTCAACAAGGATCTCCTTGTGTATAGTCTAAGATTCTCTTTAACAATATACATTAAAAACCAAGTGCTTTACAAATGGAACACCTTATCATCTTTGAGGTTTTTTCTCCATAGGGAATTGATACGACACATATGCCCGATACCAAGGATTTGTATTGGACCGCATTAACGACTACATATTTAAGTTCGACACTTAGGGCACAAACACAGGATCGGTGGAACAATTTTTTGACTTGCTCGGACTGAAGAGCTGAAACTTGACACAGTACTGGGTCAAGGGTTGCTTGCTGCCTGCTTCCTCTGCCGACGCCCTGGGCTCGCCTGCTGCCACTCTAAGCGCTCACCTATCACGCTCGCGCGCCCTGCCCTACCTGCGCACTCTTGCCGAGCTCCCCGGGCGCGGTAGGCGACAACTGTCACCTGCCGCGCCTTCCGAGCTCAGGTACGAGCTATTTTTGCAAAACAGGTGTTTGGGGGCCAAATATGAAATAAAAGTGGTTACAGTGCCAAATCTGTAAACAGTTCCCAATTAACCTCTTTTGGGGAATCATGTGGGTTCAGGAAAAAGGATCAGATAGTTTTGAAATCTAATCCTTCTGAGGTCATTCTGTAGAAAGGTAGAGATATTGGGGCAAACACTACACAGCTAAATGAGCTGTATTGGCCTGGAGTAGGCATACAAGGAAAGCATATACATGGAAGGCGTATATATGGTAAGCGCATATATGGAAGGCATATACATGGAAGGCGCATATATGGAAGTGTATCTAATTATTCTAATACCCACCCGCAGTCGTAGCGGCAGTTCGGACGCAAAGACTGGATCGAAAATCCTGAAACAGCTGCGTCGGGAGACCTTTTGTCATGATGTCCGCGAACTGATGGGAGGAAGGTACATCTAAAACACGAACCTCACCAAGTGAAACCTTCTCGCGAATGAAGTGAATGTCAATCTTGATGTGCTTCGTATGCCGATGCTCGACTAGATTAGTCGACATGTACATGGCGCTGACATTGTCGCAGTAGACAACGGTCGCTGAAGCAATTGGGGCGTGAAGTTCTTGGAGAAGTTGCGCAACCCAAGAACACTCGGCTCGACATGGGCAATAAAGCCACGATGCTCGGCTTTGCACTTGATCGAGACACGGTTGTCTGACGCTTGGAGGACCAAGAGACAAGATTATCCCCGAGATAAATGCAGTAGCCGGAGGTGGAGCGTCGCGAGTCGGGGCAGCCGGCCCAGTCGGCGTCGGAGTAGGCGGTGATGGATGTCGCTGGGGAGAGGCCGACGTGAAGACCGGCGTCGAGAGTACCCTTAACGTCTGCGCGCAGATGCGTTTGATCAACGCGAGATGGGGCTCCGCGGATCATGCATGAAAAGGCATACTTGCTGGACGGGGTACGCCAAGTTAGGATGTGTGAGTGTCAGATACTGCAGAGCCTCCGCAAGGCTGCGATACTCGGACGGATCGGCCACGGGAGCTCGTCGTGGCGGATAATGGCGTGAGTGTCCACCGGTGTGGCCGTAGGGTGACACTCACCATGCCGGTAGCGTCGAGAGAGATCAACGACATCGTCTGCCGAGACAGAAGAGGCGGTGGAGGAGCGCGGCGACGGAGATGCCGAGGAAGAAGTGCATGTCACCGAGGTCCGTCATGGCAAACTCGAGTGAAGCAAGCTTTGTGAGATCTTTGGAGAAGACCTTGGGTGGAAGCCGTGAGGGCGATGTCGTCGGCGTAGAAGCGAGAGGTAGGCCATGTCAGTCCCCTGACGGAGGACAAACAGGGACATGTCGGAGGAGGCGATGAAACCGATGTCGCGGATGTAGGAGGCGAACCGATGGTACCATGCTCAGGGAGCCTACTTCAAACCATAGAGGGACTTCTGGAGAAGACACACATGGGTGGAATGAGCAGGGTCCACGAATCCGGAGGGCTGCTGGCAGTAGACCGTCTCATTAAGAGTGCCATGGAGAAAGCATAATTGACATCAAGCTGATGAATCGGCCAAGAGCGCGATGCAGCGATGGAAGGGCAGTCCGGATGGTGGCCGTTTGACCACCGGACTGAATGTCTCGTCGTAGTCTACACCGTGCTGCTAAGAGAAGCCACGAACAACCCAGCGCGCTTTATAGCGGGCCAGACTGCCATCGGAGTGAAACTTGTGCTTGAAGATCCACTTCCCGGAGACGACATTAGCACCAGGCGGGCGCGGGACGAGGCGCCAGGTGTCGTTGTCCATGAAGGCCTTGTACTCCTCGGCCATCGTGGCGCGCCAGTTGGGATCGGCGAGGGCGCTATGATAGTTCGCCGGAACAGGCGAAGCGGGAGAGTGGTCGGCCGCTAGGGAGAAAAACTCCACAGAGGGATCGGCGGCAAACCGAGCCCGTGTCACCATCGGATGGTCCGAGGGAGGCGCTGATGTAGTCAGGGTAGCTGGAGCCGGCGCGGATAACGGTGCTGGTGAAGCTGGGTCGGAGGGAGCCGCACGTGGCCGTCTGGAGTAAACCAGATGCACGGGCGGTCGTGGTGGTGGAGCGACGGATGGCGCCGTGAACGAAGGAGATGATCGCTCGACACCATGCAGTGGTGGAGCAGTCATTTGGGGTACCTGCATGGGTGCCATTGCAGCAATGCGAGGCACCGGCATGGCAGGGTCGACGCCGAGAAATTCGAAGTCGGAGCAAGAGGGAGGGGGTGAAGATCGGTCACCACTGGCAAACGGGAATATGCTCTCATCAAAGACAACATGGCGGGAGATAATGACACGTTTGGTGGTGAGATCGAGACAGCGGTACCCCTTATGGTGAGAAGGGTAACCGAGAAAGACACAAGCCGTGGAACGTGGAGCAAGTTTATGAGAAGTGGCAGAAAGGTTCGGAAAGCAAAGACAACCGAAAACCCGGAGATGACTGTACTGTGGTGGGGAGCGGTGAAGGAGGGTATAGGGAATGTCACCACCGATGGAGGAGGATGGGCAACGGTTAAGGAGATAGGTGGCAGTTGTTAGCGCCTCGGCCCAGTACTTGGGAGGCATAGTGGCGTGGAGCAGGAGCGTGCGAACTGCATTGTTGATGGTACGAATGATGCGCTCAGCTTTGCCATTCTGCGGGGAGGTGTATGGGCAAGAGAGGCGTAGGGTAATGCCACGGGAAGCAAGGAAGGATGTGTTGGTGTGGTTCACAAATTTGGTGCCATTGTCAGCTTGTATAGATTTTAGAGGAAGACCGAATTGTGTGCTAGCATAGGCGGTAAAATCTGCTAAAAGCTGAGAAACTTCTGATTTCTTTCTAAAAGGAAAAGTCCAACAATAATGAGAGAAATCATCAAGTAACACTAGATAGTAAAGAAAACCAGATATGCTAGGAAGCTGGAGATGTCCACACATCACAATGAACTTCGCTCAAATGGCGCGAGGAGCGCGAAGAAGAGGTAACAAAGGGAGACGTGTATGTTTGCCAAGTTGACAAGATCGCAAAGAGAGCGGTCTACTTTATTAAATGAGATGAGCGAGTTTTTATGGAGGGTGTCGAGGTGGCGATCTTTGGGATGACCAAGACGCGATGCCATAAGCGGGAGGAGACAGCGATGTGGGTCTTTGGGTGGAGCCGAGATGGTGACTGGAGGTATGGTGTAGAGGTCTCCTGCACTATCGCAGCGAAACATCGTACGCTGTGTCCGGGGATCCTTAATAGAAAAACCAAAGGTGTCAAATTCAATAGAGCAATGGTTATCACGAGTGAATTGTCTAACAGAAAGAAGGTTGTGGACTAGGTTAGGGTCAACGAGAGTGTTGGGAAGGAGAAAACGGGTGGTTGGTGTGTGAAGAAAAGTGTGACCACGAGAAACGAAAGGGAGACGAGAACCGTTGCCAACAGTAACGACCGAATGAGGTGGAGGGTGGGAAGAAAGAAGTGTACCGTCATCTGTCGTCATGTGGGAAGTGGCGCCGCTGTCCATCACCCAGCCACCATGTCCTTGGACGGCCGGTTGGTCGGCGATAATGAGACCTGCGATCCCGGTATGCGGGTGGAAGGCTGGGGACGGCGTGAAGGCGGTTTGAGCCTGAGGTGGAGCGCCGAGGAGGCTAAGAGCGGGCGAGGGGCGCCATTGACCGCCGGTAGGGGCAGTCCACGGGTTGAAGCAGAACCAGGGACTAGTCGGTGGAGATGGTGGGACACGGCCCGGACCCGCCCTGCCTACCACGGCGGTTGCGGCCACCGCGACGTCCATCACGAGCTGGAGCGGTCTGAGTAGTAGTCGATGACGTGTAACCGGAGGAGCCGCCGGAGGCGAACAGGGCCGTGGTGGTGGCGATCTTGGCCTCGTTGCTAAGGCGAGTCTCCTTGAGAGCGAGCATGGACCGCGCCCTAGCGAAGGAAGGGAACGGTACGGAATTGGCGATGTCATCGGCGGTGGTGGAGAAGCACGGGTTGAGACCACGCAGCATGTTGAGGACGATCTGCGTGTCGTTGACGGGGTAGCCGATGTCGTGTAGCTCGTCGGCGAGGACCTTCATTTGCTGGCTATAGTCGGTGATGGACAGATCCCCTTGAACGAGCGAGTGAAACTGGTTGTTGAGGAAGATCGTGTGGGACTCCTTGTTGTCGCGGAACAGCGCCTCGATCGCGACCCAAAGGTCACGTGCAGTCTCTTGATCCATCATCGCTGAATCGAGGATGTTGTCAGAAACGGAGCCATACAACCAGCTGAGGACGGCGGAGTCGGCGAGAGCCCAGTTAGCCTCGTTGCGATGCGCCGTGTTGGTGCCGTCGATGTGGGAGAGGAGGCCGAACTTCGCGCACATGGTCCGAAAGAATTTGGACCATCGGGAGTAGTTCGGCGTTTTCAGATCGAGAGTGGTTGGTACATGGGACTTAACGACGACCGTGTAGTAGGGGTTGAGGACGATCGGAGGAGCGGCAGGCGTGATCGCACCGGCGGTGGCGGCAGCAACAGCTGGATCGGCGGGAGAGGCTTGCCATGGTCAAATTGTGCTCTCTCTCATTTCTTTTTTTTTTTTTCTTTTTGGACCTATAAAAGGAATCAGACCAGATCTGATCCGGATCGATCCGGATCGGGCCTCTGGGCGCGGCGGTGAGGGCGCGGCGGCCGAGGGGACCGGTGGCGGCTGGAGGTGGCGTCGGTCCGGCGGGCGGCGGGCGGCGGAGGCCGGCGGCGGCGGCGGCGATGGGGACAGCGGCGGCGGCGGCGGCGGTTGGTGGCAGCGATCGAGGAACCGCGGCGGTAGTGGCGCGGCCGAGGCGGAATCGGCGGCGGCCTGGGGGAGAGGCGGCGGGGATTCAGCGGCGGCCGGGCTGGAGCCGGGAATCCAAGAAGGAGGCGGCTGCGCCTGCGTCCTGGTGGAGCGACGGCGGCTTGGACCGGAAGGGAGGTGGTGACTGCGCGGGAGGGAGGACCGGCGGCGCTGTGGAGGCAGCGGAAGAGGAGGTGGTGTGTCGGCTCAGGTATGCTTTAATACCATGTAGAAAGGTAGAGATGTTAGGGTAAACACCACACAGCTAAAGGGTTGTATTGGCCTGGAGTAAGTATATAAAGAAAGCATATACATGGAAGATGCATACATGATAAGCGTATATATGGAAGGTATATACATGGAAGCGCATACATGGTAAGCGTATATATGTAAGTGTATCTAATTATTCTAATACATTCGCATCCAAAAAAGAGGCTTTGTAGTATCTATCGATTATAACTTGTTTCTTTGACGCATAAAGTTAAAAGAAAACAGATATTAGCTTCAAAATGTTGCAAGATGGTAAGAGCTCTGACTGAATGAGATATATTTTATTTCTATTGATGAACTTGGACTGATTGGAACTTGTTTGCAGGATGCACTGATTTTGAAGACTCCAAAGAAGTCACCCCTTGCATTGAGAATGGTTGTTTTTACTATGACTATGATCTGCGGGATATTTATTTGTTCAATGTGTATGAAGCAACTAGGAAGTGACAGCTGGTCAAGAATAGTGAAGATCGAAGTTGCAGAACAGCCATGCAATAAGTCTGTAGTTCCTCCTTCTGAGGTTCAGTTTGTGCATTATCCACAACCAGTAACTTACAGCAGGTGACAGTTGTGCTTCAGCAAGTTTATCTATACTTAGCTTGTGTAATGTCTAATAGTAATTTCATTTTGTAGGAACGAATGCACGTGTACCTCTGTCCGGTTCTTTGCAATTATCTCGTCACAGCGATCTGGAAGTGGCTGGTTTGAAACCCTTCTTAACAGCCATATTAATGTTAGCTCCAATGGTGAAATCTTCTCTGCAAAAGAAAGGAGAAACAACATTTCATCTATAATAAAGACCTTGGATAAGGTCTACAGTTTGGATTGGAATAGTAGTGCTTCCAAGAATGAGTGCACTGCTGCGGTTGGCTTCAAGTGGATGCTTAATCAGGTGAGGATTTGGATCAGTTTTATGCTTTTTCTTCAAGTACTGTTGTGAACTTACTGTCAAAAGCAACATATGCATATTCACTTCCGATGCTTGTGATTTAGGTACGTTTTAGGGGATCTCATGTTGCAAGTAATTGAGATGGGAATGCTTGCTAGTTAGAAATTACCAGCTTGCATTCCGTTAACTCTTGTGTGCACTCATGAATACATTGGCGTTCTGCATGATTTATGCATCCTGTTCTCAGGGGAATCCGAAATATGTTAGTCTTCTCATTCCCAGTGTAGTAACATCTGTTGTGTACACAAGACCGTTATGATCCTTGTTCTGTTGATTTATTTCCACTATTCTGTAACTATCTTGATGGAGCATACTGAAAATGAAATCCTTTTACAGTTCATAATTTCCATATATGGCTAGAAAATGAAATCCTTTTACACCGACTAGATCCTGGCAATGACATGATTACATCGCCCTGTGTAGTCCTTTTGTTTTATGGTTCTGTGTTAATTTCATTCAAATATTAGTCTTTTTTGTGTGCGGAACTGCAGATGAGGTTGCACATGACTGAAGTTTTTTAAAAAGGGATTTTTAAGGTTTAATTGATGGCAATTTGACACTGATATATTCAAAATGATTAAGAGAGCATAAAAATTGCTATCGATTGTGAAGGTTAATTGATAGAAATTTTGATACTCACTGTAATCCTTTTGAAGATGTCAGCGTTCTTGGAACTGATGTCTTCTAATTCCTCCATTTTAAAACAAAGTACACTGTGCGTGCTGTTATGTGATAGTTTTAAGTAGGGTGCACATATAGATTGTTACAACTTACAATCTCCATAGGCAGCATCTTTCTACACGGAGTTTTTGTACTTTTCCTTAAAGGCTTCAACATATTAGTCTGAATACAGTTTTTTTGGGTAGGCAGATTAATTAACAAGTCATGCGCATAACTGAAATCTTAATCAGAACAAGCATTCTTCTGACAATATTTGTCTCCAGGGTCTTGTGGCAAATCATGCAGATATAGTTGATTACTTCAACCGAAGAGGAGTGTCTGCAGTATTTCTCTTCAGAAGGAATCTCCTCCGTCAGTTGGTATCGCAACTAGCCAACAATCATGACAGATACCTTAAGCAATTAAATGGAACACATAAGGCCCATGTTCACACAAGAGATGAGGTAGTGCTCTACAACATATCTTTCAACCCTGGCTTGCAAATTTCTGCAGTCTCTGAGTTAACCTTTATCTTTTATTTCATAGGCCAATATACTTGCAAGATATAAGCCCAGGCTCAACACAACATCTTTAATTTGGAAAATCAAACAAGCAGATGACTACACTCGTGATGCTCTTGAAAACCTAAAGAGCATCCATCACATTACTATCTACTATGAGGATCTCATCCGAAACAGAACAGTGGGTTATTTTTTATTAGTCTGTTGTGTGCTATAGTTCGAATTGGTTCTCCAAATATAGCTTATAAATTATTAAGTACTGTGTTGACTTGGACTTGCAGAAGCTTGCTGATGTTCTGGATTTCCTCAAAGTGCCAAGGAGGAAACTAGTCAGCCGGCATGTGAAGATACACACGAAACCACTATCGGAGCAAATTGAAAATTGGGATGAAGTCTACAATGCTCTGAATGGTACCCAGTACGAGAGCTTCCTGAACGCTGACTACAGAATATGACAACGTGCCTCCACATTTCTCGTGTAGATATTGCCCTTTCCGTGTTCTTCTGTTCTTTTTTAAATAGCTGGCCTTGATGTGCCGGGCAAAAGTTTTGATATGGTGAAGGCGCCTTTGCCACGGTTGCTTACGAGTTCTTTGATAGGTCCACTAATTTTTAAGCCACACTCGTTTCGACTTTTTTTCAGCTTCTGCTTCTTGCTTCTGCTTTTTTTCACTATTCAGTATTTCGTCTTTTTCTGAATTTTTTTAGATATTTTAGGCTTTTTTATATTTTCTTTTTTCCAGTGTTCCTTTGTATTGTCCCTAATGGGTTAACATGTTTTTTCTATTTTTATATTTTTTAAAACTAATTATACCCAAAAAGCCAAATTAGCTACAGTAAAAAAATCAACTACAGTGAAATTTTAGTAAAAATCTAAAACCATCGCTAAAATGAGCACACCTTTATTTAATTTTTTTTTTGTAACTGATCCTCGAGCTTCTAATCTTTTGTATTCCACTGCTTTTGTATTGCGAATTTTTGGCATCAGCACTTTGTGAGGAGTGAAGCGGCTGTGGTGATACCTAGCCGATCACCCAAGCAGATCGAGCTGGCATGCACAAATCTGTTTGCATACCCGCCATGTTAGTACCTGTGTAATGCATAATGCACCATCCCGAGACCTAGGTAGCTTTCGTAGTTTTGGCTCGGGCCGTCGAGCGATGCAACTATTCTTGGCAAGAATTTTAGGTAATCTGTATTTCTGTACCTCCATAAACTGTGCTCTTCTTCTTCTTCTTCTTCTTCTTCTCTTAGTATGAGCTAGGTTGGTTCGTAGGTTGCGTACGTGCAGGCCCATGGGGAAAGCACAAGCCATATTTAGTTGCCGTGGCCCAGAAAATAGATGACAACGATCGCAAGAAATCAGCATGCGGTGCTTGGGAATTATGATAGCCGTTCATTAGTTGTAATACGATGATCCACAATCAAGGTTTCTATTTGAAGATGTTAAAATTATGGGTATGTTGCAAGAGCCACTAGTGGTTTAAATTTAAGAGAAAGTAAGAACATGACCATAGTAGCAAGGTGGAAAATAGTGCTAAGACCAGAAAGAGTAAGTTTTCATTAAAATCTCGATCCACACCTAAGACTCCTCAAAAAGCAAAATCTTGCTCATGATCCAAATAAAAGAATAATGGTTCACCATGACCATTATCATAGCAAGATGAAGCTCAAAAGAGCAAATAAGAACAAATGCAATATCACTTAGCAACAAAAGATCAAATAAGACTCAAGATGACTCAAAATGTATTTTTCTCACATCAAAGCTCATTTTGCTCTAATGCAACCTCACAAAGCTCATTTTCCTTTTTTTAACCTTTCTAAGCATTCTTCCCTTTAGAAAATCTTTCTCCCCTAATCTGAATATTTTCACCCTTTTTTATTGTAACCAAATTTTGCCTTGATCTCCCCCCTTTTGGAAAAATAGTCATCAAGGGCAAGGGGCTATGCAAGCTCAATACCACTCATCCTCAAATGATACATGAAAACACTTGTAAACAATAAGGGAGTACGAAAGAACATGTATGTATGAATGAAAATACACAACATAAAAGAGAGCTTTAAAAATTATCCAAGTGAGGTTAAAGATAAAATGATACCACCTAAAGCCATAGAATATATATAAAGCTATCTAGATTATGATAAGACATATACAACCAATCTAAGAAAGATAGCACAATTTAGAGATTCAATTTAATTTCAAGTTAAATAAGACTTCAAAAATGACAAGTTCAAGTAAAGATATTCAAGTATGAGATAAGCCATATCAAGAAGGCTAAATGGAACCAAGGAACTCGAGTTAAATCATTAAAAGTGCTAGAAATTTAATTTTAACCAATTATATTCAAGTACTAGATAAAAGCCGCTCTTGATATTTTAGAAATCATTTAGTCTATATCTTAACAAAGCAAGTCCTAAACTAGGAGGCATTCATAACCACCTCCTAAGTTTCAGCCATTTTTTATATTTTTATTTTTTTAGTTATGTGCTAGATCTCAAATCTTACTATGACAATCTTAAGCAAGAAGCTTTAAAAATGTGGTCTTGATTATCCAATCCCTCTTGAGTTCATGTCTAGTATAATGGCAGACTATCTCATGAGAAAAAATTAGTGAGATCAATTTTTTCTCATAAAAGAGATCATTTTTATTAAGTTAAGCACTAGTTCAATGAGCAAGAAATGCTTTTCCAAAGAACTAGCAAAGAACTAAATAAAACTCAATATAAGATTGAAGATTCAACAGAGCATATATCATAAAAGGATCACTAAAGAGCAAACTAGTCCAAAGATTCATCCTTGCAAACTTAAATGATAATAATTGCAGAAATTGATACCACTTGCGAAATTAAGTCCAGGTTGGCAAGTTATGCTAGCATGACAAATATTTAATCATACATACAAAAATATAACAAATCTAGCTAAGTAAGCATAATCATATCAATGAGCAATATCAAGTAAAAATTACATCACAATTGAGTATCAATCAAAGCTTATATCTTAAGTGCAAATCTTATAATCCAATATCATGTATGTATGATGCAAAAAGGAAGGAAGAACTAAAACTCTCCCCATCTATAAAAACCACTTGTACAAGCAAAAAACAAGAGCTAAAAGCAAGAAAAAATTCTTGAAAGATAGGAAAACCTCTCCAACACATGGTCTCTAGTCTAAGGAACACACGTTGCTAAGGAGTGAATCTATCACACTAGCCACCTCACTATTAGAAGCTAGTGAAAGAAAAAACAAGCTCAACCTAGACAGGGTAAGAGATTCTAGATAATCTAGTAGAGAAAAGAAGTGGCTAAAAAAGACACAAGGCAGAAAGTGTGACTCACAACACCCTGAAGACATAAAAACCTTGACACTCCCACTGCTATGCAATACTGAAAATGGAAGCATGGAGTTGGCAAAGCTCAAGCAAAAACCTACATCACACCGCTTGGTAGTGTAATGTAGTCGAAGCTGAACAAGCTACATCCCGAGAAGTGATAGTCATCACTGAATGCCCAAAGTAAGGTAGGAGATTCAAAGAAGCTGACACGATCCATATGAAGCTTTCGTAGTTTTGGCTCGGGCCGTCGAGCGATGCAACTATTCTTGGCAAGAATTTTGGGTAATCTGTATTTCTGTACCTCCATAAACTGTGCTCTTCTTCTTCTTCTTCTTATTAGTATGAGCTAGGCTGGTTCATAGGTTGCGTACGTGCAGGCCCATGGGGAAAGCACAAGCCTGCTGTGGCCCAGAAAATAGATGACAACGATCGCAAGAAATCAGCATGCGGTGCTTGGGAATTATGATAGCCGTTCATTAGTTGTAATACGATGATCCACAATCAAGGTTTCTATTGGAAGATGTTTAAATTGTGGGTATGTTGCAAGAGCCACTAGTGGTTTAAATTTAAGAGAAAGTAAGAACATGACCACAGTGATAAGGTGTGAAATAATGCTAAGACCAAAAAACAAGTTTTCATCAAAAGCTCGATCCACACCTAAGACTCCTCAAAAAGCAAAATATTGCTCATGATTCAAATAAAAGAACAATTATTCACTATGACCATTGTCATAGCAAGATGAAGCTCAAAAGATCAAATAAGAACAAATGCAATATCACTTGGCAACAAAAGATCAAATAAGACCCATGATGACTCAAAATGTATTTTTCTCATATCAAATCTCATTTTGCTCTAATGCAACATCACAAAGCTCATTTTCCTTTTTTAACTTTTCTAAGCATTCTTCCCTTTAGAAAATATTTCTCCCCTAATCTGAATATTTTCACCCTTTTTTTTACTATAATCAAATTTTGCCTTAACCTCCCCCTTTTGGTAAAATAGTCATCAAGAGCAAGGGGCTATGCAAGCTCACTACCACTCCTCCTCAAATGATATATGAAAACACTTGTAAAAAATAAGGGAGCAAGAAAGAGCATGTATGTATGAATGAAAATACACAACATAAAAGAGAGCTTTAAAAATTATTCAAAGTGAGGTTAAAGATAAAATGATACCACTTAAAGCTATAGAATACATACAAAGTTATCTAAATTATGATAAGGCATCTACAACCAATCTAAGCAAGATAGCACAATTTAGAACATTCAATTTAATTTCAAGTTAAGTAAGACTTCAAAAATGACAAGTTCAAGTAAAGATGTTTAAGTATAAGCTAAGCCATATCAAGAAGGCTAAATGGAGCCAAGAAGCTCAAGTTAAAGCATTAAAAGTGGTAGAAATTTAATTTTAGCCAATTATATTCAAGTACTAGATAAAAGCCGCTCTTGATATTTTAGAAATCATTTAGTCTTTATCTTAACAAAGCAAGTCCTATACTAGGAGGTATTCATAACCGCCTCCTAAGTTTCAGCCATTTTTTATATTTTTATTTTTTTATCCATGTGCTAGATCTCAAATCTTACTATGACCATCTTAAACAAGAAGCTTAAAAATGTGGTCTTAGTCATCCAACCCCTCTTGAGTTCATGTCTAGTACAATGGTAAACTATCTCATGAGAAAAAATTGGTGAGATCAGTTTTTTCGCACAAAAAAGATCATTTTTATTAAGTTAAACACTAGTTCAAATGAGCAATAAATGCTTTTCTAAAGAACTAGCAAAACACTAAATAAAACTCGATATAAGATTGAAGATTCAACAGAGCATATATCATAAAAGGATCACTAAAAAGCAAACTAATCAAAAGATTCATCCTTACAAACTTAAATGATAATAATTGCAGAAATTGATACCACTTGAGAAATTAAGTCCAGGTTGGCAAGTTATGCTAGCATGGCAAATATTTAATCATATATACAAAAGTATGACAAATCTAGCTAAGTAAGCATAATCATAGCAATGAGCAATATCAAGTAAAAATTATATCATGATTGAGTATCAGTCAAAGCTCATATCTTAAGTGCAAATCTTACAATCCAATGTCATGTATGTATGATGCAAAAAGGAAAGAAGAACTAAAACTCCCCTTATCTACAAGTACCACTTGTAGAAGAAAAAACATGGGCTAAAAGTAAGAAAAAACTCTTGCACGATAGGAAAACTTCTCCAACACATAGTCTCTAGTCTATGGAACACACATTGCTAAGAAGTGAATCTATCACACTAGACACCTCACTACTAGAAGCTAGTGAAAGAAAAAACAAGCTCAACCTAGACAGGGTAAGAGATTCTAGATAATCTAGTAGAGAAGAGAAGTGGCTAAAAAAGACACAAGGCAGAAAGTATGACTCACAACACCCTGAAGACATAAAAACCCTGACACTCCCACTGCTATGCAATGCTGAAAATGGAAGCAAGGAATTGACAAAACTCAAGCAAAAACATGCATCACACCGCTTGGTAGTGTAATGTAGTCGAAGCTGAACAAGCTACATCCTGAGAAGTGATAGTCATCACCGAATGCCCAAAGTAAGGTAGGAGATCCAAAGAAGTTGACAAGATCCATATGATCTCCTCCCACAGTAAAGTCTACATCAAAGAGACAGAAGAAGCATGTGCTTGGGGTACTAGGGTTAGTGATATAAGAATGAGGAATCCAGTACTGATATACATGACCGCTAGGTGCAAACAAAATCAATATGAGGGTTAGTATGATGCACATAAAGGTTTAAGTGAGAAGATCCAACAACAAACTTAGAGGCACACCGCAAGGGGGCTACTCGATGAAGAAAAGGAGATCTACCGCTTGAAAAGCAGTGGAAATCATTCAAAACCACTTGCCCGATTCAAAACCATTTGTTTTTGTTTTCACAACATAAATTTTCAGGTCTATATCTCTGTCCAAAATGTTTCCAAAAGTGCCTAAGAATTTTTCCATAAATTTTCAGAAGTATATCTATGTCCAAAATGTCTTCAAAAGTGACCAAGAATTTTCCCATAAATTTTCAGAATTATATCTCTGTCCAAAATGTCTCCAGAAGTGCCCAATGCCCAAAAAGTATACGTGATTCCACCTCTCCCTCCAGCCCGACAATTCTTTTTTCTTCTCGCACCAGCATTGTATCACTCTTCCTTGTTTCATTTTCTCACATGTATGTCCCTACGAGAGTGACACTATCTCCAATTGCCCCCAAGCTCTTTCTAACCTTGCCTTTGACGCTTTGGGCGACACGTCGTGTCCCATACATTGAGATCTTGATTGGTGCAATATCCATTGAATTTATGTAGCCATCCACATGGGCGGAGGAGATGGACCCTTTTTTTGTGTGAATGCCCTTAGAGAGGTATTCGAAATTCTCCTACCTAAGTTTTGTATTATTAAAATTATGCTAAAGAACAACCATCGCATTCAAGAGGCTAGAAAATCCCGTATTAATCAGAGGTAAATGAGAAATATCTATATCTCTTATTTCTTGGGCCCAAATTGCAATGTGCATATTAACCAAACATAAGATAGAAATATAAATGTTTGAATACCATAACAAACACAATTGTACTATTTTAGATGCTACAGACATATGCTATAGCATATGCCCACGCAATTGGGTAGGATTTCTAGCTAGTTGCAGTTTATATGTAAGGGATGTATCTAATGGTCAGTTGCTAGCCTCTAACTTCGGGCTAACACTCTAACCATATCAAATTAGGAATTAAATCGATTTGAAAAATTCTCACAAATCATCTGTAAATGTATCTTTCTAAGTCTTTTACAACTATATAAAATTTTGCGCTTAAAAAAATTTGAGAGAGAGATAATTTTACCCACGGTAGCTATTCTTTTACCCTTGTCCTTAATTATAACTAGCTGAATTTCCCATGTAAGTGTGCGGCTAAATGCATACTATACATATGCTTTATTTGAAAATAAGCTTGTACCTGTTGTAAGACTATAATGCTTATTATTGTAAATAGAATTTTATTTTTGATACAACTATAATAGTTCTTGTTGTGGTTACAAACCAAACAGAGAGAGAGTATGGTAGTGAGGAGTTAGGTGAGATATCCCTTCTCCCCATGGCTGGCATCACATATATATCTCCTTACAAGGAACCTCTTTACAAGAATACCCTTCAGGGTATTTACGTCCTTACACATGCCTCACCCGATACTTACGTCTTTCTAACAGGCCGGTTGAGTTTAGATGGGGGCCACCCCTACAACAGTTCTAATATATTTGATTAATCTGAATCGTTATAATCTGAGCCAACCAAAATAGGTTGTATAGATCTTTCTTTTTCTCCTATTAATGATGGCTTGTTTTTTAGTTTTAATAACGTAATAATATATAGATTTGTCCGACAATTATCATTCTCATCTTCATTTCTCACAACATAATTGGAGTTCGCACAGGAAATTTTATTTGGTCGTAGATGGCTCTGGGAATATATTGTTTTATGTGAACTTGTGTGAAATCCGTGCATTGTAAACAAGACATAGGAACGTACGGTCACGTAGCAGCTCCAAAAGCCTGGCAAGCCAATGAACAGCGTGTGGCATCTCTAAGTAGGGGTGAAGCCACGTTGGCTAAATCAAGTGCATCGGCAACAGGGTAAAATCAAAAGTCAAGTTATTAGCAACTCATTGTCACCTCTTGTGCACCACCCTAGCTCAAATACATGCACCACCCTGGCCCAAATATCAATATGCCGCGCTGCTGCCTGCGGCCTGCCTCCTCATTTCTGCCGCCTGCTACCTCGTTTCCTTCGCGTAGAATCTTTGTCGTGAGGCGCGAGCCCGCAACTCTTCGTCTGATCGTCTCGGCCTCGCCCAAAACCGCGATAGCCGATAGGCGATAGCCCAGGCGACAGGCGGGAACAACGCCGCTCGCCCGCTCGCCGCCATCCGGCTACTGTGTCGTCGATCCTTCGCACCTTGGCCCTCGGCAGCTTAGCTCGACAGCTCCTTCTCGCAATCTCGCTAGAATCAACGGCCGCGGCTAACTGGCCAAGCCTTCGTCCGTTCAGGTCTTCAGGATTCAAGCTTTAGCCTGTAGCTGTTGCATGTTGCAATCCCTTTGTTCTTTCTCTCTCCCAATTAATTTCAAGCAAATAGGGTAGTAATCGATTCTTCTCTTTACAAATTATATTTTAGGGTTAGCCAGAAGCCAGTTAGGGTTTGCAATTGGGGTTTTGCAAATTGCAAATAAGAAGGGAAAATACAAAGGAAAGAGAAGGAAGGGCTTATGGAGACTTGAGAGTTGAGAACTAAACACAGATACAAAAAATCATGTTAAGTAAGCTTCTGAATGTTTGATCGAATCAAATAATGTTCCATCTTTTCCTAATAATGTTTAATCATCTAATTAGTACTTTTTTATAGGTCATCATCTCATCAAGGGCCTGTGTTTCATTATGTATTTTGGCATAACGTATGATATTTTGTTGCTGTTTATTTATATTAATTATTAATACCATGAGATTTTTCATTTTGGTAAGCATTCCTACAACTCTATTATTATTGTACTGCTTTGTCATTGTATATGTTAGATCACAATTACATATGTATATTGAAGTGTACACTCGGATCCTTCGTGCTCTAGCTTCGTCCCTATCTCTAACTATGGTGACAGTCACATCACACGTGAGCATGGTCGCACTTGCACGCAACACGTTGGAACCGGAAGGAAACGAAGCGGGAAAGAAGCGAGAAAGCATGGGTTACGGGCAGCAGAAGGCAAAAGCAAGGTGGAGGAACAGAAAGCAGGTAGTTGAGTTCCGGTTCGTGTACCGTTTTTTAAGGGTACAAAGCAGACGTGTATATTGTTAAAATATATATGAATTATCTATTTTTCTTATTAATTTATATTTTAAGTAATCTGGTTGATATAATATGTAATTTAATATTGTATCAGAGTTAAAAGATTTTGAGTTCGAAACCCGATTAACGTAATTAAAAAAATAATTGCAGCCCACTTTTATTCTATATCTTAAGTCTATACATAAGGAATCTATTCTACGTATTAGGTCTGAGAAAACATACACATAAAAAAGAGTGCTAAAGTATAAATGAATTACCTATTTTTTCTTATTAACTTAAGTTTTTAAATAAATTAGTTGATACATATAACTTAATATACATAACTTACACGTACCTACGCACGCTTACACGCATGCATGCCCCTTGCACACATGACAGAAAGGTTTCGTGCACCGTTGCACCGTTGTCACAGCAGAGATGGATGATCTGAGTGTGTTTTGAGTTGAGGAAGAGTTCCGCCATATACATCTGTGCGTAGTGGGCAGGCCAAACGGGCTTGAACACCCCGTAAGGCCCGACCCAGAAGCACGTGAGAAACTACAATTTGACCATGCAACTTGCCCAATCCTTAGGCCTGCCCATTATTGGACTCAACACGGCCTTTGACTTGCAACCTAGTGAATGGTGATACCACTGAACATGGGTAAAATTGAAAGGCATTTTTCTTTTAGTTTCTAAAAATTATTTTTATAGTAAATTTTTTTACTGTAATTAATTTTTAAATAGCATATCTTTTTAAGATAAGATTTACAAATTGATTATAGTATACACTGCAACGACTTCATTTATATTGATGAAAATCACATGTAACTCTCTATCTCTCTATTCTCTCTCACAAACAATCAAAAATCTCAAAATATATAAACCACAACCTAAAAATAGGGTCAAAATCTGAGCTGTACGCCTGTACGCGGCTCTGGAATAGCATGCAAGTTCTCTTGTCCCCGAGAAAAGGGGTCATGCTAAAACCAGATCGTACAATGCGATCCCCAGAAAGGTGCGGATGGGTTGTTTGGAAGTGCTCCAACTTTGGCTTTGTATTATTTAAGATAGAGTCTATAGATAAATTATAATAGATATTATATCAAGTTTAATTATATCGGTCAAAATCGTATGTAACTATTCTTCTCTGCGTGTTGTCTCTTACGAACAGATAAAATTTAAAAATCATAAAAACCAAAACTACAATTTAAAAGAACTCACCTATAAACCGCTGGCAGCAGAAAGAAACGGCAAATTTCTCACCCAACACCTGCTATGCCAAGATTATTTCTCTTTCCTACTCGCTACAAAGCACAGCACAAGTGGAACCACCCCCTCTGTCCGCAACTTGTCGCCACACAGGCATAGCCTCTTTTTTTTTTTGCTGGGTTGATAGTTTTGGCTGTAGCTTGTAAATCTGATCAATAGTACCAATTAATAAAAACCAAAGCTACAATACGGCTGAAAAGCCGAAAAAAAACGGAGCTATATAAAGACGCTATTGATCTATCTGTACATTTACACAACTTGCTACAAGCTAACTACCAGGAGCTAGCTAACGCAAGTACTAAACATTGCCTGCTTGCAAGGCACATTATAATTATAATGAGAGTAATACGCATACGTTGCACAGAAGCAGACGAGGCGAGGGGTTGGGACACAGAAAATGACCGGTGAACAGAACAATGCCGCCAGTCGCCGGCCGTTTTGGCATCCAATCTTACCCCGTGTCGTGTCCACACTTATCCGAATCTTTTCATTTTCCGCTTTACCCCGTTTCTACCTTTTCTGTTACCGTGAGCACTGGTGTTGTTCAACGAGACCCAAATTTTGGCCATTACGTGCTTCTGAGGCCTAGTTTGTGGTTGTTGTGATGTGTTGCACCGTGAAATCTAGTTAATTAGTAGGTTCTTTGCTAATCGTAGTAAGGCTGTGGTTGATATTCTTTGTGAGATGATTCTTCACGTAACTTATTTGTATTTGTACAATATAAGCTGTGTTATCTTCATAGATAATTATGGGAGCTTGCACGATGTTCAGTCTACATGACTACTAGATGTTGAGAATTATTCGTCGAAGCCAAGTACAGTCTCGTGCGGTTTTGGACAGTGCTATGATTTTCGAGTGATTTGTCGAAGGCGATACAAAACTTTGCCTAGACGATTTCTATAAAATAGCAGTTCCACAACACAGGAATATATGGCCTATTTATGATCTGGCGGTATGCGAGTCTGACAAGTACCCGACATCTGCATAGTCAGTCATATTTAGATCTTAATTCTTTTTGTAGAATAGTTCAAGATCTTTGCTTTCTTGGAGGTATCAGAAGATGTCTTTTATTTCCTATCGATGTCTTTTGGTAGATTCTGCACTATATCATGCTAATAGGTTTACGGTAAATACGATATCCAGTCTAGTGCAATTTGCTAAATACATAAATGCTCCTATTGCATTTAAGTATGAAAATTCTGGTCTCAGGACTTTCTCTCCCTCTTCTCTAGGTCTGTACGAATCCTTGTCTTGCTGCAAAGATCTCCCGACTATTGGTACTTTTGAATGATATACTTTTCCAAAGTCAAACCTTTTTAAGACCTTCTGAGTGTAGGCCGACTAATATATTAATATTCCTTCTGGGACATGCTCAACCTGTAAACCTAAGTAATATTTAGTTTTACCCAAATCTTTCATTTTGAACTCTGATTCTAGGGAAAAGCTCGCTTTTTTATATCTAGAGTTTCGATGATATTCATATCATCTACAAGCACTAAGATTATACAAAATATATTCTGGGATTGTCGTATAAATATACAAGAACAATCCTCATTATTTGTGTATCCTTTCTTGCATAGAAAGTCCCTGAAGTGATTATACCACATTCTACCTGATTGCTTAAACCAATGATTTTATGAGTTTTACACTATATAGATTTCTATCTGCTCTATTTTGGTTTAGGATAGGTATACCTTCAGGTTCCTTCATATAAATGTCTGAATCTAAATTTTTATAAAGGTATGCTGTTAACACATCCATCGATTTTATTTCTAAATTCAGGTTTACTGCCATCGAGATTAAATACCTAAGGTAATGCCACCATAATGGGGGAATAAATTTTTTCATAGTCAACTCCTAGTCATTAAGTGAAATCTTGTGCTACAAGCCTTACTTTATATCTTATAACTTTATTTTTTATTTCTCTTTCGAACAAATACTCATTTATTTCCTACGGGGTGCACATGAAAAGGCGTGCAGTTTACAGGCCCGAACACATCTCTTTTATTCAGATATAATAATTCAGTTTCTATTATCTTTTTCCAATTCTCCCAATTTGATCTTTTCTTACATTCAGCGAGTGATACATGTTCTAGATCAAGATCGATGATTGTGGTAATTTTCTTTACAAAATAAATATCAATATTAGCTATTGTCATATTCATGGATTCTCGCGTGTGCACATAGTCTATAGTTATTTCATTATGGGTTGATTCTTCTAATACTTCTACTTGCTCACCGCTCCTTTCGATTGCGAGGGTAAATCCTTTTAGTTTTTCAGCTCCAATATATATGCACACATTCATATTGGTTTTTTCCTCTATGGCAATGTTCAGCACCGGTATGCTCTTTTTTGAAAGTTTTATTCTAGTGTCAAGTCTCAACTGGCTTTCCTGCTGGCTCTGAGGAACTTCGATGATTGGTTCTGTTAAGTCCTTCTTATCCTTTTTCAGCAAGTGTCCCGGCTACTTGTGATTTGAGGGGTCAGAATTCTTGTCTTTTTATTCTGAGGCATCTGGACAGAATTATGAATACTTTCAATTTTCTTCGGTATTTCAACTCTTTTCGGTGTCTGCTAAAAATTACTATGCTAATTGAAGGCAAAAAAGAAAGATCTACGGGCAAATTAACTCCACTCAAAATTACTGTTTGCTTCGGCGTCTGTTAGTTTATACCTCAGCGTATCCGTGGGGTTACGGGCAGGATGGCGAGGCGCCCGTGTACTTAAGCTGATACAGGCCACAGTGTTACCCACACTAACGAGCCGCTGCCTGGTCGCTCGCCTCTCCGGAATGGGCAGGTCCTCCTATCTTCTCGCTCTGCTCTCCCTCCTCTGCTTCTCTCTGCTCCTCCCCAGTTCTGCTGCGTCGGTCACCGCCGGCACCACCGACGGCACGGAGCTCTGGGGATACGTCGAAGTGCGGCCAAGTATTCCTCTTGCCAATCATGTGCATTTCTCTTTTTGGCCATATATCTTTCGCACAAGAATTTATAAGCTCTCTTTTTTCGAGTGTAGAGGCTCACCTGTTCTGGTGGTACTACAAGAGCCCGCAGAGGGCGTCGGCGCCGGCGAAGCCATGGCCGACCGTCCTCTGGCTGCAGGGAGGCCCGGTACTGTCGTCTCTCCTCCTGCCTCTCAAAGCTTCTCCTTCTCTGCATGCGCAACAGCTAATCATCATCGTGTCATCATCTCATCTTCTTCACGATCAGGGAGCGTAACAACAGCTAACCACCATCATGTCATCGTCATCGTCATCATCTCATCTCCTTCTTCTTCTCGATCAGGGAGCGTCGGGCGTCGGACTCGGCAACTTCCTGGAGGTCGGGCCGCTGGACGTCAACCTGAAGCCGCGCAACTCGACGTGGCTGCAGAAGGCCGACCTCATCTTCGTGGTCCGTCAGACGCAGAGAATTCGTCTTCCTCTTCCATGTTCCATGTCTCTGTTTCTTCTTCCCTGCTATGCATATGTAAGTTGATTTGTGATGTTAATGGCAGGACAACCCGGTGGGCGTCGGGTACAGCTACGCGGAGGACCCAAGCGTGCTGGTGACGACCGACTGGCAGGCGGCCACGGACGCCACCACGCTCCTCAAGGCGCTCGCCAAGGAGGTGCCCACCCTGCAGGGCAGCCCCCTCTTCCTCGTCGCCGAGTCCTACGGAGGCAAGTACGCCGCCACGCTCGGCGTCTCAGTCGCCAGAGCCATCCACTCCGGCGACCTCAAGCTCACGCTCGGGGGTAAAGATTAATTGCCACCCAATCAAAGAATCAGCAATTCTATCATTCTGTGTGGAACTGATTCTCTTTTCTTCACCGGCAGGTGTTGCTCTCGGGGATAGCTGGATCTCGCCGGAGGATTTCACGGTGAGAAAATGGCCGACGCTATCCATTGCCTTGCAGTAGCGATCATTTCTTGGATCTTTCAGTGCACAATTCAGTGGTTGAAATGAGTGCTCCGGATGCAGCTTTCGTACGCGCCGCTGCTCCTGTACGTGTCGAGGCTGGACGACAACGCCGGCGACGACGCAAAGAAGTATGCACCAGCCTGCAGGCCAATCTACTACTATCCCTCTTTCAGTCTTTCTTGATTCTTGCTTCTCGGGGCTTTAAAACAAAAGAACTCTCCGATCACGTGCGCGCGCGAATTCTGATCTCAGGAAGGCGGAAACGGTGAAGGAGCAGATCGCGGCGGGGCAGTTCGCCGCCTCGCAGAAGTCGTGGACGGAGCTGCTGGATTTCATCGACTCGAAGAGCGCCAGCGTCGTAAGTGTTGACCGTTGACTCGAACACTCACCTGTTGGCCATGTGCTTCTCGTTTTCTTTGCACTTCTCGTTTTCTTTGCATGACTTAGCACTTAGCTTTTTTCTCTCAAAATATCGGTATAATATAATTAGCCTGGTATGATATATTTTTTCTTTTAACTCAGCATAACAATTGATTAAAAATGATAATTTCTATAGCTTAAAAGAAATTATGGGCATGTTCTTTGTGACTGTAACTTAAGACTTTTGGCTTAAAATTTTTAATTTTGGTTGTTCGCGACAGAGATTACGAAGAGAGAGATACTCATATGCAATTTTGGCTGGTATAGATGATAGGTTTTTACTATATACTATAATTAACTTGTAGACTCTATTTTGAAAAAATAATCTATTTAAAAGTTAGGTACTGTTACAAAAAACTAAAAACCGCCCAAAAAAGTCCCAAAGAACAAACCCTATGATTTTTTTGTGAGTCAAAGAAAATATGATGTGCATGTAAATATTTGATTATAGAGATAAAAAATAGATAACAAAGAATAATATGATGTGAGACACAAGGAACCCGAATAAAATATTTTTAGTAAATGTAAATATTTGATTATAGAGATACACCCAAAGAACATAAAAATCAAAGAGGTTAGTTTGTTAGCATCAGCTTGTTGGAAGAGATAAAGTTAGTGTTTGGAGGAACAGTTTTGTTTATTTGTTTTTCAAGTTTTGAGGAGTTAGTTGTTAGATGTGGTTGTTCGGTTTTCTACTATCGCTTTCTAAAGGTGGAATAGAAGGAAGAGGAATTTGACATATGTTTATTTTAATAGAGAACTAAATAGCGGTGTATCGTGTTTTTTTCCCTAACAGAATAGCTAATCACCATTGGATTCATCACTCACAAATAGTATTAGATGTCTATGGCCGTATCCAAATTTGATGTCTTATCTACATCATTTAAACCTAACCACTCATTCCTCCTGAGCCTCATGCTTCATCCTCCTCCTGCTCTCTCTCTCTCTCTCTCTCTCTCTCTCACACACACACACACACACACCACAAGTGAAAGCAACTGAGCAGCAGCATGGGCGTGACACAGGGGGGTAGTGAGGTGGCATGAGCTCTCTTGAGTGTGGTAGTGGACGGCGAGCATGCAAACAGCTTGGCTCTTGAATAAGCAAGGCCTTGCTAGGCTATGCATGGCGGTCTGGCAGTATAGGGCGGAGTGGCACTAGCGCATAACGCTACGGCGCAGTGGACATAGTGCAGTGATGGGCGGTACCATCGCGTGAAGGTGCGTATCATATTGGGGAGTCAAGGTAACAACACAGGGCTATAATGTGCGGTGAGGTTGTCGGGCAAGGCAGCTGCATGGGCATGGTGTTGCGGTCGTGTAGTGCGTCTCATTTGTCATCATCGTCACCGTCCAAGGTGTCTCGTTGTTTGTTGTTGTCTAATGCATTTTGTTGTTGTCGCCATGAACTACACGATAGGATGGCATAGCGGTGACCAATGGCTAAGGATCAAGTATGTTCAGAATTGATCTTTTTGGTGAATTTCAATTGATTTGAAATTTTTAGTGAAACTTACCTGAAGCCCTATGAAATCTTTTTTGAAATTTGTTGAAATCTTTTTGAAACTTCTAGAAACGTGTCAAAACTTACTTGAAACTCTTTCATGAAACTTCTTGAAAACATGAACTTGTATGACCTTTCTTGAAATGCACTGAAATTTTTATGAAATTTGATGTTTCCTTTTGAAACTTGAATGAAACTAATGTATTTTCCTATGAAACTTGTTGAAACTCTTTGGAACTTTGAAGTTTATCTTTTTAAAACTCAGTTGAAATTCTTTTAAAACTCATTTTTAATTAAGTTTTAGATTTGAAATTGCATGAAACTTATCGTTCGGATTCAAAACCAATTAAAATTTGTTGAAAATATGTTGAAACTAGTTTAAAACTCTTTTTTGAAACCTCATGAAACTTATGAAACATGCTCTAGAACCTAACGAAATTTCATGTTTCAACTTGACATTGATGTTTTAGATTTGAAACTCCATGAAACATTAAGTTTTGTATTTGAAACGCGTTAAAACTTGATGTGTCAAATTTGAAGCTTGAAGCTTGAAAACTGGCCATTTTTCTTTCAATTTGTATTAATTTGTTGATTTTTTTGCTGGAACTTTTTAAAACACGAATGAAACTTGTGGCATGCGGGATGTCAAGCATTTGTCAGTAAGCGACTGGCGTACTTTTTAATACTTCTTTATTGAAGCTTGTCGAAACTTGTCAAACTTGTTGTAATTTCTTGAAACTTTTTGATTGAAACTTGCTGAAATTTTTTGAAACTCTTTGGTTAACACTTGATGAAACTTGTTCAAATTTGAAGCTTGAGTTCCAAAATCTAAAACTTGTTGGAACTTGGTCTTGAAATTTTTTTAAATCTTTAGAAATTATTGGTTAGAATAGGTTCTTAGCATACTACAGAAGGTGTGTGTCAAAATTTATGTGATTTGGAGCAGTGGATGAAAAGTTTAGGTCAAACCGTGGTTTTGAACTCGTGCTGATTTTATCACAGGTTGCGGTCAGACTACACTATACCCTTCTGTCAAACCGGCCAGCTGTCCAACCGTGACACTAGAGTTGTTTTCCTTGCAGGATACGTACAATTTCTTGCTTGACGAAGGCATGGACCCGGTGTCGACGGACTTACCTGCGAGCTCGTCGTCGCCGAGCAGCGCCCAGCTGATGAAGTACTCGACGTACCTAGGCAGCCAGCAGGCCGAGTCTGGCTCCAACACCATCGACGGCATCATGAACGGGGTCATCAAGGAAAAGCTCAAGATCATCCCCGAGAACCTCAAGTGAGCATCACAGTCACCGATCATTGCGTTCGCATGTCGATCTTTCTCTTTCGCATCACAATAACCAATCTTCCTTGTAATGTTCTAACTCCAACTGCAGGTGGCAAGAGGTGTCGTACGCGGTCTACAACGCGCTGGTCAATGATATCATGAAGCCAAGAATCGACGAGGCGAGCTAGCACTGCTCCAGATGGATGGATCAATCTTTGATTTCTTAAGCTGCGATGGAATCGAGTAATTAACTCTTTGTGTGTTCTGCTCCAGGTTGATGAGCTGCTGTCTTACGGTGTGAATGTGACGGTCTACAATGGCCAGGTGACAACCGCTCTGCCTTTTTTACTGTCCCCAGCAAATACTGCTCCAAAGTCCAAACTCCTCAACGATATTTTTACCGGGATTTTGTTAGAGAATGTTATGTTAAGGCTAATAGAAAAATAAGGGTAATGATAGATTGCTAGTGCATAGCACACCAAAAACGAACTGATTTTTATCTTCAACTAGAAGCTGCATAAAGTGTTGGTTGATTGGTACATTACTAGATATGCATACAATCAATAGGATTACTGCCAATTAAATGGAGCTATCAGATCAGATCAGCGACGTAACCTGGAAGCTTCTTGAGTAAGCAATCGCGTATATAGGAACAAGGCCTTGTTAGTCAGTGGGAGGGCAGGACAACGTGACGCCGACAAGTTTGTTGTTCAGAAAAGGAGGCATCCTCTCTGGAAATTTGGGCTAACTTTGATTGTTCAGTTTAAAGATGGTACAGTGACGACCATTCCCGGGGTCCATACCAAGAGTGTTCCGACTGAAGAGTGTTTCCTGCGTGGATAAGTCTTAATATCGCAAGACTTCTGCTCAGAAGTGAGCTGGACGAAATCTTCAGATCGCAACAACCATCTGCTCACATGGCTGATGGCTCACATGGTCAACAAATTGGAGAGGATCCATGGCTTGATTAAGTGATGCGTGTTATTTAAATATTTGGATGATCCTTTCATATATTATTCAGAGATAGCATGCACATGATTTACTTAAGACTGTATTTTTTAGTACTATATTCAGTAAAATTTTCCTTCTGAAGCTTGACGTGATCTGCTCGACGATCGGCGCAGAGGCATGGGTGCAGAAGCTCAAGTAAGGATTTTTCTTCTGTTCCCTTCTGCCATTTCTTGCACAATTCATATATGTGGCTCTAAATTTCTCACCTGATCAATCATCTCAGATGGGATGGGCTGAAGAATTTTTTGAGCCTGCAAAGGCAGCCTCTGCACTGCGGATCTTCCAAAGTCACCAAGGCTTTCGTCAGATCCTACCAGAACCTGCACTTCTACTGGATCCTAGGAGCTGGACACTTCGTAAGTTTCAACATACATATGTCACTCCAGTGGTCACACCTCCTATGATCTGTTCCCATGTGAAATTATTAAACTTTCATGTCAAATCTGATATTTTTTTCTTGTGTTATCTATGCTTTGCAGGTGCCTGCTGACCAGCCTTGTATTGCGCTGAACATGATCGGTAGCATAACCCAGTCTCCAGCCAGTTAGATATCTCTCCTCTATAATCTGGAAAAAGATAAACAGAAAGGAGGCCTCAAGCAGCTAGCACAAGGACAATGTAACATTCTTGAGAACTACAGAAAGATATCACACTTCAAAGGCAATGAAATTGATGATGAGAAGTGCATTGGTGTGTTCGGAAAAGGCGGTCTTGTTTGATTCTCCAGATGAAAAATCACCTTTTTTGTGATTGTTCCAGTGTGAATTTATGTTTCATTTATAAAATATCCGTGGAAAGTATGTTCCTAAAGGAGTACGTAAATATAGTATAAGACAGGTAAATGTCAATAGTTTGAAGGATCTGTCTAACTATCATTCGTATGTTTTTTTTTGGAAAAAATCGTCAATTTGTTGGAACATAGGATAGAAATCCAACCATCAGATCCAGATCCCTATCCCTCCTCTTTACCCTTAACCCGCCACCACCCCTGCCCCCAACGCGCATGATGCTGCCCTCCACCTCACCAGCGTCGACCGAATGCTAGCGCAGCCCACCGGCGTGCACCCCCCACCGGCGTTGCTGCCTCCCGAATCAGCTGCCGTCATCAAGAGGGACGGCAATGCCGCCCTGGCCCACCTGCTCCTCATCTACCCTTTCTTCCCCAAAGACACCGTCGGATCCACCACCCCAGCCGCCTCCTACCGCCCCGCACGAATCCTAACCTGCCACCACCCTGACAGTGTTGTCACAAAATGATGGGCCAGCTAGGTCCAAGTGTCAATCCGATACCAACTTTGTGCACGAAGAAACCGACATGGTTGTCGGCATTGTATATCCATACACAACCCCGACAGAAAATCCCCTCACCTTCAAAAGGTGGAAATGGATGGATAAGGTCGAATAGTCTCAAAGACGAATATGAATCCATATTTTTAAAATGAATACGAATATAAATTCAAATATTCTCGAATACAAATACGAATCAAATGCCGTAACGAATACAAATTCGAATCGGATATGTACTTAATTCGGTCGAATACGAATATTCTCATATGAATATCATAACCAGTCGGTTTTTCCGGTTACGGTTTCAAATTCAAATTTTGACACTTGAAATTTTGTATTATTTATTTTTCGGTTACCGCCCGATAGGCATAGAAAACGGATTGAATATGAATTGAATAGCCTCGAATACGATATTCTCAAATATGGATACGAATATTGTCAAATGTGAATACGAACATTTTTTAATACGGATTTTGCTTACCACATTCGTATTTTCTCGGATAAAATAGATTATTTGTTACCATTTTCCACCCCTAGGACCTTATTGCCTCACCGCACTGTTGCCTCTACCCTCAACCCTAATTCTGGGGTTAGAGGCTAATTGAACCCCCTATCCGAAAGAGGCTTCCCTGAGATGTGGATGGAGGTCGATGGCGTACAAATATAATCGTGTTCCAAATGTGAAAAATTCGACTTGTTTCCAAAAATAAATCATTCGGCAAGTTTTTAGCACTTACGTAATTTAAATTACCAAGCTAGATGAGTGACCTTTTTTGGACGATAGGTTATATTGGAATTCAAGCTATTTTAGATATAGTCACAAAAGAAAGATATTTTAGATATGAAAAGATGATATCCTGCCTGGCTAAAGAAAAAGTGTTTTGCTATCTAGAGGATCCAACAAACACCAGCTATTGGGTCTATTATTTTTTTATTTCGGCTTATGGCTACGATTTATAATTTTTGGGTTGTTCGTAAGAGAGTATAGAGTAACAGAAACTCGCATGTGGTTTTGGCCGATATAAATAAAGTTATTACAGTGTGTACTATAATCAACTTGTAAAGCCTGTCTTAAAAAGACACTTTGTTTAAAAGCTAGTTACTATAAAAAAATTAAAAGTAATTTTTAAAAACTGAAAAGACTAGCTCATTATTATTCAGTCCATAAGATAATGAGAATCGTCGAAACCAGCGAAAGGGAACCTACCTCGCGTCTGCTACTTGCTCGGTCTCTTTCACCCTACGTCTCCTCCTCGCTCTCGACTCCACTGCCTGATCCGACTATCAGCACTGTCCTTGGTACAAAATTCTCCGTTCCGTTTGGAGACTAGTGTAACATCTTGATTTTTAGAGTATTTTTAAAGCTTTTAAAATAAAAATAACCATTTGAATTTTTTTGAATTAATTAAAACTTAATCAGAATTTTCAAAATTAAAAAGATTTAATATGAATAAAATAAACTTTAATTAATTAAAAACTTATTTTATTTAGATTCTTTATGTCACAAGGAATTTTTTGTATTTTATTAGATTTTTCAGAGTTTATTTAAGCTCAATTTATAATTCCAAAAAAACTTTCTATCTAGTCATCCATCCAAGCATTGCCCTTAAGCCATCCTCGCTTAACTTCAAATTTTTCCAACCGAATCAGCCACCTGAGCATTTCTTCTTTTGTGCCATTAGCTCCCTTCCTCTCCCTGTTATTCCTGGAAACCGTGTAGCACTGTTTATCTTCCAAAACCATCATCAAGACAGAGCCAGGCATGATTTTTTCTCTCTCTTACCTCCCATGGCAACTCTCAACCTGGGCATTATTTTAATGTCCACCCAAAAAAAGTTATACCAAATCACAGAAGAAATCCATCCCATCTAACCTCTTTGCGTTTCGTTCATCCATTTGTCTTTTATCCCCTATTTTTTGAAACGGACTCTAAACTGAAATATACGAATTAGAGTTGGTTTCTATCTCTTTCAAGCCTATAAATATGACCCCATGACCCCTCTAAACCTGTCCCAAGCCGTGCCAGTCTCCCCAAATGACAGAACGCCGTCAGCACTGTGGCCCTCTGGCCCTGAAATTCCTAGTCGCATCTCGAGCTATCTGGTGAGATTTTTTCATGATTCTTTCACGTCACATTGTGTTCCCATGTATCATCTACCTTCTTGCTAAATTAATTTAATTTTGGTGCAGCCAATCTTCTGGAATCGAGTTTTCCCAAATCTAGGCCGAGATCGCTTCCCGACGTTAATTCATCACCTCCAGTAAGATTTAGCCCATGCCGTCATCTCTTTTAGACTTGCCTCATCGTGTTCTACGCCGTGCTTTCCTCCTTTGCCCCAAAAAGTCTCTACAAATTTTTGCCTCTAATAACTAGCCATAGCCGCCTAGGGCACTCGCATCTCCATCTATCCGGTAATACTTTCTCCAATCTTTTCACATCAAAACGTGCCAAACCATCCTAGGTAGCTACCTTTCAAGTGGTTTTAGATTTCATTTACCAAGCACCAAGATATCAAGTTTTTCTTTTTTTTCCTTACTGAAGTCATTCAAACGTCTATTGTGTCATCTTCCGTGAGTTTCCAACTGAGTCGATAATTTTCCTAACCTCATCATAATGCGCTCTAACCCGTACTCATCCTACTTCTCTGCATTTCATGTCCGGGTATTATTCCTCTCTCCTACCTATGTCGTTGTCGCCACCCACACCGTCACTGTGCTTCATTTAGTGTGCTATCACTTCCTGTGTGTTCCTCAGGTTTCCAGCGATCCATTTTGCTAATTGCCATCACCTCCCGCGCTTCCTTTCGCCAGCGCCAAGCCATCTACAAAACTTAGCACTCTTTGCTAATTTTCCTATCGAAAGAATATTCCATCGCTCGTTTTTCTTTTTCAGCAATTTCTCGTCTAGCAAACTTCAAATTACTCATTCTCCTTCATCCTAACTCCAATTGAGCCGATTCTTTTTCCTAAATTTATATAAAATTGAGCTCCATCTAAAATTGTTCTCTTTCTCACCTTAAAAAAACTGATTACATGGGTGCCCTTTTATTGAGAGTAAACGACGACAAAAGACTCTACCTATCCAGAAGGGATTCAAAACCTACCTAAATACAAAACACACTTTCCCAAAAATCTAAATATGCCATATATACAAATATAGAAAGCAAAACAATCTTGATTATTCCTAACAATATCCCCCTAATCAAGATGGCTTCATAGCAGTGTCGGTTTGTCGTCAGCATCCACCTCGATGAGAAGCGTCTGCTCCTCCTTCTTGTGGCATTTAGAATCGACTACACGTACATGAATTTGAACAGAGCCTACACATCTTTATCGGTCTTCTCCTCGATGAGACACAGAGATATCTCCCAATGCCATCTTATCCCGTCAGTTTGTTGATGACACGGCATTTCACCACCATCACCTTCGCTTTCTCACAGCGACATCACACCCCTACCTCCACAAATACAGCCTTACACCATGTTCATGGCCTTCACTGCGAGTGTGCCATCACATCATCCTCTTGCTACCACATCTTTGCCACCAGTGACGCAACTTGCCGGTGACTCACCATTTTTCCTCCGCTCGTGACACAGCTCGACGGTGATGGAGACTCGGGCCTCAACACACGAGGCATAAACTTACGCATGGGTGAGCATGGGGTAATGCAACCACACCACGGAACTCTCCTTCACTGGTTCTCTTAACGTCGTCGCATCGACATTCACTTTGCTACCTCCGCTACCCCAGTGATCACACATGCACCAAGCTCTAATACTAGCCGAACCCGGAGGAGGATGCTAGTCCGCGCCGCTCAACTCATAAGGCTCAAGAGAGTTTTGTTGTCTATAGCTATTGTCCTGGAGTAACATATGCTATTGTTGTAAGGGACCGACTATTGTACAGGTGACCATTTTTTCCCTTCATACTCAGTTACTTTTTTATCTATTTGATAAGTATTCTCCAACAACTCTTTTTAAGGGAAAATTAATACTATGCAACTTTAGATGGTTGAGAGATAAAAACACCTATTGCCCCTGTCAATGTACGGTAGCAATATTTCCAGCGACCACTATTTTTTACTCCCTGAGTCCCTTTTGACACCCTCCATGGATGCTTTTTCTTCCACCAATTAACTCCCCTTTTGTACAGAGTCTCAAGAGAACTAACAAATAAGGAGCTCTTGATCTAGTCCAACAACGGAGAGGTCCACTGGTCTTGCTCTGGTCTCCCTCGTCCTCTTCTGCCTCCACGTCGACGCCACCTCCTCCGTCACGTCCGGGACCGCCGATGGCATGGAGAAGTGGGGCTACGTCGAAGTCCGGCCGAGTATTGCAATGCTAACTAGCTCTCCCTTGACTTTACTTGAATCACTCTGCATGCGTATCTTTGCTTATCTTTGAACTGTGATTGTGTTCTTGACGTGTTAACTGCAGAGGATCACATGTTCTGGGGAACTACAAGAGCACGCAGAGGGTGTCGACACCGACCAAGCCATGGTCGACCGTCCTCTGGCTGCAGGGTGTCGACACCGACCAAGCACGCAGAGGAGGACTGTTGTCTCTCCTCTCATTCTCTTCATACTCTAAGCTCAGGTTGCCGTGCCTTGCTCTGCATGACGAGGTATAGTGTCATTGGTGTCACTATCTCAGCGATCTTCAGGTGACGGGATCGGCAACTTCCTCGAGGTCGCGCCGCTCGACGTCAACCTGAGGCCGCTCAACTCGACGTGGCTCCACAAGGACGGCCTCATCTTCGTGGTCCGTCAGACGCAGAGGATGTTTTAGTTCTTGTTCTTCCATGCATGCTCTGTTTGGACTCTGTTTTCTTTCTTCTTGTGCTGATCCGGTTCTTGATTTGTCTGCAACTTCAAAATTTCTGATGTCTCAGGACAACCCCGTCGGGGCCAGGTTCAGCTACGTGCAGGGCAACGACAAGAAGCTGCTCGTGACGACCGAAACGCCCCAAAATTCAAAACGAATTTGAAGTTTTGTCAAATTTTGGTTAAATTTGAAATCTTTTCCAATTTAGCAATCCCTGGCTTTTTACACTATCCTTGTTTGGCTTTTTGTTCCCCTAGCCGTTGGTGCCTTCTCAAAAATCCACCTTCACCCCAATCCCCCTCTACCCGGCTCGACCTCACTCGCTGCCGCTAGCGTTGGTTGCCGCTGTGAGCAACCCACTGTACCCCCTCCTGACACCCTCTGACACCATCATTTAATGACCATCTCATCACTCCGGTCAAGCACCACGGCTACTCAGCCCCACCTCACCGCCACCGCCCCTCTCCTCTCTCACGGCCGGCAACCCACGCCACATTCCTTGACCACCGCAACCTGTCATTCAAGGGAGCACTGAAACCAACATGCCACGCCACCTGCCAACCCCGCCAGTGTGGCTACCAACCACCATCGAAGGCTCCGCACCCTCTCGCTCTGGCCACATGCTGCCTCCTGAACGAAGCCTCTACTACTTCCCACCGCCTTGCCAAGGCTATAAAAGCCGTGCCATGCTTCCTACTAGCCCGCATTAGCGACCACAACTCTCCTCATCCCATAATGCCAGTCAATTTCTACCGCCATGCCCGCTTCCTACTAGCCTGCTTGGCGACGACGATGATGTCTGCTGGTTCACATCGGATTCACCACTGGATGCCATGTATGTTAGTGTGGACTGACCCAGCATCTCGATGGATTCTTCACCTGTACTTGGGTGAGGTAAGTATTTAACTGTAAATATCTCACCAAGTTCTGGAGTGCGCAGATGTTGTAGGTAGTCAGTCCCATTTGGCCTCCTCATCAAAAATAGCATCACGCGTCACATGAACCCACTTGCTCATAGGATCATATGTCCGGTATGCCTTGGCATTGGCTCATATCCAATGAAGACCATCAGCATACTCTAGTCTTCAAACTTCTTCATGTTCGGCTTCGCCATCTTGACATGCACCACACACCCGAACGTGCAAAGATAGTGCATGTTTGACCATTAGCCATGCCATGCCTCGAACAAAGTCTTGCCTTTAAGACTTTGAGTTGGGGCTCGGTTTAGGATGTACAGCACCATAGTGATTGCCTCCCACAAAATACAACCAGCATGTCCTTAGCCTTCATCATGCTCTTCGCCATCGCAACCACTATTTGATTGCATCACTTGACCATGCCATTTTGCTATGGTGAATATGGTATGGTGAGATGACGAAGAACACCTCGATCTACACAATATTCCCTGAACTCTACAGATGTAAACTCTCCTCCTCGATCAGTGGGCAGCACATGAAACTTCCTCCTGGCCTCCAACTCAGCGCCTACTTGGAAGCACCTGATTGCTTTAGCCGCCTCATCTTTAGCTTTGAGAAGAACCAGCCACATGTATCAGCTGAGGTCATCGACTAGAAGTATGAAGTAGTGTCTGCCTCCAGGAGTTGCCGAAGTAATCGGTCTATAGAGATCACCATGTATGAGGTCCAGCACACAATCAGTTCGGTACTTGGTCTCATGAGGAAATGAGGCTTGTCATTGCTTCCCGACCAAACAGCTTGTGCACAATTGATCCACCTAATCAATTTGAGGAAGTCCTCGAACCATCTCTTACTGAGCCAACCTTCAGAGTGAGTGGAAATTCAGATGGCCAAAGTATTCGTGCCATCGCCACAGTAAGTCCCTACTCCGAGATGATAGGCACACTGGCTGCGCAATGCTGAGGCTAGGCATATAGAGCTGGTTGCGTGTGTGGTTTACCTTGGCGAGAAGCCTGCGATCTGGGTCGCGGATCTGCATAATGCCATCCTCGATGATCGTCTAGTACCCAACCTTGTTGAGTTGGCCAACACTTATGATGTTGCTGGACAGCCGAGGTATGTAGTAGACGGTCATGAGTTCACGATGCTCGCCAGTGCGACATGTAAACAAAATCGTCCCACGCCCACAGATTTCCACATCTTACCCGTCGCCGAACTTCATAGTTCCCTTCACCAACATATCTAGTTCAGCAAAGACCGACCGACACCCGGTCATGTGGTTGGTCACTCTAGTATCCAAGTACCACTTGTCGTCCTTCTTATCGTCAACATGCCCAAGATTCACTCGTGCGTGGACTTCATTGAGAAAGACAACCTTTGGTTCTTGCTACAGCAGGTCTGTCAATTCACACACTTGTGCCATTAACAGAGTAGGTTCCTTTTCTTGAACCTGTGCCACATGCACCTGCTCCTTCCTCTCTCAGCGAGGCTTGCGACAATCTCTGGCAAAGTGCCCAAAATTGTTGCAATTAAAGCATTTTACCTTGGTTTTGCCACGTCTATCTCCTAGAACTTCCTTTCCATCAGAGTTCCCCTTGGATTGATGCCATTGATGTCTGTGCTTCCCATGGTTTTGGTTACAACTAGACCAATGAGACTTGACTCCAAATGATGAAGTCATAGATTGTGGTCTACTCTTAAACCGCACCATCCACTCTTCTGCACTCATGAGTAGGCAGCCTCCTCCTCTTCCATCACCAGCTCCCAGCCGATCTTCAACGGCTTTGAAGTGCCCAGTGAGCTCCTCGATCGTCATGTTGTTGATATCAAGCAATTGTTCAATGGAAATGGCAATGTGAGAGAATTTCTGTGGAACAACCCACATAAATTTCTTGACCACTTTATCTTCCTCCAATTCGTCATCGAGAATGTGAATATTATTCACAAGCCAAGTGAGACGCATGGAGAAATCATTAACCGCCTTGATCTCCTTCATGCGAATGTCTTCAAAATCTCAGTGTAGGGATCTGGACCCTTGCCTCCCGTACGCGATCAACACCCATTCACATGGTGCGAATGGCCTCCCACAGCGATTTGGTTGTGTTCTTGGTGGCCAACGACACTAGAATCTCTAGCGGCATAGCCTGAAGAATGGTGGCCAATGCCATCCTATCCACCCAGCACTCCGTACCACCCGAGTCGACAGCCTCCCAGACTCCCTGAGCCTACAGGTTCACCCTCGTCAAGAGTGCCTAGTTGTTGTAGTTGGTACGTGTGAGAACAGGGTAGTGCAGCGTGACTCTAGCCTCCTTTGGCGTCGTCTGCGCCATCATCTCTTGGCTATTGCCAAGAACCATTGCTCCACGCCCACTAGCGCCAGCGGATCTTCTGGAGGGAGGAGACACCGATCTTGCACCCTGATGCATTTTCGCAAGACCCGTATGATCACCGCTCTGATACCAATTGAAAGAACCACCTCACGTGGTCGTGAGCTTCGAGTACCTCACGTGATCATGAGCTCCTAGTACTTCGAAGTCTTCTATGCTCAGATGAGCAGTACTTCGACTGTTACAGTACTCGAACGAACAGTACTCCGAATGCTACAATACTCGAATGAATAGTACTTCGCCTGTTACATTACTCTGGCTACTACAGTTGTCGAACTTTCTACAGTACACAAGCCACCCAACTCACACGAGAACACTTTGGATAAAGCACACATAAGCACAACATAGTAGTTTTACGACGTGTAAACCTCTCAGTATCTTTTCTAGTTTTTTCCCTTTATATACTACTGAATACAACAATCGGTTACAAAACTTTGATGGTCTATTACTACCAGTAAATACCTAACGTTACGACCAGTAAATACTCGACTAATACAGAGAGCTAAATGCACCAATGTTGCAGTTTGCAAGATTGCTACATTCATAGCTAACATCCACGATTACCATTCATGTCAGACAGCACCAGATCATATGGGAACTGTGGAGTGCAACAGAACCTTACCAGATCACATGAAAACTGTGTAAGTGAAGCCTCATATCATAAGCAAACCATAGCTGAGAGATTATCCCCGAATCCATAACTTATGTCTCTTCTTGTTCTGAAAATGTTGACGTGTGTCGCTTCAAATCATCGTTAAACGCGTAATGACTTGAACAAAGGAGCCATCTAGTCTAGTCTAGACATTTGCAACACCATTTTTGTGATGAGGTACTCGAGTTTTCAAACACATGTGGAATCATCAATCGACCGCGGTTTATGATGCGCTTCTCAATGATTTCATGAAGCCCAGAATTCAAGAGGTGTTCAATCGACCGCGTTGCATTTCCAAAATATTTCTGAAGATTATGTGATGATACCGTTTCCTTGTTCATGCAGGTTGATGAGCTTCTCCCATATGGTGTCAACGTGACTGTGTACAATGGACAGGTGATTTCGCCGTAGTTTTTGTTCTAAGTACTAATTATTAGTCCCTCACACAAGTTTACAGTTCTGCAACTCAACTCCAAAATTTAATTATTATTCTTTAAAAAGAGGAAAACAAGACGTACAGATTAACTTTTGTCTATTAAGTCTATCAGTAACTGTACTAAGACGATACCTATAGCTCCCAACTCTGAAGAACACAAAATTCTGCTTCTGAGGCTCCTGTTTTTCATCAATCTGTTTGTTTTTTCTTTCTGTGGCTACGCCTCAGTACACTCTTCATTGGGTCATGAGTCATGACAACTATAAAATTGTGTCCATCTCCTCAATAATTGCTGTATACCACATTTTTCAATGTCGACAAGATCATAATTTTTTTGAAACGAAGACAAGATCATAATTTTTATCTGACAAGATGTAAGCAATCACAAGGACATAGTTTTTGAGGGGGGAAAAGAGAGGGAATTATGCTAAAACAGGAAAGCCACTAACCATTATGGCAGGGTCCAGTGGAAAGAGAATATTCCTTCTAGAATTTCAGTCAATTTTGTAATTTTGGATGTTGCAACCTGCAACAGCCACTATTGTTTTCTAACGTGGCAACAGTCTCTAGAAAAGCCTTCTTTCCAGAAAACGCTGACTCCTTAACCTTGATATGGCTATACTAGGACTGCAAGTTGCAAAATAAAAATTGTTGGAAAGTCTATAGTTGCAAATATGTAATGAAACACCAACCGGAATTTCAATATTCATACCATATCAAGGTTAAAGCATTTCAATAATTGCCCAACATGCTATATTTTTGTGGGTACTAAATTCAGTACATTTTATTTTCTGAAGATTGACGTAATTGTCTCAACTGCTGGAGCACATGCGTGGGTGCAGATGCTTAAGTAAGAAATCTAGTCCCTCGCCATCTTTTGCGGTATGATTTGCAAAGTATTATGTTTACTCAGGTGAAAATTTTCAGATGGAATGGGCTGAAGAACTTCTTGAGCTAACCAAGGCAGCCACTGTATTGTGGCCCTACCAAAGTTACCCAGGGCTTTGTCAGATCTTACAGGAACCTGCACTTCTACTGGATCCTTGGAGCTGGACATTTTGTAAGCAATACCTTTTGACCTTTATACGACAAGTTCATTTGTGTGGTTGGATGTGGTACCATATTTTCTCTATGTCAAGAAATGTCATTGGGTGCTAAAACTGAAATTACCTTGTGGCCACAATCTGTGCAGGTGCCTGTTGACCAGCCATGCATCGCCCTCAGCATGGTCAGCAGCATAACTCAGTAACCAGCTCCATAAGCAAAGAGCACTAGAATTTGATGCAAAGCAAACTTCACACAATCTAACTGTTACTGGAAAAGTGTAAGATAGTTGCAGGAAGACAAGTAACAATGGTATAGTTGTGTTTAAAAATGTTTCAGTTGGGAATATGCGATCTGTGACACATGTATCTTTTCACTATACCGAATAAAGTGCTTGACTTGTGTTTGGTTTGTGTCAAATAGGAAATTCTTTGCTAATTGCATTTTTTTGTATAGCTAAGCATCAATAGTACTTGAATTTTGTATTTTGGTTTATCTACGAATGCAAAATGCCTTCTTCGATCAAGAGCTCCCGAAAATAAATCTGAAATTTGATATCCTCTTCCTGACAGCCAAACGGACATCCAGCATCATATCATCTGCTCTAACACCTCCTTGCATCAGCATGTTGCAGGTCTCACTCACATGGAAATTGTTCATATCATAATTCTTGTGTCCTGTCCCCTATTCTCCAGTGTCACCGAGTGCAATTCCACCAGTAGTTTGTTCGGCTCGGCATGCTCCAATGTTGCAGCAGTCGTGCTCGCGCAGATCAATGGACAAACCGCCATCCCCCCACTTGTCAATCCAAGAGGAGAGGGAAATTCCTAAAATGCGATAGAATTCTAGTCCTTTTGTTTTTGCAATACCGGTTATAGCAGCCACTGATTGATTAATTGCAAGGGTAGCTTGTAACACCCCAGCCTCTTCCCTAAACCCAAAGTGCTACCACCTACTCTATGATGCTACCGATTCCAACTTTTGTTAAATAACAACTAAACGGCAAAAGTCAACTCCAAAATTTAATTATTATTCTTTAAAAGAGAGGAAATCAAGACGTACAGATTAACTTTTGTCTATTAAGTCTATCAGTAACTGTACTAAGACGATACCTATAGCTCTCAACTCTGAAGAACACAAAATTCTGCTTCTGAGGCTCCTGTTTTTCATCAATCTGTTTGTTTTTTCTTTCTGTGGCTATGCCTCAGTACACTCTTCATTGGGTCATGAGTCATGACAACTATAAAATTGTGTCCATCTCCTCAACAATTGCTGTATAGCACATTTTTCAATGTCGACAAGATCATAATTTTTTTGAAACGAAGACAAGATCATAATTTTTATCTGACAAGATGTAAGCAATCACAAGGACATAGTTTTTGAGGGGGGAAAAGAGAGGAATTATGCTAAAACAGGAAAGCCACTAACCATTATGGCAGGGTCCAGTGGAAAAGAGAATATTCCTTCTAGAATTTCAGTCAATTTTGTAATATTGGATGTTGCAACCTGCAACAGCCACTATTGTTTTCTAACGTGGCAACAGTATCTAGAAAAGCCTTCTTTTTCCAGAAAATGCTGACTCCCTTAGCCTTCATATGGCTATACTAAGACTGCAAGTTGCAAAATAAAAATTGTTGGGAAGTCTATAGTTGCAAATATTCATACCATAGTTGTAAAGAAACACCAACAGGAATTTCAATATTCATACCATATCAAGGTTAAAGGATTTCAATAATTGCCCAACATGCTATATTTTTCTGGGTACTAAATTCAGTACATTTTATTTTCTGAAGCTTGACGTAATTGTCTCGACTGCTGGAGCACATGCGTGGGTGCAGATGCTTAAGTAAGAAATCTAGTCCCTCGCCATCTTTTGCGGTAGGATTTGCAAAGTATTATGTTTACTCAGGTGAAAATTTTCAGATGGAATGCGCTGAAGAACTTCTTGAGCTAACCAAGGCAGCCACTGTATTGTGTCCCTACCAAAGTTACCCAGGGCTTTGTCAGATCTTACAGGAACCTGCACTTCTACTGGATCCTTGGAGCTGGACATTTTGTAAGCAATACCTTTTGACCTTTATACGACAAGTTCATTTGTGTGGTTGGATGTGGTACCATATTTTCTCTATGTCAAGAAATGTCATTGGGTGCTAAAACTGAAATTACCTTGTGGCCACAATCTGTGCAGGTGCCTGTTGACCAGCCATGCATCGCCCTCAGCATGGTCAGCAGCATAACTCAGTAACCAGCTCCATAAGCAAAGAGCACTAGAATTTGATGCAAAGCAAACTTCACACAATCTAACTGTTACTGGAAAAGTGTAAGATAGTTGCAGGAAGACAAGTAACAATGGTATAGTTGTGTTTAAAAATGTTTCAGTTGGGAATATGCGATCTGTGACACATGTATCTTTTCACTATACCGAATAAAGTGCTTGACTTGTGTTTGGTTTGTGTCAAATAGGAAATTCTTTGCTAATTGCATTTTTTTGTATAGCTAAGCATCAATAGTACTTGAATTTTGTATTTTGGTTTATCTACGAATGCAAAATGCCTTCTTCGATCAAGAGCTCCCGAAAATAAATCTGAAATTTGATATCCTCTTCCTGACAGCCAAACGGACATCCAGCATCATATCATCTGCTCTAACACCTCCTTGCATCAGCATGTTGCAGGTCTCACTCACATGGAAATTGTTCTTATCATAATTCTTGTGTCCTGTCCCCTATTCTACAGTGTCACCGAGTGCAATTCCACCAGCAGTTTGTTCGGCTCGGCATGCTCCAATGTTGCAGCTGTCGTGCTCGCGCAGATCAATGGACAAACCGCCATCCCCCCACTTGTCAATCCAAGAGGAGAGGGAAATTCCCTAAAATTGAAAAGAACCGAAAGTTCAGAAAATTTTCGAATTCTTTGAATTTGTGTTTCCATTTGATTCTTGGCCCTAATCCTCACCTTCCTCCACCATTTGCGCTGCAATCCCTCCATCACCCCATCGCCTCTACTCTTATTCGCGCTGGCTGGCCGAAATCACTGTTCACCATTCGACAAGTCTTCCGCTGACCAAGTTCTGGCCGCCACGCCTCCCCTGGTCTCTCACCCCCCCCTCGCTGGCCCACCTCTGCAGCAAGGACAGAACCCATACCTTGGCAATCCTAACCCTGTCAGCTGACTCGACTTTCCCTTGAAACGCGGCGAGGTCCCAGGCGGAAGTCTTCTGCCATCACCTCACCGCCCATGCCGCGCCGAGCTCCTCCGATGTCAGCCTCGGCTCCTCTCTTCTCTCCTCCGTCTTTAAAGCCACTCCCGAGCCGCTACTACCCCTGCGTTTTCCCCTTTCTCCCCCTTCCACTCGGTCTCGTTCGTGCGCACCCCAAGCCGCCGCCGCCGTCGCTCCCTGCTGCTCCAGCAGCGCCTCCACCCCTCCGACCCTATCGCGGCACGCCCCTCCTCCCTGGGAACCCCCTCCAGCGGCCGATTGAACTTCCATGCTCTCCAGCGGCCGATTGAACTTCCATGCTCGGAGCAAGCCGCAATAGCCATCTTCCCCGCCGCCGGCCAACGGCACCTCCACAAGCGCCACCTCCTCTCCGGCGCCTCTCCTGCCGATTCCTCCCTACGCCACCCTCTCTTTGATGCCCCAGAGCTCCCCCAACCTCCATTCGACCTCCTCGTCGCTCGAGCTCTTCCCTCCACGGGAGCATTCCCGTCGCCGCCCGGACTCCCGCCGCCGGCCCACCTCGGCGCTTCTCCAGCCAGGTCAACCCCACGGTGAGATTCCCCGACCCCTCCTCGTGCTTGTACTCCTCTCACCATTCTTTTTCTCTCCCTCGGCAGCCGCCGCCACCTTGGCCTCCTCGCCTCGGCCGCCAGGAGCCGCTGCCGCGGGCATTGATGCCGCACCGGCCAATGCGCCACCGTGTCTTGCTTCCACAAGCTCCTGGGATTTGCTTTGACCTCCGCCGGCACATCTCTCTGGCCACCTCTCTCGGCGAGCCCGACTGTCCCCTGCGCCCCCCCTGTTGTTCAGCCGAACAGTTCTCCCCCCTTCGTTCAGGATTTTGGTTAAGGGCAGCAAGGTTGGTTCATTTAAGTGTAGAGTATGCCATGTTTTGCATTTTGTAAACTGCATATAATTAGCATAAACTCTAGTAGGAGTAGTATGGCTTATAATATAAATTATGGATATAAATATAAGTGATCTTTAATAGGAGTAGATTTTGTTTGAAAGTCAAGGATGTTTATAATAAAATGACATTTCTGGGAGAGCTATTCTTGAATAGTTGCATGGTAAATGGTCCAAATCAATAAGATGTACTTTGTAATTAATATTGAATATAAGGATGTAGCTATAGAATTAAATAGATAGGTTTGTGCAGTTTAAGATTAACTTCAACTTGGGTGTCGCATACAAGATTAGTAAGTTAGCTTAGAGATCGAGGTGCGACCTATCTGTTATTTGATCGCGAACGTGCGCCCAGGGCCACGTGGCAGCAACCCGTGGACCAGTCCAGTGCTATAGCAAATGATGTTTGCAATCCAAAAATATATCCTTTCAACTCGTTTCGATGCCCGGAATCCATCCCCGATATCTGTTACTCTAAACTCCCCTTCCAAAAATTCCAGTTCAGCCCATTTGAATATTTATTGCACTTATTTCTTTTTCGTAGATTATTATTTTGTTTTCCTAGCTTGATTAGAGGCAAGCGTGGATTTATTTTGTTTTTCGTGTGTTTTCGCTAGTTCCCGAGGAGTCCGAAGCGATCGTCCGCGACCCCGATCAAACTTCCGAGGTTTTCAAGTTTGTCGAGATTTCTAAGCAGCAAGGCAAGTTACAAGTTTTTGAGCATATTGAACCCATAAATTCCATACTATTTATTTAAACTATTTGCATTATGTAATTGCTCAACTTATTTGATTACAATAAGTGTTTAGAATAATATGTTACATGTAGCTATGCCCTACCACCGATAAATGCCTCACTTTATTTAAAGCCACATTCACCTCGACAAACTTTAGGATTACTAAATTAGTACATACATAACCATCGCATATATTCATATAAAATAATGAACTATCGGGTAGCCTGATAGTTCTCCGGTAAAATTGTCTTAAAAACGTTCTAGGGTAGGGCGGAAGTCGTGGAGTGCCCTGTAGTGGACGAGTCCACACCCTACCCTAGGGTGGAGAATGCAGCAGACGGGTGCCGGTACAAGTATTGAACGGGACCCGGTTGGTTGGCAGTCTCGGTGGAAAACATAAGGACTAGACCTTTATGCTGAGTATAGAGCACAAGAATCAGCCAACCACAAGTATTGAACCATCAATTCTAGTCCGGTAACTGCCACTTTAATTGAACCCCTACAGGTGTTTGGGGTGTGGTATTTGGGCGTGGTCTCGCCGTACACACACAACGGTAGGTCTTCACGACACTTGGGCGGTCGATCGCAGCTTGTGCGGTCGTACGTGTTCCGAATTGGCCTGTGGATACCCAGTGTAGTGAAGGTCAAAACCTATCGGGTAGAGTTTATACATTAAAGTGAGCAGCGAAAGATCTTGCTTTCTCAATTCAGTCGCACGTTAGCTGAGCGTGTTTTGACAGTAGCAATTGAGAAAGCTTGTGGGTAAAGCTGAGCAACTCTGCAGAGTGAAATTAAATTGTATTCGAATACGCCGTGCTCCCGGTTAAAGGAGCTGTGTTTGATGGGTGAATCCAGTAGCGAGGCATAAGTAGTTTTCTGGTATTCTGATCTGTGTAAAATGAACAAGAAATGCTTTGAGACCCCTAATTACTTTATTAGTATAACGGAGTTTATTGTTTTAAACTGTTTACAAATCAAACTGCATCCACATAAAGTATTAAAACCAGTAAACTCCCTTCCTTTGAAATTCTGTGCATGTAGTAAAATTGGGATTTACCATTGTGACTTGCTGAGTACGGTTGGTTGTACTCAAACTTGCTATCTTACCCCACCCAGATGCCAGAAGAGGGAAGTGATTTTCAAGTATTTGTGTTAGGGTTACGACCGCACCCAGGCGTTCCTGTGGGAGTTTTTCTTCGGATCTTCTGATTGTAAGGTATAACTTGGGCTTCCACGCCCATAAAAATGTCAAACTTGTTATGAATATTGTGTGCATCTATTCATGAGGCCCAAGGGGCAATATATATACAGGTACAAGGGGATGTACAAAAGGAATACAACACAGCATAAAAGGAAGTAGCATATTAGGAAACAACTAGGAGTCCTAATCCTAATCTTATTCTATCCTTAACACCCCCCCTCAAACTCATGGTGGATCAACAACACCGAGTTTGGAGAGGTAAAAGTCTGTTTGTGCTCGAGTCTGGGCCTTCGTGAAGAAATCCGCTATCTGAAGCTCCGAAGGCACATACTGAAGAGTAATCACCTGATCTTGCACACAAGACCTCATGAAGGAAGCATCAACACCAATATGCTTGGTGAGCTCATGCTTCACAGGATCACGAGCAATACTGATAGCACCTGTACTGTCTGACAAGAGAGGAGTCGGTGTAGTGACAGAAACACCGAAATCCTCAAGTAACCACCGTAGCCAAGTAATCTCTGCTGTCAAGAGAGCCATAGCTCGCAACTCAGCCTCTGCACTCGAACGGGACACTGCAGTCTGTTTCTTCGTCTTCCAGGCAATAAGAGAACCACCAAGAAAAACACAGTAGGCAGAGAGAGACCGGCGATCAGAGGGATCGCTGGCCCAAGTAGCATCCGAATAGGCCTGAAGCTGTAACGAACTGGAACGTGGAAAGAAGAGACGGCGAGAGATAGTCCCACGAAGGTATCGCAGAACTCGAAGAAGGTGGCTGTAGTGGACCTGAGTGGGAGCTGAAACAAACTGACTCAGAATATGAACGGGATAGGTGATATCCGGACGAGTAACAGCAAGATAAACAAGACTCCCAACAAGGTGACGATAGCGAGTCGGATCAGAAAGAGGCTCGCCATCCGAGGGTCGGAGGTGGACATTGAGCTCCATGGGAGTCTCAACAGTACGCTGATCAGTGAGAGAGGCGCGATCAAGAAGATCCTGAATATATTTCTCTTGGGACATAAAGAAACCATCTGGAGTGGAAGTAACCTCAATCCCAAGGAAATAACTGAGAGGACCAAGATCCGACATAAGAAACTGCTCACTAAGACGAGCCTTGACAAAGGCAATGTACTCAGAATCATCTCCCGTAATGATCATATCATCAACATACAGAAGAAGAAGAGTCCGACCACGGGACGAAGTGTGGACAAAGAGCGCAGGATCATGATCACTAGCGGAAAAGCCAGCAGCAGTGACCACGAGGAGAAGCGCCAAACCAAGCACGAGGGGCTTGCTTAAGGCCATAGAGAGAGCGGCGAAGGCGCATGCACCATGCCCTCGAGAACAGAATACCCGGTGGCGGATGCATGTAGACCTCCTCACGCAACTCACCATTAAGAAAGGCATTCTTGACATCAAGTCGAAAGCAGACCCGATGGCGAGCAGACGCCACCGGCGTAAGAGTGCGAACAAAGTGGTCATGTGGGCCACGGAGCAAAAGTCTCGTCATAGTCAACACCATGCTCTCCGCTGGAAGCCACGAGCAACAAGACGCGCCTTTGTAGCGCTCAAGAGAGCCATCAGAGCGAGTCTTAATTTTATAGACCCACTTACACGTGATGGGACGAGAATGAGATGGCAAAGGAACAAGATCCCAAGTACCAATACGCTCGAGGGCAGCAATCTCCTCGGCCATGGCAAGCTGCCACTCAGGGTGAGTAACGGCATCCCGGTAGGAGACAGGCTCACGAGTAGCTGCGCCAGCAAAGGCAAAGCGGGCAGGAGGCCGAATCGACCGGCGATCGCGGAGAGCGTAGCGAGGAGAAGATGACCCATCAGGGGATGATGGAGCATCAGAAGAAGGTGAATCATCAGGAGAAGATGACTCACCGGAGAAGCCTCAACACGAGGTCGACGAGTGTAAAAGAGAAGGGAGGTATCAGAGTGAGAGGAGCCCGGGAGTCGGAGGAGACGACGCAGGCGGTGACAACGGTGGAGAGGCCACAGGGGGAATATGTGGAGACTCAGTGGGACAAGTGGACGAGGGCAAAGTAGATATAGGTGTATCAGGAAAGGTCAAGAAAGACAGAGACTCCGCAGAGGGAGTCGAAGGAGAGGCAGTACGTGGGTAGAATGGACGAGACTCATCGAAAGTCACATCCCGAGAAACCCGCATCCTTCGACCAACCGGATCCAAAGACCGATAGCCCTTGTGCTCGATCAGATCCCAAAAAGACACACTCAACAGATCGAGCGGTTAGTTTGGTACGCTCATGAGGGGCGAGGAGAACGAGCAAACGCAGCCAAACATATGAAGGGCGAGTAGTCGAGCGAAGACCACGAGACGCCAACAGGATCGCACCAAGAGCGGAAGATGGCTGGATGTTGATGAGATAGGTGGCGGTGAAACAAATTCGGCCCAAAAGTGAGGTGGGGTAGAGGCGGCGATCATCGAGTACGAGCCGCCTCAAGGAGGTGACGATGCTTGCGCCAGCGACACCATTCGAGCATGAGCACCGGGACAAGAGAATCGAAGGAGTCCTCGCGCAGCAAGGAAATCGCGCAGTAACGAGAAAGGTACTCGCCCAGAATCGGCCACGAAAAACACGAATAGGAGTGGAGAACTGTGTGTGGATCATAGTGGCAAATTGTTTATAGATAGACAAGACCTCACTACGAGAAGACATGAAATATATCCAAGTGTGGCGAGAGAAATCATCTATAAATATGATATAATAACGATGACCCCCTTTCGAAACGAAGGGAGCCGGACCCCAAACATCTGAATGAACAAGATCAAAAGGACGCTGGGACACAGACTCACTGTGAGGATAGGGAAGCTGAATTTGTTTACCTAACTTACAGCCCTGACAATCTAAAGACACGTCTCTGAGATGCACCCGAAGACCACGACGAACTAAGGATGACAGACGAGATCCACACAGATGACCAAGACGGTGATGCCACTGCTGAAAAGAGCCGGTAGACGAAGTGGCAGAAGCGGAGAGACTGGCGGCGATGGTGGCAGCGGAAGGAAGGTGAAGCCAGTCAAGCTCCCAGAGACGCTGTGAGTCACGGCGCCGAGGGCCAGAACCAACCAGAGCTCCCGTGTGGCGGTCCTGAACACAACAAGAGTCAGAGTCGAGAATGACCTGATAACCAAGGTCAGTAATCTGTCCAGCAGAAATAAGCTGCATAGTGAGGCGAGGAATATGAGCAACAGAAGGAACATGAAAGGATGAGTTGCTAAGATATCCTCGACCAGAGACAGAAAGAGATGTACCATCAGCAGTAAGAACACTGACAGGAGAATCAAGAGGTGTAATAGAAGACAGAGTAGAAGCATCAGGAGTCATGTGAAAAGATGCTCCAGAATCAAGAATCCACGGGGAGGTACCTGACTGTGTAGAGGGTGGTTTCTCGATTGCTCAAGAGTCGATGCGAGAACTGCGCAGTAACCTGCCGAGGAGAACTCGAGCGGCAAGCAAGCGGCGGTCGGCTATCTCTCGCTCGGTGAAAGAAGCTCTTGAAGAAGTCGATGCGACGCCGTCGAGAAGCACCGGTGCCAATAGAAGAACGGCGTGAAAGATGCCGCTTCTTCTTATAGCAGGACTCAATGTGGCCGCCTTGTCGCAGAGGGAGCAGTGAGGACGGCCACCTCCAGACGGATGACGGCCACCACCACCGTGGCGGCCGCCAAGAAGGCGTGTAGCGTAGACGAGCGGCGAGCACGCAGGGGAGTGGCATCGCACCAGCACCACTCGACGAGTCTCCTCTCGCGCGTATCTCGGTGAGAGCCTCAGGAGAGTGACACGAGGGTGGCGTGCAAGAAGCCGAGCACGCCGTTGCTCGAACTCGGACGGCGGCGAGTAAGGAACTCGAGACCGCCGAAACTCCAAGTCAAGACGTATATCCAAGCAAAGACGGACAGAACGACAGCCAGCAGTGCGGAGAGAATCCAACTGACGCCAGACAGCAGAGCTCTGAGCGTAAAAGGCATCAACAGTAGCATCACCCTGCTGAAGAGAGTGCTCTTGGCGAACCACGGACAGTGCAGGGCATCACGGAGGGCTCGAGCGCCGAGCGAAGATGAGTCCACATCTGGAAGCCGAAGGAGTCCCACAACCTCGTAAGAGAACCGAGGCCGAGATCGCGATGAAAAGCAAAGAGAGCTCGGCGTCGCCATCGCACCACCGAGTGTAGGTGGTCGACGGTCCTTGTAGAGATCGAGCCTCTGGTAGGCGAGGCGCTTCATCATCAACAACTGAGCATCCTCGTAGCAATCTTGTCGGTGTCGGGGCAATGCAACAGCGTGGGCTCGTCCGGAGGAATAGGGCAAGGCGGGCAGGTGACATCGCGGAGAGGACACCCGAGGCGTAGACCACGCATGTGAATGCGCATGTGAGATCTGAAGTCGGTGTAATTAACACCATCAAAGACCACCGGCAATGAGGGAGGGAACGGTGCCCATTGGTAGGCGGCGCCGACGGCGCGGCGACCAATGCAACGAAGTCTAACAGCACGAACGACGCGCGTTAGATCGACGTTTTTTTTTTTTTTTTTCTTCCGCGGAAAACCCTAACTAATATGGCCTTGGCCCGATTAGCACACACGCACACACGCGAACACGCACGCCAGAGAGGCGGCGCGAGGCGGCGGGTGACCGGGCGGCGAGGAGGCGGCGGCGGTACGGCGCGCGCGGCGCGAGGCGGCGGGCACGGGCGGCGCGGCGCGAGGCGGCGGTACCGCGCGCGCGCGCGCGAGGCGGCGGCACCGGCGCGCGGCGCGGCGGCGCGCGCAGCAGCAGCCGGGCGCGCGCGGCGAAGCGCGGCGCGCGCGCGCGGCCGGGCGCGGAGGCGAGGCGGCCGGTGGCGCGGGCGCCGACGGCGGCGCGAAGTCGCTGGCGGGCGCGTGGAGAGAGACGCGACGGGAGAGGCCGGCGAGCGACCGGCGACGCGTCGGGAGAGGCACGGAGGGCGGCGAGCGAACCGAGGCAAACCCTAGGTATGCTCTGATACCATGTTATGAATATTGTGTGCATCTATTCATGAGGCCCAAGGGGCAATATATATACAGGTACAAGGGGATGTACAAAAGGAATACAACACAGCATAAAAGGAAGTAGCATATTAGGAAACAACTAGGAGTCCTAATCCTAATCTTATTCTATCCTTAACAAAACTGACCATTAGATCTTATTTCTGCCAAAATAATCCTTTTGAATGTCCGTAAGCAGGCTCGATGCTACCTTCTGTCCGCAGCAGAACTCCTGGGCTGTTGCGGGGCGTACGGCGCTCCTGTTCCCGAGAACGGGGGCGTTACAAAAATGCGATAGAATTCTAGTCCTTTTTGTTTTTTGCAATACCGGTTATAGCAGCCACTGATTGATTAATTGCAAGGGTAGCTTGTAACACCCCAGCCTCTTCCCTAAACCCAAAGTGCTACCACCTACTCTATGATGCTACCGATTCCAACTTTTGTTAAATAACAACTAAACGGCAAAAGTCAACTCCAAAATTTAATTATTATTCTTTAAAAAGAGGAAATCAAGACGTACAGATTAACTTTTGTCTATTAAGTCTATCAGTAACTGTACTAAGACGATACCTATAGCTCTCAACTCTGAAGAACACAAAATTCTGCTTCTGAGGCTCCTGTTTTTCATCAATCTGTTTGTTTTTTCTTTCTGTGGCTACGCCTCAGTACACTCTTCATTGGGTCATGAGTCATGACAACTATAAAATTGTGTCCATCTCCTCAATAATTGCTGTATACCACATTTTTCAATGTCGACAAGATCATAATTTTTTTGAAACGAAGACAAGATCATAATTTTTATCTGACAAGATGTAAGCAATCACAAGGACATAGTTTTTGAGGGGGGAAAAGAGAGGGAATTATGCTAAAACAGGAAAGCCACTAACCATTATGGCAGGGTCCAGTGGAAAAGAGAATATTCCTTCTAGAATTTCAGTCAATTTTGTAATTTTGGATGTTGCAACCTGCAACAGCCACTATTGTTTTCTAACGTGGCAACAGTCTCTAGAAAAGCCTTCTTTTCCAGAAAACGCTGACTCCCTTAACCTTGATATGGCTATACTAGGACTGCAAGTTGCAAAATAAAAATTGTTGGAAAGTCTATAGTTGCAAATATGTAATGAAACACCAACCGGAATTTCAATATTCATACCATATCAAGGTTAAAGCATTTCAATAATTGCCCAACATGCTATATTTTTGTGGGTACTAAATTCAGTACATTTTATTTTCTGAAGATTGACGTAATTGTCTCAACTGCTGGAGCACATGCGTGGGTGCAGATGCTTAAGTAAGAAATCTAGTCCCTCGCCATCTTTTGCGGTATGATTTGCAAAGTATTATGTTTACTCAGGTGAAAATTTTCAGATGGAATGGGCTGAAGAACTTCTTGAGCTAACCAAGGCAGCCACTGTATTGTGGCCCTACCAAAGTTACCCAGGGCTTTGTCAGATCTAACAGGAACCTGCACTTCTACTGGATCCTTGGAGTTGGACATTTTGTAAGCAATACCTTTTGACCTTTATACGACAAGTTCATTTGTGTGGTTGGATGTGGTACCATATTTTCTCTATGTCAAGAAATGTCATTGGGTGCTAAAACTGAAATTACCTTGTGGCCACAATCTGTGCAGGTGCCTGTTGACCAGCCATGCATCGCCCTCAGCATGGTCAGCAGCATAACTCAGTAACCAGCTCCATAAGCAAAGAGCACTAGAATTTGATGCAAAGCAAACTTCACACAATCTAACTGTTACTGGAAAAGTGTAAGATAGTTGCAGGAAGACAAGTAACAATGGTATAGTTGTGTTTAAAAATGTTTCAGTTGGGAATATGCGATCTGTGACACATGTATCTTTTCACTATACCGAATAAAGTGCTTGACTTGTGTTTGGTTTGTGTCAAATAGGAAATTCTTTGCTAATTGCATTTTTTTGTATAGCTAAGCATCAATAGTACTTGAATTTTGTATTTTGGTTTATCTACGAATGCAAAATGCCTTCTTCGATCAAGAGCTCCCGAAAATAAATCTGAAATTTGATATCCTCTTCCTGACAGCCAAACGGACATCCAGCATCATATCATCTGCTCTAACACCTCCTTGCATCAGCATGTTGCAGGTCTCACTCACATGGAAATTGTTCATATCATAATTCTTGTGTCCTGTCCCCTATTCTCCAGTGTCACCGAGTGCAATTCCACCAGTAGTTTGTTCGGCTCGGCATGCTCCAATGTTGCAGCAGTCGTGCTCGCGCAGATCAATGGACAAACCGCCATCCCCCCACTTGTCAATCCAAGAGGAGAGGGAAATTCCCTAAAATGCGATAGAATTCTAGTCCTTTTTGTTTTTTGCAATACCGATTATAGCAGCCACTGATTGATTAATTGCAAGGGTAGCTTGTAACACCCCAGCCTCTTCCCTAAACCCAAAGTGCTACCACCTACTCTATGATGCTACCGATTCCAACTTTTGTTAAATAACAACTAAACGGCAAAAGTCAACTCCAAAATTTAATTATTATTCTTTAAAAAGAGGAAATCAAGACGTACAGATTAACTTTTGTCTATTAAGTCTATCAGTAACTGTACTAAGACGATACCTATAGCTCTCAACTCTGAAGAACACAAAATTCTGCTTCTGAGGCTCCTGTTTTTCATCAATCTGTTTGTTTTTTCTTTCTGTGGCTATGCCTCAGTACACTCTTCATTGGGTCATGAGTCATGACAACTATAAAATTGTGTCCATCTCCTCAACAATTGCTGTATAGCACATTTTTCAATGTCGACAAGATCATAATTTTTTTGAAACGAAGACAAGATCATAATTTTTATCTGACAAGATGTAAGCAATCACAAGGACATAGTTTTTGAGGGGGGAAAAGAGAGGGAATTATGCTAAAACAGGAAAGCCACTAACCATTATGGCAGGGTCCAGTGGAAAAGAGAATATTCCTTCTAGAATTTCAGTCAATTTTGTAATATTGGATGTTGCAACCTGCAACAGCCACTATTGTTTTCTAACGTGGCAACAGTATCTAGAAAAGCCTTCTTTTTCCAGAAAATGCTGACTCCCTTAGCCTTCATATGGCTATACTAAGACTGCAAGTTGCAAAATAAAAATTGTTGGGAAGTCTATAGTTGCAAATATTCATACCATAGTTGTAAAGAAACACCAACAGGAATTTCAATATTCATACCATATCAAGGTTAAAGGATTTCAATAATTGCCCAACATGCTATATTTTTCTGGGTACTAAATTCAGTACATTTTATTTTCTGAAGCTTGACGTAATTGTCTCGACTGCTGGAGCACATGCGTGGGTGCAGATGCTTAAGTAAGAAATCTAGTCCTCGCCATCTTTATGTAGGATTTGCAAAGTATTATGTTTACTCAGGTGAAAATTTTCAGATGGAATGCGCTGAAGAACTTCTTGAGCTAACCAAGGCAGCCACTGTATTGTGTCCCTACCAAAGTTACCCAGGGCTTTGTCAGATCTTACAGGAACCTGCACTTCTACTGGATCCTTGAGCTGGACATTTTGTAAGCAATACCTTTGACCTTTATACGACAAGTTCATTTGTGTGGTTGGATGTGGTACCATATTTTCTCTATGTCAAGAAATGTCATTGGGTGCTAAAACTGAAATTACCTTGTGGCCACAATCTGTGCAGGTGCCTGTTGACCAGCCATGCATCGCCCTCAGCATGGTCAGCAGCATAACTCAGTAACCAGCTCCATAAGCAAAGAGCACTAGAATTTGATGCAAAGCAAACTTCACACAATCTAACTGTTACTGGAAAAGTGTAAGATAGTTGCAGGAAGACAAGTAACAATGGTATAGTTGTGTTTAAAAATGTTTCAGTTGGGAATATGCGATCTGTGACACATGTATCTTTTCACTATACCGAATAAATTGCTTGACTCGTGTTTGGTTTGTGTCAAATAGGAAATTCTTTGCTAATTGCACTTTTTTTTTGTATAGCTAATGAAACAACCTCAAAATTCAAACTTTTGAATTTCTTTTCTTGGATTTTGTTTGCTCCTTCCCCAGCCAATCCTAACCCTTGATCTCCTTTGAGATTCGTGCCATCTCCTCCTTGCCCCTCCTGCGCTGGCGCGATCCCGCTCGCGCCCACGCGCCGCGCCTCGCGCCGACGGCGGCGCCGCTTCTTCAGCGCGTTCACACTGCGGTCGCGCCGCCGCCGGTCCCACCTGCCAGCGCCTACCCTCAACCACCCTGTCATTCCCGCCCTCGCTCCTCGCGCCAGGATCGACGGAGAGGAGCTCCGCCGTGCGCCTGGATGAAGCGAGCCGTCCGCGTGTGCATCCTCCGTACCCGTGCTGTCTTTCTCTTGCCAAACCTTACAGAGGCCGTAGACCTGCTCTCCTGCGGTGCATCTCCCCCTGGCAAAGCTCCCCGCGCCTTCCTTTCCACGCGCCGGCGCTCCGCCCGTGAGGCTTCTGTTGCAACCACCCTCCCCGACTCTATTAAGTCCAATTGCCGCTGCAGATCACCTCGCGCCACTCCAGTGAACCTCCCAGAGCAGCCGATTTGACACCCCCTCGCCGAAGCCCCTGCATCGCCGTGCTCTGGTCCCGGTGAGCTCCCGAGCCGATCTCCCTCCTCGCCCGATCAAAGTTCAATTCCCTGTGGCTAGAGCCTCACCATGACCCCTCAAACTCAAAGCCCATCTCAATTTTACGAGTGCATTCGCTGTTTGCTCCCTCACCGTGAGCCTCCCCGCGCCGCCGCCACCTCACCGTGGACAGCCCAGCTGTAGCTTTCCCGCGTTGAACCCTTGCCTTTCCCTTGAAGCTTTTTCCCCAAGGATGCTCAACCCGCAGCCCTTCGGGCTTGTGCGCTTCTAGAACCTTCCCGACTTGCCACCTCACCCGTTGCCTTCCCTCTTGGCCGCGACCCTCTCCTTGCCCCCTTCCGCTGATCTGAGCCCCGAATTGGAACCCCCTCACCTCGTTGAACCCATTGGTACCGGTGTTGGCCACTGAGAACCTTGGTCGGAGCCGAATCGTGAAATGAGGCGGCGCCCTGTTTTCCCGCCTCCGTTGCTGGCTCGAGGAAGAAGACGATCGTGCCTCATCGACGCGTTCGCATCCGTGCCCTTGCGCTGAATCGACGGCCCGTCACGGCGCCGCCGCTGGCGGTTGGCTGCGCCCGAGGGCCCAGTCGTCGGTTTAAACGCGCAGGCGCTGCGCGCTCCCCGCTGTGGATCGGCCGCCCATCAGTAGCGGCCGTGCACGCACCATTTTCCAATTTCCCACCGTAAAATATCAATTAAATATCCGTTTGATTCGTCTCGCCATTCTAAACCCATTTCCGCAGTCCAAAGCCCAAAAATCCACCTCCAAAAATACCAACCTAACCCATTTGTGTATATTTGCAGTTTATTTCTTTTTAATAGAATTTCATTTTTGTTTTCCTAGCTTGTTTAGTTGCAAGCCTGGAATTAATTGTTATTTTGTATGTTCGCATTAGCTTTGAGAGTCCGGTTGCAGCAAGGTCCGGTCGAACCCTGCGCCACGATCTGGTTGAAGTCGTCGACCCGCAAGGCAAGTTGCATGTTTTTGACCATATTGACGCTACGAATTTTATATTACTTAATTACAATATTTGCATTACTGTTAATTGCTAAATGTATTTGATTAAAATAAATGTTGGAATGACATGTTAATTTTTAGTTATGACCCACCATGCAAATGCCCTGTTTACTTGTAAGGCCACATTCACCTTGACACATTTAGTATTATTTAAATATTACATAAAATAAACATTGCAATGTCTCACATAAAATAGCGAGCTATTGCTTGATCCGATAGTTCGTCGGCAAAAGTGATTTAAACGTGTTCTAGGTAGGGCGAAGTAGTGGATCGGGTGCCTGTAGTGGTCGAGTCCACAACCCTACCCTAGGTGGAGGGTGCAATGCATGTGCACCGATACGCACTCATGTATCGATAACCGGTTGTAGTTGGTAGTCTCGTAGTAAAACTTAAAGATCCGGACCCTTATGCTGAGAATAGAACACAAGAACTGTTCAACCACGAGGATTGCCTCGACAACTGGGTCTAGTAATTGCTCATTTTATTTGAACCACCACGGGAGCACAGGTGTGGTGTGGGCGAGTATTCTCCATACACACAACGGTAGGTCTTCACGGACTCGGGCGGTAGTGTTCCGCATTGGCCCGTGGATACCCAGTTTGGTCGGAGTTCTCAACCTATCGGGTGGGGACTACAAAATAAAATGAGCAGCGAAAAATCTGGTCTTCTCAATTCAGTCACAGCTAGTTGAGCGTGTATATAGCTTGGCATTGGAAATTGAGAAACCTTGTGGGTAAAGCTGAACAACTCTGCAGAGTGAAATTAAATTGTATTCGAATACGCCGTGCTTCCGATTAATGAAGCTGTGCTTGATGGGTGAATCCAGCAGCGAGGCATAAGTAGTATTTCAGATGCTTAAAACTGAGTAAGTGAAAAAGTTAATGTTTCAGACTCCAATTTCTTAATTATTAATACTATTTTTCCGCTTGAAGTTGTTTACAAGTTAAAAACTGCATCCACATAAAATAATGAAACCTACTATTCCCTTCCTTGTTAAATCCATGCATGTAATTATTTAGGGCTTACCCCTATAACTTGCTGGGTACGATGTACTCACTGCTTGCAAAACCAACACCAGAAAGCGTCCAGGAAGTCAATGTGCAGTTCGTGGAGCAGGACTCGGATGATCAAGCTTCCGCCGAAGACTTGTGGTTTTAGGCCGTAATCGCAGTCAGGGGTGTTTTGGGACTTTTGTGATGTAATTATACTTGGGCTTGCCGCCGTTGCGTCAAAACCTAGCCGATGTGCATTATGTGTAAATATAACCTGGCTCTTCTTTTGGCTGTAAGTGTGTGCTTGTTGCTATCATCGCTGCACGGATCCCGCTCATCGTGCATATCCAGACGGATGCGGGTTTGCCGCGCCCCGAAACGAGGCGCATGTATGGTATCGAGCAGCTCGGTTGATCAGAGACTAAGATCTAAGACTGATTAGGAGTGCTGTTTTATAGCAAAACCCTAATTCTAAAGCTTAAAAAGAATTTACATAAAATATAAGAAATATTGCTTTCTTTTCTCTTTCTTGTGCTATCTTACCTATCCTAGTATAGTTTCGCTTAAGTTTTGCTTTGCAAATTAATTATGCCTAACCTCGTCTAATTTTTAAATTTTCGTTGTGAGCAGATGGTGCACAAGATTCATTCAAGGCCAGAGGACATCCCAGGGTGGCCAGTGCAGCTCTGGGAAATGCAGCAGTTCCTAGGGGCAACTGATTGGCATAAACCTATCTTTCACACTATTGGACAATTTGAAGGGAATGAGAGGTTTGAATGGAAGGCCCGAGTTAAACTGGAACCCTTGCCAGTGCGTCCGGATGTACCACTACATTTTTATGGCCACCGAATTGAAGAAGATGACGCCATTCAAGATGCCGCCAGGCGGGCGGTGCACCACCTCCGCGACTATTACAATGCGAAATTTGACCAGACTCCATTTGACCTGATACCTCGGGTCACCGATCAAGGAAGATACTACTCTACACCGGAGATGATGGAGTATGACGACCCACGCCTAGCTGTGGCGACTCGTCATATTGCGTATCAAGAGGCCTTCTACTTCCGGGCAGTGGATGAGAATGAAGATTTGCACTTCAAGCTCCGTGCATCCCAGAGGAAGGTCAACAGCTGACACGAGATCTCCAGCGCTTCCATATGGTGGAGGCGGGGGAGTTGTCCGACACCGGGGAATCCCCTGATGTCCCCACTCCTGCCCAGCAGCAGCCACAGCGTAGGAGGATGACCGCTCGCGAGTACCGCAACTGGTTCCGTCCTTCAACATCCAGGGCCCCACCACCGCCACCACCAGCTGATGATGAAGAAGAGGAAGACCCCGAGGAGGAGGATCCCGAGGAGCGGATCCGCTACACGACAAGTCGCCCGCCGAGCAGTGGCTAGTAAGCAACAGCAGCAGGGTAGCAGCAGCAGCGGGCTTCAGAGTAGTGGTAGTGTAGTATGCGGTAGAGTAGTAGTAGTACCCTGTGTAATAGCCTACTTTTGTATGTACAACAAGTTGTAACCGAAAACCCTAAGTAGTGGAACGTCAGCTTGTATTAAATAAAAGTATGTTTAATTATCTATTATCTTGTTTGATTATGTTATCTGTACTTCATCACCTTCCAAACTTCTTCCTAGCCCTTTTCGCTCTCGACCTCGCCTTACTCGCTCTACACTTATCCCAAATTCACCGCTCTCACGTACCTATCCATTATTTATTAAAACCTTACTGCAAAGCTAACTCCAAGGTTCGTTTAGCAGCATTTCAATGGCAGGACAAGGATCAGGTCAAGGTAATCAGCCGACACGTGGAGGCCAACCAGCAGATATCACCGCCACTTTGGCCCACATGATGGCAGTAATGGAACAGAATCAAATCCGATTGATGGAGCAACAGTTCCGGCTGTTAGAGCAAATCGCCGCCAGGACTCTCGTGGCCGGTGGTATTTCAACGTCCACTGGTTATCGGGAGAGTGGTCCGATCACAACAAGATGGACGGATTTCCAGAAGACAAGACCCCCTATCTTTTCATCGTCTGCAAACCCTATGTCAGCTGATGATTGGATTAGGGACATCGAGAGAAAGTTGAAGATAGTCCAGTGTGATGATAAAGAGAAGGTTCTATATGCATCCCACCAGCTTCAGGGACCAGCTGCCACCTGGTGGATAAATTATCAAGCAATGAAGGAAGACCATGACATTATATGGCCAGAATTTGAAGAAGCATTTCGTAAAGTGCATATCCCTGCCGGGATAATGGAAGCTAAGTATCAAGAATTCATGAACTTGAAGCAAGGAAGTAGCACTGTGATGGAGTATCTCCATCAGTTTAATCACCTAGCTCGCTACGCAGAGGATGAAACCAAAACTGAGGCCAAAAAGATGAGAAGGTTCAGGACAGGATTACAGAAATCCTTAAAGTACCATATCTCTGCAATGAAATTCACCGATTTATCAGAAATGGTGGATAGTCTGATTTCCTCAGAAGGAGTAAGGAATGAGATGGAGGACGTCCGAAAAAGAAAGACTATGTCCACACCATCGCAATCCCCCAATCCTCAGAAAGGAAGAGTCGTAACATCCCCACAGAATCGGGGACAAACTGGTCAACAATTTGTTTGGATGCCAAGACCCCAGCAGACGGGACAGTCTCAGCAGGGTGGCACCCAATCTACAGTGGCTAAATGCAATATCTGTTCAGGAAATCATTATACCCGACAGTGCCCACAAAGATCGAATGCCTGTTATCACTGTGATCAAGTTGGTAATTTTAAGGACCAATGCCCGAAGAGAGGATTGCCTTCTGAAGTGGCAAAATTACAGACAAAAACACAGAGAGACGTTAAGCCAGTCATTACCACTACAACGTCACCTTCAACAGGGTATTTATAGCGTCCTACCGGTCAGAAGCAGTACATACCCTCAGGGATAACCATGGGAACTCCAACGGGAACATCTACAGCCAATCAAGCAGGCCAAGGCCGAAACACGCCAAAGTCAACCTTTCAGGGAAGAGTAAATCATATCACCGCCGAAGATGCAGCAGGAGCTACTGACGTCATCGTCGGTATGTTCCTAGTCAACTCAAAGTCAGCATTAATTTTATTTGACCCTGGTGCAACGCATTCCTTTCTTTCTATGGATTTTGCCTCAAGAAATCAATTGCCACTTACTTCACTGCAAGAATATTATGCTGTGCAAACACCGGGGAATAGGATGGAAGCCCATTTCGGGTGTAAGGACTTAAATCTAGAAATTAAAGGGGTAGAGTTCAAGACCAACCTGTTGGTATTGGAAATGAAAGGGATAGATATTATCCTAGGGATGAATTGGTTGACTAAAAATAAGACCAAAGTGGACTGTGAGAGTAAGACAGTTACTTTGACTAGCCCTGAAGGTCAGCAAGTGACAGTAAAGACAGATTCAAAGTTAATAGAAGGTGTGAAAGGAAAGGTCCATAATATGATGGCAAAAGAAGGAGGTCAAATACTAGTAGTCAATGAATACCCAGATGTGTTTCCAGAAGAACTGCCAGGCAAGCCACCAGACCGGCAAATTGAACTCGCCATAGAATTAGTACCTGGCACCAAGCCAATTACAAAGCACCAATACAGAATGTCAGCGCATGAACTTAAAGAGCTCAAGTTGCAGATAGATGATCTGAAGGAGAGGGAATTCATCCGACCCAGTGTATCACCCTGGTCAGCTCCAGTTCTGTTTGTCAAGAAGAAAGAGGGAAGTCTGAGAATGTGTGTTGATTACAGGGGATTGAATGCAGTAACGATTAAGAACAAATACCCATTGCCAAGGATAGATGATTTGTTTGATCAGTTAAAAGGAGCCAAGGTATTTTCGAAGATCGACTTGCGATCGGGTTACCATCAATTGAAAATCCGAGAGCAAGATCGAGAGAAGACTGCATTTACAACCAGATATGGACTATACGAGTTTTCGATGGTACCGTTTGGTTTAACAAATGCTCCAGCATATTTCATGAATTTAATGAACCTGGTATACATGGATCAGTTGGATCATTTTGTGGTAGTGTTTATCGATGATATCCTGATTTACTCCAAGACCGAAGAAGAACACTGACAACACCTACACATTGCTTTGACCAAGCTGAGAGAGCATCAATTATATGCCAAACTTCCAAAATGCAATTTCTGGTTAAAGGAGGTTGCATTCTTGGGTCATATCATTTCGGAGGAAGGAGTTAAAGTGGATCCCGAGAAAGTTAATGCAGTAATGGAGTGGAAGCAACCCAAGACAGTAAAAGAAGTGAGAAGCTTTCTAGGATTGGCGGGCTATTATCGCCGATTTATAGAAGGGTTCTCCAGAATTGCTCGTCCACTCACTCAGCTCCTCAAAAAGGAAAACCCTTTTAAATGGAAAGATGAGTGTGAAGAAAGTTTCCAACGATTGAAGACCAAGTTGACTACAGCACCTGTGTTAATACTCCCCAATGCAGAAAAAGAATTTCAGATATACTATGATGCGTCACGACACGGATTAGGGTGTGTATTAATGCAAAATGGGAAGGTCGTAGCTTATGCTTCAAGACAGTTACGGCCGCATGAAGGCAATTACCCAACACATGACCTGGAATTAGCAGCAGTGGTACATTCACTGAAGATATTGAGACATTATTTGTTGGGCAATCATTGTGAAATTTTCTCAGATCATAAGAGTTTTAAATACTTGTTTACACAGCTAGAACTGAATTTAAGACAACGAAGATGGCTGGAGTTAATTAAATACTATGATGTCGAATTGCAGTATCACCCAGGGAAAGCAAATGTTGTGGCAGATGCACTCAGTAGAAAAGCATATCAGAGTATAGTCAGTGAAGCCCAGTACCCAATACAACTACAAAAGGATATGCAAAGATTAAGTCTAACAGTGGTTAACCAAGGATTTGTGGCAGCATTAGAAATTCAGCCCCTATTGACAGATCAGATTAAAGCAGGTCAAGATGAAGATGAAGAGACACAGCGACTCAAGAAAAATAGCCAGGAAGGGAACTCGACAGACTTCCTTATAGATGAGAAAGGAATTCTGAGGTTCTGTGATCGATACTGTATTCCCGACAAGAAAGAACTAAAAAATTTAATATTAGCATAAGCTCACTCCTCACAGTTATCGATACACCCAAGTGGTACAAAAATGAACCAGGACATGAAGAAAAGATTTTTGTGGAGTTCAATGAAGAAAGAAATCGCAGAATATATAGCAAAGTGTGATGTTTGTCAGAAAATAAAGATAGACCATCAGAAGCCATCAGGATTATTACACCCTTTACCAGTCCCAGAATGGAAATGGGACGACATTGGCATGGACTTTATTATAAGCCTACCCAAGACACAAGAAGGTTATGATGCTATATGGGTCATTGTCGATCGGCTGACTAAAGTAGCACATTTCCTTCCGATTAAACAAACTTATGGAAAGGATAAACTGGCTGAGTTGTATCTGACGAAAATCGTAGTGCTACATGGAGTTCCTAAAAGGATTGTGTCTGACCGAGGGGCACAATTCACATCAAAATTTTGGGAGAAACTACATGAAGCAATGGACACCGATTTAGCTTTTAGTACAGCCTACCACCCGCAAACTGACGGTGAAATAGAAAGGACAAACCAAATACTGGAAGACATGTTGAGAGCATGTGCATTGGTATATGGAGCAGCATGGAGTGCTTGCTTGCCGTTTGCACAATTCTCATATAATAACAGCTATCAAGCCAGTATTAAGATGGCACCGTTCGAGGCGTTATATGGGCAAGAGTGCAGGACACCATTAAATTGGATTAAAGCTGGGGAACGCCAATCCCTTGGCCCGCAAGTCGCTCAAGATGCAGAAACCCATGTGAAGATAATCAGAAACAGAATGAAAATAGCACAAGACCGTCAGAAAAGCTATGCAGATGTACGTCGAAAAGACCTGAGTTTTGAAATCGGAGATTACGTATACCTGAAGGTCACACCCTTTAAAAGTATTAAAAGATTCCAAGTCAAAGGGAAATTGGCCCCAAGATATGTTGGTCCATTTCAGATAACAAAAAGAATTGGAGAAGTAGCCTATGAGTTACAGCTAACACCAGGATTGTCAAGAATACACAACGTGTTTCATATGTCACAGCTCAGAAAGTGCTTAAGACATCCATCCGAAGGCATACCAATAGAGGAAATTGATTTACAAGACGATATGACTTATCCAGAGGAGCCATTACAAATACTGGAGACCACAGAGAGACAACTCAGGAATCGGAATATCAGATTTTGCAGAGTTCAATGGAAGAATCATACTGCAGCTGAATCAACATGGGAAAACGAGTCTGATTTGCAACGAGACTTTCCCAACCTGCTCCCTGGACCAAGCTAATCTCGGGGTCGAGATTCTTTTAAGGGGTGTAGGTTGAAACAACCTCAAAATTCAAACTTTTGAATTTCTTTTCTTGGATTTTGTTTGCTCCTTCCCCAGCCAATCCTAACCCTTGATCTCCTTTGAGATTCGTGCCATCTCCTCCTTGCCCCTCCTGCGCTGGCGCGATCCCGCTCGCTCCCTCGCGCCCATGCGCCTGCACCTCCTGCGGCCGATTTGCGGTGCCGCTTCTTCCGCGCGTTCACACTCTGGGTCAGCGCCCCCTGCCGCCGGTCCCACCTGCCAGCGCCTACCCTCAACCACCCTGTCATTCCCGCCCTCGCTCCTCGCGCCAGGATCGACGGAGAGGAGCTCCGCCGTGCGCCTGGATGAAGCGAGCCGTCCGCGTGTGCATCCTCCGTACCCGTGCTGTCTTTCTCTTGCCAAACCTTGCAGAGGCCGTAGACCTGCTCTCCTGCGGTGCATCTCCCCCTGGCGAAGTTCCCCGCGCCTTCCTTTCCACGCGCCGGCGCTCCGCCCGTGAGGCTTCTGTTGCAACCACCCTCCCCGACTCTACTAAGTCCAATTGCCGCTGCAGATCACCTCGCGCCACTCCAGTGAACCTCCCAGAGCAGCCGATTTGACACCCCCTCGCCGAAGCCCCTGCATCGCCGTGCTCTGGTCTCGGTGAGCTCCCGAGCCGATCTCCCTCCTCGCCCGATCAAAGTTCAATTCCCTGCGGCTAGAGCCTCACCATGACCCCTCAAACTCAAAGCCCATCTCAATTTTATGAGTGCATTCGTTGTTCGCTCCCTCACCGTGAGCCTCCCCGCGCCGCCGCCACCTCACCGTGGACAGCCCAGCTGGAGCTTTCCCGCGTTGAACCCTTGCCTTTCCCTTTAAGCTTTTTCCCCAGGGATGCTCAACCCGCAGCCCTTCGGGCTTATGCGCTTCTAGAACCTTCCCGACTTGCCACCTCACCCGTTGCCTTCCCTCTTGGTCGCGACCCTCTCCTTGCCCCCTTCCGCTGATCTGAGCCCCGAATTGGAACCCCCTCACCTCATTGAACCCATTGGTACCGGTGTTGGCCGCTGAGAACCTCGGTCGGAGCTGAATCGTGAAATGGGGCGGCGCCCTGTTTTCCCGCCTCCGTCGCTGGCTCGAGGAAGAAGACGATCGTGCCTCGTCGACGCGTTCGCATCCGTGCCCTTGCGCGAAATCGGACGGCTCCAGTCGCTGGCGCTCGCTCGCGCGCTTGGGCCGCGCCCGAGGGCCCAGTCGCCGGTTTAAACGCGCGCTTGCGTGCGTGCGCGCTCCCGCGTGGTGGATCGGGCCGGCCCGTTACTGTAGCGGCCGGTGCACAGTACCATTTTCCAATTTCCCAGCTCAGAAAATATCAATTAAATATCTGTTTGATTCGTCTCACCATTCTAATCCCATTTGCGCAGTCCAAAGCCCAAAAATCCACCTCCAAAAATACCAACCTAACCCATTTGTGTATTTTTGCAGTTTATTTCTTTTTAATAGAATTTCATTTTTGTTTTCCTAGCTTGTTTAGTTGCAAGCACGGAATTAATTGTTATTTTGTATGTTCTGCATTAGCTTTCGAGGAGTCCGAAGTTGCAGTGCAAGGTCCGGGTCAGAACCCTACAGTCTATGATCTAGTTGAAGTCGTTGACCCCCAAGGCAAGTTACATATTTTTGACCATATTGACCCTACGAATTTTATATTGCTTAGTTACAATATTTGCATTACTGTTAATTGCTAAATGTATTTGATTAAAATAAATGTTGGAATGACATGTTAATTTTTAGTTATGACCCACCACTGTGCAAATGCCCTGTTTACTTGTAAGGCCACATTCACCTTGACACATTTAGTATTATTTAAGTATTACATAAAATAAACATTGCAATGTCTCACATAAAATAGCGAGCTATTGCTTGATCCGATAGTTCGTCGGCAAAAGTGATTTAAACGTGTTCTAGGGTAGGGCGGAAGTAGTGGATCGGGTGCCCTGTAGTGGTCGAGTCCACAACCCTACCCTAGGGTGGAGGGTGCAACAGACAGGTACCGATACAGACTCATGTATCGATAACCGGTTGTAGTTGGTAGTCTCAGAAGTAAAACTTAAAGATCTGGACCCTTATGCTGAGAATAGAACACAGTAACCGTTCAACCACAGGGATTGCCTCGACAATCTGGGTCTAGTAATTGCTCATTTTATTTGAACCCCCACGGGAGCACAGGTGTGGTGTGGGCGAGTATTCTCCATACACACAACGGTAGGTCTTCACGGACTCGGGCGGTAGTGTTCCGCATTGGCCCGTGGATACCCAGTTTGGTCGGAGTTCTCAACCTATCGGGTGGGGACTACAAAATAAAATGAGCAGCGAAAAATCTGGTCTTCTCAATTCAGTCGCACGCTAGTTGAGCGTGTATGTAGATTGGCATTGGAAATTGAGAAACCTTGTGGGTAAAGCTGAACAACTCTGCAGAGTGAAATTAAATTGTATTTGAATACGCCGTACTTCCAGTTAATGAAGCTGTGTTTGATGGATGAATCCAGCAGCGAGGCATAAGTAGTATTACAGATGCTTAAAACTGAGTAAGTGAAAAAGTTAATGTTTCAGACCCCAATTTCTTAATTATTAATACTATTTTTCCGCTTGAAGTTGTTTACAAGTTAAAAACTGCATCCACATAAAATAATGAAACCTAATATTCCCTTCCTTGTTAAATTCATACATGTAATTATTTAGGGCTTACCCCTGTACCTTGCTGGGTATGATGTACTCACTGCTTGCAAACCAACACCAGAAAGCGTCCAGGAAGTCAATGTGCAGTTCGTAGAGCAGGACTCCGATGATCAAGCTTCCGCTGAAGACTTGTGGTTTTAGGCCGTAATCGCAGTCAGGCGCGTTTTGGGACTTTTGTGATGTAATTATACTTGGGCTTGCCGCCGTTGCGTCAAAACCTAGCCGATGTGCATTATGTGTAAATATAAGCTAGCTCTTCTTTTGCCTGTAAGTGTATGCTGTTGTGTTATCACTGCTGTACGGATCCCGCTACTATGCATATCTGTACGGATGTGGGTTTGCTGGCGCCCCTGGAAACGGGGGCGTTACAGCTAAGCATCAATAGTACATGAATTTTGTATTTTGGTTTATCTACGAATGCAAAATGCCTTCTTCGATCAAGAGCTCCCGAAAATGAATCTGAAATTTGATATCCTCTTCCTCACAGCCAAACGGACATCCAGCATCATATCATCTGCTCTAACACCTCCTTGCATCAAGCATGTTGCAGGTCTCACTCACATGGAAATTGTTCATATCATAATTCTTGTGTCCCGTCGCTTTGTTCTCCAGTGTCACCGTGTGCAATTCCACCGCCATTTGTTCGGCCGGCATGCTCCAATGTTGTGATCGTGCTCGCTGCAGATCAATGGACAAACCGCCAACCCCCCCACTTGTCAATCCAAGAGGAGAGGGAAATTCCCTATAATGCGATAGAATTCTAGTCCTTTTTGTTTTTTGCAATACCGGCTATAGCAGCCACTGATTGATTAATTGCAAGGGTAGCTTGTAACACCCTAGCCCCTTCTATAAACCCAAAGTGCTACCACCTACTCTATAATGCTACCGATTCCAACTTTTGTTAAATAACAACTAAATGGCAAAAGTCATAGACTCGACACTAGGTGCAGAAGTAGAGAAATAAATATGCTAACTGTCAAAAGAAACCCATGTGCTAAACAAGGTTAACTAATTCTTGTTGTATGTGAAGTAACTGTGCTAGCCCTGCCCGCATATGTTAAAGGAATACGCGTAGGCTACGGAAGCAGAAAACAAAATTTTTCTACCGCGCACCCAAGAATATCATGCTAAGGAAGGATCATGGATCGTTACCACTTAGACGCAGCCTTTGCAATGAAGAAGAGTTGAAACCGATCCAATCACGCGTCGAGGTAGTAGTGGAAGTAGTCGATCGTCCCGACAGATCGTCTCCTCCAGCACGCCGATCAACACCGCAACGAGCAGCGCCTCCACCGGTATCCACACGTCCGGCCGAACACCGATCGCGAGTGTACTAGCACTCGTGAGCAACTAGGGTTTGGCTCGGAGGTGGCGGCTAGGGTTTTGCTAGATGTTAACAGGACGAATCCTCACCCCTCGCCTCCATATATATAGACCTCCTCACGTGGGCCTTGCGGACCGAGGCCCATTAGGAGTCTATTCGGATCTTTATCCGAATTGAGCCCATATCCGAATCATATTCGAATCAATGTTCCAACCCGTTAAGCGTGCGACACAGAGGTTCACGTATACTTGGTCATGACCCGAAACGCCTTTCCGGTCACCTGTTAATAGCGGCCTCTAGTAAGACATATTAACCCCAAAGTATATGTAAAGATCATATCAATTTGAACTCTGTAATGTTCTCTCATGTACGAATCCCTTTGCCTCACGATATAGATTGAGCTCAAGGCGAGACTGTGTCATCCTCTTAATAGCTCAATCACTCTCTCGATTCGTGATGGATTATAAACTTGTGATTGACTCCTCAATCACCTTGGCATGGCCATGCACTTTCATAATCCATTACATCGAGGGCCGAGATATCTCTCCCATAAGGAGGGGCAAATTCTATCTTGATCATTCACATCCCACTACATGTTTCATGGCAAACCGAAGACTACTTTTATGACTACCCGATTCTGAGTAGTGTTTAGTAGTCCCAAAATAAGCTACTACTCATGTTGGGAACCATGATGATCTCAAGTCTAAGGATTCTACATAAACACTACTCGAGACCAACTGATGACACATGGAATCTCTGCAGTGTCTCACGGTAGGTCTATCCAACATATGTTCACTAACACATGTCCATATTATTGATTTGGTATCACCATACCATGATCCATGAGACATGATCATCAATCAATACATATGCTGATCTTTGTCTTTGAATCATATTTGTTCCTCATATGATATATGATCAGGGATCATTTAGAAATAGCAACATTTTAGTATTTAAGAGTCTCATGAATAAGTCACATACTCATTGATCAATAATGATGATGTCTATTCCAAGGAACAAAGTAATGTATCATAAACATAGTATGTGATATATATACAACATCTCCATGTTGCCTCTAGGGCATATCACTAACATATGTCGTCTTCAACGATTACCTAAAAAAAAGTCAACAAGGTAAAGGTAAGTCTGAAGACTCAGCAAATACATAATAAAATAATGGCGAGAACAAAAGCATTTCAATTATCTTTGTAAGACACGATCCTTATAATTATCAGTAAATCATTTATCTCGCAAAGCTACCACATAAACTCTGCGTATGTTCCATCTTCACCAGTTTCTTTTATACAATGCAATATAATACAATGCAATGCAATGCCATATCCACATACAACCATGAGCTCATACCGGTAAAGCTGAATGTTCACCCGTCGATGACCCATTCGTGCCCTACCCTTTTTCATGCGGGCCATAAACTCCACTCCCGTGGAGCGCCTACCTCAGTAGGATTTACTCGTGAGCACCCCGGACTAGTCATGTATCTTTCTCACCGATTTCACCGAATAGTTACATGATTTTGTCTTCGGCTTAGCTCATGCAACCCATGTCCGGATGAATGTAAATGATGCAATATCCTTTCAGTATTCATAATCAGCTCTACGCAAACTCCACTCCCGTGGAGTGCCTACTGAAGTGGCCTTTATCCCTCCAACGTGGGATGTCTACGCACAGTAGATCTGTAGTACCAGTGTGCCACACGATGCAACACTATTTCAATGCGACAATCAACCATAAGCATCGCTTGTCACAGTATAATCGATAGGCAGAAAGAGATATCATTTTATAAAATGACATAAAGCATAAAATACCAAAACAAATACCATGTATTCACCACAATCTACTATTATATCATGCACTTGCCTGATTATTCTTGCGGACGACATGCGGATAGCACCAAACTCGAACTGCCACCTGAACAAACATTACCCATTTCAACTCATTGCTTTAGCAATTCACACAAGCAAGCAAACGGTATCGGCTCTACGCGTATAGACAACCAGCATGTTTCTACGAGCAACCTAATACCGACAATCTTCTCATTAGACACCTTTCAGATGCTCTGGTGCCAAAACGACCGTTTAAGGATCGCACCATCTATAGTTTCTCCTCTTTTCATTTTTTTTCCTCTTATTCTTTTCCTTTTCTTTCTCTCTCTCTCTCTCTTTCCTTTTCTTTCTAACCTGGCCGACCTATGGCCCATTACCCTTCCCCGGCCCCTTTTTCCTTTTTCCTTCGCCCGGTCATCTCCTCTCTCTCGTCGCCCTTTCAGCTCTCTCTCTCTCTCTCTCGCCGTCACCCTCTCAGCTCTCTCTCGTGCGCGCGCGTGCTGTGCTACCCCAGTGGCCGCGCCGCCCCTCAGTGCCTCTTCTCCGACCCTTGCTGCACCTCCGACGCTCGACGCCACGCGCCGCCTGGCTCCTCCATGCTCAGCGCCGCGCACCGCCCTCTAATCTCCAGATTCGGGACCTAAGGCCCTGATCCAGGTCTTCCTTACTCGGATGCGTTCACCCCGCACCCTTTTTGTGATGAAATCTTTTTCTATGCGAATCCTGGGGTTACTATTTTGCTTCAATTTGATTTCTATTTCACAAGGTGGAAGGAATGACGGTAAGCTACCTTGGTCAGGCACGGTGAAGCTGCAAGCCACCAGCACACTGGGGGAGTGTATGGTGGCTACTGGGCTCACATGTTAGGTCGACGGTAGCACACCGCTGCCGTCTCCCCAACGGTAACCTCCCTCCCCTCTATCCCCCCACCATCGGTGGATAAGGTTTGTACTGGTTCTATTGTGTTCTGGTGATGCTCTATGACATTTGGCTAGTTGCGTAATGGCTATGGTTTATGCATGATTTAATCATATGAATTGATACTATTACGAAGATTGGACGGGGGCTATCTTTATTGGGTAGTTGATCAGGTGAGACTGAAAATGGTTGGATTGATGCCTTTGGTGGTTGCTTTCTTGACTGGTTGTGATGCTGCTATCAGTGATGGTGACTTCCATTCCTTTGGTTTGTTAGCCTGCGGTCTGGCTTTTTGCCGACTTCCTACCCTTGGTCGGCTTGCCCTACTTTGCCTTACCGTGATGGATGATTAGCGGCTATGTGGTCTCTGGGTTTGGACTTGGAAGGGGAGAAATGAAGCAAAATAGTTTGGCCTACTGATGTCGTGCACTTTCTTCTCCCTTCTCCTCTGCGTGTGGTCGTTTGTTGCTGTCGAGGTGAGCATTCTGGAGAGTGTCGTGCTAGCTTGCCGGTTGTTGCCATGTGAGGGAGGTTTTAACTGCTGCTGTGCTGGCTATTTGACACAAGTAGGTTTTGCTACAGTGTTTCGAACAATAAAAAAATAGATTTGTTAAATGACGAATGATGACCCTATGGTTGGGAGAGGTGCCGACTAGCCCCCAAACGATCAGATATCTCCGTAAACAGAATACCCTACCTGAAATTAAATTTTAAGATTCTAACAGCAATTTCTTCCACTTTATTACTGTAAACTATGAGATTATTTCATTCTTTGCTTTCCTTTCTTTTTCTTTCTCACAGGTATTACATAGCTGTTAACTAAAAAAAGTGATGGGCAAGGCACAACAGGAATACGGCAGCACTGCTATATTGAAGTGGTTGACTTGTGAACGAAAAGATTAGGTAGATGAAGGTGCATGCAGTCTTGTTCTTTTCGGCTCCTGCTACTCTACCGATTTCAGTTATATCAATCAAAATCACACAACTTTCTCTCACGAACCATCAAAATTCAAAAGTCATAAAGCAAAAAGCATAAACCACATCCAAAAAGAACGGTTTTTACTGGGATTCTTGGAATCCATATGCTAGGCTCGAAGTAGCAAAAACAAGAAGATTACGCGGATCACATGGACTGAGACCCAAATAACCAAACAGGTAGGCAGCCCGAATGCAAACAGACAGCATGAACCAGAACATACAATTGCATCGGTGCACCGAATGAGCAAACAGTCAGGCGACGCAGTACTATATGATAAAATTTTGCATGTATAATAAATTAGTAACGAACAGTTGAACACCAGTAGAAATGACGAGACAAAAATACTTGTATAGCAACAGAACTATGTTTCACTCGCAAAAAAATTAGGTGCTGGTCGATCGACGTAAGCTTCCCCAGCAATGGCTGAACCCCAAAACATGAACACCACAGATAACACTAGAAGTGAATTACAAGGGGGCACAGCCACCGAAACCTAAGAAAGAACCGCATTCAAATAGAATGATTTAATATCTTGGTTGGTGCTATACCTAATCCAATTAATGGAGCCTCAATCCACGTTGACACTGGAATTTGTAAGGTCAATGTCGCCCATTCCTGTATCTTCCTCCTCACTGTCATCGTCACCATCAACCTCCGCATTTTGCTCCATCAGGGTATCTATGTGCTCATTGAATAGCTTATCTTCCCTCTCACTCACCTGGTTATAAAATACAAATAACACAAAGCTTCAAGAGCTGGGACCAACTATTGGTTTTGAATATAACCGGAAGGTACAGCATTAATTTTCACAACATGCATACTGAATATATGTAGATTGAAAGAAGAGATGTAAACGAATTAGCAGCCAATGCAGAAAACTTACAGCTCTTGGTGGTTCTTTCACTATCAACTTTCCCCTGTGTTTTTCAATCTCTGCTGTGCAGGCTTTAATTGCATCAGTGAGAATTGAGATGCCTTGGTCCTATTCAAAGCAGAAACATACAAAAAAAAAGCAATAGTTATCCATAATACTGGGATTGTTACTTCAGATAACAGCCCATGAATTTGACTACATTGGATAGAAAACATTGAATAGTTACCAGTTGCATGATTTTACGAGTGGACTATACATACAAACCAAAGACATTTCATGCAAATAACCAATGTAACCTAATGGATAATTTAGATCATTCCAGACTGCACATATACAAGATACAACCGTTTAATAAGCCACAATAAATAGCATCCTTACTCACAAAAGAGGGTCATTCATAAAAAATAAGCGTAACTCACTGGCATGACATGCATTTATGAGAATCATGAACAATCTTGACCCATGCAGTCAAGCACTATGGAGTTAAAAGCTTACTGATCACTGCATTCAATAAGTACCCAGTCAATCGACCCACTTCCCCAATGACAAGGAAAACGACATAGACAAAAAAATGCAAAATATAACATGCAGCACAATAGTAGTTGACAACTTGGCAACTAGTTTAGCACCATATCAGCCTTCCTGGTAGCTCAGCACATAAGATGATTTATGTCATTTCCATCTTCCTGAATATACGAGGATCAATGTGAAACATGCACCCTCACAATGTGTTTCCATATACAGATATATTCATAAATTGAGGAAAGGGAATCAGTTCTTTATCACAGAGGAAGCTTCATCTAATAGCTCAGCATATAACATGATTCTTGAATCTCAAATGCTCTGTCAAACTAGGAGCTACTGTCGAAATGTGAATTGGTCTGTCTAATCAATGAAGCAGAACACCATGAGCAAAAGCCTACATGAATCATGAAAAGCTGAAGAAAATGCCAACCTTCTCAAGTGTTTGTGTGGTCAGAACATAAAGTGGAGGAGCAACTAGCTTAATCTTCACAGGACAATTAGTGTTGCCAGCAGCTTCAGCTTTCCTCATGGCTTGCTGCAATTTCAAATAGAATAAGCTACTGGAAGATACTCTGTTAAATCCTAAGGGCAGAAACAGGGGTAACTAGAACCTTAATGTGGAGCACCCCATCAAACTGGAAACATTTCATCTCAATGTCAGCACGGATCTTGAGTGGTTGCGGCGTCATTCTCCTCCTTATATTCTTGACCAGGGCGTCCTTAACCTCAGGGGTGACAGAAGGCACCACCTTAGTAACCTGCCAGTAAATTTAAGTAAATTGTTATCTCGAATAATTCTTGATGTAATTATGTCCACAGTAATTCAGAATACATTCCAGTGACAAAGTATTCAGATCACTTGAAATATCATTCAAAAACTAGTTAGAACTAAACTCAGTGTGCCAAATTGAGCAAGTTTTTCTCTATATAATGAACTGACAACATTAACTACCATTACTAAACTTCGAGCTATACCAATGCTTATCCATTGCTGGCCAATCCCAACTTCGATATATTCAATGATTAGTTACACTCAAAAGTTCATTTTAGTCCATCTGACATCACCTAAACTCCTAAATAACTAAACCTACAGAACTTAGCAATGTCAAAGGTACAGAAATCCAACAACCAACTAACTATATCCGCATGATCTACATGCTACGGTCCAGATTACCGTTCAGCAGACAATATTCATATGGGCCAATTCAACTAAACAAACCACGTTATCTACAAAATCAACCAGTAGTACCTGATTAACCCAGAGGAAAACGCCTAGTACACATGCACAAACGCACGTAACATCAAATCAGGGCAAGTCATCATCAGTCTACGACATCTAAACATGGGCAAGTTACTAGTCACTACATATTTACTACATCTAATCAGTTTAACAAGATGCAGCACATTTAGCTATATATGTAACAGAGTTAGGAAAAGAAACTCGTGATGGTGATTGGTGGGTCGAGAAGGTAACCTCCTGGCCGTCAGGGCCGGTCTCCTTCTCCTCGTAGGTAAGCGCGTCGAGGATGGCGTCAGGGTCGGCGACGATGAGCTTGAAGGCCTCGAAGGCGTGGCCGTACTTGCGGTAGAGCGGCCAACCGATGCGCTGGTAGAGCGGCTCGAGGTCGATGCCGAGGGTCTCGGCGACGTGGCGCATGATGGAGTGGACGAGCTTGGACTTGTTGTACCTGTCCTCGCAGGCGTGCGCCTCCTCCTCAGAGACGCGGCGCTTGGAGAGATCGATGTAGCCCTTGTCGCGGTCGACGCGGAGCACGATGGCCGGCTCCTGGCGGCCGACCTTGATGAGGGAGGCGATGGAGCGGATGCGGCGGCGGGAGAGCTCGGAGAAGAGGATCATGCCCTCGATGTTGTTGTATTCCAGGAGGGAGACGTAGGCGCCCATGTCGGCGATGTGCTTGACCTGGATCATCACCGCGGCGTCCACCTCCGGGAACCGCGGCTCGTACATCCGGCAATCGAGGTTCGGCATCGTCGCCGCCGGAGTTGGAGGGAGAGGCGGCGGATCTAGGGTTTGGCTGGGTTTTGGGGAGAGGAGGCTGCTGCTTCGTTGGGCTGGGACTGGGAGTTGGGACGGTAACGGGACGTGGGCAAGAGACAATGTAGGGGAGGAAGGAGGCTCAGGCGGCGGCTGCGACTGCGAGGGGGTCGGGACCCGAGTCACCCGACCCGGAGCAAGGCTAGGGCAGCGCGTGCGACCAATGGTTCGATCGCCCCTCAACACTGAATCCAACGGCCACCGTAAACGAGCGACGTGACCAGCTGATTGGGTGAGAAGGGGATGCTTTTTTTACGATGAGCCAACTTGGGTAAACCTTTTTTAATGAAAAAAGTACCTGTTCGGTGCCTTTACTTAGTTGCTCCAATTTAGTCCCTTCACTTTAAAATCAAGTATTTTGCCTTCTCTTTTCAATACTAGATCACACTAAGTCTAAATCAAAACTAGGGTGGCTTACATGTTAAGTTGGCTTCCCATATGAAAAATACGCTGATATGGCAAGCAACACAGTACCGCACACATGCATGCATAGGTCAGCGTCAGCCACATAAGATCCAACCACTGAACCCCACAACTTCACCATTGAATCAAGCCATAAGAGATCCTAATCATTAGATCAAATCTGATATCCATAAAAAAATCCACAAGATTCCCAATTCCAAATCATCTCTTCTTCCTCTAGACTACTCTCTCTCTCTACTAGAGGGGACACACTAGTAGAGGAGATGGCACGGCTAGCACTGGACGTGTGGTGCCTCTACACATATATAAGCTGCTCAATCATGACACCCACGACGTCCTGCATGCACACAGCTTTGTGCCTCACATGTGCTCGCCAGCCTTCACTCCATCGCCGAATGTGAGTTGGCCATGGAGCACAAGCCCTTTGTGCTTGACGAAGGCTGCCTCGACCTCGAGCACCACGATGAGTCTTCTAACCACTACCTCCATTGTCCAGAGTACCTCATGGAGCTCTCTTTCTTAGATTTCCCCCTTGAGCACTAGTATGAAGAGAACATTTGCGATGTATTTAGTGTTGTTTGCCATGTTCTTGAGGTCATCCTAACTGTCTCAATGGCCATGACTATACTCCCTCTACTTGGTCATTAGGGTGGACCACAAGTTCCATCACTTTCGTATGCCATGGAATCTCACTACTAGAAATCCAGATAGCTGGGTGATTGAATACAAGGTTGAAACATTAGGTTTTAGAGACTCCCTCAACGACAACGGGAACAACATATGACAATACCACCACCATCCACCACAACCCCACTAGCACCCGTTGGACCCTAACCACTAGCCTTTCACCAGTATCACTGGGATCCAAATGCGCCACCACCGACACCACGCCCACGGTTCCTAAGGCATGAACTTTCCTATTATGGTTTTGCATGGGGCCTACCTATTCAGCTGGGACAACAAATAGGCCATTACTCCATCCGTCGTTGTGGACCTCGGTCTAGTGCCCGAGCGTGAGCACTAGCTCTACTACATAAAAATAGGAATTGGTGGTCGTACGTTCATTCTCTACCTCACCATTCCTCATATAAATTCAGTGCCAACTAATAAAAAGGAGTTTATTCCCACGCAGCGACACAATCATCCCTCCCCCACAATGCCTTCTCCTCCCCATCTACTCCACCCCCCGCTCCTCCTCTCCCCTCTCTCGCCTCCTTCATGTTTGCTCCCCCGCCATTCCCTCCTCTTGTCTTCAAAAGGTACGACCTTATGGTCAATACAATAGACCAGCCCTGCCGCCATCCAAAATAAAGAGGTGAACACTCAATCGGCGGCATAACTGTGCGGGTACTCTTGACCGAGGACGCGCTATTCGAATAGTTTTACACTGCAGAGGAGATCAGACTCCACACGAGACAATCCTCACTTTTAATATCGTGGCACCAACCACACCCATCGTGGCTCCAACCACGGTTCAAAATCTCATTAAGTCAAATTAATTATTCACATGTGATGATAAACCCAATCATATAAATAAGCAAAGCTAAGCATTCTATCGTACCAATCCATGTGACAAATAACCTAGCATCACTAGTATGTTTTCCAACCTATGGTGACAATGATATTATGGCATTCCAAATTATCAAGTAGGGATGAATTCAATTGGGACGATAACTACCAATACGAGGGTTTGAATAAAAATAGCGATGCAATGTAATTTAAAATAAATAATTCAATAATAGATTGCAAACTGGGTTCAACATGATCAAAAGACACGACTTGCCTTGGTTATACTCAGCAAGGTACTCCTGGTCTTCGGGCGTAGATCCTGCTCCTCCGGAATCCGAATCTAACGAGAGAGAAAACGACAAAAATAAGAAAAATACATAAAATGATATGCAAAAGAACTCCAAAAATCATTAAACCAGAACCAAAAACTAGAGCTCGATTTTAGATGAATTTAGAAAAAAGAACGGGGTCAATCGGAGCTAGGACAGAGGAGAACGGCCTCTCGAAAAATAAACCCTAAAGAAAATCGAAAAAATTGAAAAAGGTTACTATGCTGTGAACCCGGTCCACGGGAGGCTCGGTCTACGATAGACCCGGCGCATGGAATAGTGCACGCGGGAGAGGGGGTACTGACGCGGCGGGGCTGGGCTAACGTGGCACCGCCGATGCCGCCACGCGGCTAGTGGCCGACGCGGGCTCGCTGACGTGGTTTGCAGACGGCGCAGCGCGCGGCAGGATCGGACGGCAGAAGGTGACACGGGCGATCTAAGGCCGGAGGTTTGATCCGAACGGCGGGCCGAGATCGGGCGGCGCGGAGGCGGAGTTTGGCGGATGGCCGACGCAGGTTCGGCGCGCTGCTGGCGCCGCGACGGACGCGCATGGCGCAGCGCGGCGCGGGCGGCGTGGGACGGGAGGTGCGCGGTCGCGCCCGGGCGAGGCGAAGCGCGCAGCGGGTTCAGGAGGCGCGCGCGGGCATGCGAGTGCGACGGCGGCGGGGTGGTCTCCGGCGGCCATTGCGCACGGCGGAGGGTCCAGCGGGCGGCGGGGTTCTCATCGGCGACGAACGCGACGATGGCGGCGACCTCCGGCGACGGTCCGAGTGGCGGAGTGGCAAACGCGGAGTCCGGCGACGGGGATGGGGCGCGGCTTCGGCGGAGACGACGGCAGGGAGGAGAGGACACCGGCGACGGCGGTCTGCGACAGGAGATGGCGGTGCACGCGAACCGAGGGCTTAAATCCCACGAACCGAGGCGGGTCCGAGACGAACTCGACGCGACGATTTCGCATCGGGGACGACGCACGGGCAGGGCGACGCAGGCACGGTCCGGCATCGACGATCGCGCGGGCGGCGATGCACGAGCGCTGCTTGCGGCTAGGGTCGCGACGCCAGAGCGCGAAGTCGATCGAACGCCGCGCGCGAGGCGAGGAGGAGGCGAGGCGCGGGCCGAGCTGGTGTTGCCGCGTGGCAGTGGAGATGATTGGACGGCGGGGAAGCGAGGGAGGCGGGAGCGTGCGGGCGGGCACGGGATGGCGCTGCGTGGCGCGTGTGGATCCCGCGGCGGAGGAGAGGCGGGCACGGAGCCGGCCGGGCCGGCCGAGGAGGCGGCGGGAAAGAGGCCGAGGATGGCGACGCGTGGAGGGAGAGGAGATCGGGCGGCGGGAATTTTAAAAAGCTCAAAATCGGATGTTACTGTATACAAGGCTAGGTGATGTGCGGGTTGCGGAGGTGCAGGGTGATGGAGGAGAGGGGAGACAATAGCGGTGGAGAGGTGATCGCCTTTGCAGTAGGCTATAGCTGGAAGTCATGCCGCCTCATCCAAACATCGTCACGTGTCGTGTTTTGCCTCCCACCCACCGTCAGCGATGCCGCCTGGCCTTCTCTCCTCTCGCCACCCTTGCCCTCCTCTAACCCTCTCTTCTTCACCAAGGTGGTGTCGTTGCCCTTGGCCAAGTCCAACGTCGATGAGCCCCGCCATGTACTACCTCCCTTGCCCTATCCTCCTCTGCGCCCGCCCTGTCCTCCCCTCCCGTCGAATCTTCCTGCCCCGCTACTATCCTCTTCCCTGTTGTCCCACTGGCCTCCAGTGTCCCTTGCCATTCTTCCCCGTATTCAGCGGCCTACCGTCGCCACCCATTGCCTCCTAACAGCCAGTCCGATCCTCGCCCCAGCCGCCGACCCTACCCACCACTCTCCTCCTCAGCCGCGGCCGAGGTGATGCCATCGCTACCTCGCGCGCCCTGCCACCTCCGCCTCCCACCGCTAGTCCGCCGCCTCCCGACCTCCTCTAAGCTCGGATGGGCTCAGGTGAATCCTAACTCTAACGATGAACCCGAGCCCTAATCCCATGGGGCGGCGTTACGTGAAGACAACATCGTCACTAGAGAGGAGGAAGATACTGGCGACGAAGATGGCACACAAATCTCCACAAAGATAAAAATGTTAGAAATTCATGTGATTTGCCCTAAAAACAGTGAACATCATACCTCTATTATTTCCGGGGGGGTTCCGGCCCCCAGAGCATGCCCACGTGTCGGAACCTCCCAGGAGCCCCTCAAAAAATCAAAAATTACGGATAGATCCTCAGTTTTTGCAAATAGACCCTTGGATTTTTGCGATAACCCCCTGCACACTTTTTTTGCTGAATAACGACCCGTGGTTTCTCGTAATTACGTACAAACCTTTATTTCTTACGCAAAGGCCCCTGATTTTTCCCGAAAAAGCCCCTCCACTTTTTTTAATTGCGAAAAAGCTCTCGATTTTTTCGAAAAACCCCCTATGTTTTCTTTTTACTACGAATTTTTGACCCTTTTATTTCGCTCCACACGGTGGCTGGCGTGAGGTGTCGCCACGCCTATATAGCTAGTTGTATAGCACTTCCGAACGAATAAATGCGCCCTACTAAAAAGGTAATTAAATTAGTTAATTGGATTTACTACTAATCCCCTCACAAAATCACGCACCACTTCCCACCATAAAACTGCCCAAAAGGACCAAACCAAAACAATACCACATTTCCCCCAAAACCATGGACTTCTCCGTCGGCGTCGGCGGGAGCGGCGGCGCCGGAGGCCCCGGCGGGAGAGTGGAGGCGGAGCGGTGGCTGGAGATCGCGGGGAAGCTCCTCGCCGCGCGCGATCTTGTCGGCTGCAAGCGGTTCGCCGAGCGCGCGGTGGAGGCGGACCCGCTCCTCCCCGGCGCAGACGAGCTCCTCGCCGTCACCGACGTCCTCCTCGCCTCCCAGACTCTCCTCCCCACCGGCCACCCCGACCCGCTCGCCGTCCTCCAGATGCCCCCCAACGCCAACCCCGCGGACCACGCCGCCGTCTCCCGCGCCTTCCGCCGCCTCGCGCTCCTCCTCCACCCCCGCAACCCCCACCCCGGCGCGGACGTCGCCCTCCGCCTCGTCCACGACGCCTTCGCCGTCCTCTCCGATCCCTCCCGCCGCCCACCGCCTTCCGCCACCACCACTCCTCCCCCTGGTGCTCCCTCCCAGCTTGTTGCTGCCGCCACTGCTCCCGCCGCCGAGCCCGCCAAGTTCTGGACGGCGTGCCCATTCTGCTGCTACGTTCACCAGTACCCGCGCGAGCTGGTCGGGCGCGCGCTCAAATGCCCAAACGAGTCTTGCCGACTGGGGTTCGTGGCTGCTGAGATCCCTACCCCGCCGACCATCGTGCCAGGCACCGAGATGTACCACTGCGCCTGGGGTTTCTTCCCCCTCGGCTTCCCCAACGCGGCCGACCTGGGTGGCAACTGGAAGCCGTTTTACAAGGTGTTCCCTTGGAACAATGCACCAAGTGGTGGGGGCCCCACTTGTAGGAACTATGGGAACCGTGGTGGAGGCAGCAATGCTCGGCAACCGCAGAATGTGAGTTCTCGTGGTGGGTCATCCAGAGGCAGGGTCAAGAAGACAACCGCTCGTAAGAAGGTTGGGGTGGGCCTCAAGAAGCGTTTTCTCAGTGGTGGCGTGGAGAGCGGCATTGAGCCGTCGATGCTTGGACAGGACGGATGGGCTGGGGGTGAGGAGGGTGGAGATGGACGTGCAGAGGAGGTGAGAGGGATTAACATAAATGAGGAGGCACAGGCTACAGATGGTACCAGCAGGGCTAATGTCACCGGCGGGGTTGAGGACATGGGAAGCTTCCATTTGGATGTCGATCCAACAGAGGATATATTAGGGAATTTGCACAACTTGCCATTCTTGAGGGTGGACAATCTTGGGCGGATGCTGTAACTGTCGCCATGGCTTGTTGTGGTGCCGAAGAAGTATTGTATGATTAGCCGGGTCGAAACAGATGTTTCAAGGAATGACCCTTACTGTTGTTGTTCTTGTTCTTGTGCTATTATCTCATGTTGTAGAAGTAGTCTACCTTGTGCTTGTAGTTACTTAGCAAGCGGTGGAGTCAGACCATTCAAGCATGATCTGCCATAAAAGTACTCTCAGCGACTTTATGGTATCTCCAAATTAGCTGGGGATGCGTACTCTTGTCTTTGACAAACAAATGTGGAGTTTTCTTGTGATGGAAATAATGCTTCATAGATCGAGGGTGGTTTGATCAGTTATGCTTACCATGCCGCTTTGGTTTCGTCAACGAACAATGGCGAGAGAAGTCGCTGAGAGAAAGTAAGTGAAGCTGGCTCTTCTTTCTGAATACATTAAACTTTTTTTTTTGTTACAAAGGCATATTTGCTACATGATAATGATGACCTGGTACTAAATACATCATTCTACTATAAAGTTTATACTGTAATACCTGTTGATATGGTTGCTTAGGATTTTGTGTATTAGGTGATGACCTCTATTCAATATGCCATTCATCATGATCGTATTGTTGTTATTAGGATCCATTCATGTAATTGGTGTGTGGTCCATTAGGGTTACATATTTTATTTCAAGGAAGCGTATTGGCAGACATCATGTTTATTGATGTTGGCAGAAATCTATCAAACTAACAAGATGTCTCAAACTTGCTAAAATTCCATACTACTTGGAGCATTTGCATGATAATCATTTTTCTGGTACATTGTTGACCCTATAATGGTCTGCATCTCCTGGTACATTGCTGACCACAAAATGGTCTGCTTTAGCATGAGCTATTGTTTTACAATAATTTAGACCCGTATGATTTGGGTTACTTCGATTTTATTCCAATGCCTATGAGGCTGTCGACCTAGCCTTCATATTGTCGAACCTTCCTAGTATACACAATATGGTGCAAGTAGGTCTCTGGATAGTCAATTATTCTCTTATCATTTACACAAGTGCCTAAATCATTCAGCTATACCTTCCTCTTAATCATCATTCTGGATTGAGCAATCAAATATTGATTTCGTAAATTGCCTTTTGATATGTCACACGGGTTTGTTGGTAAAGTTTGTGCATGGGAACAAAAAATTAAGTTGCTATTAAAAATAATTAATAAATGAAATTTTGTATCAAAGCAAAAATGTAGCTACCCTTAATGGCCTAGAGAATCATGCAACCAATTACCCTTTATGTTACCACTATTTCTTTTGTTAGACATATCCTATGTATATGTGTAATTACTCTGTTGTATAAGTGGTTTTATGTATATGTCATATATCCTGTACGTGTGTATATATTAGCCTCATGATGGATACAAGTACTATTTATAACATAGTATCAGAGCCTAGGGTTTGTCATACCTAGGGTTTCATCACAGCCGCCAGTGGCTTTTCGTGCTTGTCTCCGATCCTCTTCTTCCGGATTGCTCCACCTACATCTTGATCTGTCAGCCGCTCGTGGCTTTTCGTGCTTGTGCCGACCGTCCGAGATGGGGTACTATCTCCACCGCCCGAGACTCGCTGATTCGCTCGGATCAAGGCCGCCGCCGGGATCGACCGGTTGAGACCGCAGCCGCTCGCCACCGCTTGGTCGAAGCCTCTCGGATCGGATCTACACCGACTGGTCTCTCTCTGCTTACAGTGTTTTTTCTTGGTGGTTCTCTCATTGCTTGGAAAACTAAGAAGTAGACATCAGTTTCTCGTTCGAGTGCTGAGGTTGAGTTGCGAGCGATGGCGTTGTGGACTGCGGAGGTTACTTAGCTACGGTGGTTATTTGAAGATTTTGGTGTTTCTGTTTCTGCACCGACTCCTCTTTTGTTTGACAGTACATATGCTATTAGCATTGCTAAAGATCCGGTGAAGTATGAGCTTACAAAGTATATTGATGTTGATGTTTCATACATGCGGACACAGGTGCAGGATCAGGTTGTTGCTCTTCAGTATGTGCTTTCTAAGCTTCAGTTGGCAGACTTCTTCACAAAGACATAGACTAGAGCTCAGTATAGTTTTCATCTCTTCAAATTTAATGTTGCTGATCCACCATAAGTTTGAGGGGGTGTTAGATATATTTCATGTATATATGTAATTACTCTGTTTTATAAAGGGTTTTCTGTATATATGATATACCTGTACGTGTATATATATTGGCCTATTGGCCTCATGTGAATACAAGCACTATTCATAACATCTTCAACGAATTCCATGTTAACAAAAGTGTTAATTTTGTAGCAATCTGTGTGACATTTGGAAATGCTTATATAGTTTCCTATGTAACCTAATTTTTGACACACACATTCAGAACTTGTTGCAGATAATCTTGGGGATTACATGGACTGGAAATCATTGACATTTGAAGATTTCTGTCTTGTGCATGTTCAATTTGGCAACCTGTCAGTCTGGATACCCATAGTTCATTTTGATGTCACTTTTTATAACTAACAGGAAAGCTCAGAAAATTGAATCCTTGATAGGTTGATATGATATCCGCCTCCTGTTATGTAGTCTAGATTGCCCTGAGTCTGTGTGCTGCATAAAGTTAGCATGAAGAAGCGCAGAATTGGGTTGTGTTCATACTCAACCTTGGTTAGCTTGTTTTTTTTTTTTTTTGGCTGTGTTTCTGTGCTACGGCAAGCGAGACTAGTACAAATTTGAAAGTGGTTTCATATAGATTGAAACAAAGATGATGTTAAGATTGTGTATTTAGTGAGATTCTTTTTAACATATATTTTCTGTTAGGAAATGGCAATATTGATGATACCCTGTATGATTTCTTGTTGCCAGATATTTTTTCGTATGCACCAAATGCAACCAAGTTCTTGTTGATGTGATTTTAGTTGCTTGTGCATTTTATATCTGTAGGTTCCCTTTTTGTGATTGAAGGAGCCCCCAAATTGCATGTAAAATATACTTACCGCCCAAATGAACCATTTTGAAATTGGACTAGGTCTTATGTTATTTCTTTCAGGTAAAAAAAGCTGTTAGTCTTTCGCAAACAAAAGCTGGTTGTCCCAACCACTCCATGCTGGAGCCGAAGATACTTGGCTAGTTGGCTCAGCTTTAGAGGGGATATCAGTAGCCTGTAAACAAATTTTGTTTCTGTGTATCAATTTATGAAGCTGTTTATCTCCTAGCCTGAAAGAGAAATATGGACTGCATGTAAAGCTACGCTATTAGTTCGCCAAGAAATGCTAACTGTAGTTGTTATGCCCCTGCTTGCAATGCCAGTAATTTCTAGGCTCTAGAAATGATTATAGCTGTGTTCATGTCATTGGATATATTTAAGCTTTGAAATTTGCAGGGTACCATACTACCATGTCAGCTGTATCTCCTCTACGATTGTCTGAGTGGAGTCTCTGACAGTGGCCTCCAGCATTATTTGTTGCTCGGAGCCATTGGATCCAATGATTTACGTTCTGCCGTGCTGAAGACGAAATGATCTCTCTAATTCTCTATGCCGACAATGAAATAATCCCTTCTGATAAATATTCTGCTCTAGGAGGCATACTCGGAGCACATGAATTCCGGGAAACAGTTCCTTTCCTGCATAAGTCGGGGAAAGGGAAAATTCATGTGTTCTAGATAAAGTGTTTTAACCCCTGCGAGTCACTGTCAAGTTGGCTGGGCCTCAAAACCGACGATCGGTAACAAACAGAATATTTCACAGCACGTTGGAATTGCCAATTCCCACTTCCATAGTTCATCTCATCACCCAAGAAATCGAAGCCAGCGCTGAATTCAGTTGTAATTCTAACTTCATATGCTATAGAAATTCAAGTCCGCAGCTCACGCCATGTAACTAAAATTACAACGGATTCCTCCTTTTCTTCACTTCTCCTCTCCCGTTCACAACGGACATGACGGAGCTACATCGCTCTTTGACCCCCTCTATATACCGACCCTTTCCATATACCAAAAGCAATCGTATGAACACGACTCCTAAGGGACATCTAGATACAGGAGGAAACCAAATGAACCACCTCACCGTCACCGCAGCACAAGGGCCGAAGAACACAAAACAATCTGCGCAGCACTCCGAGGCAGCCTGGAAGAATGAACCTTTGTAACCGTGAATTGCCGCCCGGATACATATGCGCGCAGAGTTTATAGAGGCCCTCCGCATCAAGCGCTTTGCGCCTCCACAAAAACCATCGATGACAACAGCAGGTCAGCGTTCTAGATCTGACCAGCTTCGCCGGCGCGAGCCCTTAGCGCCTCAGTACGTCTACTTCTTTCCATCTGCTCCACCAGCCAGTCTATGCCAGATTTGATCCCCCTCCTGTCAGAAAAACAACAGTGTCACACGAACAAAAGAGCAGATGTGTAAAAGGCTATGCGACCGTGCACCCAGTGACCAACGGTAGGGCCAAAGGGTTCTCAGTGTGTTGTGGACCACAGTGCAAGCTTGAGCACGAGCATAGAGCTCAAAGTAGCTACTATTTGACTGTAGGTCAATTGTGCAAAAGTATGCATGGCTAAATCAGAGAGTCTTTTCAGCTGTCATGTGTTGAGGTGAACAAGTTCAGGAACCAGCGGGGTTGCTGTTCTCACCCATCATAGGCAGATACAGCCTGAAACATATATGGCCTCTCATCTAGCTCTTTAAGATGCAGATGTCTAGTCAATTCTTCGTCAGCGATAGCACCAGGTAAATCCTGCTCAGAAAAATCCAGAATCACCTCCGAATATGAGAACATTAGATGAATGAAATAACCAATTTGACACAAGGATCTGGATCCCATTCAGTACAAGTAAATATGAATCAGCTCAAATGATAACATGATCCATTTATGAAAAATGTCTTGGCCATGTTAAAGATATTTGAAAAAGTGAATAAACTAAGCAACTTCAAAGAAATTGTTTGGTTAAACCACAAGGCACAAAATTTTTATCTGCTCTCCACCTTTTCAGTTATTATCACCAAGGTTGTCACGGTGCACCGGCAAGTCGCAATGAGACCGGAGCGCTAGATGCCTAGTCGACTAGGTGGCCGCCATGGTGACAGTTAGATGATAGTAATAAATACAAGTAATATCTTATATGACCAAAAAATAAATAATCATACAACATAATAGTACAAATTATCTAAATAACCATGCAACAGGGCTCAGGAGGTCCAAATCAGAAGAAATCCATTGAGGGAAGGGTCTAAATCAGAAGAAATCCATTGAGAGATCTATTTGTAATTTTTAGGAACTCCGAGGACTAAATCACAAAAAGACCAAAACAATTCCCTACTCCATTTAACCCTAGATGATAGCAACAAGGGAAGAATACAGAATGCAAGAACAGCAAAACAAGCGTAATTTGGCTTACTGTTCCAACACATGAATATAAATAATGTGAAACTTGAAGAGCTACTTGCTACACAGGAGATGACAATATTGTGTAAGTATATAACTAGTATGTGTTTAGAAACCTTAATTTAAATTCCCTCTATTCAAAAATAAGTGATGCAGATACACATTTTGAAATGGTTACATTAAAAATGATATTACCAGATTTTTTGTTGAAATTCAAAAGTGTTTTCATAATTTTATAATTCTTACTAACTGTTTTGGACTGAGATACACTAAAAAAAGTTATGGAGAAACTCTTGCAACCACACCACCTCTTCTAGATCTTGTTCACGGCAGAATGGTACCTATACCAGAAAAGGTAGAGCAAGTTCGACTTCATTGTAGAGTATGGGAAATTCTTGTGCAGTGGCAGGGATTACAACAAGCTTATGCTACTTGGGAATAGGTGGAGTGCTTCAAACAGCAATATCCTGAATTCCAGCTCGAGGACGAACTGTTTTCACAAGAGGGGAGAAATGTTGCGGATTCTTATTGGGGGAAACTTTATCAAAGGATGAGACATATGCAAGAACAGCAGCATGAGTCGGCAGAACAGCAGCAAGGTGCCAACGATGTCCCTATTCTTGTCGATCAAGAAGTCCCAAGCGTACAGGAAGAGTAGACAAGATAATTCGAGTCTAAGTAGGACTCCTTGTCTTAGATGGCAAGATAAGTTAGCTCTATATAATTGAGTCCAATGAATCGATCTGGGCAAGCAAGAAACAAACTTCCTCTTTCTAGTATGCTTTCTCCGTCCCTCTTGATTCTCTAATCTTTTCCCTGTTATCCTCTTCCCGCCACAAAGGTAGCAACTCACCGGAGACATTCATGTTCACCGGTAAACCACCCATACTTCCTATGCAGCAACTCCAGCCACAACAATAACATATTTTTATAAAATCAATTGTCATAGTTGTACCTAGAAGACCATGAAAAGCCTAAAACATCACTCCTTTTAGGATAGAAGCACTACGCCCCCTTTTCGCTTTGTTGTATATTCAATGGTCATACGTACATTAATTTGGTGAATCATGTGATACTCTCAGGTAATAAGGTATCGACACTTTGTCATACGTAGATGTAGGTGCCTCATAGGATGTGGACTTGACAAGCATCATATTTTGATAGAGGTAAGCAACCGTAATAAGATTGTGAACAGTGGTCATATGGGCAACAGGGGCAAACGTGACAGAGAAGGTTGTGCACCGGTGACATGTCCATAAAGGTGGAGACTATCGAGCGTGATCTCTATGAGAGAAGATCACAACATGTAGTTCATCCTATAGAGCTTTGTTCCTCATAATGGAATCGCAGCTGATGGAACGGAAGCCATTGGTAGGCGGCGCTTAACGGCACAGTGACCAATGGAACGTCATCTAACAGATGGTGCGGTGGTTAGATTGATGTTTTTTTTCCATTTTTTTGCTTTGCCTTAAAGACCAAGACCGATCGATCCAATCGTTTCACCACGCCCGCAGCGGCGATGGCAATGGGCAATGGTGGATGGCGGTGGCAAGTGGGCGGCCGGTGGATGGCGGCGGCGGGCGGGCGGCCGGTGGATGGCAACGCAGTTGACGGCGACAGCGTTGGACGGCTGGCGGGCGGGCGGTCGGTGGATGGCGACGCGAGACGCGGCGGTGCGCCGCCATAGGCCGCCGCCGCCGCGGCAGAGGCGGCGCGAAGCGGAGACCGGACGGAGGCGCCAGCGCCAGCGGTGTTAGGTGGCGGCGAGATCAGAAGGCCCAATGGATTGAGCGGCATTCGGGCGGGCGGCGGCCGAGCGGACGCTGGCGAACCGCAGTTGGATCAGCGGCGCCGACAAGCGACGACCAGATCAGGCGGGATCCAATGGACGACGGTGGATCAGACGACCGCTAGCGCCAGATCTGGCGAGCGGCGCTGGATCGGGTAGGCAGCAGCGGCGGCCTGGGCAACACCGGATGAAGTGGAGACGACGGCGGCCTGGGCAACGACGGCAGCAGCCAGGGCGGCATTGAAGGCAACGGAAGAACAAGGTCAGAGCCCTAGTTCTGATACTATGTTATGAATATTATGCTACTATTCATAAGGCCTAAAGGGCAATATATATATAGGAGAGTACATGAGGATATACAGAGGAATATGCCATATACAGATAAAAAAAACCGAGGTATATAAGAAAACAAATAATAATCCTATTCTATCCTTTCTGTCTTTAACAATGCTAACCCTAAGAATACATTATTGAGGTCCAAAAGATAACATGAATAAAAAATAGTTTACAAGCTATTTCAGGAAAGGGGAAGTAAACCATTCACCTGTTTGTTTGCAAATATCAGGAGTGGTGCCCCTTTAGATCCTCATGGCGAAGAACCTTTTCTATAGTAAGAATTTTATGTTAGGTTCTCTTCAATGATTTTTTTTCCTTATTTACCATAATAGGCAATGCATCTGACAACAACAATACAGTAATTGTGCAGGACAAAATGATGATATCGACATACCCAGAGCAGATTTGGCATCTTCAAACGATGATGCAGCAGCAGCATCAATAACATATATTATAGCATGGGCCTCTTGATAATATTTCTCCCAGATCGTGCGTAGGCCAACCTACCAAGTATGTTAAGTGTGTCAGAAATCTGAACCAGTACAATGGAATCTTATATGACTGGGAAATGGTAATTAATATATGGGAAAATTTATCTTTCCACTAGTTCCTGTAACAAAGAGAAAATAATATCTACAAGTGGAATTCTTAACTAGAACATGGAATATACATAATAACGTAACAGATGAATCCAACAAAGGGCCATATCTCATTCTTCCCTTATCCCTCCTTTATCAGGCAAAACACACACAAATTGCATGCTAGAAGACATGAAAACAAGCCATGCATTCCAAAAACAAAAGAGTTGACAAAGCATCCCCTGTTTCACATTCACAACAAAGATTCATGATCCAGTATACATTTGATATAAGTAAATGTTTTGACGTGCTACTTCGCTAGGAATACCACATACGCCAGGAGACCAATTAAAGCTACCAGATCCTAGTCCTTCAGTTTTAACTTAAAGTTATACATTCCTCGCATATTACAAATTCAAGATAACATGTAGATTACAACTGCAATCAGCTTGACAACCTACTGAAGAGATAATCAACCAAAATAGACAGAGCTATTCCCAAACTCTGACTATTTGCCTTAATATGGAATTTTGGTCCAAAATTCTGCATTAGAAATCTTACCTGACCTCCCAGATCCCAGAAAATAAGTTTTGCATTTGCATCTTCAATACGGCCAATATTAAGCCCAACAGTAGGAACAATACGATCAGGAGGAAGTCCTTCCCCTTTCAGATAAATCGATTTCAACTTTTCTAGCAAAGTCTATACCATAAATCACAGAAACATTTCAACATTAGGTAAAAATGCTAGTATAAAAATATAGATAACATCACATTTTAAAGCATAAAATGTTTTACATAGAAAATGAAGAAAAGCAGCACAGGCACCAGAATATGGACACAGTAGAAGTTAACTTGAAAGGTGTAGTGGACTAGTGTACCATGTCCATGGTGAAAGAAAGTTAACCTAGAAGTTAATATAGGTAAGAATGCTAGTATAGAATAGAAATATAAGTAGACGCCCGAGAAGAAGTAGAGTAGCAGTGTGCATAAAACGTACCGATTTTTCAAATATACTAAAACCAAGACCCACAATCAGGCCATTTCCATCGACCATCGGTGCAATCAATAAATAATCTCACCGAAGGAGGATATGCAGGATGTTAGAACTAGCAATAATTATCTTCAATTTATATATGCTTGGGAATATATCAACTTAAGAATTGATAGATTTGATGAACTTGACAACGTACAACCATGATTGTATTTATTTGCAAGGGCGAAAAGTTCCAAATAATAAAATTATTGGTTGATTCTGTTACAAAGGTGTGGATTATGACATTATCACTGACAATTTTTTTAAAAAAATAAAAGCTTCAGAACAATTACCGTCTTGCCAGACTTGTCAACGCCAAGAATAAGAACACGGAACTCCATCTTGTTAAAGACGTACTTCCATAGACCATAGACCAAGGAGAACATTGCTCTAGCCTGCTTCTCTCACCGATGAATTGTTCGCTTTACCAACGGCCTACGACCAGTGCACCACGTCCTGAAAAATACGAACACACGTCAAACATATTCCTTTCAACCAATCTGCAGGGAAACCCAAAATCCCAAATTACCAAAAACAAAACCCCGCATAAATGCTACTCATACTAAATCATCCCCAGGCCACTCCCTGGTCAAGCATACTTAAATGGCAACACAGAATTTATCCTCAAGACAAACATCCTCCCAACGAATTGGAGCCACACACAGCGAAGAACGGTTAATCCAGTGAAGAGGTAAACCCCCCCCCCCCTCCCCAGTGGCCAAAAACGGCGTTGAAGTGGCAGCACCAATTTAGCCTCAAGACAAACCACCAATTTGGCCGATGGAACACGAATTGGGGCCATAGGAATCACGAACTCACTACCCTACGCATCATAACGACCAACCTTGGGAAAAATTCGAGCTATGCATCCTCACTGATCTAGCATGGGAACCAGCGGTGCCTCCGAGGCTAGCGCATATATATATATATATGACGAAATCGCCAAGAAGCTCCCATCGGCGCCTCGTCGCAGTAAAACCCAAATGCGCGGTGAATGAAAAGTTGCTACTGCATGATAGTAACTGGTAGAGTCAAATCCGCGCCTAATCAAAGAGCACCTCAGGTAGGTGAAGAGAAACCGGTGGAGGCATCGGGGAGGGTGGGGCAGATCTGAGTCGCTCACCGGAGAGCCGGGTGGCGCCGAGCTGGTTCCGCGATCGGACTGCTCCCCCGGTGGCGGCGTTGAGCTCCTCTCTCTCTCCCCGTCGTCTCGAGCACGCGAGGAAGGCGAGGAGTCGCCTCGCCACTGAAGCACGCGATTCGACCGCCAACAAGAAGAGGCTCCCCAGGAAAGAACATTTATTAAGCGAAGGTGTGTGAATGATGGGCGGGTCCTCGCGAGCTTTCGGGTCAGTAGGCGAGAGGCCGCGAGTGGTTTTGCACCGACGGCGTTGGAGTGGAGCGTGGCACGAACCGTAAGATGTACATGACAGGTGGGGCCGCTCGTGGATTCGCGTGTGGGGCCCCTGGTCAGTGTGCTGTTTGTGTTGGTGTCGTGGGAGCCGCCGGTAGAGGGATCATTGTGGAGGGAGATGGGCCCAGGGCCGGGGTACTAGCATTGCATGGGTTGACCCGCCTACATCGGAAAGTCAGATTTCTTTGGCAGGTACGCCCGCACGTTGTACCACCGTCCCCACTCCACCCAAATGCATGCCCCACCACGTAGTTGGTCCATTCCAAATCTATTTTGACTTTTGAATTCTAAAATGTTTTTTGGCACAAATTTCTTTCAGCCAAATTCAAATTTACATTAAAATACCAATTTTTCATTATATCATACAAACTTAATTTCTGTTACAAATTTAACTTTTGTTCTGAACTAACTTTGCTTGTGAATTTAATTAATTACGATATAATCTTTAACTTATTTTGGATTAACTTTATATACAAATTTTATTTAACTTCCAATAATTCATTCCAAACAAAAATTTAATTTAGGACTAAATTAAAAAATAATTTTATCCCCATTTAACTCTATTTTTCTAAATTTGAATTTTTCATTTAATTTAATTTATTTTAGCAAATTTGAATTTACATATCCTGAATTGAATATTGTTTTATAATTTATTTTGGGTTTACTTTAGTTCAAAATTTGAAAATAATGCTAATTTATTTCATTTTGAATTAAGAGGACCATGGTTGCCTTAGGTCCACTTCTTTTTCGCTTTTGATTTCTGCTTTTTGTTTCTCCAAAATCAAACGTCAAAATGGGGTAGCCTCTTGAAACGGATTCTTCAAACGGTTTTTCAAACCTAAAATCATATACGTCTCTACCATTCGCTGCCGTGTTAAAAACATAGCTAAAATCTATCGGTCGTAATCCAAAAAAACACCCTTTGAACTATGTGAGGAGGGCGTTACACAATATCTTACAAAACTAACATGGATATTGAATTTAATGTCTTGGAACTGATGGGTTGCGAGCGATGGCATGGATGAAATCATAGGAGGACCAACGAGTATTGAGCGACAACGACAAATCATGGATTAGAGAGTTTTTGTCCTACATGATGTAGAGGAGCATGAAAAGGAACAGATCTTGAATAATCATAGGAAAAGATCTTGAATAATCATAGTGAGAGGTTGGCTATTGCCTTTGGCATTATAAATACTCCTTCAAGAACTCCGCTCCCATATATACAAGAATTTGAAGGTGTGTGGAGACTGCCAAAATGCCACCAAATATATATAAAAAATAACTGAGAGAGAGATCATTGTCCGGGATTCAAACCGGTTCCACCACTTTAAATATGGTTCGTGTTCTTGTGGGGATTTTTGGTAAAATAGAATATATTTTTCCTTTGTACAACATTTTTTTTTGTCAAGCTGAGCTCACCTAAAGGGTGTTTAGAATGGTGGTGACTTATGACTTTTTTACTGTAATTGATTTATTTTTTTTCTGTAGCTGAGTTGACTTATTTGACATAATTAAATTTAAAAAATAAAAAATAGAAAAAAATATATTAGCTCATCATGGACAATACAAATAAATACAAAAAAACAAAAACCAAAAATAAAAAACAAAAAACGCAACAGTAAAAAAAAAAAGCAAAAGCAAATACGAGAAGCCAACACAGAAGCAAAAGTGAGCGCGGCCTAGTCATCAAGTGTAATGTTTACACTTGACTAGTAAAGTGCCCGTGCGTTGCAACGGAAAACCAAATAACAGTGATGCATAATGTACATAGAAATAGAAATTGTACATCAATAAAAGATTTGCCATAGCTTTCTGATTAGCACAGATTTAGTAACACCTGGCGGGATTATAATATAAAAGAATTACTCACCTCCAGTACGCTATCGATTTCATTTTGAATCCTCCAATTCAAAGAATCTACAAGCTACATAAACAGATATATTTGTAACTAATTAAGCGACCAATAACTTCAGGAATTCTCTTTTCAGTATTGAACAAGATAATAACAAAGATTACCATTTTATGAGATTTAGATATGTTCCACTCTCTGGCCTTAAGAAAGCGCAGCAATGTTTCTTTAGGATAGCCCTGATGAACATTCTAAAAAAAAGAGATGTTTAGAATCTTTTATTGATTCAGGAGCCATTTTCACTTTACAAGTCACATATTAAGATGAATGGCCAAACAATCACATTGCATCAAATACCATCCAAGCGAAGGAATTCAAAGGGCCTGTTTGTTTTAGCTGCAGATTCTGAGAAGCAGCTGGTCTAAGTATCTAGTTGGAGATTCTGAGTAGCTGGCTGGTCTGAGTAGCAGCTGGTCTGAGTAGCTAGGCTGCTTGGCATCTTGGATTCTAGCTGTGCAGCTGGTATCCTGATAGATGTATTGTTTGAAATACCCTTGGGTGAGTTGATGTCCTGATTATGTATTGATAGAAGAGACATCCATGCTGTAAATTTGTTGTACTTAGTTCAAACATTGAAAAACTAATATTTAAATTTTATGACAATAAATTTGACTCCAAATCATAATTTTAAATATTAATATGGATAACTATCATATCTCCATACAAAAGGAACGTATAAAATGTGTTCATAAGCATATAAGGCGCACATATCACCATCAAAATGAACTGCTATAGTACTATCTATATTCTTGAAGCCATCAATCCGTTAGCTATGGAATCACAAAATGCACACATATCACCATCATCTTGTGCCGTGCCAATGTAATCACCTCCTGTGCTTGAATCAACATATGGCATGTACTCTTCATCATCATCACACCTCTCAAAGAGATGGTCACTCAAAGCACTGTCTCGAATGAAATTATGAAGCGCCATACAAGCAATGATGATCTTCTTTTGCCTCTCAACCTTATAGCTTGGCATATGCAATAGAATTCGCCACTTCATCTTTAGCACGCCAAACGCACGTTCAATCACATTACGAAGAGAGCAGTGAGCATGATTGAAGACCTCCTTTTGGCCACTTGGGCGCCCTCCCCATTGAAAATCTGGCAAGTGATACTTTTGCCCTTTGTACGGAGCTAGCTATCCCTTTCTATTAGGATAACCGGCATCAACTAGATAAAATTTCCCTACAAGAATCAAATCGGATTAATGATAATGTATAAAATGAGAGATAGAAATAGATAATTGTATTACCATCTTCAGGGTGTGGGAAATATTCCGAGTATCGAGATAGAGTGTCATTGAATATACGAGAGTCATGGGCAGATCCAGGCCATCCAAAGAACAACAAAAGTGAACCTCATATCAAAGTCGCAAATCGCCATAACATTTTGAGTAGGATACCCATGACGACCAATGTGTGCAATTTGATCCTTGGCTGGCACTACAACTGGGATATGTGTGCCATCTATTGCTCCAATGCAATTGTTGAAATAGGGTGAGAACCGAGAATCTTGAAGCTTTGGGTGCACAGTAGATTGCGACTCCTTTGGTTTTATGTTGTGCTTGGCTAACTCATTAACACATTGAAGGACTTCTCTGAATTTTGTACTAATTGTTTCGGTTGACCGTTTAAATCGGTTCTCAACTTGGCTAAATGATTGAGGTCCACCACACATCCACAAGAACATACCAAGAGCTTCAATGGAATTACAATCTCTAGTTGATTTCAGACCATAACTTTCTACTAGTGTGTCATGCAACTTGTAAAAAACTACAGGTGTCATCCGAAACATACGATAACAATCTTTTGTTACCCTAAGTTGATCCATAACCCACTGATTCCCAGATTGCCGTGGAGTAACTCTTTTCCTTTTTTGGAGATAAGTTTCAGTATGGTGCATACCTATGAGAGCAAGCATTGCGACTTGTAGAATTAATTTATGACGCTTAACCTCAACTGATGATCCATCACTGTCATTTGAGTCATCACTCTCACTGGATGTGCTCATCTACAGTTCATGATAAAATTGATAACATGAGAAATGTACATCAACATAACATCTAGTAAATTAATCTCATACATAGGTCTAAAACACATAAAACACATGGGTCTGAATAGAGTATCAAACACAACAAGAATACATAAAAAGCATAGTCTGAAACAAGATTACAAACATGTTCTACTTCTTCCTATCTTCATACATCCTCTTAAGCCATGCAACTCTCCCTTCATCGGTTTCAAATGAATGAAACACTGCACGATACTCTTGTTTAATAAAAAGTTTGGTTGCAATGTAGTGTTCATCACTTCCTTCTTTGGCTCCACATCTCACAGCCATGCGCAAGTGCTCTATGATCTCATTGTCCAATTTCTCATTCCGGTCAGATGTCACAGAATTGCTAGTAGCAATCACGTCAACTAGACGTTTCACTTCCTTGATCATAGGACTCTTCTTTTTATTTGGGCTAGGCACAATGCTACCTCCCTTACGCTTTCCAACCTTGGTCTTCTTATCATGAGAGCTATCATCATCCCCAATATTGACGATATCTTCGTCAACATTAATTGGAGTTGTGCTTTCACGACTACCAGGAATAATAGAAGACGAACCAGACACATGGATGTTCTGGAACATAACTTCAAGCTCATCTAGGTTCTCCATTGGTGTGCAACGGAACTTGGCATACTCTTTGTTGGCCTACAAAAAATATATGTAGAATTATTAACACAATGATGCCACAAAGCATTGAATGGAAAATAATTTTACAAATGTCAATGGCATACCGCTATTTTTTCTGTCCACCATTCATCATCTGCAACAATTATTCCATTTTGGACATCCCAACCAAGACCGGTTGCATTCTTTTTTAGATCAATCCAGAAGTTGTATTCCCTCTTCAAAGCATCCCAACGATTCTTTAATTTGGTCCGGTCATAGTTTCTATTTGTCTTTGCATTGAATTTTTCTAGTAGATTTTTGTAACCAGTGGCATTCAAGGCTGCAGTTGGCCTATTTCCAGCTAGTACTTCATCCCTACATATTTCACAAAATATTTTGGTTGCCCAGGCATCCCAACTTGCTTTTGATGTCTTCCCTTTCTCCATCTAGTTTCATGCAACATGCAACAAAACACAGACATCCTAACAGTTGAGTAATAGCCATCCTAACAGTTGAGTTGAGCTAACAGTTTAATTCACAAACTAATAATGCAAGAAAAGAGCTATTGCTCAAATTATCCCCCAATAACTCCAGTAATTCATGCACATACAGAACTCATTGCCACTTCAAATTCTAAATAATCTCATTTCACAAAAGATCTTCCAAATCCCCACAAAATCTGCCGAACATTTCAACAACCAACCCTACTGTTCAATCTTCCAAACTATTCATGACCCAAAGACTTCCTGACACAACCAATGAAAACACAACTCATATTACGCATGGCACCTAATAATTGAAAACACAGAACACTAAAATGATCACCCCTTTCATCAACATCACTATTTGTTCATGCAGTCAGCAAAGCTAACACTCCCAATCCATTACAACGCAAAATAGCTCAACCCAAGAAAAGATGGAAAAGAACTCAAGTTCCTAGGAATAAAACACTATAATCCCGATGTTCAGTGAATTGCTGGCTACTATAAAGCTCCTACACCCAAGATGATGTGTCGAACACTGCAATGCAAAATCCTAATAGCAAATGGCCTCTCATTCTAGACAACAACTACTCTACCAAAAAAAAATCAAATACAATAAAATCTTAAAAGCTATAATCCCCAGATAGCTAAAAAGTTCCATGGGAAAACATACAAAGACAAAACTAAAATAAGCATCATTGAAACCCACATTATCTCCTCATCTGCATTTCTTCATCTCACAAACTAGGAATAAAAGTGTCAATATTTCTTGAATGAAAAAGGTTCCAGACGTGTTTCTACATGTACATGTAATGAATCAGGAGTGTATTTGAAAAGAATTCAGAAATCATTGCAGTATTTTTTGTACATGAATAGTATAAGGAAATCAGCTCCATAACAGCAAATGATAATCAAGTAATAACCTGCAGTAGCGGCGGCGGGGGATCTGGGGAGGAGGAGAGAGGTCGCCGGGGGGCGGGGGCCGCCGGGAGGAGAGGGGCGCAGTGGGGCGGCGACAGCGAGTGGGGAGGCGGAGGAGGCCTGGGGGAGGAGAGGTACGAGGGCGGCGGCGGCGGCGGCGGATCTGAAGAGGAGGCGGCGAATGGGGCTGGGGAGCGGTCGGCGGACGGGGAGGAGGCGACGGGAGGGGCGCGGGAGGGGGAGGGGCGGTGGGGCGGTGACGGCGAGTGGGGAGGCGGAGGAGGCCTAGGGGAGGAGAGGTACGAGGGCGGCGGCGGTGGATCTAAAGAGGGGGCGGCGAATGGGGCTGGGGAGCGGTCGGCGAACGGGGAGGAGGCGACGGGGAGGGGAGGGGCGTCGGTGGGGCGGTGACGGCGAGTGGGGAGGCGGAGGAGGCCTGGGGGAGGAGACGGGGGGTGGGGCGACGGGGGGGGGGGGCGACGAGGGCGGATCGCGCGAGGCGACGAGGGGCTCTGAGGAAGGGGGCGACGGGAGGGGTTTTTGACCAGTGGCATTTGCGGGTAATTAGTATAAAATCTAAGTGGTATTATCCCCAAGAATCTGGTGAAGCTGGATAACCCCAGCTTCTAGCTACTAGTTTATTTTTTGGATTCTGTAGCTTCTGGCTACTCAGAATCTGGATGACAATCTGGACTATTTGGGGGAGCTACAGATTCTAGGAGTAGCTGTAGCTGCTAGAAGCTGAAACAAACAGGCCCAAAATTAGCAATCAAAACATTGATTTTAAAAGGTAGACAATTATGTGTAGATTGTATAGACAAAACATGTAAGTACATAATATGGGTACAGGGGTAGGTTATACAGAGCGGCATCTGCTGGTTATGATATTGATTATACTATGTTCTTTGGCAGATCTCAGAGTGTTCTTGCAATTCTATCAATAAAAGTATGAACCTTTGAAAGAAGCACACATCGAAGCAGTGCAGACTCAAACCTCCAGAGAATCTTGACCAATTCGAAAGTCATCACCCTTGTTTTCCCCTTGCTCGTGTACCGGCCAAAGCCTCACCGAAATGTTCATATATAAGATACATAATAAACTAATGTATAACTAATGTATAAGCCATCCAATTATATATAAAAAAGCGTGAGAGAATAAACTGTCCATGTATATTAGATACACCTCAAAAAGCAACTATCATTTTTAAGCACACCTCGATCATATTTCATATCAAAGGAACATGGAAAAGTCAAGCAATCACAAAACACCTATACCCAAATATCTTCTTTACACAACAGATATCGATTCAAAGCACAAAAGATGAAGAAACATTACATGTTGAAGCAGCCCTGGCACTTGACATCCTGCAAAAGATAACACCTCACCGTTAGAACCCGCAGTATATTGATTGTCACACATACAAAGAGCAATTCCAAATTTTAGCATAACAAAACAATGAAATCATGGAGCTATTGCAGCCCACCACTAGACAATAGATGCACAAGCAACATAACCAAGACAAACTACCCAAAGAACTTCCCTAAAAATGTGAGCTGTCACTTAGTTCCACCGGATCATTCAGAAGAGCGGTGATTTCTTGGATCCACGAAATGATTCCAATCACGAGATAAGATTTTCTTCCCCACAAATTTGTACTACCATAAAGCTTTGCTTTCCAGGCCAACTCGATTTTAATTGCTCCTACAACCTCGCAACGCTGGCACCATACAAGCTCACCTATCAAGAATTCGATAGAACTAACGCCTGCTTCAAGATTAATCACAACCACAACTACGGTCCACCACATAACTAACCGTGAGCCGGTGATCATTGGCACAATCCTTCGATAGTGATGCCTCCATCCTCAGCACAACTCAAAATAACACAGAGATCTCAAGCATCAAAATGGTCTATGCGGTACCTACCACCTTTGCATATGATGAGGCACCGCATCTACAGTAGTACCACTACACGAGCATACACATGCGCATCATTCCAGCAAAGAGAACAAGTACAAAGGCAAAGATTTCAAGAGGGTTACCATGAAGAAGGAGTTGGAGGACTGGACAAGGCGCTTCTTCTTGTGCTTGAGCTTCTCGAGCTCGCTGGCGGGTTTAGCGGTCGATGTCGTTCTGGAGCACTGCACCACCACCATCACCACCCGCAAGAAAAAAATTCACACAGATCAGAACCCCAAATCCAACAACAATCCGAACAAGAAACATCGCGGATCACATGAACAAGTCGGAAGAGCGCCGTATCATGGTGGGAAGCTAGGGTTTGCTCGGGCTCCGCGCTCTCTGGTATCCGGAATGGGCAACGACGCTGTGGTGCGGCTGGAGCAGAAACTGGAGGAGGTTTTAGGGTTGAGGTAGATGGAGGAGGACGGCGGGGAGTGGCTGGGGAGGGGAGGAGGGGGCGGAGGCGGAGGGAGGAGGTGGCGGCGGGGCGGGGAGGAGGGGAGGCCGGGAGGGGAGGAGGCGGCGGGGGAGGTGAGGCGGGGGAGAGCGAGGAGGGCGGGGGGAGGCCAGGAGGGGGAGGGGGCGGCCGGCGCGGCGGCGGAGATGGGGGAATGGAGGTGGCGATGGAGCCGAGGGGTGGGGAGGAGGAGGAAGCGGCGGCGGCGACGCGGGGTGGGGGGAGCAGGCGGCGGCGCGGGGAGAGCGAGTGGGAGGCGGGGGAGCGGCGGGGAGCGAGGGGATTAGGAGGCGGGGGGCGGGCGGCGGGGGAGAAAGAGGGAATTAGAGACGGATGGTTTGGATTAATCAGATGGAATCGAATGGTTGAGAAGAGAGGAGTGACGACGGGTCAACCACCAACTCCTTCTTTTATAATAGTAAAGATGTGCTGATGAGATTCAGGAATGAACTGAACCAGTTTACTGATGCCAAAAAAGGTAGATAGAATGGTTTTGTTCTTTATCTAGGTAAAACACCTCCCATGTATTCTTGAACTGATAGTATTTAATAGGAAAACATCTTTGTTGCTGCTTACCAATAATGAATTTCAATTATAAGCGTGACATAAATTTCTCTGACCAGGTTTAGACTTTTTTATAGTCCTTGGTCACTTCTGGCATATGAATGGTTCTTGTACAATTAGACAGTTCACCATTAGATTATATTCCCCCCTCCTGTCTTCCTTATGCTGGTTTCTCATCATTCTACTTTTGCTGAAGCAGGAATGCAAACATGATTCTCATGAAAATAGAAATCTTGCTACCCAAAGCCCAGGTAATAATGAAAATAGAAATTTTGAAAATAGATTCTCTCTGGTAGAATCTTTGACGCCTCACCAAAGCTCATATTGTATGGCACAATTGCTCTCCTTATATGTTATTAGTTCTTCGAAACAGCCAATGGATCTTATGCCACACCTTGCGTTTAGTATCGTACACATATCTTTACTATTATAAAAGAAGGAGTTGGTGGTTGACCCGTCGTCACTCCTCTCTTCTTAGCCATTCGATCTGAATATAAGATAAAATCCGAACCGTCTATTCACTCCTCCCCTCCCTCCCTCCCTCCCACCCCGCACGCCGCCTCCCTAACCCTAAAATCTGAACCGCTCTCCCCGCATCCCCCTCGCTCTCCTCTCGCACCCGCCTCCCCTCGCTCTCCCCCCGCCGCCCCCGCTCTCCCCCACCCCCCTCGCTCTCCCCCCGTCGCCTCGCTCTTCCCCCGCCTCCCCCTCGCTCTCCCCCCGCCCTCCGCTCTCCCCGCCTCCCTCGCGCCCCCACCTCCCCCTCGCTCTCCCCGCCGCCCCGCTCTCCCCGCCTCCTCCCCTCCCTCCCACTCCGCTCCGCCTCCCCCCCCCGCGCCGCCGCACCGCCTCCTCCCCTCCTCCCCACCCCGCACCGCCGCACCGCCTCCTCCTCCCCACCCCTCTCCGCCACCGCCTCCTCCTCCCAACTTGCGCCGCCGCCGCCTCCTCCCCTCCCTCCCACTCCGCTCCGCCGCCGCATCGTTCAGACCTTCATGCACTGCTCCAAGCTCACCGGCTCCTTCACCAACATCAGCCTCGCCTTCCAGCGCAAGAGCCTCGCCTTCATCACCGGCTCCAAGCGAATGTGATGTTTAGGAAGTGCGTTTGAGGTTTTCAGTTTGTTGATTGGTGATTTACTGATTTGTGTGTGTATATGTGGTATTCCATTTGTTTTCATGCATATTGGGCGGTGGACATCGCAGGATTGATGACTTTGAGTTCACCCGAGAACGTGCTATATTTGACCTTCTTGATATCCCACTGTACCACGGATGGATAGTGGATCCTCAGGTATGCTTTTTCCTTATGATATATTAGTTTTGCATCGGGCTACTGCAATTACAGAACCAAATTGGTGTGTGGTTTATGTTTTTTCAACATGGAACATAATTCTTGTGCTCGGATATAGCTTCATGCTGCTTAACAATTCACAGCATCTGTTTTTCTTTAGTCCTGTCCATAGTAATTAGTAAAGTTCATGATTGTTATCTGTAATGACTATAAGCAAGGTCCAGGAAAAAATAGTATAATATGCATGTTTGTTGGTGCACACTGCTGTTATCGCTTATGTGATCTAGCTTGCAAAAAATGTTTTTTGCTCATTGTCAAAACTCGCTTAAAAGTGCTACAACCAACGGTTTCCCCACTTGCGGAGAAGTTCCCTTGATTTCTTGAAAAGTAAATGTATTGATGATTTCGCTTATGCTTACTCTTTGGAGTAGTGCCCTACAAGTTGTTTAGTGTTGAGAGTTACCTGGCTGGTTATTCAATGACCCATAAACAAACCTTTGTTTTATTGTTTCAGAGTTATGCGAATCAAGTTGCTTGATGAATGACAATTTAACTTTAATTTTGCTTGGTTCTTAATGAGATGTGTAAAGGCTGGCTCTCTCACCTAACTGGCATACTACAACTTAAGACAACACCTTATAATTTTTATCAATTACACCATAGGTCCTTGTGGCATGAATGGCCCTCTTAGGTCCATGAACCTGAGAATTCAACATTTAGGTTCCTGAAATTAATTCAACGCTATTTTGCATATGGTCCTTAAGGTTACCTCCTTCATCCACTTTTATGTTTCCAAGCTGAATAATATGATTTTCAACTGTGCCCATGAATACATCAATGTGGATACATCAATGTGACACAGAGCATCAATATTTGGCAAAAAATGTAAGTCATATGAATAAAAATATTTGAGTGATGTAGAGCATGCAAATGTATTTTTCTTACAAAGGCATTTCTATGCATGTGCACGAATAGATTGTCTTCACTTTTTCAGCTGTGGTCTCTCTGTAAATGCATGTGTCTGTGAAATGTATGATATTGGGTTTCAGTGAGTGTTGAGAGATGATAATATTTTGCTAGGTATTTTATGTGGCTTTATATATTCAGTCTCTAAAGCCTTTGCTTGCAGGTGCGTCCTCCATGGCATATGAATTGACATGCTTTTGCTAGAGGTTGTGAATGTTCATGTGACAGTGACCTTTTTGTTTGCCTTTGACGTCTTATCGTTGTGTGGATAAAAATCTGGGTGTTCTACTATGTTTATTTTTGAAAACCAAAGGTGGTTATTTGAGAACTGATTATCACTCACCAGTCACCACATAGCAGAATGCTGGAGCTCTCTGCTGTCCCTTGGTATTGCCAATGTGCTCTGCATTTGTTTATGTTAGCTTGCTCCCAACTTTGGACTCATTACTACATTCCAATCTGCGGTCAACTGACTCAACTGATTCTTTAACTCCAATGGACCTATGTTTGTATTTCAATTCGAATGTTGCCTGGGGTGCTCCAGCAAAAGCTTATGCTTGCACTATGCAGACATGATATGTAAATTTTGCCATAGGTTTGGTAGATTTATGGTTTCTGTACTGACCAATAATTGATTTATTTATCCTGTGCAATGCAATTTGTTAATCTAGGATGATTAACCAATAGTCTCTGAATGCTTAAGTCTGTAAGTGCTAGGTGCACTGTTCTTCAACATTGATATCCTCTTAAATATGCAATGTCTACAAAATAGATGCAAAATTACAAAATTGATGAAAATCCTTTCTATTTCGTCTAGCATTGTTGTTTGTTGAATCTTTTGACATGTCAGCTTTTTATGTGACAATATTTATTCTATATTTGAATACTTAGGTCTTTGCATTTGGATCGGTTCCATTGAAGACTTACCTTCCTGATGGGGACATTGATCTAACTGTACTTGTAAATACATCCTATCATAGTACTTTGATTGATGATGTTTACTGCATCCTTCAGTCAGAGGAGAAGAATAGTGATGCCGAATTTGAAGTAAAGGACTTGCAACACATCAATGCTGAGGTGCATTCTCCTGTTTTCACGTCCTATACATTCTTAGTCATTCATTTGGATTAATAATTTGGGCAAACTATGTCATTGGCCTTTTAAATTTTTTAGTGTTTTTGTTCCCTACAATATCTATAGTGATCTGATCTTTTACCAGGTATTTTGTTACCGCTCTTTTAATAAATGCTTAATATGCGTGAAAGTTGAAACTCAATTTGTATGTGTCTCTCTTACTCCTTGTATACTGTTATTGGTTCGCACATAGCTATTGCCTCTAAATTTCTGCAAATGTTTATCCATCCAGGTCAGGCTCATTAAATGCACTATTGAAAATATTATCGTTGATATCTCATTCAACCAAACTGGTGGAATCTGCACACTCTGCTTCCTCGAGCTGGTATTGCAATGCAAATTTATCTACTTTTTGGAATAAATGGTGCAATTTTACAATCTCTGTTCCATTTTAAACTTCAAAGTTTTTCTGGTTAAGTAGATAGCTGTTGAATGTGTAGAATACTCAACATTGGTTTCCTGTGCTTGTCTAGGTGTCCTTTTATTTGGTTACTATGCCAAGTCATGGGAAAGTAAACAATTGTTCCTTCTTCAGGTTGACCGTAGGGTTGAAAAAAACCATCTATTTAAAAGGAGCATTATATTAACCAAGGCATGGTGTTATTATGAAAGTTGCCTACTAGGAGCACATCATGGACTAATATCTACTTACGCGCTGGAAATACTTATCTTTTACATATTCAATCTATTCCATAAATCTCTCCATGGCCCTTTGGAGGTAAGTTTCGGAAGTCATGACTATTTTCACTTTTTAGACATGCAAAAACATCTTTAGCCAATATGAAATCTCATATCCTTGTTATCTCCCTGTGTTTTCCTATTAATAGGTTTTGTATAGGTTTCTGGAATATTTTAGCAAGTTTGACTGGGACAGCTATTGCATAAGTTTAAATGGCCCTGTTGCTTTGTCATCTTTGCCAAACCTAATTGGTGCGCTACCTTGTAATCTTTTCCTTGGCAGAGTATTCACCTGATGCCTATTCTTTGTTTTAATCCTAAAACTTATCTCTTGCAGTTGAAGCTACAAATACACATGATGATGACTTGCTGTTTGGCAAAGAGTTCCTTAGGAGCTCAGTGGATAAAGCATTTATACCTCCAAGAGATTCCAATGCATGCTATACTAAATTTCGTGTGAAACATCTAAACATAATTGATCCACTGAAGGAGCACAACAATATTGGCAGAAGTGTCAACAGAGGTCTGAACTATGAACTAACCAAGATATGTCTATTGATTTTCTTTTTCTAAATTATCCTCTAAAACTTCTACAAACATGTATGCTTGCCTGAGCATCACAATTCTAATTTATGTATTAAGAATTCTAATTTTAGTACATATTGTTGTATGTGGTACTTGTTCTATCATGCTTCACTAATATGATGCTTGATTTATTTATGAGTATGAATATGTATGTTTTGTTTGATATATGATGATGTAAGAAAAAATTGATATTTATTATTCAGTTTGAGATCATATTTGATAGTATGCATCACTTTTATTTGATTTTTCGTTGTAACGCATGGGCACCTTACTATAATGTTTCAACTTTGACTTGCAATTACCAAGCTGATTGGTCATACTGGCCCTACCACTAAAAAGCATTTGTATTTGATCTTTTACTATCATCTCATAACAGCATTATTACAGGTATAGCGTTGTTAATAACTTGTATTATGGTAGTAAAATTAGTGATTGTAGCTACTTATTTAGGAGTCAAATTCAATAGGTTCAACTCTTTTTCTCTCATCTGATTTGGGATAACAATGTTACTCTGAATCCATAGGATAAACAAGCCTATTGTATTAGTCACATCCTCAATTTGCTATAAAAAATCATTGTACTTTGCACTAATTATCTAATATTCTAATGATAGTATGCATCACTTTTATTTGATTTTTCGTTGCAACGCATAAGCACCTTACTCTATCTTGTAGAAAATAAACTTACCTTGCCTATTGCACCTATAACTGTACTTGGCGCCGTTGTCCAGGCCATAGTGTGCAATCTCCTTACCATGGCCTTCAATGCCTGTAACCACCTTCATTTGTGTGCATTTCATTCTTGAGCTTACGGAACGAACTAATCTGGCCGTGGAGGCAACTCAGTCCTTCAGCACGCACACCTCCATGATCATGGATTCTGGGATGATAAAAATGCACAACTTCCTGTTGTAATAATTACGGTATAAACATATATATAGCAATATAATTCCAGTATAATTATATAAACATAAATATGATATCACTCTAAATGATATAACATATATGAAATCAAATGATTTAACCATATCACTTGTAAAGTACCACATATTCATTAAAGAAAGCAATAAACTTATGAAATTGAATATGTATGACAATGTATAGAATATGTACCAATTAAGACTTGCAACAAGCTCAAGTTTTAATTGATTTTAGTGCTCTCAGGAGTAGGGTTACACAAGATCAAATCTTGGCCGTCCCGCTACCAAAATCATACACTCTTCATCAATTGGTTATGCTAAATAACATTCAGTCTTTGAGCTCTAAACTTAAATTCTACAACCCCAATGTTCAAATATATATATCTAACAAACATGCAATTCGGTCAACAGCACAGCAGTCCAAAGAATTAATGTTACCAGAGCATATGAATCAAGTTAACAACAGCACAACAGCTCAATTAGATATGTAAAAAAACTAGTATGATCTAAAGACTGCACAATCCGAATGCTATGGAACATATAATATGTATATATATACATATGTATACATATGTGTGTGTATATATATAGGAAAAATATCTTTTACACCCGGGTGTAATTACAACTACCTCTAATATACCATCTAAATAAATTTGAAATACTTCTTTATTATCTTGGATATACTTGTATACTAATTATAAGATACTCCAATGTGAACCACATGAAAAAATTGCAAGGAAATCCATAGTTTTTAGCGTATTTTGTAAATATCTTTATATACGTATATAAAAAAGAGTATGTCGAAAAAAATATACATATCACCTCTGAAAAATTATTCATACCACCTAGATGGTCTTAAGTACTCGTATACTACACTACATACCCTCCATTACGCGAGATACTCCCTACATTATAAGATACGACATAGAGTGTAATTACACCTGGGTGTAGAAAAGAGGCTTTATACACACACACATACAACTGAACACCAACTTGCAAAGTTCAAGTTAATAGCAATGACAATCAATATTAACTAGAGCTCAAAGACTAAATTAACCAATCTCAGCATATGATTTCGATCATCATAGAGCAGTATAGCCCACTGTTGCAGTCACCAACATATGAATTAAACATAGACTACAGTAAATTAAATATTGTCCTCACAGAACCGGTGATATTCGAAATCACCACGAGGGTCACGGAGCTAGGCACGCTTTGAAGCGCTGTCCCAGAAAACCTATTGCCTCCCTACACCACCGTGAGAGAGGGCAGTAGGCAACGGAGATACAAAGCCCACTTTGCCAAAGTGAGCACACACACAACGGCAAAGATGAAGGTAGGGGATGCCGCACAAGAACTCAGCAGGGGTCGGCCAACCCCACGCCGTCAAGTACCAACGGAGACTGAAGTCGGCCCTGGATGCCAAGCAACCACACATACTGAACACACCAGCACAGGAAGTCAAAGGGAGGTGAGGAGGAAGAGTGCATACTCCTTCGGATGGTTTAACACAAGAAGAGCAAGCCCCTCTTTATATCCAAGTGAGGAGTGGAACAACCACTGGGGTGGTGGCCTCCAACGGGTAGGTCCGAGGATCCTGGGCTGCCACCACCCCTCCTCTTCGCCCAAACCGCACAAGCCAGCGTCGCCCCCTGAGAAGCCGGATCGGGACCAAGTCGCACGGGGAGCGCGCCGCTCGGGGTTGAGCGGGCTTCATGGGAGAGGAGCGCACAGGAGAGGAGAGCGAATCGCACGCACAGGGAACCATGCCACCGGACCCACCGGGTGCGCCGCTGTTACCGCCCCTCCGAACCGCCCGCTCCGTCGCCCCCAAATCGAGAAGCCCCGAGTGGCTCGGGTCAAAAGGAGGAGGAGCACTGTTCCTCCTCTTATCTCACGCCCAGCCCACCGATAGGTGGGCCCCATCTTTTTTTTTCTTTTCTTTTTATCAATTGTGAAATTTCGATAATGCCCTCGGTATATACAACACTTCCCAGATTTCACTCCTATTCTTCTCATATGGTAACCTGTGCATCGTGAACTGCTACTTCACTGTGTCGAATACGAGAAACTCCCGTTGTACACAAGACTGTTGCAGATGCCAGTCCAAGCTTCCATGCACATTAGTAAAACTTGTGTTTCTTCCTCGACGGAGATTTTTCAGCATCAAGGCAGTGGCATCGAGGAGAGGTGATACTGTATTATGTGATTCAAATCTGATCAGATTCGATTATTCGAAGAATCTAAATAGATTTCACATAAAAGATATATTTCAATCAATATGACTAGTCAGTAATACAAACTGGTCGGAAGTTATGATTTGAATTATCTTCACGTTTGTAATGAGCCCTATACCGAATTGCACCAGATGTGGTGTCCAAATGTTTTTGCGCCAACTAGAGTTAGATATGGCTACTCGAAACACTTCCGATTACAACTCTTTGTCGTTATCTTCTGAGACTCTCCGAGTGGGGTATTGTTTTCGTCCTTGAGAATGTTACTATTCTAGTTGCTGAGTAAATCTTTGTCTCGTTGTTGACTAGGATTTTGTTCTTTTTTTTTTGTTTAGGACTCTTGTTCTAAAGGCTATTTATACCTTCTATAAACCTTATTATAAATAACGCGTACAACACAAGTTATTACATATCAAGAGCATTATGTAATTTCTCCATACAGTGATTTCTTCGATTGTGCATTCGTGATTTTTTTTCTCGCAAGAGTTTTTTACATTAAATATTTGTCTTGTGATCTAATTATTCTTTATTGTTTTTCATATATTCATGGTGTGTTTATGCTAGGTGAGTTGTTGGGATCTCACGCCAAACAAGGTTCCAGACTCACAAAGGAAGTGTATTGTATACATATGTCCTCAGGGGTGGAATTAGAACAAAAATGATCGGAGTTCACCACTTCACCTTATATATAACAATATATATAGTTTTCAAATAGTATTATGCTAAATAGTAATACGTTTGGTAATTTTTAGTATCAATACTTTAATATAACCGATGACAGTGTACGATGATAAAGAAGTAGTGATTAAAATATTTACCAAAATAACTGATGACAGTATATGATGATAAAGAAATAGTGATCAAAATACTTACCAAAATGAAAAAAAGCCTGATAATAATATTGATTAGTTGCAGTAAATTGAAGAAACTAAGGGCAAAATCATAGACAAAAGTTGGTCAGCATTAGTAAAATACATCATTCAATCTCAATAGCCTGTTAAAAAAGAATAAAATTACTTAAAGTTTTCAAGTAAAAAATAGTAGAATGATCAAATGTAAGTTAATGCATTACCTTTTAGTATTTATGATCTTTCAAGTTCATAAAACGACGAACCATAACATCATTAGTAATTTTCGTCAATTCTTATTTCTCCACATAGCAAATAAATATATCATTCATGAAATTATCACCAATTAATTGAAAAGTTAGTTAGATATTTGTATGCTCAATAGTTTAAAAATAATATGATATAAAAATATGTTCAATGGTTTACTTACTTGACATTATGGTCAAATTACAATTTTGCCTCTGATTTGTAGCGAGCTAGGTTAGTATTTCAAAAATCAAAATTGAAACACTAAGTTTTAAACCTACAATTCGACAAAAATAAATCAACAATCATCACATTGAAATACTAACTCACAAATTGGAATAATTGAGAGAAATTTAAAGCAAAGTACATACTGATCGGGTGGACCTAAACTTCCTTCGGCAGACGAGAGCGTGAGGCAATAGGGACCAAAGGAGACGGCACGGTGAGATGGTAGGCGAGGGCAGCCGGTGGCGCTAATTTGTCCTATTCTCCAGTGACCAGCCATTGCCTAGCCGAGTGCTGTTGTGCGGTAGATGTGGTGCACATCTTCTGGCCAGCCATGTGAGACAAACAAGTGTCGAAGGTTGCTACGAGGTGACAAGCTTTGGGATCATCAAGTGGATGTTATGGCCTATTGCGGTCCTCCCTCTTACATTAGCTTAAGGGTTGGCTTGGCCTACTATAGTTGCCTCATGGACTGAGGGAAGCGAAGGCTTCTTGTGAACTACTACTAACTATTATAAATTTGGGCTGCTAGTACTTCATTTATTAGTATGTTAAATTTGAGAGCTTGATGGAGGATTCAGAGAAACCTTTATTCACGTGTTGTAAGTCAATGTACACGAGGTTGTCAGCTATGCTTGAACTGCTGAAATTAAAGACAAGCAACGGTTGGTCCGACAAGAGTTTCTTGGCGCTGCTAGGTCTTTTAACAATCATGCTTCGGAGAGAAACGAGTTACCGAAAACCACCTACAAAGCCAAGAAGGTTCTTTATCCATTGAGAATGGGAGTAGAAAGAATACATGTATGTTCGAACGACTGTATCCTCTACCGTAAAGAGTATGCAAATATGCATTTTATGTCTAGTATGTATTATATCCTAATACAAGCATAAGAATCAATCAGATAATGGCGAGGGAATAGAGGTGAAGAAAGGACCTCCTGCTAAGTTAGCATGGTATCTTCCTATAATTCTCCGTTTGAACCGATTTTTTGCGAATCTAAAGGAGGCAAAACTGTTACATTGGCACTTGGAGGAGCGGAAGAAGGATGGAATGCTATGGCACCTTGCTGGCTTCGCCCAGTGAAGAAACATCGATAGGAGGTTTGGCAGACTTCGGTGTAGAATTGGGGAATATAAAGTTTGGATTGAGTACAGATGAAATAAATCCTTTTGGTAACATGAGCAGCTGACATAGCACTTGGCCCGTGACTCTCTGTATCTACAACCTTCCTCCTTGGTTGTGTGTGAAGCGAGAGTATATTTTACTATCAATACTTATCCAAGGGTCAAAACAACCTACGAATGATATTAATGTGTACCTTGCACTGTTAGTGGAAGATCTAAAAGTTCAATATTACAGATGGTTTGTAGTTGAAACCGCCTATGATAGTTACATCACAGACAGTTCAAAAGTCATATGTGATGACCTCCTGTTATTACTGACCAATAAATTCAGACGATTTAAAAAACCATCTGTGATGACGTTTTTGAATCGTCTGTGATAACCTTTTCTACAATAGTGCTAGTGGGATTCACCCGCATATAAGGAGAGGGCATGATGCTGTCACTAGAGTAGACGCGCGAGGGAGCCATGGGAGAGGCTGTGGGACTCATGATGCAATGCCTACCCGCCAGATCCATTCCAACGAATAGATAAGCTATTCTTCTATCACTCTCTATGATAGGTGGGTCCCACTAGATCTAATTTTCCATTTTAATCCAATCAAAATTTGGAAATTACAAACATAGTCCTTAAGTCCAACAAATACCAATTAAATTAGTTCATAAAAGTGTATATGTTTTTTTATTTTTTGCTGGTGTGCATATCCTTGTCTTTATATTGGTTCTTTTGGAAAATGTAACATCACCATATCTATGATGTATTGTGCCAGAGCCATGTGTTGTTGATTGTGCTTGCAATTGGTCCAGGAAAGAAAACAAAACTACCTATGACATTTTGTGTTATGCTCCTAGTACTACATGTGATAAGAGGAAGTGCATGGCCATACCGAATATGGATGAGGAGTCAATCACAATTGAGTAATCTAATACAGGTTCGAGTGAAGGATCAAACTTTCATAGGATGGCACTCTTCTCGCCTTGAGTTCGATCTGGTATCATGAGGCAAAAGATCGGTACAAAAGCACTATATAGGTTTGTCCGATATAATCTTTATGTATGTTTGCGAGTTATCATGTCCTGCTAGGGACCGCTACCGAATTATGGACAGGAAAGAAGTTTTCGGTCCCTGGTGAAATATATATGAACCTATAGGGTCACACATTTAATGGGCTGGAATGAAAATGGTTCGAATAATAGTCTTCGAGTGGGATACGATCTCTACTTGTATCGTATAATGATTCGTGAGGAGAGGTGCGGGGGCTGACGGAGATATCCCAAAACACACCCATCGAAACCCTAGTTGTCACCTTTTATAATCTCTATCGTGCGCGTTGGTGCTAGCACACCGACGCATGGTGTTCTATCCCTGGACGTGTGGATCTCGGTAGAGGTGCTGCTACGACTGCGAAGCTGATCAAGACGATCGACTGCTACAACTATATCGACGCACTCTTTGTTGAATCGACTGCTTCAACTCTACTTCCGCTGCACTACGTGTCTAGTGGTAACGATCTATGATCTCTTACTCGTATGGCTTCCTGGTTTACACGGTATAAAATTTTAATTTGTGATCGTATAGCTTACTCATATCCCAACAGTATTTGCGTATATGAAAATTGTGTGTAGTTGTATCACACACCAAGTCCACCCGAACCATTATCGTGGAGAGAATCTACACAGGGTGACAATAAAGTTTCTAGGCAGTGCGACCTGCGCGATCGCTTGGCTTCTTTCTCGACATCGACTACTTCCACGATGACTCATTTCTGTGATGGTTCCCATTTCTCCATCATTCCCACTGTAAGTCATTTGTGTGACCAATCTGTTGTAATCCCAGGGGCATTTTTGGTAATTTTCCAATTGAAAAAGAGAATGAGGGGCCCACATGTTGGTGAGCTGGCTTAAAGAGATAAGGGGCTCCCGAACGGCGTCTCATCCAGATGGATCCGATCTCCCGTGCAGGCTTCGTCTCAGCAGATCCGATCTTTGGGGATGACGGTGACTTAGGTGGAGGGATGAGGCAGCGTAGGCGGCAGTTGCTACCCTGGAGCTTCGGTTCTGACCATTGGTGGCCACCGCTCCAAGCCCCTCTTCCCTTCCTCCTCTCGACTATATAAGGAGGCCGCCTCCATCCGTGAGATGCATCAAAAAATCATGAGCTCTATCTCTTCCACCTTCTTCTCTTCTTCCAAATTTGGCTATGGTTTTTTGTCCTTAGGGCTTCTTCTTTGGTGTTTAACTGCCGGCCTCACGTGTGCTTGTACGGCGTCCCCTTCACCTTGTGCACCTTGTTCTGTTGGTTAGAGTATTGTCTTATAATCAATCTCTTGAATACTTCTGTTATACTAAAAATTTAGAGTTGCTATCTTAGTATATGCAAATTTGTATGTTAGTTAAAGTAATGCACTAGAGCTCAAATCTTAACCACTAGTTGTATTATCAATTAATAAAGAGTATAGACATTGTATGAGAAGGCCAAGATCAAAGTATTGTGCAACACTGCTCTGAGAGCAATAATCAACATAAATTTGAGCTTTATGCTAGTTTTGTTAAATCCTTGGTTCATGAAAATGATTGACAAGTTCATTTCGGCAGTATTGTTATTACTTGCATTGGGTACATGCTCTTGTATAAATGACATGGTAGAATTACATGTTTATATGCAATTTATGTCATTTGTATACTGCTAGAAATGTTCTCTAATTATGCTTTATTATGTTAGAATTAAAACTAAATATACGCTTATACCACATTATTTACAACAATCTAGAAAACCTACTCTTAAAGAAATGGCTTCATCATGTGACGTCGTTAAGCTGGAAGTATTTGACAGTACCAATTTTAAGTATTGGCAGGCTAAAACAAAACTCTGGCTGACTGATCTCAAATTATTTAGGGTGATTTGAAATCCTTCGGTGTTCCCATTGGAAACCGGTGAAATGTTACGGTGGGAGGATGTGAATAATTCAGTCATAGCCTGTTTGTTAGCCATCTTATCTCATAGCCCATTTGTTAGCTATCTTATCCAACCGGCTATTCGATGTTTATGTTAACTTCACCAATGCCAAACAACTCTGGGCTGAACTTGATTAAAAAAATATTCCGAGAGGGATAATGGGAATGAGTCATTTATAACTGCTAATTACTTGAACTATAATATGGTTGAGGGGCGGTCGATTATGGAGCAGCTTCACGAGCTACAACTCCATGTACGTGAATTATGTTAGTATGACTATATCCTACTAGTGAAGTTCCAAGTAAACATCATCTTGGCTAAATTATCGCCCACGTGACTTTATTACCGCTCACTGACACTTGAAGGAGCACTTGACTCTCAATGAGTTGTCAGCACCTATAAATATCCAAGCTCATCAGGTGGAGGTCAAGAGTACTAGAGACTCTAGAAAACTAAAGTTCAAGAATCGGCCCCATGTCAAGTTCCAACAAAAAAATAAAGGAAAAGGAGAACATTGTCTGTTTTATTTGCAGGGAGGCTGGTCATAAGGCCAACCACTACCACAATCGTAAGGGCAAGGGTCCTTCCCCTGGTTAGCATAGAGGGCGCAATGTTGAAGTGAATGTCGCACTGGCTAGCACTAGTTCAGAAGAGTATGTACCTCAGGCCTTCATGACAAGTTCATCAATTGATTAGTGGATTGATACATGTGCTACTAGTTAATATGTGTTGACCGATCTTGTTTCTCTTTATTTCAGGATGAAGGTGGTGGATCTATCCTAATAGGGAACGGAGCCACTGCTACAGTACGTAGGATTGGATAAGTTTGCTTAAAGCTCACTTCAGGGAAAACACTAATCCAGAAAGATGTGATGTATGTGCCTACCATAACTCGCAATTTGCTGAGCGGGTCGATGCTATGTAGGCAAGGAACAAAGTTTATTTTTGAGTCCAATAAGATCATGTTGACCAAATTTGCTACAGTACGTAGGATTGGATAAGTTTGCTTAAAGCTCACTTCAGGGAAAACACTAATCCAGAAAGATGTGATGTATGTGCCTGCCATAACTCGCAATTTGCTGAGCGGGTCGATGCTATGTTGGCAAGGAACAAAGTTTATTTTTGAGTCCAATAAGATTATGTTGACCAAATTTGGTAACTTTATGGACAAAGGCTATGATAGCGGAGGCTTATTCCGCTTCTATTCTTGATTCGAATAATGTAAATATTTATAATATATGCCATTGCAATAAAGTTCATAATATTTGGTATTCACGTTTGTATCATGTTAATTTTGAAACTATTATGCGGTTGAGAAAAATGAGTTTAATTTCAAACTATAATTATGAAAAGGGTTCAAAGTATGAAGTGTACGTGCAAGAAAAGTAACCCCCAAAAACCTTTTCACAGCGTTGAAGGGTGAAGTATCTCTTCATTTGAGCTAATCCATTCTGATTTATGCGAGATGAATGGAATATTAACTAAAGGTAGCAAATGCTATTTTTTTACTCTTAGAGATGATGCGACTAAGTTTTGCTATATTTATTTACTTAAGTCGAAAGATGAAACACTTGAACACTTTAAAGTCTATAAAGCGGAAGTTGAAAATCAGGTAGAAAATAAAATCAAATGGTTAATATCAGACCGAGATGGTGAATACGTCTCAAATGAATTCTTGCAATACAGTGAAGAAAGTGAAATAATTCATTAAATTACTCCATCATACTCACTCCATGCAAATGGAATAGCCGAAAGGAAAAACCGAACTATTTGTAACTTGGTTAACACCATACTCCAAAGTTCAAGTATGACAAAGTATTGGTGGGGTGAAACAGTTCTTACAGCTAATTATATCTTGAATAGGGTTCCACCTCATAATCAGAAAAAAAACATCCAATGAAGGATGGAAGGGGAGAAAACCTAACTTATCATTTCTTCGGATATAGAGATACCTTGCAAAGGTGCATGTGCCGTTACTAAAGAAAAGAAAGCTTGGTCTAAAGATCATTGATTGTGTATTTCTAGTGTATGCTACAAATAACATGGCTTATAGATTTCTAGTGGTCAAATATGAGGTGAGTGACATCGCTATAAATATAGTGATAGAGTCTCGTGATGTGACATTCTTTAAGTATGTATTTCCTATGAGATTAAATAAAGTCATTGACCATACTGGTTCAGATGAACACTTTATTCTTTCTAGTGTGATGACATTGTTCCAGAGTTGGAGCTGAAGAGGGGTAAGAGGCAGAGAACTGAAAGGTCACTTGGTGATGACTATGTCACCTATGTTGTGGATGATGAACCACAAACCCTTTCAGAGGCATACACATCTTCGGATGTGGATTACTAGAAGGAGGCAATTCGTAGCTAGATGGATTCTATCATAGCTAATCGAACATGGGAGATTACTTATCTTCCATTTGGATGTAAGCCAGTGGGCTACAAATGGATCTTTAAAGGAAAGCATAGACTTGATGGTACTATAGAAAAGTACAAGACCCATTTAGTGGCTAAAGATTTCATGCAAAAAGTAGGAGAAGACTATTTCGATACATACTTTTCTGTGGCTTGTTTACTCATAATTCGGGTGCTTCTAGCTCTACCTACCGCATATAAACTCTAAGTACATCAAAAGGATATAAAGACTACTATCCTAAATGGAGAGTTGGATGAGGATATTTATATGCAATAGTCTGATGGTTTTGTGGATGAAAGGTAAGAAAAGAAAGTATGTCGATTGATTAAATTCTTGTGTGATCTAAAGCAAACTCCTAAGTAATGGTACAAGAAATTTGATAGTATAATGACCTCGGCGGCTCTTGTGTGAAATAAAGCTGATAAATGTATCTACTATTGGTTTAGTGGGAGGGCAAAGGTGTCATTCGATGTCTATACATAGATGACATATTGCTTTTCAGGACCAACATGGAGTAATCAATACAGCAAAGTCTTTTCTCTTCCAGAATTTTGATATAAAAGATTTGTGTGAAGCTGATGTTATTTGGAACATCAAGCTTATAAAAGGTGATAATGTGATTACTCTTTCACAATCCCATTATATGGATGAGGTCTTAACCAGATTTGGATTTATGGACTATAATCTAGCAGCCACACCCTATGATCCAATGCAAAGCTTCATAAAAACACTGGATATGGAAAAGACTAGCTTAGGTATTCTCAAATAATTAGATTCTTGATGTATCTAACTAGTGCAACGAGGCCATACATCTCATATGTTGTTAGCAGATTGAGTTGTTATACGTCCAATCTAGGAGATGATCATTGGATAGCGCTAGAGAGAATACTCAAATACTTAAAGGGGACTTCAAATTTAGGAATACATTATTCTGGCCATCTGGTAGTCTTGGAGGGATTAGTGATTCAAATTAGATCAGTGACTCGGATAATATAAAGGCTACAAGTGGCTATGTGTTCATCTAGCAAGTGGGGCCATCTCATAGAAGTCTTCTAAATAAACTATGCTTACGTGGTCCACCTTGGTGGCTGAGTTAGTAGCACTTGATTCAGCAGCTGTAGAGATAGAATGGATTAGAGAACTCCTTTCTGACCTACCTGCACTGGAAAAATCAATTCCAGTCATATTGACCTACTACAATAACCAAACCATTCTGGTTAAGGCGAAGAGTAGGAAGGACAATATAAAGTCCTCAAAACATATAAAAAGGCGACTTAAGTCAGTAAGATATGCCAGAGAGACGGGTGTTATTTCTGTAGAATACATCTATTCTGTCTCCTCCCTAGCGATGTCTCATCCGGATGGATCTGGTCTCCCGTGTGGACTTCGTCTCAGCAGATCCGATCTTTGGGGCGGTGGTGACTTAGGCAGAGGGATGAGACTGTGCAGGCGGCAGTTGTGGCCCTAGAGATTCAGCTCCGGCCGTTGGTGGCCACCGCGTTGAGCCCCTCTTCCCTTTCTCCTCTTGGCTATATAAGGAAGCTACCTCCATCCGTGAGATGCATCGGAAAAACATGAGCTCCATCTCTTCCACCCTCTTCTTTTCTTCCTGATTTGGCTCTGGTTTTTGGTCCTTGAGGCTTCTTCTTCGGTGTCTAACTGTCGGCCTCAGCGGTGATACATGGCCCCTAGTGCTCAGCAGTGAGCCACTTGGCCAGTGCTTCACGTGTGTTTGTGCGGCGTCCTCTTCACATCTGCTTTGTCGGTTCGGTGAGTTTCAATTGACAAAGGTGGGCATTGTATCTCCGTCTAACTCGCTTATCTCTCACGGCGGCACAGAGGGGTGCTAGGTTTTCTGGGTCAGTACCCTCGGGTGTGCCTTGCCTGATCTTCTTCGTGGCTTCGAGTGCCATCTGCACTGTGAGATTCTTGATTACCTTTTTGCACATTATATGTTCCGTGAGCCGTACTAGTTGATTACATTCTACGAATTTCTCTAGTACTGGGAGACATTTCATGCAATACTTATGGGCTGTGGGATTAAATACTCTGTGATGAAACTTGTCTAATACTAAAGTTGATCTGTACATCTAGTTAGATTTGAGCTCTGGCTACAGTGCTTAGTTTTGTTCATTGTTCTTTGAGTTATTTTTTTGATCTGTCAGTAGTAAGCAACCAGATCTGTGATTATAATTTGTAGGCTACTTTCAGATTTCAAATTAAGTTCTCAGAGGTTCTATTCCTTGTTTGCTTTGGATATATGTAGTATTATTACCTATGCACCTTCTTCTGTTGGTTAGAGTATTGTCTTATAATCAATCTCTTGAATACTTCTGTTATACCGAAAATTTGGAGTTGCTACCTTAGTATATGCAAATTTGTATGGCAGTTAAAGTAGTGCACCAGAGCTCATATCTTAACCATTAGTTGTCTTATCAATTAATGAAGAGTATAGACATCGTATGAGAAGGCTAAGATCAAAGTCTTGTGCAACTCTGCTCTAAGAGCAATAGTCAACATAAACTTGAGTTCTATGCTAGTTTTGTTAAATCCTTGGTTCATGAAAATGCTTGACATGTTCATTTCGGCAGTATTGTTATTACTTGCATTGGGTACATGCTCTTGTATAAATGACATGGTAGAATTACTTGTTTATATAAAATTTATATCATTTGTATATTGCTAAAAATGCTCTTTAATTATGCTGGAATTAAAATTAAATATATGCTTATACCGCATCATTTACAACACAATTGACCCTGTTATAATATTTTTCTTATGTATTTTTTGAAGTACAATAATTGCCTGCTATTATTTTCTTTTTTGTATTATTAGTTTTTTATTGTATTTGTTTTTCTAAACAGCTGACTCACATGGAGTTTGGACTTAACGGCTGGTAACCAATGGAATAGGAGGCATAAAAACCGGCAAATGGTGGATCAGAGAGTTATTCAATTTTCTATAAAAATTTTCTCCTTTTTTGCGTGGGAAATCTGTATACTCCACGAGCAACTTACTGACTTCGTATCTCAAGAGTTTCATAGGTATAATTTTTTTTATGGTGAGAATAATTGAGTATTGTAGTCACTTTAAAGTTAATGAAAAATTCATACAAATAAACCGCACAACTTTGCAGTGGTCGAGAATCGAATCATCTTGTTGTAAGGTAGAGATAGGCTCGTGACAGCCTCCAACTATTTAGCCCAACGCAAGAGACCAGAACGAGCCCAACTCGGACAAGGAGATCCACGCGCCCTGCACTCTCAATCTGACCCCTCTGCCTGCCGGAATCGGGAGCGACGCCGGCGAGAGCCGACGGGCGAGGCGAGATCGGCGAGGCCGAGAGATCTGCGCAGCCAAGGTGAGATCGATCATCTCCTTCATCCGTCCCCTTCCGTTCATCAAAGTTCCGCCCTTTCCATGGCAGGAACCTTTTGGGGTTTCTCGATTCTTGTCTGCTTTCTTGCCGTGCCCCTCCCTTGTTGGTAAAATCGCCCCTGTGCAGATCAAGGGTCTCAACATAGTAGTGTCTGTTCTTCGAGACCCTTTGCTCGTGCCTGCGTCCTCTTGATGTACATGAAGGGGATGGGCAATTCGAGTAGCATCGTGCGCGCGTGGTCGGTGGATGTCTGTGACTCGCAGCAGGAGATGGTCCGGCCTGTGGTACATTTGAGAGCCAGCGAGCGAGTGTGTGTGCAGGGAATACATGAGGAGAGGTCTATTTAGAATTTGGATGGCCAAATTCTATCGCGTGTGTGGAGATGGCCGTATTCGATGCCGGAATACTTTGTAACGGAACCTTTGGAACAAGAATTTCATAGGAAAGGAAACATCCATTCTCGTTAGATGTGAGTTTTCCTACAAAATTCCTGTGGCAATCTTGTGCTCTAGTTTAGTTAGATCATCGTAGGAAAGAGTAATGCTAGGCATACGTATTATCACTTGTTTTAATTATTTATCTCATTTTGTGGTGTGCATGGCATAGATGATGAGAGATCTGTCTATATTGAAACAACCTCAAAATTCAAAAGAATTTTTGAGTTTCTGTGATTCTTTGTTTGAATTCCTAATCCCTCCTTAACATATATGCTATTCTCGAGTCCACCTGAACTAAGCAGTAGCTCGTGACACTGTGATGGCTTAATTCGGTACTGGAAAACTTTGTAAAAGGGTAAAGAAAAATAATAATGACCATCTGGTGAACCATATTACGAAAGAGTAATGCCTGCCAGATATGTTTATGCGTGTTATTGCTTAGCACTGCATGTACCATTTTATGGATCCTAGTGTGAAAAGCGAGGTTTTTTTTTTCATAATTGACACTCAAATTCAGTTCCACTAATTCTTCCCTTAAAAAAAATATTTGCTATGCCTGATAATCGTGATAGCTGGAAGCTAACTGCTATTGTCACGGCATTGCTATCTGGACTTGGTTAGACAGTTGTTCCAATACCTCTACTTGGAGGCTTACTCATGAGTTGACATGTAATACATGATGAACACTAGCGTAGCTTGAAAATGCTCTATTATGTTAATAGGAGTGTCAGGTTGTTTCTTGTTTCTTTCAAAAAAATCAATACCTTTCTGGTTTTCTGATAAACCTCTGATATGTTACGCATTTTAAGAATTGCAACGCTTTTCATTTTTCAACCTGTGGAAAGCCCAAAAGGCTAATGAATAGCCTAGTGTGTAGCCAGTTTAGCCACTGAAGTTTTTTTTTTCTTTTTGTGTTTTGAGAACGAAGTTTCTTCTTTTCATATCTTTCTTCCTCTCAAGCCACTCTTCTTCTTGGATATCATTCCCTTGCCACTATTCTCCCTCTCCCTTCTTGCTCATCAGCCAGTGCTACTCTCCCCTCCCTCTCAGTTGATTCCTTGTTTCCAGACAACCATGAAGTGTAGCAGTGTGGCTAGTCCAGCTCAACTGCACGTTATTAGGTGTATGATGAATTAGAAGGACATAAAACAGGGAAAAAAGGATTACAAAGGAGAAGTGGAAGTTTGGTGTGGCTACGATATGGTGTTGGGCCAGTTATAAAAACAAATACTAGAAACCAAAAACAGGAAGGTAAACATAAAAGATTATGGACAAAGTGAGTTTGTTGTGATTGCAATATGATGCAACATATTGGCCCTGTGCCTGATGCGATGCAGGGGTCAGGGAGCCTTGCACTTGAGCCTTTCTGTGGCCATGGAACATGAATCTATTGACAAGGCGGCCTTCAACCACAGCTCAATGTAGCACATCACTTTAATTTTCATCAATACTTTCACCAACAATGATTGAATAAAAGCAAATCATAAATTACACGGCAACTTAAATTATGATTACCTGTTTGTTAGTTTTGTTGTCCAACTTTTTCTTGCTTAGTTTTTTGATATAATTCTAAATGTACGTTAGAAAGTTTTGGACAGAACAATGGTAGCAGCAATAGCTTTTCCCGAGTTTGTTTGTCTTCGATTTGTTCAGTGCATGTGAATTGATATTATTTGTGGATTTATTCCCTTGAGAAGTTGAGATCTGAACCGTTGTTTGCTTGTCTTTCTTGCAGATGTTTGACGATCAAGACTTGGGTTTCTTCGCGAACTTCTTGGGCATCTTCATATTTATTTTGGTCACCGCATACCACTTCGTGATTGCAGATCCGAAGTACGAAGGGAACTAATGCCCGTCAAGTGAAGGCATGCTATGATCCATGGATCCAAATAGGCCACATTATCTGTTAGATTGCTGTAGAGCGCGCTAGACATTTATTAAGACTTACACCAGGAAAGATGGGTGTATGAGCATGGCAATTGTTTTGCACTGTGATGGGTATTCTACTTGTGGCATTTTGACTTGCATAATGCCTAATTACATGAAAGCCACAGAATTCCATGGGATAATTCAGAATTGATTTTGGAACAGATAGTTTGCTGGATGCCCAAAAATATTATACTGTTGCGGTGCACAACTAACCTTGGATTGTCACAACATTTCTTGCCATACGTCGCCTCCATGGAGCAAAGTTCAGATCAAAATGCCCTGGTGAGCATTTCGGCTTTCTCAAAGTGGCCTTGGCCCTGTTCTTTTGCGACTTCTAAAAGTTGCTTTTGGTTTTTGCTACAGTAACTAACTTTTAAACGGAGTATTTTTTAAAAATAAGTTTACAAGTTAATTGTAGTACACGTTAAAAAATCAATATCTGTACCATAAAAAATCGCAAGTGAATATATCTCTGTCGCAAACAGCCAAAAAGCTATCAGCCGCAACCAAAAACCATCAACCACAGTTAAAAAGAACAGGCCCTTTGTTTCTTTACAGCTTCTCCATTGGGTGCAATGTGCACAATTCTCGAATGGGGTCTGCCACATGCAAGGCCGAGACGAACAGAAATTGGGGCGTCGAGTGCTAAATGGGCTTGGGAAGGCGGCTAGCCGGCGAGCAGGAGCGTTGAGACTTGGTAGGCGCGGCATGAGCAAGTATCAGGTCTTGTCAAGTTTGGAGGGTGAACAGGAATGGGTGGGGGGCAAGGGCGTCATTTCGCGCGTGTTTAGTCACCAAATCATCGAAGTATGGGCTAGTCTTAATCTGCAGCATGTCACTGTATCTTGTCCTGACAGCAGCAATTGTCCTCGTTTGTAGCAGCTTTGAAGACTTCTATCCCTTTAATGGTGTGTTTTGTTGGAGGAATGGCTTGATCCTAAGGGCAGTCCCAATGGAAGAAACTAACACGATTTCCATAGCACAAGAAATCATCTATAGAAACTATCTTCCACAGTGGAGGTGTCTTCGAGTAATAATTATTTTCTCTTTCTCTCTCCTAACTCTATCTTCCTCCTCCAATGAGAGTGTGCCACGAGCCCCCTAGAAACTGGTGGTTTCTTCCCAATGGCGATTTCATAGTTTCTTGGTGCATTGGGTGGAGTGAAGACCTGATTTCTTCATGAGGAAACCGTTTCTAGGATTTGTGCTCTCTTTCATCATTAATTACGTTGCCATGTCAGCATTTTGCCTACGTGGCAAGTTATTTAATGAGGATAGAAACCATCATCAATACACCATTGGGACTGCCCTAACACTTCACTCATTCCTATTGCTTTTTGTTTGGACCGAGGGATTTAATGAGTTTTTTTTAATAGAGAAATGGAATAAGTTGGTATGTCACTACATCATCCATTGTAAATTTGTAACTAAGTAAAAGATCTATAAAAAAATAAGTAACAGTAATCGCACCAAAAATCATGGGAGGATTTCATAATGGACCAACTTATCCGAGGGTGAGGCGGTTCCTCCAATCAAACACACCGTAAGTGTTTCACAGCCTAGCATGATTGATCATGAATTAACGTTGTGTGTGATTACACTAAGCAAATGCGGGGTCACAGAGCAGCAGAAGGGACAGAAATATTGCTACGGGAGAAGACAAACTATGACAGTGGTGAAAGTGCATGAAATTGTAGAGACAAAGATGGTGCAAAATTTTGGTGTGGTGTGACCTGTGAGGGCTCGCAAGAGCACAAGATCAACTAATTAAGATATACGATGTTATTATATTATATGATATCCTTTTTATACGTAGTAGCTTTCGGATTGAGCTAGAGTTTGTGAGATACATCATGAGTGTGCACGTAGCAAGGGCAAATAATATGAATCTTGTAGATAGAACTAAAATAACGACGTTGAAGTAATCACCACGAGAGAAAATATTTGATGAAGCCGACCGTAAATTCTTTAAGCACAATCTCAAAAGAGTACAAGAGATTATCGCTCACAACCTTCTCGAATCTTTTAGGACCATCGGATCTTTACCCTATACAAGACTTTAGTGTTAAAGAATATCCTACCCTCTAATCCTCTTTTGCGTCCTCTTTTTGGATGAATAGGCTTGAGTTTAGTTCTTCTCTATGGTCACCCTCATAATTTATAGTCTCTTCTGGCCATTCACTAATTTAGAGTAGAAATCCTAATCTAAATAAGAGTAGTAGTCTATAAATCCCAAAAGTATTAGTTTGTAACATCCCAAAAGTATGGGACTATTGTATTTGCAAAAATCTAAAATCTTTTGTCAATTCCAATGTTGTCTAAAAATTATTCAGCGTTTATTCAAGAGTCTTGATTTGGTTCCTTGCTAAAAATTCAAATAAGGAAATCAAAATCTTGAATCAAGAACCAAGATTTAAAATCAATCAGAAAGAATTTGAATCCTTTGCAAATCCAAAACTAAAATTTGGAAATTGCTAAATCAAAGTTTAGAAAGTTAAAACCTCAGTTAACATTGAAATTTCCATCTAATTACAACAATTAAGAATTCAAAAATTTCAAGATATCCTTCAAAACTTGGAAATTGAAATCAAAGTTAATATTAAATTATTTCCCACCTAATTAGTTCAGCAAGAAATCAAATTCTGATATTCCCAAAATTTTCAAATATCCTATTTGGCCCAGCCCATTTTCCTCCCGGCCTGCTCCGGCCCAACCGGCCTTTTTCCACCTGGCCCCCTCCTCTTTCTTCCTCTCTCCCTCTCCCCTATTTTCCTTCCGTGCGCACCACTGCCGACCGCGCCACGTCGAAACTGCCCTCGATTTCTCTCCTCCCCTTGGCACTAGCCCTTCCCCATGGCATCACCGTCGCCGCGCCGTACCTCTCCTCAGAGCTAGATCCTCCCCTTCTTCCCTTAGCCCGCCATGTGTCACCTTACACCGCCTTCTACCGTGGTCGATGCCAAAACCGCCAATGGTTTCCCCGTCACGTTCGAGCCAGCTCACGCTGGTGCCGCATTGAAGCTGGGCGGCATTAACATCACCTAGCTCGCCCCTTCGATAGCCCTGCCGCGCGCATTCAACGCTGCTCCCCAGCATTACTTCTCCATTCTCGCGCACGCGTCTTCTATTCGCCCAGCGACCAACCACCTCCCTCGCCTATATAAAGGGCTGTCGAGCTTCCTCTTACTCCCAACCAGTTTCTTCCCCAGCTCCCCCTGCTTTCCTGAGCTCACTGCCGCCTCCGTCAAGCTCCCCTGCAGCTGTCTCTATTGGCAGCACCACCAAGTGAGCCCCGAGCCACGCCGAGCCCTCCCTGAGCTCGCCTTGTCCCCCTCATGCTCTCACCCCATGCTATTGAACTCCCCTCTGTAGGCCGCTGATGACCGTTGTCCTCCCCAACCCAATTCCCGGTGCTCAAAGCTCCTCCAGGGTCTCCTGAAGACATTCCCAGCATCGCCTTTGGCTCTCCTTTCCCTCGGTGAGCCGTCCACGGGAGCCGTCCCAAGCCACCATCGGCCTTCATTGCTGGCCCACCTCAGTTCTCCTCCGGCTCTGCCGACCACGTCAGTGAGTTTCCCTTGCTTCACTCTTGCTCATGCATATCCTCTTTTACCCCCTCCTCCCCAACCACCGTCACCCCTGTGGCCTCCTCAATCCGGCCGTTGAGATTCACCACGGCCCGCCTTCGCTGGCTCCCTTGGCCTCCTGGGTTCCCATTTTGACTATCGTCGGCGCCTCCCCGGTCGCTCCTCGCCGGTGAGCCCACCCGCCCACCTAATGCCGCCGCACGCCCTTTTTTCCTCCTACTCTATTTCGGCCGGCTGAGCCTACTGCTTCTCTTTTCCCTTCTCTGTTTGCTTGCTTAACCCCCCTCTCTCCTTATGTCAGGTGGGCCTAACTAGATAAAAGGGTCCAAGCTCTTGCATGTATCTCTCAACACCTTTTACATATGACTAAAGGATGAATTCATGTTTAAGAAATATTCAAAGATAATCTAATAAAATAATTTGTAAATAATAAGGAGAATAAGAAACTACTTATGAATTTATAGTGAAAAGATCTATGCAATTAAATTAAAAACTTAACCTTGGTTAATTATATGCCAATCAAGATTAATGAATTAATCCTCTTGTAAGATTACCAAAGCAAGATTATGCCATGAATTGTTTCCCCATCTAAAAGCAATTCTTGTAAAATACCAGTAATTATCATAACTTCAATAAAAAAGAATATCACATCTAAAAGATTTAATTATGAAGCTTAATAAAAGATTTTTGTACATTTAATCTTCCCTAAATTCATGACAACCAAGGAAATGACAATAAAGACAATTAATGTAATAATTTGAAAAATGTCTCATTAATTTTCACACATCAAATAATGAGAATTTAATCTACCTTGCTTAATAAGATTATCTCTCAAAAACAATTTGCACGTCGCATATAATATCAAGTATGGTTTGCTCATATCTAAAATCATGCAACCTCTCTTTTAAAAAGTCGCTTAAAATAATTGTTGGTAAAGCCTCCAATATTTACATGTAAAATGCTAAGATTTAAATTAACAGTTTCATTGTTTATAATTGAGAATTCTTAAACATGAATAAGAAGCCATTAATATTTACCTCAGACCTAATCACTAATCAGTTGGCTCTTAGAGATGATTGTAAACCCCTAATTATTATCTTAAATCCAAATCTTGCAAAAAGATGCATAAAATGACATCATTTCATACAATAGGCAATCTTTAATTAAAAGATCTTGCTAAAATGAAATCTTGCCAAATTATTAACATTTGAACTTTATCTTAGGATTTATAATCACTAATAATGATTAAGAATAATTACTAAAGCAAGGGTATCTTTATCAAGAAAACCCTATTAATTCATAACCCATCTTCTCTATGAATCTCAACCATTAATCAATATTAACAAATTCGTTAATAATCCAACTAATCAACCTTGTGCATGACAACAAATGATTAAAGGACCAACTCTATACCTTAATTGAATTATTGAATTAATGGTTCAATTATTTGGCTATTGCAATATTAGATAATACCTCATTTAGAAATATCAAGATTTAACCTACTAAAATATACCCATTGCATGTGAAACTGTAATCCCAAGATCACTTAGTTCAATGCTCGACAAATAATACCTAGTGCCCCCAGGCAATCTCTCATATCTATCTGTATGCCTACTCTAACTCATGGAACTTCTTTGATAAATATAAATCAGTAAAAAGAAAATTAACAAGTAAAAGATTGAGCCGTACCATTCCCCAATCGGCTATGTCTGGCCACCATCATTTCTAAAGCAGAATATTCCCATGGGTATTTCTTTACTTTTGATCCCTCCTTATCTGAATTTTTCCTCATAGTAAAATTGCTCAGCCACATCCTTCTTGTGCCCAATTCTTTTAACTCAGTGCCTACTTCACACTCGCTAAATCCTCCCTCATATCCTCAATCATAGCCAAACTTTATCAAGCACAATTAAATCTACTATTTGGTTCTTTATTCATTTGCCGCGAATTAGAATCTGAAGACTCGGCGAAGCGACAAATTTGAGCAAGATCAAAACTTGGGTAAAATCAAGATTGTGGAAAACCAAGCAAAACAAGTCATCATTTTGATCATATTGATCCTACCTCTTATGCAAAATTATTTCTTTAAATTATCAAATTGCATGCTTAATTTATTATACAAATATATGTCAAAGCTTAATGTATCTACATGCCTACTTGATAATGAAGTAATATTATTATGTCATTCCTTGACACTTGAGATACCTGATCCTTGTCACCCTAGAGGTTAATAATAATTTTACTAGCTATAGATCATATTTAAATACCATGCTAATCGTATGCAAGTTTGGGGTATTAAATTACCATGCTCATTACTCATCAAACATTAAAACTTATTTTTGGGATAGCCATTGGATGTAAGTGACTGATAATTTATGATAACATGGTTTATGCTTCTCAAAACCACCAAAAACTTGCTATACCTGTCTGGACGGATGGTAAGAGTGGTTGGTGTGGATGTAACATGAAAATTTGTGGTTTACAGTATGCACCGTCTAGACAAATTAAGGATGTAATCCTATAATGACCTTCTTATCTAAAACAATACAACCACAAGTTGGTAAACTGTAGGTATAGCTAACTAATTTACATCGTCAGTAGGGGAAAGCACAATTGGAGTGACCCACAAGTTGTGTCAGTGGATTTAACCCATCGTGGACATGGGTCGTGTCGTTGGTGTAAGTCACCATGTGGCGCAAGAGGGGATCTAGGTGGGACGAATATAGCCTCCCTCAGATGAAACCTTGGCAGGTGCGATCCTTTACTAGATGCATTTGTAAATACCATGTGATAATCCTCTTAATCTGCATGTCAAAGGAAACATGCGGAATATAGCAAGTGAGTTATCTCTTGTGGGTAAAGATATACAGCCTCGCAAACTATAAACTGTTCGAACGGCAATGTCACGGTTAAGGGTGGACATAGGAACTTTCTCGAGTTAGTTTTATTTTGAAAACCTTTGTGGGTAGGATAAAAACTTATCAGAGGGAAGTATTCTGACTTGAGCTTTTCCTGGAGGGACGTACTCCAGTGGTGATAAAAATTAGCATTGGTGGATATAACCTATGCTACTATTATTACTGTATTCTCACAATTAACTTTAGAAAATCTTGTTTAGTTAAAACTGCTAAGTCTCAGGAGTTTCCGTACTTATTATACTTTTAAACAATACTTTTAGCAACTATAAGAACCTCAAGTTTCCATTGACACTTTGCATGTATTATTATTACATCCTATATGGTGGCTTGCTGAGTAACATTGTGCTAACTCTTGTTTAATTACTATTATTCAGTCAGTTAGATAAAGAAGATCAAGCCCTGCAATGCTTTAAAAATGGTCGACAGAGCTACAAGACAATGAGACCAAGAACTAGATCGCAAACCCTAGTTGGCTACCTGTAGGCAAGTCTTGAGGGTCCCACCTATATGAAGTCTCCGCTGCTGCATTCTTTGTTGCCAGCCTAATCGGCCCATGTGTAAGTTATTACTGTATTAATTAAGCTTTTGCATGATATGTTTTTGATATACAACATTGTATCTGTGAGCACTATCTACTAATCTAAGGAATAGTACGGTGGAATCACAGAGGATCTAGGTTTATTAACCTGAGATCTGACAGAGTCTTAATCCTAGTAGAGTTCATCTAGAACTGTTTATAGTATACCTTTTTAAATCCTAAAAGACTACATATAAATCACTCTAACTCACATATGAATTTGTAGACATGAGAGCTGAATCTCCGCAAGAATAAAGCAAGCTATCTTGACTAGATCGAACTGCAACTATAAATCAAGAAGATAAAATAGAGATTTGTGTTTAGATGTATAGAGTAGACACATTAATCCAATTATTATTATTTCGTTGTCATATTCCGTTAGATTTGTAACTTCTATTCATTCAAATGTGAAGATCATATATAGCATACACAAACAAAGAGACCAGCCAGATACAAAATCATAAACTTAACTACAGTAACACCCATTGACCCAAATATGACAAGGGAATCCCTTTCGTTACACCTTTTCTAGATCTAAACTTTGTTGCATCAGCCTCGACTGATCAGGAGAGGGCCAATGCATAGACATACATAGATTTGTTACTTAGAAGACCCTACAAATAGCTTGTACTTATAACCTGGGTATGGTTTGGCCAATTAATTAGAGAAATTATTTTAAAAATCTTTCATAGGTATCCTTCCAAAGTACTTGGGTTAAATTTATCTATGATAAATTGCTAGAAGTTAATCACATTCACCGATTATCGAAAAAAATATGAAAATCATCTTTAATAAATTTTAAAGATTAAACTTGGAATAACATCAAAGCTCTTTGGAGTCTAGAATCACCTAAATCATTTCCATGGTAGCATTAATTAAAATAGCAAGCGTAACCACCCTATTTAATAAAGCTTACCATCAGGCAATTTAACACCACTATCAAGACCTCGGCCCATTACCAGTGAGTATGGTTGCAATAATTTGTGGGTTGAAAAATGGACTTTTGCTAATCTATCTGGTTGGTGCTGCGACGACTCTCCAATGTTCATCAAGGTTGGACCTTAGTTCACCGAATGGCTACTTAGTTATGTAATAAATTGTACACAATAGCTTACCAATACAAAAAGTAGATGACAACTAAAAGTGTTAAAATCCGAGGAGAAAATAGAATTATTATCCCTTCTCCACCCTTACTGCCATATGAACACCAAAATAGAATTATTATCCCTTCTCCAGTTGTTCACTAAACCCGGGGTCTTTTTTTAAAAAAATATTTGCATCACATATTTAAAGTATAGTTATTGATTATACGCTAATTATCTTTTGAAGAAAGATGTCACGTGACATATGATCTATATTTAGTTATAAGTAAGTTCCACCAAAGAGGTACAAAACCATGTTTAGATGTAATACGAAACCACCCAAACCACCCACGTGACATATCTTTTGGAGAAGTGGCGGACTGTTGGTGTAGACGACGGTGGGGTAGTAACATGTCTTTAGGGTTCACCGGCCTTGGCTCTTACTTCACTGAGTGGCTCAGGATATTCACCAGAGATAACCAAGAAAGGTGAAACATAGTAGTCTTTTAGGTAACTACAATGTTGTGAACACTTACATATCTAAAGATGACAAATGCAAAGAGTAAATTCTAAGAAAAGAGAACAAAGGTTCCCTCTTCCCTCTATGCCATGGAAACACCAAGTAAGAAGTGAAGATGTAGCCCTAACAGTTCCTTTTTCTCCTGCTGTTAAGGGCCTGTTCTTTGCGGCTTCTAAAAGCCGCTTTTGACTTTTAAATCTATTTCTGTTTATTAACTAACTTTTAATGCGGTGTATTTTTACGATGGAGTCTACAAGTTAATTGTAGTACACGTTAAAAACTAATATCTCATCTCAATCATCATAAAAAAATCACATCTCAATTCAGCAAAGTATCTCTCTTTCAATTAATTAAAATGAAATAAAAACAACAAATACCAATTAAAAGCCATCAGTAAATACTAAGAAAAGAGCCAAAGTTCCCTCTTCCTCATCACACCAAGTAAGAAGTGAAGAAAGAACAGGCCCTAAATTTGGTGGGCTTATTTTAATATTTGCGTTCACATATTTCAAGCAGTCATCATTGGTTAGATTAGATGTCATGTGTTAACGCTCTTTCAGGAAAAAAAAAATTCTATGGTCAATCCTCTCTCTAGTTATTAGCAGGTTAGACCAATGGGGTCTGGCAGCAAGTTGGGATAACCACAAATACCCAAACCTTCTTAGAAAGAAAAACGAGGAATTTCAAGTCTAGTAAAATTTCAATGGGTTGTAAAGAAGACTCAGGAATATGCTAGGAAATCAATTACAAGGTTGCAAATTTAGATGTACACATATAATACATTCTAGTACATACATTGAAAGTAATCAAAACATAGTCAAATACTAGCTAGTAACCATACAAAAAATCATAACTCTACTAAAAAAAGATCATAACTATAGCTAATACGATCATCTGTATATATACTACAATTGTCAGCAAAATTTAGCTTCAAGTCTCATATAGCTTTGATTGATAAACACGGTATTAAACTTAAGATGTATGCAAACACATTTCTCAAGTAGAAATGTTCCTAGGATAAATAAAAACACCGTAGAATCACATTAGGAGAAGAATACAATACAATTGTATCGTCTTGGTTAATTACTTCTCAACATTTCAAGGACGCAAAAAACAACCAAAAGTGGCAGACATGTATACCAGTCAAGAAACCAAGTTATAATTTCATAAAAGGATTACATGATGTTCTTTAAGGCAATAGCATTTAATTTGCTGGCAGTATGTGGGTGGCTTGTGTAGACGCATGGTGGGGATGAAGCAATACACAAGGCCCAAATCTCCTCCTAAAACCCCATGTGTAATTATTGCCTAATCATCCTTAAATGCTCACCCCTTATAAAACACCCAAAACCTCTCTCCCAGCTTCTCCTCTCCAGTAAACACTAAACACTGCTCCTCCCCCTCTCCAAGAGAGAGCAGACAAGGGAGAGAGAGGAGAGAGATGAGCCTCATCAGCCCTCTCCTTGCACTCAATTAGGTTCCTTCATCTCCCTCCCCTCCACAACGCCGCAGCTAAGAACAAGTCGCAATCTTTTGCCCCTAGTACCAATTTCCTGACCAAACAGGACCAAGGTCCACGAATTGCCAAAAAGCAATCATTTCTTGCGGCAATCTTGCCATGGGATTGCTCTGCATCGGTGCCTCCTCCTCCCCCCTGCAGTGTGCGGAGGACAGGGACAGCATCCTTGGGTGCGATGACGAGGAGGGGGAGGCGCAGGAGTTGGGGAGGAATCTTGTTTTCTCGGGCTTGGTTGGGTTGCAATTCGAGAGCGATGAGCTTGTGGGGTCGCTCATGGAGAAGGAGAGGGAGCAATTGATTGAAACTTCAACGGGGGATTTCCTGAAGAGGTTGAACAATGGAGGATTGGAGCTTTCTTGGAGGATTGGCGCCATTGATTGGATTTGCAAGGTGAGGGGAAAAAAATCATTACCCAATCTGTTGCAGATTTCCCTTCGGGGCATATTAATGCTGCGCGTGTGTTTCATTAATATTCCTGGGAATTTTAGGATGCTTTTATGATTCATTTTACCTGTTTCTATCTAGTTATTAGGGTGTGTGTTTTACAGCATGCTGCTTTTTAGTTTTACAACATGATAACTGCAAGATATAGCATTGACTCCTACTTTGCCCTCATTTGATCAACTTTGTTTTGCATGGTAACTGAAATGGACTGCTTGTCTCTATCATGTGCTGCTGCAGGTCCGGGCTCACTACAATTTTGGACCACTGTGTGTTTACCTCGCTGTGAACTATCTGGATAGGTTCCTCTCCTCAAAAGAACTCCCAGTAAGAAGCTAAGCTACAACTGTACATTGTTCTTTGTTTATCAAGTCAATCAGCGTATGCTTGTCTGTGGATCATTGCATATTTTTGGTTGCGTCTTGTCGCTGTAGGATGACACCCCCTGGATGCAGCAGCTGTTAGCAGTTGCTTGCCTATCTCTTGCTGCCAAGATGGACGAGACTGAGATTCCTCAGTCTCTAGACATTCAGGTGAAGAAGAAATAGCAGCCTTACATGGGATGGATAATTGCTCAACGATTGATCGCTGGACTTTCTAGAATTTGATCGTTGTGTTACAGGTTTGCGATGCAGAGTATGTGTTCGAAGCAAAGACTATTAAGAGGATGGAGATTCTTGTGCTAAGCACTCTGAAATGGCGGATGCATTCAGTTACTCCACTCTCTTACATTGATTACTTCCTGGACAAGTTCAATGAGGGAAAGCCACTAACTAATGATTTGGTCTCTCGGTGCACCGAGCTCATACTCGGCACTCTGAAAGGTAAATTACTTGATGAATCAATCCAGACTCACCCACACTGTTAATTCAAGTATCAGATAGCAAGTGATTAGCATATTTGTCTCATTTGATTCACAGCAACCAAGTTCCTGCAATTCAGACCTTCTGAGATTGCAGCAGCCGTGGCTCTTTCAGCAGCTGCCGAAGCCCGAGTTGTTGACTTTGGCAGTGCTCTTGTAGCTTCTACAATCCCTGTAGATAAGGTGTGGATCCTCTACCAGAAGACTATGCATTACATTTACATTGTCTGAAATATCTAGTAAATATGCATTTGCAGGAAAATGTGGGTAGATGCCGTGAAGCATTGCAAGAGATGGCATTAGTGAAGAAGAACGCGCACAACAGAGCAAGTCCTTCTGGTGTGCTGGACGCCTCATGCTTCACCTTTAGGAGTGATGACAACAAAACACCAGGATCGTCACAAACAAACAACGACAACAAGAACAACCAGGTCTACAGTCGTGTTAGTGATATACCCTAGAGGCAGTTATAAAGATGATTGTATCACTTCTAAGTTTATAATCTTTTGAATAATATATTATTTTATCTCTTAAATAAATGTCTTTCATATTGATTAATAAGTATGTGACTTGTTCGTGGAACTCTTTATTTATGTTTTGATGTTATTCTAAATTATTCCTGATCTTATATCATTATATGAAACAATTATGATTTACAGATCAGCATAAGTATTGATTGATGATTATGTTTCACGGATCACATATATATAGGATATCAAATCAATAATGTAGACACATGTTAGAGAACATGATGTTGAGTTGACCTACTATGAGACACTGCGGGAATTTAATATTTTGAAGTGTCATCAGTTGATCTCATATATAGTATATGTATGATTCTTAGACCTGAGATCATCATTGTTTTCTACATATGTAACAGTTTACTTAGGGGTTACTAAACAGTACTCCATAACTAGATAGTCATAAATGCAGAGAAATATGAGCGATCAAGATAGAATTTGTCTTTCCTATATAACAGGAGAGATATCTCTGGACCCCTCGATGTGGTTGGATTAAGGAAGTGCATAGACATACCGAATGTGGTTGAAGAGTTAATCACAATTGAGTAATCTACTACAGATTCGAGTGAAAGATTAAGCTATCATAAGATGTCCGCTGTGTGAAGACATAGGGTGAAAGAAGCTTCACAAAAGAGAACATTCATTTGTTTCTTTGTTCTTTGACTACATGGAAAAACAAACTTGCTTCTGTGAGAAACTGTGTTGATTTCTCAACACCTCCATTTCTTGTTTCTCAACGCCTTTTGCTTTTACTGAGTTGACTCTTGTCAGGCTTTGCAATGCCTCACTATATGAAAAGATGAGTCAATCTCAAGTACAAATCTGGCGATCGATGGCATTTCACATCAAAACAAAAGGTGTCGTTTGCTACCCAGGGCCCTCGCCCTTTGTCACACTTAATAATCCATGCGATCACAAAAGTCTGAAAACAAATAGGTCCAGTCATTCCTATCAGCAATGGCATCCGTTTCTACTTTGGTCGTCGTTGAGCTTTTGCGGCATCAAAAATCGCAAATGCAAGCAGTCAAAAAGCTCTAACCTCTGAGTGCGTGCAGCAGGTGCAGGAGTCCCTAGCACCGTAACTGTTCATCAGTTACAAAGCTGATTATCTTGACACATCGCCTCTTATGAACCGCGATAATCGACGAACCTTTTCGTGTTCTTATTACGAATGTCTCTTGCCCTGAATTGACATCGAAACGTCGCTCCACAGGGACCATACTTCAAGCAGTAGAGGACACCGGACAGTAGAGACACATAGAGCAGAAATTAGACTCGTGGACTTGGGCAACAGAACAGAACAGTACAGCTCAAGTAAGATACCGAAGAGATCGTCGATCTTGCACTAGGATGTATCGCCTGGTCATGGTCAACACAGTCTGCTCGCTTGGATCTTTGAGAACATGATCTTTCCGGTAACACAGGTGATGGGACCTGCAGCCCCTTTTGCCACAGTACACATATATAGTCAAGTAACCCGGAGTAATAAAGTCCTGAAGTGTAACGTCCCATTTTCGGACCTTGAGTTTTTCTTGAATGAAATTCTAATTCCAATTCAAAAGTTCAACTCAAATTTCAATTGAATTTCAAAATTTTCAAAACATCCAAAGCCCAAACCCTAGCCCAATCCTCCTGGGCTGAGTCCAGCCCACCTTGCCCCTCCTGTAACCCAGCCGGCCTTCGGCCTAGCCCAAGATGGCCCACGCTGCCCTCTCTCTCGCCTTGTGCACCCTGAGTCGTGTCGCGAGTTTTAAACCATCGTGGACACGGATCGTATCACTATTGTAAACCACCATATCCATATGGTGCAAGAGGGTGTTTCAGTGTGGTGGACGTAACCTCACTTAGATGAAAGCTTAACAGATGTAACTTACACTGGGTGATGTATTGTAAAGGTCTTATGGTGATCTTATTGATTCACATATCCAAAAAATGTGTAAAATATAACAAGTTAATTATCTTTTATGGTTAAAGTGTACAATTTCGATAGACTATAAATTATTCGAACAGTCGTATCCACGGTCAAAGGTAGGCATAGGAACTTACTCGAATTAGTATTTATTTCTAAAACTTTGTTAGTAGGATGAAAACTCATCGGATGGATGTAACATTGAATTTGATTTTTCCTAAATGGATGCAACACAGTGATGATAATAGGTGAATATAACCCTAATAAAAAACTAGCATATAGTGGATGGAACATTCACCATTATAAATATTGCACACGTTTACTCCCTTTAATAAACATGATTTGATTAAAATATTAAGTCATAGAATTTCTAATTGTTGTAGTTTTCAAATAATGCCTTTAAGCAAATAAAAGAATCTGAACCTACCTTTATTGAACCTTGCATGTATACTATTGCATTTTATGTATTAGCTCGCGGAGCACTGTTGCTTGTGCTCACCCTCGCTCACAACATTCTTCAGAACATGTGGACCAAGGACACTACGCGTACTACGACACTCTAGGAGCTGATGGTGAATAAAATAGAAGAGATTAGATTAATCTCTATTAGTCTAGGTCTTACTCCAGTCATGCTGACTAAGTTGGTATTTGCATATTATCCAACTCTTGGTTAATATCGATCGGACACAACTTACCCCTAGTCGCTTGCCTTGTGACGAGATGTGTCATTCCCTTTTGCTTCCGCTTTTATTTAATGTATCCATTTGGCCCGATCGGCTCTTATTGTAAACTTAACCCGATGCAGTTTATTTAAACTCTGATGTTATAATATTAATGTATGGTATAGTTCTCATTATATATGAAATGATTCAGTGATGTATCTGTGAGTACTACCTACTTATATAAGGAATAATGCAATAGTTTTACAGATAATTTTGAATTAGCTAAATTCGAGCCAACATGAAAGCTACTCAAGGAAATTAATCAGGTCAGGTAACATGCCATGGTTGATGATGGCTAGCTGAACTCCATTTTCCTCTCTCATGCATGGTGCCTGCTGTGTGGGTCGATGAGACACGTACATAAGTACGTTTAACATGATGGATCAAGAGGCATGGTTCATGGATTCCTTGAAGCAGCTGGAATAATGTTGTTAATTCGATATTGTTATTATTGCTCGCAAGATGCTTCATGCGATTCAACCACCAACCTGCTTTTTCGATTTGATCCAGTTGATTCATTTGCTAGCTTCATGTATGTGCATGGGCCTTCACTACTACAGAAACCATTATCACAGATGGTTCACAAACGTCATCACAGACGGTTTTCTAAACCGTTTGACTTTATGGGTCAGTGATAATCGAAGGTTATCACAGACGGTTTGAAAACCATCTGTAGAGTATATATCACAGACGGTTTGTAATTACAAACCGTCTGTGATAGCTAGCATCACAGACGGTTTGTAAGAAAAAACCGTCTGTGATATATCAATATCACAGACGGTTTGTAACCATAATTGCTCTATCACTCCGGAATCGAGGTCTCACGAAAGAAACAGATCCATAATCAACGAACTTGTCAGGCTATATAAGCATTACTTGGATGGTGCATGATTGCCATCCAAGTATTGCTTGTGCAGCTTGACAAGTCGTTGATTATGGATTTATTTCTTTCGCGAGACCTCGATTCCGGAGTGATAAGAGTAATAAAAAAATCATTGTTCGTTGTGGAACTTTCCCTTTGAATTTAGGACTTGAGCCACCAAAAAGTAGGTGCTCTCTCCTAGAATTCCTTCAAGGTTGGGCTGTTTCAATGCAGTTTTCAGGATGGACGCAACCTATTAATAGGAATATCAATGTGCGTATATATATAGCTTCATAATTATGAAGTAAATATAGGAATATTGACAAACCTTAGAAGTGGGATTGGTGATCCTCGCGGAATCGAGGAGTAGTTTCATATGGTAGCAAACGTAGAATCCACACATGTTGCCCGGCTGCTGCTGGTGGCACTGCAAAAAAATAGAATGTGTTAATTCAAGAGACATTACTACCAACTGCTGCATAGGATTAATTAATATGTACTAGCGAATACCTTAAATTTTAGATCATGTGTCAGGGCTTTGCCCCTTGCGTCGAGGGCTGTGCTTTTTCAGCGTATATCGTGAATGCCCTACGTGATTCAAAAAAGTTGACCTTAGTCATTCGGAAAGAAAGAAAGAGTACAATATAGGTATGTATGGAGAAAATGTACTTACCTATCGATTACTTTGCGGACAACTGTGTAGTCGGTTTTATTCTTACTTAGAGAATCAAGGTATATTGCCCTGTTCCATTTTGGTACAATTACTATTAAAATCCAATGAAAATTCTGATTGTAGGGCATAAGTACATATTCCTTATCGCGGTCGGCCCCAAAGGTCTTCTTTGCAATGTATCTCTCGACGAAGTCAATATTCTCGTTGATGGTAGATTTGGCGACCATGTGTGGGTCCAAGAAACCAACCGATGAGTTGGTTGATCTAGTTATAGTCACCATGTGTCTATATATATACATACACACGAAAGAAACAAATTATATATGACATTTATCGGTATGATATGAACAGAGACCGTGATTGTACACACTTACAGCGTCGGCATCGAGCAGTGGCGTCGAGGCGTTGGCGTGAAAAGATTAAATAAATCATCGAAGGTCACCACGAAGACACCATCTTGAAATTACGTCTTCGAAATGACACATCCGAATTTGTGAGAATACGAGCACCGTTCGTTACGGCTTATTGGATTGTTCCATATACCACATGTGTAATCTATTGGAACTAACTGATAGTAATGGGAGGCGCCTCACCGGGTCGACCATCGGCTCTCCAAGCACGAATTTGCGGGCCAATGGCAGGTACGAGATATCATCATCGGTCTTCTTTGCTTTGCCCTTGCTGCCTTGGCTGTCCTTGCTACCTCGGTTGTAGGTGCAGGGTAAAAGTAGCACCGGTGGAAGTTGTTGCACTAGGAATAGCTCCCGTGGACTCATCACCAGTGCAGGTAGCGGTGGTGGAGATAGTCTTTGTGGAGATGGCACCAGTGCAAGTCGCTCTGGTTCGTATTGCCCTTGTGAACCTGCCACCGGTGAAGAAGCCTCCAGGCAGATTTCTCTTTTGAGCCACTGGACGAAGGTTCCAATGACTTGCCCTAGAATCACGATCTCATCGTTGGGGGGCTTCGGTAGCGGGACGACATCGAAATTGGCATGCACACCATCCACAGACACTTTTCCGAAGCCTGGAGCTAAAGGTGCATGGTGCACTATGGCCCCTTCACCAGACGGATATGCCAGGACCCAAGCAGCGCACAAGGCAACGGAGGCATATCTCACTTTGAGCTTGCACTTCGTAGCTTGCAAGATGTCGTCCACAGGAAATCTGCCCTCGCATTCCGTCGTAGGATTGGACCGCAGCCCCTCCGACGGTTGGGGGGCTGGCTAGCACAGGAGCAGTGGCGGCCTGCTGATGTTCTTCTGTTTGTCTTCGCACCTCATCTCTGACGTAATCAGCAAGCTCCTCTCTAAGAGATGCCTTGATCTCCTCTCGTAGCCGTGCGTCACGCTCGGCTTTATATCTCTTCCTGCTCCGATACAATTCGGGGTTATCTGAGAAACCTTGATTTCAAGGAACATAAAACCCAAGGCCTCTCGTACGACCCGGGTGCTCCTTGTTTTCGATCTTTGCGAGAGTATATCTTTCTCCCTAATTGACTGGAATGATCCTTGGGAAGATTCGACACTCAGTGCATCCTGCAAGAGCCTGACATGTCATTTAGTTTTCAGGGAAGTAGTGGAGTAATTCCAAGCTATGTAGTTCGATATCTTATCAGGCGGTGGGAAACTTCCTGGTCTGCAGGGTTCCAGAAGGAGATGTCCCCCGACGACGTGGTAGATGACCTCACTCTAATTCAATTTCGAGCGCGCTCATTCGGGATCGTGGCAAATGGTGGGGCGGTGTTCCGCAGGATTGCCTGTTCGTCCTCCTACCTCCACTGCGGGATTTTACCCGCATACCCACCGTCTTGCGAGTGCGTGAGGATGTGTGTTTTTTGCCTGGAGGGCCTTGTGCGCCGCGCTTGCACTTCTGAAAGCTTCGGTCGTCTTCATCGCCTTAAACTCATCCCATTGTGGTTTCAGGAATGGATACCTGTCAAAGGGCGTTAGATCCTTCTGCACATAGTCCTTGACAAGCATGCTCTTGAAGTTCTTCCATGCTTTACACGTCGCTGCCAACGCATGTCGTTGCACGGAGTCGTGGTGTTCTTCTGGGATCTCGAACGATGCAAAAATCTTTGTCAGCAGCTCACGTTTCCGAGTCTTACTCACGCTCTTCCACGAATCGAATGTGATCTCAATTCGTTCTCGTGCAACTATTCCGATCGTCCTTCGAAATGCCCTTGCTGCTTTGTGAGAAAGGAGAAGGGTCTCAGATCTATCGACCTCTGTGATGGTAAATCGGCCCTCAGGCTTTTTCGATAGTTCTCTTGCTTTGCGTATTGATTTTGGAGCGGACGCTTCCGGTGATGATGTTGAAGAATGCGCGGATGACATGTTGACCTTCTCATATATACGTAAATAGTGTGGTATAAGCACATACTTAAATTTAATTCCAATATATATATACATATACATATCTAAGTTCATTAGCAACATATATATACATATACATATGCATATGCATGCATAACAGTAAGATTTAACAACAATAAGATTTATGAAATAACAAGAATATATGTTCAAGTGCCTATTCTTTCCTAGATATACAACATGCAAGATATCAGAGGTATAAAAATGACTTAATCAACATATACACATATAAACATTTTAAGTTATTCAAGTAGAAATTTATGCCCAACATAAATATCATGTATCTAAAATCAGCATAATGCTACATATGATTATATGACAACTATATATTAGATCTTAAGCTTAAATCAATATTTTCTATTAAAAGAAACTATGAGATCATGAATATAACTTCTTTGGACAACGAGAAAGATCACCATAATCAATCTAACATTCATTTGATATGAACAATATTGATTATAACAGAAAAGATCAATACGTAGAATTGAAGATGGACTCACCGAGGGGATTCTGGCGATGTGAGAGGAGCTCGAGTGTGCATGGCGATGAGCTCGGGGCGGCAGCGGGCTCGGGGCTCGGCAGGCGGTGGCGGCGAGCTCGAGGATGGCAGCGGCCTCGGGGGCGGAGGCGGCGGTGGCGGGCTCGGAGACCGGAGGAGGCGGCGGCGGGCTTTGGGGCGGCAGCGGCGGCGGGCTCGAGGACCGGAGGAGGCGGCGGCGGGCTCGGGGGCGGCGGCACGCGGGCTCGGGGATCGGAGAGCGACTAAGTCTAGGTTGGTATTGCTAATAGCGGCGATGTATGCGCGCAAAACCACGGCTTTGGGTTTTATATAAAGGCTTATTACGAGCGGTTCTAAGATTAGAACAAATGCAGCGATAATAAATATCCTGAGCAGTTACGAGATAAGAAGCAATGCAGTGATATTTATTATCATGAGCAGTTTTAATCTTAGAACCGTCTGTAATAAGTCTTTACCTGGCTGTAGTTAATATAACACCAACCAGCATTCAATAAGCCTTTGCCCAGCTGTAGTTATTTCTTTACAACAACCCAGTATATTTCTTTACAACAGCCCAATGAACATAGAGATACATTTGTATGACTCATTCTCAAAATTCACCTATATATCACACATTTTCACTTATACGTAAATGCAAATTCACAAATATATCACACACATGCATGCAATGTTATATACATAAATGCCAATTCACATATACATCCCATACAAGCATTGTTATATACATTAATGCAAATACCCACATATATGTCGCCATTCTCATTCCACTTGCTTATTTCCTTTAAAAATTAACCCTTCATGATGATCAATACGTACGTAACTAGTTTCGTCACATTATTCGTCGTTGACCCTTATGCCACTTCCAAAAGGAGGTAACTCGTCAAATTGATTGTATTCTTCCTCGTCCATTACATTCTCTACTCCGAAAATTCTCCTTTTTCCATGAAGAACTACATGGCGCTTCTTATTTGTCGGGTCGGTTACATAGAAAATTTGAACAACTTAGTTGGCGAGTACGAATGGTTCGTCTTTGTACCCGACACGTTGGAGTCCACGGTAGTAACACCGTACTTTTCAACCTTCACTTGTGGGAGATGCACCCAACGACAGCGAAATAAGGGGATCTTGAAAACCACGTAGTCGAGCTCCCAAATCTCTTCTATGAACCCATAGTACGAGTTTCTCACCCCATCAGTATTGAACGCATCTATGTGGACACCGCTGTTCTGGTTAGTGCTCTTTACATCCTGAGCCTGTGTGTAGAATGTGTACCCATTTATGTCATATTCTTACCATGTCACAACTGTAAATGTTAGCCCTTTTGCCAACCATGTCAGCATCTCACTAGACGAGCTCCTAGCGATTTGCTCATTCAACCATTGGTTGAACCGACTATTGTGTTGTCTCATGATCCAAACATCCGACCGCTCTGGATTATGTTGCCGAAGCACATCCTTGTGCTGGTCGACATAAGGGGCCACTTCAGTCATGTGTTGCAAGACCGAGAAATGGGCTTGCGCATACGCGTCCATATCTGGAGTGATTGATTTCCTTCCTATAGTTCCGATACCCTTGAGCCTCCCCTCATGCCGAGATTGAGGCACACCTATCGGTTGAATCTGAGTCATATAATCGACACAAAACTAAATGACCTCTTCGCTTGCGTAACCTTCGACGATGCTGCCCTCCGGCCGAGATCGATTCCGTACATATGGCTTGAGAATTCCCATGAACCTCTCAAACGGGTACATGCTACGTAGGAATACGGGCCCGCACATTTTTATCTCCCACACAACGTGAACAATGAGATGGACCATGATATCAAAAAATGAAAGAGAAAAATACATCTCAAGATGGCATAGAGTCATCACCACCTCGTCCTGCAGAGTATCTAGTCCTTCGGGATCAATGACTTTCTGAGCAATTGTGTTAAAGAAATAACATAGCCTCATGATTGTCTCTCGGACTTTAATTGGCAAAATATTCTGAATTGCAATAGGGAGCATCTGTGTCATCAGCACATCACAATCATGACACTTCATTCCATTTAACTTCAAATCTTGCATCGAAACAAGTTTCTTCACATTGCCGGAGTAACCAGACGGAACTTTGACACCATGCAAGCACGAGCACGATTCTGTTTTCGGCCTTGGGCCAGTGTAATACGCAGGGAAAAATACGTTCGTCCATTATCAGTTGTTCTCGGTGCTAACTCACGCCTGATGTCCATATCAGCCAAGTCAAGCCGTGCATTGACTCCGTCCTTTGTTTTATCATGAATGTTCAGTAAGAGACCAATTAAGCTGTCACACACATTCTTTTCTACGTGTATGACATCGATGCAGTGTCGAACATCTAGGTTCTCCCAATAAGATAAGTCCCAAAATATTGATCTCTTCTTCCAGATGTTCTTCTCACGGCCCCTCAATTTACATCCCTTTCCAAGGATAACATCTAAATCCTTAACCATATTATAATCCTCTTTTCCGCTTAAATGCCTTGGAGCTGAACCGTCCTCCTTCTCTCCGTCAAATTGTTTCTTCATCTTGCGGTATGGGTGAGCCCTCCAAAGGAATCGGCGGTGACGCATGTACACGATTTTGCGTGAGTGTTTCAGCCACACACTCTCGATACCATCTAAGCAGTGAGTACAAGCTTTGGCACCTTTTGTACTCTGGCCCGACAGGTTAGCAAGGGCAGATAATCATTTACGGTGAAGAACAATAAGGAGTGCAAAGTGAAGTTCTCTCAATTGTATGCATCCCATATCTGTACCCCTTCGTCTCACAGTACTTTTAGATCTTCCACCAACGGCGCTAGGTACACATCAATATCATTTTCAGGTTGCTTTGGCCTTTGGATAAGTATCGACAGCAAAATATACTTTCGCTTCATACACAACCAAGGAGAAAGGTTATAAATGCAAAGAGTCACAGGCCAAGTGCTATGTCGACTCCTCATGCTACTGAAAGGATTCATTCCATCTGTACTCAATCCAAACCTTATATTCCTTGGTTCTGCACCAAAATCTGCAAAGCACCTATCGATGTTTCTCCACTGGGTGGAATCAGCAAGGTGTCTCAGCATTCCATCCTTCTTGCGCTCCTCCGAGTGTCATCGCAGCTGTTTTGCCTTCTTTGGATTCGCAAAAAACCGCTTCAAACGGGGAATTATAGGAAGATACTATGCCACCTTTCCAGAAGGTCCTCTCTTCACCTCTGTTCCCTCGCCATCATCATCTGATTGATTGTTACGTTTGTATCGGGATGCGTTGCACACCGGACAGACATGCATGTTTGCATACTCTTTACGGTAGAGGATCTGATCGTTCGGACATGCATGTATTCTTTCTACTTCCATTCCCAATGGACAAAGAACCCTCTTGGCTTTATCGTGGTTTTAGGCAACTCATTGCCCTCGGAAGCATGTCCGCTAAAAAGACCTAGCAGCCAGTGAAACTCTTGTCGGACCAACCGTTGCTTGCTTTCAATTTCAACAGTTCAAGCACGGTGACAACCGTGTACTTTGACCTACAACACGTAAACAAAGATTTCTCTGAGTCCTCCATCAAGCCTCGGAATTTAATATACTCTCTCTCATCATAGTTTTCTTCTACAACACGAAGCATCGATCAGTTGTCATCATGCACCTATCGAATCCGAACCACAATCATCATCAGGCAATATATCATTGACTTCACGCGATGTCATCGACGGTATATCATTGACCGCGATGTCATCCGCGGCATATCATTGACTTCGCCATGGTGGTCCAACACGTATACCTTTTTGAAACCCCTCGAATCAAGTGCGCTTCAATCGCTCTCGATTCTTAAACATCTTCAAATTCTCACGATCGATTGCATGGACAATACATATATTCCACCCTTATTCAACATATCCTCCTCGCGGCTCTTGTAAGCGGACACGCCATTAATGTACTCTTCACTCACACGGTTTGCGGTATACATCGACTTGGTCCTATATAATGTACATATATAATAACTTAGTATTAAAATTAATTTAATTAATTATTACTACATATATATCACATGCATTGAGGCTAGCTAAATCTAAATTAGCTAGATCTTCAAAGTATATATATATATAACAGTTCACCGAAAATTAATTAGCTAGATCAAACTTATTTTGATATTGCAACCAAAAATAAATTTCATTACTAACCATATCTAGGGCAACCAAGAACTCAATGAATCTTCAAAACTCTCCTGCCAAATAAGCCTCCTTCCACCAAAAAAAATGGCCTGAAAGTCTTGCCACTTCCAACTGCAGCACTGGGCTAAGATCTAGATCGAAATGAAGACAGATACGGTCTGAGCGACGCAATAAATACATAGCAGCATTATCACAGAAGGTTTTTTAAAAAAAACCCGTATGTAATACTTATTATCACAGATAGTTTGTAGTTAAAAACCGTCTGTGATTTCAGCCATCACAGACGATTTTTAGTTTAAAACCGTCTATGATATTCCCGATTATCACAGCGGTTCATTGGTAAGAACCGTGCAGCGATGTTTGACTATCACAGGCGGTTCGTTAATAAGAAGCGTGCGTGATACTCATCCGAGCGGTCTCCAAAATAAAACCGTGCGTGATAGCTCCATCGGGACTCGGTAGCACTATCGTTATAAGCGTCTCGGCATACGAACCGTCTCGATCATTAATTTGGTATCTGAGCCGTCTGCTAAAGGTTAAATATGCGCGCGGCCTAATTCTCAACGCGTACATGCAATATGGCTTGATGATCATCTCATTCCTCTCATTTGTTCATCAAGAGTTGTTCGGCGGAACCTTGCACGAGCGACGGCAATTTACATCTGGAGCGACTTCTCCGCTGCGCTCTGCTCTCCTTCCCCAACTTTCTTGCATCCGTCGGCTCGACACGATCATCCACCGTCGGCGGGCGTCTTCTGCTGCCGCTTAAGAAAGGAATTCGCCCTCACCTAGTTCTTCTCAATAATGTGCCAGAGCGGAAGAAACTCGTGGCATTGCGGACTAATGGATAGCATTGTCGATCAGCGCGGCAGAGTGCGAGGAAGCTTACAATGCAATCCTCTACGAGATTATGGACTATGCTCACGATCATTTACCAGTGGAGGAGGAAGTCTTGTGGGCAAAGACAATCTTAACGGCGTTCGAGAACTCGTGGTGATCCAACGGATAAAGTCGAAAAAGAAGCGTCTGAAGCCACGAAGATTAGAATCTGGGAATCTCTTTATGTGCGACTTTTGTAATAAATTTTTCTTTAATTTATGATCTCTTATCTCAGTTGTTCTGTAGGTTATATAAGTTATTAGAAGCAACATGTAATACAAACCGTTCTGTAGTTATATATTAACATCGAACTGAAGATTAGAATCTGGGAATCTCTTTATATGCGACTTTTGTAATAAATTTCCCTTTAATTTATGATCTCTTGTCTCAGTAGTTCTGTAGGTTATAAGTTATTAGAAGCAACCTGTAATACAAACCGTTCTGTAGTTATATATTAACATCGGACCGACAACATCACAGACGGGTTTGTATTACAAACCGTCTGTGATCATTCTAAGATTATCACAGACGGTTTGTAATACAAACCGTCTGTGATACGAAAATATCACAGACGGTTTATTGGTGAGAACGGTCTGTGATACTCGTTTTCTCCGACGCCTTCAACACAGACGGTGTCCAAATTAAAACCGTCTGTGTTAATATCGTTCACAGACGGTTTTGTCAAACCGTCTGTGATTTGGCGTCTAGTATTAGGCTTTCTGTAGTAGTTCTTGTTACTGCTGCCGATTGGAGCTTGGCATTTATTCACATTGCTTGTTTACTTTTTATGCTCCACTGAGTTTCAAGTTTAAACTTTTAGCTTCTAATTTCTTAATTTTATTTTTTCATTTTTTTTACCTTTTTTTTTGTCTTTTTTGTACTTATTTCTTTGCATTGTCTACAATAATGTATCCTTTTCCAAATTTAATTATACAGAAAAAACTAACAATAACTACAATGCAAAAATAAACCTTAAACAACACCAAATAGTAAAATAAGCTACAATCTTAAACCCAACAGATCACTCCTGGATTATCTAGGACTTCACTGGTAGTCGAAGAAGCGACAGCACAAAGTAGCATGCACGTGTGTAATGTCGTAGCACTGCCTCCAGTAAAAGCCGACAAGTGGCGCCCAAGAATACATGCAATTAAACTAGTTCAATGAACAATAAACATTACCGGCTAGCTATATGGAAATTATACGGATAGATCGATCTGTCTTAAAAGTGATTCCATAACATCATTGCTACATTAGGTTTTACAAGTATATCACGGTAGAGATTGCTAGTCAAAATTATATTTTGGAGACCGCGTAAGTATACCGAAATTAGCATAGTAGAAGCAGTGAAGAACTCCGGCGAGCGATGTGAAACTGTGGAAATGCCTACGCACGTGCACCAAAGGCTTCAGTACAATACATGGGTGAGATCGACTAGATGGGCTGAGATGTGTTAGGCCTCTGATAACCTGCCCCAAAGATGTGTAATTAGGAGAGGAAAAGAAGCCTGACTAAGTCCACCTTATGTTGGATTTGTGGGCTGTATCAGCAACAGTTGGAGGCCCACAAACCGTAAGGAGGCCAGGCTACTGCTTGTATGCTATTTAGGGCTTGTTTGGTTCCGTAGCCCAAGTTTGACAAATTCTTCGGCCTAGCTTGCCAAAGTTGTAGCTAAGAAAATTGGAGCTACGACTTAACTTTGGCCAAGGGAATCTTGCCACACTTATTGTGCCTATGACGTGTGGGACCTACCACGAAAAAGGTTTAACATATGTAACCTGTGGCTAGCAACTAAACACTAGCCTAATTTAGTCAAACTTGCTTAGGTCACTTGTGGCAAATTGTGGTAATGTTCGGCTTCCAACCAAGCTGGCCTTAAAGTTCCACGTCGCCATAGTTAGATGGTCAGAAATTTTCGTTGATCCTCTTTTTAAGGACAGGTAACTAAATAGGAATCTGTTGTTTAATTTGCGGCCATCGGCCGCGGTCGCTATGCTCTAAAATCTTATCTCGAGCTTCATATTGTATATATGCACTACAAAATTTATAATTTCTTCCATCGTTATTTGTGAACTAACAGGTTGGCCAGCGTAATTACATAGCTATCTAGTCCCACCAAAATAAATGGTAGAGATATTTCTTTTTCTCGATTAATATAATAATTTTTAAGATTATTTTAATTAGGATTTTCTTGCTCTCAAAACAATAGAGATGTATTTAATGTCATCAGTTGTTTTTATTTATATTGGTGACTGATGGTTACTATAGCCCTTAGTATTTTTCTCATATAACTCACGATGTTTCAAATGTAATCTAAATCTTTCCCAACGGTACAGATAAATCATCGAGAATAAAATTTCCAACAAAGCAATGCAGAACTTGAAAAAATATTACAAAAGCGATATCACCGCCGGCAATATACTAATAACCGTCAAATAATGTTAGAGGTCTAGTAGTGATACGAAGTTTGGTGCTACGTTCCTTGCAACCAATACTTTCAATAAAAATAACCTGTTTTATTAAGTGACATATTGAAAGTGATAAGGATCGTTTAAGTGATATATTAAAAATATGAGTATGTACTTCTGGAAGTATAGAAAAGACTTCACACACACACATACATACATACATACATACATACATACATACATACATACATACATACATACATACATACATACATACATACATACATACATACATACATACATACATACATATACACATACATATATATACACATACATATATATATATATATACACACAGTGGCGAATTCAGAATGAAAATAGAGGGGGGAGCTCTATTGTTGAAGCTATAGCATAATATAAACATACGAAAGGTACATCTACTAGTCTTTTGTCATTGGGATATCAAAATTCATATGTAAATAGGAAGATAACAAATTGAAATGTACAATACAATAAATTTAGTACCTTACTAATGGATAATGTGCCTCCGAATATTCATAAATATGTAAGTACCGATCTGTAGATAAGAAATATCAAATTTAGTGATACAATATTTACTGATGAAACAAACAAACAAATAAATAAACAAGGATTAGCTGTACATTTCAAGTCAGGATACTCTTAGCTTGATGTTATAGACTCACCAATTGCTACTTCATGCTAACCTGCCCAACTGAAGTTCCATTTTATGATGACAATGCATTGCTCCTTATTATATTATTCTAGAGAGCACTCTCAAAGGAAGCCTGCAAAAGTGTGTGCACTGGCGCAGGCGATCAGGCGGATGCGCCGAGGCAACGAGGCCGACCGGCGACGCATGCGCCTCCAGGCTCCGGCCTCCGCGGCTCCCCCTCCGCCTCTGTGCTGACCGCCTCGGCGCCTCCCCCTCCGGCCTCCTCCTCCACCTCCGTGCCGACCGGATCCGGCCTCCGGACTCCAGCCTCCCCCTTCGGCCTTCGTGGCTCCCCCTCCGCCTCCGCGCCGACCGCCTCGGCGCCTCCCCCTCCGCCTCTGTGCTAACCGGATCTGGCCTCCCCCTCCGGCCTCTGGGCTCCGGCCTCCGCGGGCTCCGCCTCGTCTCCTCGCCGACTGCCTCCGGCCTCCCCTCCATCTTCGCGCCAACGCCACCGAGTCGCCGACTGCCTCCGCAGCTCCCCCTCTATCTCCGCGTCGACCGCCTCCAGCCTCCCCCTCAACAAGTTACGATGGGAGAAGGGGGTGCTCGAGCCCCCTACAAGTACCTACAGTGGATTCGCTCCTGTGTGTGTGTATAAAGCTTCTTTTCTACTGTGACGATAGAAGCACAACGAGCGACTGTGATGATGCGGCAGGAAAAAGAGCGGCCGTGGATAAACTCCTCTACATGTCATTCATTCGTGCATAACAAGTCTCTACTACAAAGCTAGCTATAACTAGGGCTGTAAACGAGCCGAGCTCGAGCGAGCTTGAGATTGCGTCGAGCTTCAAGTTGGGCTCGAGCTCGGCTCGGACGGCTCGTGTAGGCTCAGCACGGCTCGGTGCCGAGGGCCGGAGAGCGTACCTGCTGGCGGTTGCGGTTAGGGAGACATTGGCGGCGGCGGAGGCGCCGGCGGTGCGCGGCATCAGGCGGCCGGCGCGAGGTGGCCTCGGCCGGGAAGAGGCGGCGGCAGCGGCCGGGTGGCCGGGGCGGGGGGCGGCGGCGAGGGGAGAGGAGGGGGGCGGGGCGAGGAGCCGAGGGCGGCGGCGGAGGCGGCGAGCGAGGCGGCGGCGGGGAGAGGAGGGGCCGTGGCGGTGGGGCGGGCGAGGAGGAGGCGGGGAGAGTCGGAGAGGGGGGGAGGAGAGGAGGAGGGCGGCGTGGGCGGGAGGCGGCGCGCGAGAGGATGGGGTGGGGCCCGGGAGAGGGAGGGAGGGACGAGGCGGGCGTGAGGAATGGGCGGGGGGCGCGAGGAGCGGGCGGGACTGCGACGCGGGATGGGGAGGGCGCAGGAATGAGGAGCAGGCGGGATTGGGAACGCGCGCGTGGGGGGCCGGCGGGATTTGGGGATTGGGGCAGGATCTGGGAAACGGGCGCGGGGGAAGGCGTAGGATAAAGAAAAACGTCAAGCTCGCGAATAGCTCGTTAGGCTCGATGAAAGCTCGCGAGTCTAAGGATAGGCTCGAGTTCGGCTCGTTTGGAGTTCGAGTCAAGCTCGAATCGAGTCTAAAACGAGCCGAATTTGAGTAATTCGCGAGCCTCGAACTTTTTTTACATCCCTAACTATAACATACGCTAGTAACAGTAGTATTATATACGTAGACAGTTTATCGGAATGTATACGCATGCATGTACGCGAGATCATAAGTGGACCGTCTAGCTAGGCAGGTAGATATAATAATTGGCGCGCTTTGAGACTTGGAACGAAAGGCACACGCCGTCACGCCCTAAACCGCACCTAGCCAAGGCGAGGGCTAAGCTAGGGAGCACTCGAGAGGCAGGGGGCACCGGCCGGTGGAATCCGCTCTGGCCGCTCGTGCGCCCCCCGGCGGCACGGGCGATGAGAGAGCGCCCGCCGTCGCACGTGTGCGTGCATGCATGCGCGCGCTGCCCCCATGATGCCTCTCATCGCCCCACCCACCGCTGCCCGCCGTGATCTTCTCCGGGACAGCTCCCTGTGGCTCCCCCGCGACGGTGTTTCAGTTTTAGACACGGTTTGTGGCTGCCTTGAGAAGTAATGCGCAGGTGGTCCTCCCGAAAACGATCGACGTGTTTGCATCATTTCGAAGTGCAACGTACGAAAAAGAATCAGAACGTACAAACCGGCGCAAATGCCGACATTTAGGGTCTGTTTTTTGCAGTTTCTAAAAGCTACTTTTGACTTTTGCTACAGTAACTAACTTTTAAACGAAATATTTTTTTAAGATAAGATCTACAAGTTAATTGTAGTACACGTTAAAAAACTAATATCTGTATCATCAAAAATTGCAAACGAGTATCTTTCTTTCTGTAATCTCTGTCGTAAACAGCCAAAAAGCCATCAGCCGCAACCAAAAACCACCAGCCGCAGTCAGAAAGAACATGCCTTTAGCAGTTAGCAGCGAGCGAGGGATGAACAAGTGCTGGGCTATGTACACCACGCAAGGGCAGTTGGGCACGGCCACACGAGGAAAGGAGCCTTAGCTAGTCTCGAAGCAAGCTGCAGAGCATCAGGGCCGCTGCAGGGGGAGGCCCGTGCATGATGGGAGGCAAAGGGAGGGGGAAAGGTGGGTGGCACATGACTAATTGAGGATTAGTGCCTTTAAGGTACTTTGCCGCCCTTGGTGGGGTTGCCACAATACATTGCGCATGGGAGCATGGAGCCCCATTCCCCCCCTCCTTTTCTCGCTTGCCAAATTATCTTGCCTTTTTTAGCCTTTTTCTGCAGTGTGTCCGGAATGGAGACATGCACGCAAATCTTTAACACATCTCCATCTCAGCCCTCCCTCCCCTTTTCTTCCTTCCTTTGTTTCTTTGGCTGTGATGTTCATCTCTGCCCTTGCCTTTTCTTTGAGCAATACAGGACCGAAAGGCAACAGAAGAGAGTAAATAGTGCTGTCCAAAAAATTTTCTAAAAATTCTAGATCCTCTTCTCAAATAACTATAAAGTTGCTAAGAATTAAATCCACAATCAAAACCCCAAATCAAATTGATCAAGAAATCAAATTTTGAGAAAATCCAAATCCTAGAGGTCTGACCTCCACACAGGGAGCGGTCTGACTGCTCTCCTGGCAGTCCGACCTCTGTTCTAAGATTAAGTTACAGCAAAATCAGCACTGTTGTGAATCCAATAATCCACGAAACATTTGATCCGATGATCAAAAAACCATAAGGCTTTGCAAACACCTTACGGTCTCAGGAACATATTCCATTCTTAGTTCGTAGGAATCCATTTTAAAGTTCAGACCTTTTTTTAGTTTGAAGCAAGATTGCACCAAAATCGGGTAAAATATGAAAATAGTGAATATGACTTGCTCGTTGGCAGAGGAAGGGCAAGATGCGTCTAGATGTATTTTCACATATCACAACAGGCTAAAACATCAAAAAATCAAATCAAAAACTCTCATATCAAGAAATTACATGTTGAGGCCAAAATCAAGCAAAATTGAATTTCTTCATGAACTTGTTACCAAAGTGTGTAGATGGGTGAAGATTGATTTATAGAGTCTATTTCCATCTAGATCTTATACGTCTTTAGCATAACAAGATCAAGAGAAGAGAAGAAAAGAGAAAAAACCAACCAAGACAAGTGCAAATCAATCAACACAAAAAATAGTCATGGAGATAAACAAAGATTGATGTATTGCTACTTAAGGAGGAAAGTTTTATAACCACTTCACCTTAGATGATAGAGAGCACACTACAAATATTCTTCTCTCAAATCCTAACACTTGTGAACACTTAGTCCCAAGAGAGGAATGTTGGATAGTTAACTGCAAGCCTCTATTCCAATCGTTAAATAGATGGCCTAGCTAACCACATCTAATCCTAATGGATACTATCCACTTAGCACATATAGAGGAAACATGATAATCCCACACACATGGGTTTGAACTCACATAATTCACTTTTAAATGATTTTCAAAGCATATAAGTCTGAAACCGCAAAGTCCTAAACTTTGATCCAATATGATCATATCAGCTTTTCCATAACCTAAATCGCCTTCCAAAGCGCCGATCACGCACCGCTATTTTCTTTCAAAGCCGTTTCAGGTATTTTAGTCAAACTACCAAAATATATTTCTATTGACCTAGTCATCTCCTTCTATTGCAAGCAATTAACATGCTTAGCATGTGTAGATGCACCATTGGCTTGCCATGCATCAACAAGTTTATCCCATTATGGTTTTACTCGACTATGTCATACTTGAACTGACCAAGCCACATGGTGCAACCCTGCCGTTCGAACTTTCCATTGATATTTTTCGCATTTCTCATGCCATACTAAAGCTTACCACCTAACCCGACATCCTTGGTTGTTCTGGGCCTTAGTTGCTCCATGAGCATAGTCTGATCCTTATCGTTAATCATGGTTGATTCCAAACGACTCTACACATCTAAAGATAAAAAAATCATTTCTGAACACAAGTTCTTCACAATTTGACCTACATTAGCAGCAACATATCTCATGCAACATATAATCCCAAACCTTGTCACCAAGACCCATTCCGCGACTCAAAACCACAAAATCATAAACCCTAGTCGAAAACCTACAGTCCAGTCAGTCTGACCGCTTGGCCTAAGCTGCCAAACTGCTAGCACCGAGCGGCTTGAACAACAAAACACCAGCGGTTGAACCGCTAGAGAACATCTCAAGCAAGCTGACTAATTAATGCTGACATGCACGACCTCATTAATTGCCACTGTAGCTCATCTTTGTCGATTAAAAAATCTGGACAAACACTAACCTCAACAACGGAGCTACCTGCCCGCTCTAAATGGCTGAAGCTTATAGCTTCCAGCTGTGACTGTTGGCTTTTAGCTTTTAGAAGCAGTGGCTGTTAGCTTTTTTAGTCCTTCAATTAAAGAAAAATGAAGAAAAAATAAAAAAATGAGAACATTATATCTCCACGGATAATGGAAAGGAAAAAGGGGGAAAACAAAAACAAAAAAGCTAAAAAGAACAAAAAAGTTGACAAAAGCTAAAATTAAAAGTCGATGAGTTCCAAGTAGCTTCTAACTTAAAAAGGCGAAAACCAGAAAAAAACAAGCTGAAACTATTTAGAGCGAGGCCTCAGAATCATACATGCAAAACGCACATGCCTGGTCAGTCAACAGAAGATGCAAATCATAACAGTAGCATTCTCACGACATAATAGTAGACATTTTTTAGGGTATGTTCTTTTCAGTTTCTCAAAACGACTTTTAGCTTTTGCTACAGTACCTAACTTTCAAACGGAGTATTTTTTTAAGATGGAGTCTACAAGTTAATTATAGTACACATTAAAAGCTCAACATCTGTACCATCCAAAATTGCAAGCGAGTATCTCTCTCTCCGTAATCTCTGTTGCAAACAGCTAAAATTCAAAAATTTCAACCAAAAACCATAAACCGCAGCTAAAAAGAACAGACTGTCATTGTTACATGCATCTAACCTGTTCATTTAACTCAAGTAGCAATTTTTAAATTTTCAACTCTCCAGATTGCCACAGTGAATCACAATATAATCTAGGATCTTCTCATATGATCCTTCAAGCATATTAATAAGAATAATATTTTTTCCTTTTCCTCTTCAAGAACAAGGCTCGTTTAGAATGCATGAATTTTTCTGTGTTCCAAACGAGCCCGGTGTTCCTAGCAGTGATAACAAATACGAATATGAGTAAAATTTAGCCAATAAGCTAATAGCCATCAAGAATGACATACACTAGTTACCAACCCATGCATTCGCACGGGCTAGTTTTATATAATGTTATTTTATCTTGTGTATCAATATTTATTTCAGTAATATTAAGTAGAAAATTAAGATTTTTTTGGAACATAGCAATAAAAATATGAACTCGAATGACTTTTAAGTTGTCTCCCTTAAACATTAATTTGCATTATAAACATTCTATGCTCTAATACGTTGAGTTTACATGAATCAAATGGTTTATGCTTTTATACCTTTTTTACATACGTGTTTTTTTTATGTCCGTTTCATTGACGACTGTTTTTTTTTTCTCCTCAAGTCCGTTTCTTCTATATGGCTTCTTCTACTTTTTTTCGCTAGTGTTCTATTCTACTGTACAGCTCAGTCGTATGTTATTTGCCAAAACAAACTCTATTGTAAAGGACAGCTATCCCCTATGAAGATCTGTACGCTTGTTTATATAGCTAATGTGCGCAACCAAACATGCACATGCCCATTTATTTATACAGTACTTTTGAATTGCCACGGAAGAGGATTTCAAAACAGAGCAGACATATTCTTTTTGGCCTTTTAACCGATTAGCTAGTACTATTCATCGGGCCTACTAACCACCGATAAAAGCTATCAGTCGTAGCCCAAAAGAACAGAACTATAACTTTCTTCCTACTTTGGATTGAAAACAAACTTTCTTGTGCTAAAGGAATTTATTAAATTAAATAATTCCTAATTTGTATATATATTTAAAATCACAACTTTACATGAACTTTCTGTGTTCTGGATTTTTTATTCTAAATTTACAATAATTTGGATTGTACTTAACATGAGCTCTTTCTTTTAATTTAAACCACTATAACTTGGGTCCTCTAGATACACGCTAGATCTTTTCCTTTTTTGATTAACGTCGAAATTTTGTTTGCAGTTTATAATTAGTATATGTATAAATCTTCTTATGAATTTTACTGTTTTTGGAATTTAGGCTTGGAATTTGCACACAAATAAAATTTCTCACCATCCTTTAATTTTTATTCTAAATTTGCATGTTTCTGGATCATATTTGCCGTGGAGTTTTTTTTCCAGCTTTAGGCTAGAACTCATATAAAAAATCTAATTTCTATTTTTTATTGAATTATTATTATGAATTTTATTTTTAGGGATTTTACTTTGAAATTATTATAAAAATTAAATTCTTAAATCTTTTATTTCTTATTATAAATTTTAGTTAATTTAGATTGTACTTAACATAAACTCTTTATTACGATTTGCTAATTTGGATCATACTCTGAATTTTAGTTATCTATTGAATGTTACTTTGGAAGTCATATAGAAATCAAATTATAATTTTTTTTATTTTTATTTTGAATTTTACTTCCTTCGTCAGCAATGTAAGTCTGACACACATATATAGGAAGTATATTATTTAAATAATATTTAATGGAATCGAACCATAGTTACTCCTATTAGATAGATATAGTACTACTTTTTATTAGAGACAAATATGACTTAATTTTATTTAAATAATGTGCCTCCTAGGTATATATGTCGGACTTATACTTTGAGACGAATGGAGTAGTTAATTTGGATTGTATTTAATATAGACTCTTTCTTTTAATCTGAGATATTATAGCTCGGGTCCTCCAGATAAATAACTAGATCTTTTAGTTAATATATGAGCTTCCTCTGAATGCCTAGCTAGTATAAGTATAGATATGTAGATGAAAGCAGTATGTATGTATAACAAACAGTTGTGTTATCTGACATGTATGTATTGCACAATTTTTTTAACAAACACCAACATTCACACTTCGTAGTAAATTCACAACAGAAGTATACATACTACTACCCAACTAATTTTCACACCACCAAGCATAGTTTTTGCTTTGATCATAGGATTGCTGCCTGCTCCATCGAAAGACCCTACCATGGGGTTTTCTTTATCACTTATGATTTATGGTTTATATACAGCACTATAGTAACAAGTTTTTAAACAGTGTATTTTTTAAGATGATATCTATTAGTCAATTGTAGTACACACTATACCGATTTCAGCTTTACCGGCCAAAATCGTATGCGACTGTCTCTCTTTTCGTAATATCTCTCATGAACAATCAGAATTCAAAAGTCATAAGCAAAAAATTATTGGGAAACGGGTAGACTACACTAGCGCAAATTAAAATTTTCTACCTCGTAAATCGAGGAGCCATACGAGTAAGAGATTATAGATCATTACCACTAGACGCGCAGTGCAGCAAAAATAGAGTTGAAGCAGCCGATTCAATGAAGAGCGCATCGATGTAGTGAAAGTAGTCGATCATCTTCCGGTCAATCGTCTCCTCCTCGCGATCATCCCGATCAACGCTACAGTCATAGCAACGCCTCTACCGAGGTACACACATCTAGGGATGGAACACCGTGCATTGGCATGCTAGCACTAGCGCGCACGACAGAAATTATGAAAGGTGGCGACTAGGGTTTAGATTGGTGTGTTTTGGGATATCTCGCTTAGCTCCGCACCTCTCCTTATATAGGCTCCAATCGGATCCTTATTCGATACGAGTAGAGATTGTATCTCACTCGGAGACTATAATCCAAACCCTTATCATTCCAACTCATTAAATGTGTGATCCTGTAGATTTATGTATATTTGGTCATAAGCCGAAAACTCTTTTCCGGTCCATAAGTTGGTAGTGGTCCTAGTAGAACATAATGACTCCAAAACATACATAAAGATTATATTGAATGAACCTATATAGTGCTTTTGTACCAATCCCTTTGCCTTATGATACAATATAGAACTTAAAATGAAAAGCGTACCATTCAATGATGGCTCAATTCTTTACTCGAATCTGTAGTGGATTACTTAACTGTGATTGACTCCTCAACTATATTCGGGATGGTCATGCACTTTTTAATCCAACCACATCGAAGGGCCTAGAGATATCTCTCTGTTATATAGGAGAGAAATTCCATCTTGATCGCTCATATTCCTCCACATGTTTCATAGTAAACGATTGGACTATCATAAGGTCCTTTAGCAAACAAATTTTCCAATTATTCTTTTCAACAAAAGCCTTTGTTACGAAAGAATGTGTAGCTCGAATCAAATAATATAATTCTTTGATGCGAGTTCACTAGGAACTTACCGAACTACGTGCAGTGCATCTTCGCCCCTCTGCTGATGACATGGTTGTCGCGCCTCGATTAATGTTTGTGGAGTCTTGGGAGTTTGAGGGCTTCCACGTCCTTGACCAGTTGGGCTCCTAGATTGAAGCGAGTTACGCTGCGCGTTTACGTGGGCGATGGCATATGTCCCATATTCTTGCTGCAGCATTGCACTCCTGCCTACATTTCTGTTTTGCTGCGATTGGGCTTTCGAGTTCTAGGAGCTTGAGGTAAGGGCGAGTGCGAGAAATCGGTGTCCTTATGACTATGTCTTGGAGGTGGTTATCTTGTGGTGGCGTGAATCGTAGGCCTCTTCATGATGTGAGCTTGGAACTTCCTCTTAGGGAGTAGTTGGCGTTGAGCATCTTCTTGCAATAAAGCTTTATTCACTAGATCTTTGAAAAGTAGGGTAGTCATTGGAGACTAATTGAACCTTAGGTTGGGGTCTATCCCTCCCATGAACCTCCAAATCTTTGCGGCATCGTCGCCACATCTCAGGGCATATCTAGATACTGAATGAATTTGCTTAAATAGCGAGCATTGAGTTTCCTTCTGCGAGATGATGGAACTCCTTCCTCTTCATTTCCATAATACTCATAGGAAATGAGCATTCATCACGGTGTGCTGTGCACTCCTTGGAGTTGATGAAGCGTACATAACCTTCTCATGTTGACACATTGAGCTAGATTCAGCTTCCTTTCCACTTCCTTGATCCAATCATCCGCCTCCAGCGGATCGCGGATCGAAGGTGGAGTCGGGTCCTCATGAATTCCCAGCTTAGGCTGCGGTGGTTGAATAGGTACTGAGCTTGATTGACTTGATTTTGGGCCAAAGCACGAAGAAGTTGAAGTTGCATGGCCATCATTTGTTCCATGTTGGGAGCTTGGGGTGGCGGAGGTGGAATTAGGGCTTCATTGTTGTTCATGTTGCTTCTCGTGTTCACCATCTGAAGCTCCATCAAGAAAATCTGAGAAAAGAGGAAAAGCATAGATGAGAGGCAGGGCAATTTATCATCCCAAAACAACACACAAGATTAACACAACAGTTGAGTAAACTCAACTTTTGAAATTCAAATTAACTTTTGAAAATGGCTTACCACAAATGCACAAGGCTCGGTGCAATCCATTTTATTACATCATAACATTATAAAATCCTGAAAAGGGGTAGTCTATCTAACATCTAATTGTCCTCAACGATGATACGCTCCTCTGGCTCCTCCTGGGATCCTCCTCGAGTCCGACGGTGACTCTGTCCACAACCACGGCGGTTGTTCGTGAGCGCGACCGTGATCGACTCTGGCTGAAAGTATGTGATCTGGAGCACGATGTCGAGTCGGGTGTGGATGGGGCGTCGCACTCTTCCTTGCGGTGAGCCTAGTGCGAGTCTGAGAGTCGGCCGGAGCGACAGGGAGCTGGTGGAGTCGGTGTAGCTCGAAGCGCTCCACCTGCCTCGCATTTGTCCTCGCTGTCTGTCGGCGTGGCGGCCTCACTCTGCGGCGGTGTGCTCGGAGAGTGTCGGAGTGGTCGTAGCTCGGCGTCGAAGCATCGGAGAAGTCCTATCTCTGCTGAGCTCTGGCGTAAGTCGCGGACGATGCTTGGGTGGCGCACACGATGAGCGGGCGTGGGTCGTCCCCACGATCTGAAAAGCCTCGGGGTGGGTCGTCGCTACGGTAGTCGGAAAAAGCGAAGAAGCGTATAACTCCTCCTTGTGCCTCTGCACAACTGCGCTTCATCGCCATCTACACATACGGATAGCGTTAAATGCGATGGGTCGAGGTGCTCAATCCTGCGATGAAGCGGTCAAGCTGCCCATCGGAGCATAGATGAATACCTCCATGATCCATGAATATAGTCATCACTCTAGTGTTCGCCCTCTGAAAATGGGTACATTGATTATATTTGAGATCTGCATTAAGCATGTAATGAAGAGTGCAAAAGCTCCTCACTCTCGCCATGAGATGGTGATCCCATGAAGTGAAGGCAGCGAAGAACTGCCATCTATAAGTTTTAAGGAGAGATCAGTAAAGATTTTTAAATAATGAGAGTAGGACATCTAAGTAAGAAAAGTAGAAGCAAAAGAAACTTATATTTTTGTACATAAATTTTTATTAAATATAAATCCTTAAAGTTTACCAAAACCTAGGGCTCGTCCTCTGATCAAGATGGCTCGATACCATACGTGGGACCGGGTAAAACTCCCAGACCCCTGTGCATTTGGTACTGTCCCGGATCAAAGCTAGTACACAGGATATCGAGAAAAAGCGGTACAATGTCATCCACGATTTATTACAATAATAGCGAAGTTTTACAAAGGTCATTGCCTTACTAAGGTTCCACGGAACCTCAAGCAAAAATAAACACAGCGAAGCAAAGAAGATAATAGTCGACCCATCAATGCCACGGGCTCGAATCCTAGGCATCAGAAGAATCCACCGCATCCACATTGGTGCGAAGTTATACTCTCGCAAATCTTCTTCATTCTCTGCTTTTATATTTATAGAGCAACGGTGAGTACAAAAATGTACTCATAAGTCTTGGGAAAAATGCATAGATGTAATCACAAAGAAGGCTATATGGTTTATTTGCAAAAATCAGCATTTTATTTCAAATCTACATAATTACTTTGTAAGCCATTTTGTAAACAACTTGTTTTAATAATCGAAATTGGGTACTTTAGTGAAGGTTAAACTACCAACACTAATACCTCGGTCACGACCAAATTTTCAAAACCTCGGTTACACCACGATGACATCACGAGTTATACTACTCGAGTTTTTCTCCAATTCATTTTGTTTTGAAATCAAAACAAAACTTCTACCATGTGAATGCATTCCTTGCTCGCCCTTGAGTAGAGATTGTATCTCACTCGGAGACTATAATCCAAACCCTTATCATTCCAACTCATTAAATGTGTGATCCTGTAGATTTATGTATATTTGGTCATAAGCCGAAAACTCTTTTCCGGTCCATAAGTTGGTAGTGGTCCTAGTAGAACATAATGACTCCAAAACATACATAAAGATTATATTGAATGAACCTATATAGTGCTTTTGTACCAATCCCTTTGCCTTATGATACAATATAGAACTTAAAATGAAAAGCGTACCATTCAATGATGGCTCAATTCTTTACTCGAATCTGTAGTGGATTACTTAACTGTGATTGACTCCTCAACTATATTCGGGATGGTCATGCACTTTTTTAATCCAACCACATCGAAGGGCCTAGAGATATCTCTCCTGTTATATAGGAGAGAAATTCCATCTTGATCGCTCATATTCCTCCACATGTTTCATAGTAAACCTGAAAATTATCTTTATGACCACCTAGTCACGGACTAGTGTTTGATAACTCTTAAGTAAACTGTTATACATGTAAGAAACAATGACGATCTTAGGTCTAAGAATCTTACATACACTATATATGAAATTAACTGATAACACTTAAGAATATAATAATTTTCGCAGTGTCTCATGATGGGTCAATCTAATATCATATTCTTTAACGTATGTCCACATTATTGATTGGATATCATATATTTATAATCCATAAAATTTGATCATCAATCAATACATGTGCTGATCTGTAAATCATAATTATCCCACATAATGATATAAGATTAGGGATAATTTAGAATAACATTAAAACATAAATAGAGAGTTCCACGAACAAGTCACATATTTGTTGATCAATATAAAAGACATGTATTGAAAAGATAAAATAACATATTATTCGAAAGATAATAAATATAGAGGTGGGTGGTGATCATTTTAGCGATGGTTTTTTACTTTTGACTTTTTTTACTGTACCTGAGTTAATGGATAGTGTAGTGAATAGTGAAAAAAAAAGTTAAAGCTAGAAACCGAAGTCGAAATGATCACAATCATCTCTACGATTATTTGCATGACATATTACTAACAAAAACTATAAACCATATAAAAATGTATTGTCAAACACGCATCACATCCGTGCACACTCGAAAGTCGAATCCCAAAGCTGTGGTCGAACCAGGTAGTCAAAGTCTACGCAGGAACAGTGCAGATACACTCTTTGTTTCAGATGCACGCACGCCGGTTGATTATTAGTGGTCAAACTAGACGGCTGATCATGTTATTGCAAGTACGTGTGTGCTCGCTAATGACTATGTGTATCTGCACTCTTTTTTCCCATCTGGTTTTTCGAAGGGAAACTGCGCTGTACATGTGTGTTTTGGTCAAGCTAATGCTGTACCAAAATGATGCTGATTTTTTGGGGTAGTGCATGAAGCTTGGGCGATTAGTTCAATGGCTAAGTTGATCCATTGCCAATGATGCCAGCAGTTTGCAACTTCGCAGCTTGTTTACTATGTTAGGCTGGGTTTGGAATGGTTTATAACTCGCGGCTTATAGTTTATGCTATAGTAACTAATTTTTAAATATTGTATTTTTTAATGTGAAGTTAACAGAAAAATTATAATAAAAAGTGTACTGAGTTTAACTGTATCAGCAAAAATCATATGTGACTATTTTTCATTCATAAGACACACCCAAAACTATATCTCACGAACTAAATCCTAACTAAGCCACCCAATTCAAAAATTTAAACCATAAATCATAAACCACAGCCTAAGAAAACCTACTCTTAGAAAAGAACTAAATTCTAGCTAGCCGACCGGCCCAATCCCCCATGCATCAACAATGCCCTAAAACTTTCTGAACAATCCCCCACGCCTATTCTTCTCATGCGCTAAAACACATCAAACACCTGCTCTCTCCGTCCTGTTATATAAGTTCAGCGTATATACCTAGAAAACATATTATTTAAATAATATTTAATGAAATTAAACTCTAGTTGCTTCTATTATTTAAATAATATTTATTAAAATTAGACTCTAGTTGCTTCTATTAGAGAGATATAGTATACTTTTTCTAGTAGAAAAAATATGATCTAATTTTATGAAATGTATTTAAATAATGTGCCTCCTAGATGTATATATCGGATTATACTGTGATATGGAGGGAGTAGTTAGTTAGCACCATCGGGTCCACTCCCAAGCGGAGGGCAATTGTCGGATTGAGCACCCGGCCACACGAGAACCTATTGCCACCGGTGACATAGGTGAAAGTTCTTAGAATTTCCAGTTAAAAGCATTGAAGTGGAGGAGAAAGATGACTATATCCCGTAATACAAGGTCATAGCTCATCATTCGTACAAATCAAGAAGATATTAATTTTTTTAAAAAGTTAATACCATTAGACTATACATACTCTTATTAAATAGTATTATATAACTACTTTATCATTTATTTAGAATTAATATAGAGATATAGGTAGAAATATTGTAACAACTACACCTTTTGTCTTTACAGTAGACTTGTGTTGTGAAATGACATTTTCCAAAAATAAGAATTTATATTACAGGACGGAGAGAGCAGATAGTATGTCCTAATACACTAGTATGAAAAGACCAGCAAGTAGCCAGGAATTACTGCTCCACTATTAGGAAGGCAAAAGAGAGAGAGAGAGAGATTCAGCTAAGAAAGACAGCAAGCACTGGGCAAGCGTACGTGATTAACGTTAATACTAAACAAAGAACCATGCATACTACTCTTGCTTGGATTAATTACCTACGCACAAACTGGATGCGGCATCTTCCCCTCAAAAGAAAAAGAAAAACTCCATGCGTCCACAAATAAAAAACTAAGTCAGCACGCGTGAGCACGCGACAGCGTCAAAGAGCTCTAAGCGATGTACCAACCCGTCGGCTAAAGACAAAGCTCTACGATGATGTACCAACCCGTCGATATTAGTTTTTAACGTGTACTACAATTAACTTGTAAACCCCATCTAAAAAAAATACTCCGTTTAAAAGTTAGTTACTGTAGTAAAAGATAAAAACGGCTTTTAGAAGCCGCAAAGAACAGGACCAAAGCTTTAACTCGCTTTCAGTTTTAGCTTCTGATTTTTGACTTCTAGTTTACTATTTCTATATCTCATCTTTTTCTAGCTTTTATGTCTTTTTAAGCTTTTTTCATATTTGTTTCTATTATCCATAATGAACTAACCTGCTTTTTTAAATTTTTTAATTTAATTATATTAAATAAATCACTATCAATTATAATACAAAATAAATTATAAATTAGTTTATTTAAACCAAACTGAACGTCCCTTCGTGCCAGGTCACACGCTAACGAAATAATTACAGCACAGTTTTCTTTTAAGTACAGTAGTATTATGGGCGCAATTAAATCGCAGGCTTTATTAAAGCGAAAGCAAGGCCACTCATGCTTGGCCCCTCCCTCAAAGTGGCTAAAGCAGGCTTTAAAGTGGAAAAGGTGGGATTACAGGAGAGGAGTCAGGAGCAGTAACGTAATGTAATGTGCGTGGGTGAGAGGGAATAAACAACCGGTGGCCAAATCTGCCACTTTGGGGCTCTTAAGATTTGGCTGCATAGGCATGCGTGGCATGCTCTCATGTTTGTTTTCTTTTCTATAGACTCTATGGAATTTGATATATGGGAGCGCTGTTCATGGATTAACGAAAATGTGCAAGAGTTCTATTTGTCTCTGCTGTTCTAAAAGTCGCTTCTTTATCTACTAATTCGGAACTTAATTTGAAAGATATGTTTCAACCGGACGTTTTTGGGATGAATAGCAAGTGCTCTTCCTTGTTTAGATCCTAAGACTCTGGACTTACTACACCCTCAATGTAGACCCCCGTGAAACCAGTGCATTCAAACACTCTTAGACTTCTTATGAAAGTGGCAACAATTAACTAATGCAGTCATCTTAATGTTTACTACTTACATGTGGTATGTTCAAATACCAAAAATTTTAGTGACAAATCCACACAAATAACCCACCAATTCACGGTTGATGGGAATCGAAGCCTAGTCAGAGGAACAGGATGTCACACCGTGCAACAGTTGGCAAACATTCTTAGCCTATAAGAAGGCATGACATGTAGATAGTGAGACTGGAATAGTGAACATTAGCCTTAAGACTTTGAGTACCGTACCGGTCAAACTAAACATTGGTTATTCGTTGTACCGTATACCTACAAACTACACCTTTGTAAATAATCCTTTCATTTCCAGGGTTTCCTTCTGGACATTCCTCCAATTGGTTTAGCACGGAATGCAAATCCCTGATAATCTTTCCCATGGCAGCAAAGTATCTATTGATTAACATTTCCTTGGGGATTGGATTACGATTATGTAGTTTAGCCATAGGTTAAGGAGGAAGATAGGCATGCACATGTGGCTGGCGAGATAGAATTGAGTTTGAAAATATCCCTCTAGCTAACTTTCTTTAAAATTTATTTTTCGAACATTCATTTTTGTAAATCTAGTCTTCTCACATGAACCTACCACACACAACAACACTGTAACAGACCTGCCGCGTGCAATAGTAGCCCTGACGAGCTGCGGCAGCTTGGCATCACTATAGCTACAATACCCCTGCCAGCTAATGTAGCTCGGTAGGGCTACTACCATGTGAGAGGGTCTAGATTTGCAAAACCAATTATTCAAAAGCTAATTTTTTTAAAAAAATGGTTAAAGTGGTATTTGTGCGATGGATCCCTTTAGGGTAGCACTTAATTTGGCGTTGGTTTATAGCTTTTTTTACTGTAGCAGGTTTATTTTTTTTGTAACTGAGTTGGTTTATTTGGTATAATTAAATTTAAAAAGTAAAAAATAGAAAAAATATGTTAGCCTATTACGGACAATACAAAGGAATACGGGAAAAAGAAAAGGAAAAAACTCAAAAAAATCTAAAAAATATTAGAAAAAATGAAATTACTAAATAGTGAAAAAAGCAGAAAACATAAGTAGAAGTTAATTTTAAACTATTTTGAACAGTGCCTAGATGCAGCGCCGAATTCCTTGGATTTTCAAACAAAATTAAGCTGTACCTCACTAGCCAATCATGTGGACATTTTTCTTTCGCTTTATCATCCGTGCCCCCATGGACCTGGTGCATTGCTGACTCAGCCGCAGTCATCATCGATCGCAGGGGCTCGCAGGGAGTGGAGGGTGCGTATGCTCGGGATACGCGTGCAAGTACGGCACGAATCGCGATGCGATGGCGGGGCGCTCCTACGTATGCACGCCGTGCCATGCTATTGCTGTGGTACTAGCAGCAGCAGCAGCTAAAGAAGCTGTTCTGCGCTCCTCGTGCGAGGAAGACGGCGTGCCCTGGATTCGTACGTGCACTTCCTCCTCTAGTAGTGTTATCGGTGCGGCCAAACCTTAACCGGCCGCCTCTCAAGTACTACCCCTACTTTGTAATTTTTGTCAAAAGAATGCACTGGACAGAGGAAACCCGGGGTACTACTTCCTGCTTTTAGGTGTGAGAAAAAACTAGTTAAATATTAAATAGATCAATTTTTGATAAAATTAAATTTTGTTTTAGCTTGATCCGGCTCGTTAACTCTTCTAAAAATACTTCTAAACTATTAATAGATGATATTAAATCAAACTATATCAATTTTAAAAAAGATTGATAAGACGAAGACTTGACTCGATATCTATCTCTACCTGCTTAGTATAATTTTTCCTCAAAAAAATCCTTTTAAGTGTAACAAGAAATTATATTTACCGCACCCAAACGGCTATGCACTCACACCACAAAAAGAAAGTACATAAAAATGGGTTTCATGTCTGTTTGGATGTAGGGCCGAGCCAACTATGGTGCCCTGTATATATAGGTACCCAAAATTTTTGAAAATTATGTATATATCTTGCTAGCAATAGGTTCTGTTTGAATTTGTACTTCCTTGCAATTTTGATAATACTTGAAGGAATTAGATATAAATTGTATTTTCTCTGTTTAGATTTTGTAAAAAGCTGAAATTTTTTCTCTAACTATATGGCACCATCTGAATGGTATGCATCAATGATGCACCTCAAACACAATTTTTCAAGCTCTGCCACTGTTTGGATCGGTTGACGAGCGGGTGGGAGTTTTGCTGGGGCCAAAGAGGGTTGTGGGCACTTTGACTATTGCTTGCACCCAAATGCTAACCAAAATTCCATGTTGGCCCTTTCTTATTAAGGGCCGGCCCTAGTAGGCTATCCCTTCCTTGGTTATGCTTCGAGCTCTATCGTTGTGATCACTGATCTCTTACGAAGTAGCGAGTGAAAAAAATTACCCCTTTGTACTGAATTATCAAATATTTCAAATGATTTAATCATGGAGAATTATGGGGGAGAAGGCAATGTCATTGTCTAGCTCCATTTTTTCTTCAAAACTCTCTTTAAAGAGAAGCGCACAGGCACCACTTTGCACGCATAAAAGTGACTTACCATCCACCACGAAATGCTTTCAGATAATCAGATTTGCAAGGGTCCATGTATAACAAACAGAAACTGTGCAACGGCGTCTCTGTCACCAAAGCAATTCAACCCAGGAAGAACAATTTCGCTGAATTTTGGTTTTCTCTGTGGAATCTGAAAAATTGTAAAACTAGTGAATTTTGTTTCAAAATTTGGAGTTGAACTAAATTCCTTAACAATACAAGGTAAGAAAACCTCAAAACCAACAATACCTTTATTTTTTCCATTTTTACTCAAAAATCAGATTTAAAATTTAAAATTTTTGAACAAATTGTTTTGAGATTTTTGAATTTTGGATTTATCGGTGGGGAGAAAAAATTCCAAAAAAGTTTTCCCTGATTCAACCATGCTCACAGCGACCCAAAAAAGAAAGAGATAATTTATTCAGCCATCGCAAATAATCATAACTTAGAAAATACCACCATGAAGAAGAGGAGCTGTAAAATACCATTGCCATGACTTTTCCATCCAAGCTAGAGCGAATTGACAAATTTGCCCTCATTGTTCTTCTTTTCTTTCCTTTTCCTTTTGTAATGTCCGGTCCCACTTGTCATTCTCTCCTCCAAATGAAATTAGACCAATCTCTTCTCCAATCTCTTTGTTCTCTCTTTGTCCGATGGTGACAGTGACGATTCCACCGGTGGCAAGGCTTGGCTGTGGCAAAGAGAGGTATGGGGAGGTGGATTGAGGCATCAAGAATCCTTTTTTGCACTCAAACACAGGTTGAGGTTATATATGGTGTGAGCTCACGGTGACCGGAGTTGGGTTGGCGGTGTCGCACGGCGAAGGCGATCTGACGGCAATGAGGTGGCCAGGAGAGGTATGGAACGGACTTCTGGGACAAAGCCGAAGGTGGTGATGCGGGTGGTTCGGCCTAGAACGCGACAGAGTGACGGAAACATCGACAACGGTGTGTGGGTGCGCTCCGACAATAGCACGCATGGCACGACGACGACCAGATGCTAAAGGGCCCGAACAAGGATGTCTAGAAAATTTACTAGGAGGTCTAGAAGCTAATGGTGGAAGGAATTTTCTTGCAATGTAGCGAATCAACAAGAACACCAGTGGCGACCAAATGCCAAAGGGGATGAACAATGATGTCTAGGAGCTTCACTAGGAGGTCTAGAAGTTAATGGTGGAAGGAATTTTGGATTGATGAAGTGTTAACGACTAATTTCGCGATGGAGTGTAAAGACGGGCGCTTCGATTACCAACAACAAAGACGACGATTGCCGTTGTTGCTTTGGCTTTGGAGCATCTACTAAGATGAGAGAGGTGTGGGCAATGACCAACCTTGAGCTAGGAGACGTGCTCAGGCTCTATAGCTTGTGCTTAGCAGGATGCTGATGTGTGGCTACCCAATATCGTGTGGTTTTTTGCAGCCTGCTAAGCAGGGAGGTAGGGGTAGCGCCCTTCACGCTGGACACAAGGGAAAAGGGGGAAGCGCCCCTGGGTGGACGTAGAGCGCTATGCCACCTCCCTCGTGTGCATCCTGTCGCTGGTGTAGAGGAGAAGAATGCCAAAGAGCAAAAGTGTTATTTATGAATTTGTCTCTCACCTAAATGGAGGTTTACCGAGCAAATGGATAGAAAAACTAATGGCAATGGCATTCTCTAGAGTTTTTATGTTTCCTATAGCATTTATAAGCTCAATCTTTTTACAATGATATTATATAACTTATAAATAATTACGATAGTACTGAGCAAATTAGCTTCGAAAGAAATGCTACTCGCCACCAACCATACATAACACGGAGATGCGATGCAAGACTAGCGCAACTTTGCAATCGCAGTCTTGCAGAAGGGGACCTCGCAGCTAGCGACGTACAGGGAGGAGGGAGTCCTCTCGTCACCGTCCACGCTGCCACTGCCACTCAAGAATACATGGGGGCCAAGAATACAAAATGCTCATGACTTTATTGGTCAGCATGGAGCATTTCTTTTCACCCCTCCCTCCTCTTTTCTTTTGCTCAGCGCACGCAGAGAGAGAGAGAGAGAGAGAGAGAGGTGTGTGTGTGTGTGGAAAAGAGCGAAGAGGCGTGCATTGCAGTTGCATGGACGCATGCCGCCGCAGCACACCCAGGGAAGGGAAGGATAAAGGAGCGTCACGTGAGCTGGGGCTCAGCCGCAGCTATGGAGAACACCGTGGGCCTTTTTCAGGCTTTGTCTTCAGTGGGTTGGACCGACGGAGCCTTGAGGTATGTGATCGTTTTTTCTTGTAGCAGGCCAGGCACCTCTCCGGGACAGGTCACAAGCGCATCAATTCAATACACGGCATATGGATGGTCCTGGGAGGGACGAGGGCATGCGTGCTTCCTTGGGGGATATCTTTCCGGTCCTCCTTTTCTTTTCCTGTTTTTTTTCCCCACACTCTTCTCCTTTTGTTTCCTTATATATGTCGCAGCTTCTGAATTTGGAGCAGTGCGTTCATCTATCTTGAAACCGAGCAGCTAGAGGATTGTTAAGACCGAGGAAGAAATGCTAGCTGTTTCAAAAAGGATTGGAAGAAAATGCATGTCTTGTTGAGTGAAACTCTTTAACAGCTGCCTGTCACTACTGTACCTTTTTTTTAGTCGAGTGAAGACTACGCGTATACGTCACTGATGAGAATCGGTTGAAAGAAGCTGAACTCTGAAAACCTGGCAAACACCATGTGTCTTAACACAAGATACAGTGCAACACCGTGAGAGGTAAACCCTTAATGTACAACTCTTCTATAGGGGGCATTCAAATAAAACATTGCGCTTTCGCCTTGGTACTCTAACTAGCTTTTGGCTTATACTTCTAGCTATGGTTTTTGACTAAAATTGTATTGCATGGATTATTAGTTTTTTCTAAGAACAATGAGAAAAAATTAAGAAAAAATCGTTATATCGTCAAATATAAAGGAATAAAAGAAAAAAAATTAAAATAAGCTGAAATTAGAATTTAGAAGTTGATGTGTTCAAATAGCTTTTGATTTAAATAAGTTAAATGCTAAAAAAATAGAAGCTCAAGCCATTTAAAGCAGGATCACATTACGCCAGTTGAATTTTGTTAGTAAACCAACTGTGGTTCCACTTTAGAAGATTCCAATTCCATATGCATCATGGTCTCATATGGAAGGTGGCTTACCACGTACTACTACTACAGAGGGGGTTTACTTATGCTGTGAGTATTGCAATTTCGTCATCCTACCCACTGTCGCGCGCGTGCGATGGTTTGGTGAAGCCTACTAAGAAAACTCCCCATGCCGTGCAGGCATGCGCCCCTACTAGCATTTACCCTCGATAAACAAGGTCCGGTTCTAAACATCAATGTCTTCTGATTTTTAAAAGGTATAAATTATTTGGAACACGTTAGCTTTTTAATATAGTTTTTTTCTTCATCTTTAAGAATCGAAAATAACAGCCAGTTGATGGTGCACCTACTTTATAGGTTAACCACCATCCAAATGGATACGTCTAGGCCTTACTATGGTGCGTCCGTGCGTAATAGCCAATGCTATACATAGCGGGTATTCATAATAGCTACAATTAATGACTTTTAGCTAAAAATGTATAGTGGTGATTGAAAAAAGTGACTTTTAAAAAAGATAATGAGTGGTGGAAAAACATGAGAAAGATGCGTACGTGGGACGGGAGCTAGAGGATTAGGGTGAGTGATGCTTTTGTGACCCTGAGTTATCCTCGGAGTGAGACAAAAAGCGAGAAAAGTGAAGAAACCGCTTTACAAAGTTAGATGTTCATAATGATTTCTAACTTATCTAAACAGAAACCAATACAACACCTCTATCGTATGAGGTAACACAACTGTAATGTTAATAACATATATTAACAGAAGATCAAACATCAAAAATAGTTTACCGATTCAAGTTTTAATAGATGCATGCGCACAGACCATAATAAAAACCTAAAATTACACCACTAGTAGTAGTGGACGGTAGGAGTGCAATCGGAGTGGATACAGATGGATGCCGTATTTTTTTCGAATCAAAGTCGGACACGGATAATACTAGATACCCATTTTTCCATTCCATATTCGTTCTATAAAGTTTCGGACGGTCGATCGGATGGAAATTATCTGCTTCTTTACATAGGACATTGGATAGTACGGTGCGATCTAAGTGAACACAAAGAGATTAATCATCGAGATATCGAAGTAAGAGCACTAAGTATTCTCTGCATGTTTAGATGTGATAATCTACTTATATGTTATCATGTTTCTAAGTAAAGTCACAACAAGCTTCTTCATATCACTTGATATATAGGTATATACGGACGGATACCACTTATCCCGTATCATATTCCATATTTTTCCTCGAAGTCAAAGTCGGACATGGATAGTATCGGATACTTATTTACCTCTTTCATATTAGCTCCGCGAGTCTCTGATCGGTCGGTCAGACGAAAATTATCCGCTTTGTTTAAATCCCTAGTAAACGACAACACCCTTTGGTCAATCCTTTGCAAGAGTCGAGGGGCTTAAACTTTTCGAGGTTGAGATAACTTAAAATAGGATATCTTCCATTCTCCCACAAGATTCTACTACCATGCAAGCATGCATCATGGAATTGTGACTGCAAATATGTTCTCACAAAAACAAGAAAGAAAAGGGAAAAAATCCATAAGAGAACACAATTGGGGCTGAAAATTTGAACAGTTATGGTTCAGTTATTTTTACCTTATAAATTATGGTTTTCATCAAACAAGTAAACAGAATGACTTTTTCACTATCATTTTGAAACAGTTTATTAAAATAAATTAAAAAATAATTTATCAGTTTAATATTTAATTCATTTACACTGACACTCCTGTTGAAAAAACAGCCGTAATCCGCAGCCCAAAAATCGGACGCTCAGCCAGTCCACGCGCGTAAATACCCGCACGCCGCAGGGGCATTTCGGTCAGATGGCTCCAATAAGAGACCACACGCTTGCCCTGCCCTTCAACAGCAACCCCTCACCTCTACCTTTCTCGTGAGCACGCTCCCTCCGAGGCGCACACGCCTCTCTCTCTCTCTCTCGCAGCCCTATCTCCTCCCCTTCCCCTCTCTTCTCCCGATTCGCGCGTGCTCTTCTTCGTTCGCCTTCTTTCTCTCCTCCCGCGTGGGGTCGCTCCGCTTCTTGTCTCTCCCCGCTGCTCGATCTGGTGAGTGCCCGGCGGGCGGGTTTGGGGGGGCGTTTCTTGGTTTGATGTCATGAAGTGATGAAAGTTTTTAGTCCAAATTCGTAGATTCCGTCGTTACAATGGTGCGAGATTGGTTGGTATTTTGTGATTTTAAGAGGTTCGTGGCCTCGTGGGTGGAGCTAAGAGACTGGGTTCGTTTTCTCACCTGAGGTTTGGGAATCCTTTTGGAATTTCGATCTGCCGCTGTCCAGATTTCTTGTGCTTGGTCGGTAGGTCTTGTAGAATGGCCGGATTGATCTGCGTTAGTGTCAAGATCGCGCCTTTTTTTTTGAGAAAGTCAAAATCACACCTTACTTGGGAGCTGCTTGTTTGGGACCTTCTTGTGTAATCTTGTTATCTTTCTTTCTAGATTGCGATGTCTGCATGAATATATTGCTTTACCACTGAAATGTTAATGTCCAGTGCAAGCGAGCGTGCTAAATCCTCAACATTTCGTTTCTTTTTCTTGCAGTTCTCTTGTAAATTTTGCTCGTTAATATTTTATTTTGTTGCCTGGAATGTCTTACCATATGCTTATGGAATCATATTAAGCTCCAAAGGCTCGTAGATCTTGTAGCTGCCTGTCAATTTGGTTGCAGTAAATTGAATAATGGTGTTAAGTGATAACAATTCGATCAATTAGCCTTGGGCGCAAAACATTTTTTCTGAAATGGTTGATATATCGATTACCTAATTGAGCAGAAATCCGATACAGACACACTTTACAGTTTTGTGTATCAAGATTGTTGCATCATTCTGCATAAAGAAACTCACAAAAAAACCTGATTTTCCCCCATTAATGCAGGTAATTCTGCTGTGAACAATCAAAAGGACTGAAGGATTGAAACTAGCACGGTGCCCTGGCAGCATGCGGTGGCTGAGTCTCTCGGTTGATGTGTTTGGCAAAGGGATCTCATTGAACCTTTACTGCCGGGTTATTCTGTAAATCACCTCCGTGGTTATCATAGACCTTGGCACACTTCCTTTATTCATAGGTCTGTGAAGGCAGTTTAGAATTCCCGATCTGGTTGTCGGCATTTCTTTTTGGGTGCTGTGGTTGTTCGGTCAAATCTTCTGAGGAGAACGGAGAGGAGTTCTAATGGTGTGGCAAGCGGCGGCTCAGACGAGATTCCGCGTGTTTAAGCATGAGAATGGAATCGCCGTGAGAGTTATAGCTTGCTTTCAGCCGTTGCAAAATTGCCAGGTAATGAGGAAAGAAGTGACCTTCTGTTAAGGATTGTTTTTCTTCACTGTGAACAATGCTGACATTTCTTTGTTTTTTTGTAGGCCGAATACTTCCGCCACCTCCTCAAGCCCGTCACGTAGTTTGACTCTCCTCTCTCGTTTGCTGCTGGATAAAACTTGTGCTATTTTAAGTTGTTCTCAAACACAATTCAGGTGGAAGAACTTACCGTTTATCTGGATTTTCTGCTGGTAAGAATATCTTTTATTCATGTCGTAGCTATTTGTTTTATTTGATATGGGTAGACTAAAACTCAGTTTGTGTTTTGGCAGTTCCAGGTAATTCTGTTTGGTGGTGATTTGTTCATGGGAGAGGAGGCTAATCCTTGGTGCCATTGGCCAAACTCTCCATGGAAATTCAATATCGACAGCTCTGCAAGCAACCCCTACCCACCTTATGTTGGGCCCGATGACACCAATTCAGTGACATTGCCCACATACCTGAACAGTGATGCCTACATATATTCTGGAGTTGCTGCACCTGTGCCGTTTTTCACAGCATCTGTTGCTGACAGACATCTTCCAATGTCTACAAGATTTGTCACAACATTGGCGCCCAGTGTGGGATTTTCCACAGCAGATCCTCCACAAAAGAGATCTCTGGTTTTCTATCAGAATGAGAAGCATGCTCCTCTTGCAGGTCCTTTCCTAAGCAAGAGGGCATTGGATCCTGTGCCAGAGCTCCAAGGTAGCAATGAAACCAATGTAACTGATGTTGGAGAACAAGACACTGAGGATGCTCATGAGAACACTGAGGAGATTGATGCACTCCTGGATTCTGATTCAGATGAAGGGTACGAGAAAGCACATGAATTCAACAAAGCCATGAAATCTCCTGTAGTGAATGACACCGAGTCAGTAGCCAGTGCTGGTGCTAGCGCAGGTGCTGTCCGACCAGCCAAGAAGAGAAGATTCAGCTCTGGTACTGACAGGTCTGTTGTTGACACAGCCAGCTCAGCAAGGCCTGACCATTCCATTGGACAGAAGCATCTTGGCAACAACGATGATGCACAGTCCCGTTGCATTGGTGAAGTGGAAAGTGACCACAGGTTTGCTCTGAGGGAAGGAGAAGAAGCTGAAGGCGACAGCCCTGACGATCGGAAGCGGAGAAGAGAGAGAATCCAAGAGACTGTTGCCGCTCTCAGAAAGATCGTTCCTGGAGGCATTGCGAAAGATGCCACAGCTATTCTTGACGAAGCAATCTGCTACTTGAAGTATCTAAAACTCAAGGTCAAGACGCTGGGAGCTGTCTCTCTCTAGCACCTCCGCAGTTCTGAGCTGGTTCTTGAATCTAATACCTTTCTATATATAAGAGCTACAAGTAGTTATAGTAATAAGTTGAAGAGGCCGAGTTAGTTCCATTTGGTGCTTGTGAGGCTCACTGGAGGAAAAAAAAGAAGGTAAACCCAAAGTGGTGATTGCTTGCTAGCTAGCGTTGTTCCCACATAGCTCCAATGATTGAGTGGTTACAATGGGCATGTAGTATTGCAGTACTTCAACTGAGTCTGGCAGGCATGCATTCCTTCCTCCGAGTGGAGCACTGGGGACTCCCGGCGGCCCAGATCTACCTACCTCACTTCTTTCCGACAAACTAGCACCATCATTTCCATCTCTGCGTGCCTTCTCTGTGTCGGTGCCTGTTCTGGCTCCTCCCTCAAAAGGTCCTCATGGCGTTGATGGAGCAATAAGTAATGCGATGCTATAAAGATCTTTCGCTGAGTGTGATCCAAAGCAAAGGAGGCAGGCAAGAAAGAAAAGAAGAAAGAAAGAAGTCGATGCAAAGTGCAGTGTTGCGTCGCGTTGTGCTGTATGCGTCCATGGCTTTTGCGCCAAAGGGAGATGGCTCGAGGTAGGTGTTGTTTGTATGGTGTGTTCCTGATGTGGAGTTGAACCCGCTGCGCTTTTATCCTCTCCCGCTTTCTGTCACATACTATATATGTTTGAGTATTTGATCTCCTACTTTATACGCTTTATACGCGTTGTAATGATACTTGCTCTACTGGTACCTCAATAATTTGCCTTTATATGTGATTGTACGCCGGTGTGGTATAGTAGTTTGCTTTCCTAGCTGCATGTATGCCATTGGAAGTATGTACAGTGTGTGCACATGAAGGAATGTCAGGATGTTATTTTCTGTTGTTGAAGTTTTCCTTGGGCTGCATTTCTCCTGTCCTGCCTCTCAGTATGCTCTGGAGCCTGGAGGGCGCATGATTATCTTGTCCCGTTGCCTTGCAGATTGGCGTGAGCATGTAGGTCCGTTTAATCAGAAATCAATGGCTCGGCGACCGTCAGTGGCTCGGTCGGATGGCCCCGAAGACTTGCAGCTGTATAAGCGTGCCGTTTGGCCTTTGCTGCGAAAGCAAGCGTGTTCCCGTTCGTTGGAACGGAACGGTAAGGATCCGGTTCCAAAGGGCTTGACACTACAATTAGGATCCTCTCCCCCGCCGCCGCCCCTCCGCGCCCTCCCCCCTCGCCGCCGCCTCCTTGGCCCGGATCCAGCCAGATCCATGGTCAGCCCGCCCCCTGCAGCTCGGCCATAGCTCCCCGCGCCTTTGGCCGGCTCGAGCCCTCGGTACGCCAACCTTTGGTACTCCGGTACTCCCTCTCTGCTCCCTTGCACCGAGCCTACATGAGCCGAGCTTGAGCGAGCTCGAGTTTTGTCCGAGCCGAGCTCGAGCCCAACTTAAAGCTCGATGTCAATCTCAAGCTCGCTCGAGTTCGGCTCGAGTTTTATCCAGCTCGAGCTTACCAGGTCAAGTTCGCTCGAGCTCAGCTCATTTACAACCCTACATAGGGTGGTGCTGGCGTTTGCTTTTGGTTGTGAGTGGGTTGGGGTGGGGCAGAGCAGATCGCATGGAAGGAAGGCAATGGTAGATCAGCTCAATGGCTCAATCACTCATGCTTGGCATTATGGGAGACGAGCAATTGCGCCTCAGATAGATCTGGATTCTTTGCATGTGCCTCACCGATCGGTCGATCCCAGACGATGTCCCCTAGCAGAGCTGTGTCTGCGTGTGATATGTTCCCATCGGTCAAATGTTTCTCAGTTCCTTTTGTGAGCTTCCATAAGGGTGGTAAGTGACATATGGTCTTGTAGCAACTTTTTTTTTCTAATTTTGGTCCCTTAGCATTTGTTTTTGTAAAAATAGCTTCCTTCTCGAGCTCGGAATGCGTGGCATGTGACACATGTCGCCTGCTGCGCCGCCGTAGCTTGGTGAGGCCAGGCGCACGAGAGCGCAAGCTGGCACAGCAGGCGGACAATGTGGTATGGCTAGAAGGCGCTACCGAGCCGGGGTAGTTCGGTAGTAGCCTGCCGAGCCGCCCTTGCATGGCAGGCTGCTGCCAAGCTGCCAAGGCTCGACAGGTGGGGTGTAGTTGACATGCGCGCTTGGGAGGGAATCCGATTCCTCACGGGCAGCGCGTGAGAGAATCATTTTAATGACATGACGTGATGCAGCGATGTGTCGTTAGATTCGTTTTATTTGCGCGTTAATTACGCTGTGTTTGTCTGTGCGTATAAAACGTGACCTGCAGTCGCATTGCTGCTGAGCGAGAGAGAGCGCATCTAGGAGGGGAGAAAAGAGAGATTTCCTACCAAGCGAGAGCACAGGGAGGTAGCACCGTTGTGATTTACCATCCTTTACAGTTGGAAGCATTCTAGAGCTGGCGATTGTCTTAAAAAAATGCATGCTTTATTCACATACGAGCAACACGGTTAATATATCGTTAACATTTCATTAGCGTAACTATGGTTTTGTAATTTGAATGTGCTGGGTAGCCATATTTAGTTGACAAATGTGTTTATGTAAGTAGCCATATTTATTTATTATAAATAGTTATAGAAATGTGGGCTAGAAAAATAACTAAAATATTTTTATGTATGTTCGCATGTATATATTTATCGCTCTCACGCGATTACAGAATGGTCGTTATCCCAAGGACCTAGTCTTATTTTCCCAAAGTAAAAAGTAGAAGCTTCATTATATCTTTAAACTGTTACTAATATCCTTCTGTTCAACTGTAGATGGTCGGATCAGGTGAAATTGGGCCATGGGACTACTTCACCCATGGAGAGGACATATGAGAGTTCACTGACATACTGCGTGGAATAATGTAGTATCTGTGTTACTGACACCATCCCATCTTTAAGGGACTGAAGACCTAGTAAGGAGACATGGAGGCTTGGATAATGGAAGTTTTCCTACATGCAAGGGAAGGCAAGCATACCCTCACATCTTTCGCACGGAGCACCTGATGATCATTTCCATGGTCGGCCAATCGGTCCATAAAGATAAAACGACTTTCTTAGAATAGCCACTTTAAAAGGTTTCAACACCAAATGAAGTTGAAGGCGATTCAACACCTTGGGAAGGCTGAATAACTCCTCGGTTGGAATCCTTGATGCATTATGAAAGTTTGAAGGATTTTCAGCTGAGCCCGAGGGCTCATCATAGCTTCAAAACATGAGCCCTCTAGCTAACGGCCACAGGCAACGAGGGTGCTCATCTACAGGTGACCCATTAGGCGCACACATCTCAAGCTAGCTCAACGAATTCTGTCATGGCCCAAACACCATAAAGTTGGATAGGCTGGCGAACCTTAGCTAACGATCAACATCAAAGCGGTGAAGACTACCCCTTCAGGAGTTCCTTCCGAAACGCCTAGGGGCAAGGGGACTAGTGTTGGAGGAATAATTCATCCTTCCACTAACGGGGCCCACTAAGCAATAAACACACACATATAGATTGTAGGACTGTAATTATATCGACAAAAGACGATTGTACCCTCCCTTATACTCATAGGGTAGTTATCTCCCAAAGGATATTCCGGTCATTTGTATAGGACCTAGAGCCTATAAATATTCCATGTATCTTTCATTTATAACTCAAACTTACAAGGAATACAAAAGGCTTATTCAAACTAGTGCCCTCCGGGAGGAACCCTTAAAAACCCCCAAGGTCACCGACAGGAGTAGAGCGGTCCTCTCGACCCTTGAACCTATATAAATTTCCGTGTCACTCTCGCTTTTGTGGATGCTGACCTGTAGCACGGCTGATATCCACACCCTCTAACATGTTTAGTTTTTCACACCGCTAACATATAGCAGATTATACTTCAGCTTACTTACTAAAGTGACATCCTTGAGCAAGAAGTTATTATTGGTGCGCACTGTGCCCTTTGCTGTCACCGTCCTAGTAGAAGCATTCTCAAACATGATCAACTCATTGCCAGATTCATATGTGAAGGAGAACCATATAGAATCTTCAGTCATGTGTCGAGAACATCCGAAGTCAACAATCCACACATCCTCCTTCCTTGCAAGCCAGATCTATAGGGCATAAGTGGGAAACATATGTGCCTCAGTACTAGGGTTAGTGATAAAAAACTTAGAAATCTACCACCGAGCCACATTATGTCCAGGAACAACAGTAGAAGCAGATATAAAATGGTTAGAAAGTGTTGAGGGAGGGCCCCATGCTACCTCTAGGGCCACGACCACCTCGGAGCGACACCACCCATTGGAAGGTCTACCCCAAGCAAAGTCCACAAGTCAACTCCTATGAGGTTCACAAGACCAACCCCAGACAAGGTATGCAAGACTAACCCCAGGCGAGGTATGCAAGACCAACCCTAAGCGAGCTATGCAAGACCAACCTTGGAAGGGGTCGGGGCTAACCCTAGAGGAGGTTCGGGGCCAATCCCAGACGGAGTTTAAAGCCAACCACAAACCAACCCTAGAATCCTGAACATGGTGGGACCCTCGTGGAGCAAATGACATAGATACCCATAGAAGCATGCTAGGCCCGAGGGTAAACTTGTAATTTCACTTGCCTCTCTCTCCCCTATAAATAGGATCTCTTGTAATGGGAGAGGAGGCCATTTGTAACCTTAGACACTTATATTGGATACACTTGGGTCATTTATGTGCTTCTTTCTGATTCCCTTCACATTCTTGGTGGTCTCTGCATTCGACCGGGGGTGTTTCTAAGTTCACTGTTCGGACTCGAACCGATGATAGTAGGCACCGTCCGTGGGGACCAAATGAGAAGCCACAAGGCTTAACCTTTCTCGCTCATGTCTTGTGTTGAGTCCACATGCTGACTTCCATACCAAGTTAGTGGGCTCTTGATTCGCCTAATCGACCATCAGACCAGGTCTGCAAGCTCTCGCTCTGTCCCTAGATCAGGTCCTCGAGCTTGTCCACTCTCTCCCCAAACACGGGTCTAGATGATGGTGCATGCGACCACAGGCCCCCTTCGCTCATTTTCACTCCTCGGGACCCTAGTTCTGGATTTGTGCAATGCTTCTAGTTCTAGGCCTAGGTGAACTCCTCCTTTCTTCCACCAAACTCACAAAACAAATCAACATCATCTTAAACAAAATCCGGATAGACACAACACCAAAAAAGGTCGCCCCTAGCCGGGCCCACCATCCTCTTCGCCAACTTCGCCCGCACACCAACACCTCCAACTCTCCAAGGCTCCAATCTCCAGCACATGGAGGCAAGACATGCTCCCACTAATCTCTTGTAACATCCTAATTTTTAGATTATTTTTGAAGCTTTTAAAATAAAAAACTATTTGGATTTTTTTAATTAATTAAAGCTTAAATGAAATTTTTAAAAATTAAAAATATTTAATATGAATAAAATAAACAAATTAATTAAAAACAAAATTTATTTGGGTTCCTTGTGTCACAATGAATTTTTTTGTATTTTCTTGGATTTTTTAGAGTTTATTTAAGCTTAATTTAAAATTCCAAAAAAAAGAAAAAACTTTCTATTGGTCACTCATCCCAAAACTTCTCTAAGCTTAACATGCTTAACCCTCCATTTTTGAAAACCTTTCATAAATTTTTGCTTTTGACACCTAGCCGTGGCCGCCAATGGCACTCCACATTCCCATTTATCCGGTAATATTTTGCCCGATCCTTTCGGTTCAAAACGTGCCAAACCATCCCAAGTAGCTACATTCCAGATAGTTTTGGATTCGATTCACCCAACACCAAGATATCAAGTTTTCCCTTTTTCTCTACCGTCGTCGTTCAAATGTCGATTGCGTCATCTCTAGTGAGTTTTCAGCTTAGCCGATAACTTTCGTAGCTTCGCCATGTCGCGTTCTAGCTTGTGCTCACCCCACTTCTCTATGTTACATGCTTGGGCATTATTCCTCTCTCCTACCCATGTCGTTATCGCCATCCAAACCATCACCGTACTCCGTTTGACGTGCCATCACTTCGTACGTATTCCTCGAGTCCCTAGCAACCCATTTTGCTAGTTGGCTTCAACTTTCGCGCCTTCCCTCGCCGGCGTCATAGCCAAAAAAAAATGGAGCTGCTCTGTGTTAGTTACTGTTCATAAAGAAATATTTCTTCGAAACATTCCTAATTTTTCATTTTCCAAGCATTTTCATTCCTTTCAATTTTTCAATCGCTTATTCTCCTTTATCTGAATTCCGCATCAAGTGATTCAACTTCCTAAATTCATCTAAATTCATAATCTATCTTTTAGTATATATTTTATTTAAATTTAATTTGTTCTACCTTTTGCGTGTAGATTACGACTATTCCGGAGAGTATAATTTCGGTGAACCTCAACAAGCATCAGAGCAAGGCAAGTTACACATTTGATCATGTTGCTTCTTGTAATTTAAATTATTTATGTTATTTTTAATTATTATACATGCATACTTTTATTCAAATCTAATTTAAATTTGATTTAAATTCTAGTTATGCCCAATTCCTTTATGTAAAGCCAGATTTGATCTTGAACAATCATGCCCTATCGCCTTAGATGAAAACCTAGTCAGTACAATAGTATTAACTAAAAATTTTATAGATTTGCTTAGCCATGCTTAGAATGATTTAAATGGGAAGATTTGTTTCACTTGAAAGTGATGATTTTCTAAAATATATTCTTGATTTTGGTGAGTCAAGAAGGTATTTGAAATATTTCAAAGCAAAATATAAAATCTGGTTTAGACTTAGGCTAATGGATAGGTGGTGTGTGCTGGCATGCATTGTTGTTTGGTGGCACAATATTGATTGTTAGGCACAAAGGGTATGTGGTTTGAGCCTAAGTTAATTAAGAGTCAGTCTATGAGTTACTACTACAAAACCCTATCGTACTACCATAAGGCTGATATGGAACAGTCCTGCCTGACTAATTTACGGGTCCCAACCTATCTCGCTGTAGGTTGAAAGTGAGCGTGGCGTAGGCCATGTGAAGTCTCACTTGGCTCAAAAGGGGGTCTCGGTCTGGTAGATTTCTTACTGGGATGAAATCTTAGTGTTGGCTTAGCCAGGTTGAAGGCTTTGCTTATAAAGGCCTTGTTATGGGTAAAGTTATACAAACTCTGCAGAGTGTATAATCTATCATAGATAGCCGTGTCTACGATCATGGGTAAGCTAAGTAAAATTTTTCATGGATTAGACTTTGATTTTTAAAGTAGTTTCTGAAAATGCCTATGGATGGATAGAATCCATAGGAGATTTAAAAGCATATGGATAGATGAAATCAGTATAAGATCTTTTTGGAGAAAGATGGATAAGGTGGGATACTTGTAGATAGGTTAGTGTTTGGTCTTAGGCTGCACTAACGATATTATTTTGTTAAATTACTATTTCTATCTACTATACCAAATTCAGCTTTTGAATCTACTTATTGTATTTACTTCAATTTTGCTTTACGCTCAATTAGCCTTACTATGCCTTCTATTGTCAATCCTTATGCATACATGAACTCTATTAAATCTTCTGGTGTAACTTGTAGAGTACTTTATGTACTTATGTTGATTCAATTCACTATTTTTAGATAAGGACTTCACCAGCTTCGATGAGGATAACGACGAGTAGGTCACGTCTTACAATCATTCGCCTATAGGTAGGCAGGATGGGCTGCTGCTTTATTATTCTTCTTCCGCTGCTTATATTTAATTTTGGTTTATGAATCATTGATGTAAACTTTGGCCATCAAGCCCATATTTAGTTAATGAATAAATATAATTGTGCATGATATGAATCTTTGTTATTCACTGTGTGCACTAGATTAATCTTGGACTAGTGTGATTTATACAGAGGATCTAGAAGTCGTTGCTCCGTGGTCCGATAGTGAGAGAGGTGTCACTAGCTGAAAATCGATTACATGAGCTGTACTCACTAAGTTTATGTGGTCTGAGAAAGGGTTAGTGTACAATCCTACCTGAATTCAAATATTCAAGATATTGTAAAGTTAGTAAATAATCCACAAAGTTATCAAAAACTTAGTTGCAATATCTAAGATATAAGTGATGTACAAACACACAACGATTAATGTGACTTGATATAAGCAAATGAAGTTTTCACATCAAGTGCTAGAAGAGACGCTAACCTACTACTCAAACTTCCATCTAGTGCACATGATTGTTCATACGATGTAGAGCACAATGACAATATAATAGTGCAATATAAACTGCCCTCTAATTTAAGCAGAAAATAATAGCTAGTCTCAAAAGATGAAGTAGCAAAGTTTTATATAGTTTATATATAATCATCTGAAAGGTTTTTGATGAGATCTACAACTTTACAGTTGAGGCAAACCCCAAATTTTGAAGAGAAGATTGAAATTTTTTTGGCAAAAACAGAATCTAAAAATTTGTGACACAAATTCGGAGTTGAAGACGATCGATTTTGAAGGTCTTGAAGAACAAAAAACATGCACCTCGTCATTAGCTTTCCAACAAGTACAAGAATGTCAGAAAAGGTTATGCTTGATTTACTGAAGGTGTCTCGGAATCTGAATCCTACTTAGACTAGAAACTGACTCGGATTCAACTTGAAACCGCAATATCTTTCAATTCCGTGGGTCAAACTTGCTGAAATATTTTGTGAAAGTTTGTGGCTCTATGTAAAAGGTCTCCACCAATTTTCACAACATTTGGCACTGGTTTGATATAGTTTTCAATTTTTGGAATGGTGACTACTTTTTGAAAAGTTCTACACGATTTCTCTGTGAGATTTTAGAACGAACTCAATAGAAAGCTATGTAAATATGTTGTACACATGTAGAACACTTTCAAATGCAAGCTCTAGCACTGAGACAAGTTATAGATGCAAAGTTAGGATATCAACCACACCGGATTTTGAATTTTAGGTGATCCAACAACTCAAGAAGGGTAATGAGATGTTTTTTTTATTGTGATTTATGGAGTCTAAACCACAATAATTTTTTTATGCGAATTAGAGAAGTTCTAACCTATAAATTTTCTATTTGTAGATGAAAAATTAAGAACCCTAAAATAACGATTAAGCAACGCGAAGGAAACACGAGATGTAGTGGACAACAACTATGCAATTGAAACTAACGGATTAAAAACTAATAAAACTCACAAGATGCAAATGAATTGAAAACTAACACTAGGATTTTTTTTGGCATTGCATATAGAACAGAAAAGAAAATCTAATTAAAGATAAAGATTGATCCTATTGTGTCAACCCGACACTTTGATACCAAGATGAACGGGGGTGCCCGATCTTCACAACGTAGGATCTCTCTTAAATAGTAAATATGTGGCTAACTTAAAATCTTGTATGTTTTGATGAGTGAAAGCACACGATTGTCTATCTTGATTATAGACTCCCATGTACCAGAATCCAACTAGCAATACACTCTAGATCTCCGTCTTCTTGCTACACCAAGGAAGATGACTTTGGTGGTTTGCAAGGAATAACAAGAACACGGGTAACCGATAATTTGGTGGAACGCTAACTAATCGGCTTCTCAACTCCTATGGCAGCACATGGCATAAACCAAAGAGTAAGAAATTGATTTGACTCAAAATTAATGTTTGAGGGTTACAGAGGACGCTAACAAGGTTTTATATCTCGTACAAGTCTAATCGGACTCAAAGTAGGAAACAATTGGAATCCTATTCTAATTTGTAATTTAAACCGAAAGTAATAAGAAGTGGCTGGTTGGTTGCCTTCGTATGGACGCCTATGAGGTGGGCCCCACGTGGTGGCTCGCCCATAAATGTGGTATACAACTCTCTTAACAATAGCCCAACTTTTTTTGTGGTCCAATTATTCGTTTTCAGCCCGTCTAAAGTTTTGACATCGCTATCACCTCAAAACTGAACCAAAACGAATACTAAAGTCCAAAACAACCTTAATATGTTTTGTAGGGCCTGTTTGATATGGCTGCGGCTTATGGATTTGGCTAAAATTTTTAATTTTAGTTGTTTGCAACAGAGATTATGGAGAGAAAGATACCCGCTTGCGATTTTAGATGGTACAGATGTTAGACTTTTAACGTGTACTACAATTAACTTGTAGATCCTTTCTTAAGAAAAAATACTCTGTTTGAAAATTAGGTTCTGTGAAACAAGCCCATATTTTGGACATGTGGTGCGACCTGACAGCAAGGGTAATGAGGTATGATTTTCTCAATAGCGGTGTATAATTTCTCAAATATGATGGATGGTACTTTTTTTTTGACAAAAAAAGTACAGAAGCATTGCTCTTGGGTAATTTGATCCGAAGGCTCGCAATTCGACTGGTTTTGAAAGAAAGAACACTGACAACTGTATACCATCTGACAGCAAATCTTGAGCCCGAAGTGTACAATATTGGCGCAAGAGAAAGAAAGAACACTGACAGCTTGAATTCGGATCGTCGCACAATATTGGTAACTCCAGACCGCTGCTGCCTGTTCCCAACGAAACAAGAAGTGCACGCTGGCTCGCGCACCAAACTGATCATGTAACGTTATAAACGTACCGCGTTACAATCGCAAACATGAGAAGGCATGAACTTGAAAGATATGTCAAACACATATTTTTCCGAGAGAGCAGCCGCATCATCCTGAGAGAACAGTGGGAGGAAAATAGTAACTGTAATGTGAGTTTCCCAGCAATGGCGGGAAATGATTGTTCGGAAGAGCCACAAGGCATTATCCAAGTCAAAACTTTTCTTTTATTTGTAAAGCTCTCCAAAAAGGACGATCCGTACGCGCCGACTCTGATAACTTGACGCCAGTTACCAACAAAGAGAGGCGAGCTCAACCTGCACACAATTACAGAGGTCCAGGGAAGGTGCCATTTTCCCGTTGCTCGTTCCAACGCTCAACCTGCAGATCAAACGCAAATATGTCATCAAGGTGAGAAGGACAAGATTGGCACACCATGAACCGAGGGCCTAAACATTATTTGGAGAACATTTGGTGTTTTAGTGCATCAGGTGCAATCAAACCAAGAATGGCAGATTCAATTATGCATATATGTGCGCATGAGCAACTATTGATGAACTATTTTTAAATGATTAATATGCATATGGTCAAAAGATGGCATATAGAACAATGTCGATAATTCACTACGCATTGTTGTAGTTTCAATTCACTTCTATCTCTAGCTCATGTACAGAATGGTTTATAGATAATTCACACTCAAATGCCAGCAGTGCCCAGTATAAGACAGTAGAAGCAAGCATCATGAGGATTACAACTTTATGCAGCTATATGAGCTAAATTATCAGAAGCAACACAGTAAGCAGGAGATATTATTCTAGAAAATAGAGGTATCGGATTGTCATTCACCAGACAAACAGATTTAACTTGAATCTGAATTACCAGGTTAATGCATCCACAGGTTGTCAACCTTTCTTGGAAAAAAGGACTAACGTATCCAATTTATTGAACCTAAAGTACAACGTAACCCAAGGCCGAGAAATATTTTTATATCAACAGTTATCCTTAATGAAGTGTGGGTTAATAGCTAAAGCACTACAGAAGCAGGTTATTTTGGAATCCTCAAATTTCATGTACGTTAAAAAATATCAACAGTGTTGCTGCAAAGTGCAGGAGTTTAGTGCATACACAATGGGCTAATGATCTCCACATGCCATAGCTTTACTAATCTCAACACCACAACAGGGACAGAAGGAATAACAGACTTAACAAAAGTGTGGAAGCAAGAAATACATACCCATTCACCAGGGCAAAGAGATCGATAGTATTTTGCAAACTTATCGCACTCAGGAGCACCCTCTCCTTTCGCAGCTACACACCTGATTAAATAACCACAGTTATTGAGGGCGGCTGCAAGTAAACAAAAATCACCTATTTACCTCAACTTTATGAAAAAGCATAGTCCTACCTGTGATACTCAACATAGCGTGTGAAACAGTGCCTTGTTTGATTTGTTGTTGGGAAACGAAAATCTGCTGGAGCTGTTTCAATCTATATATTGAAACATGCTTAGTAGTTAGTACTTATCAACATGAGCTTATACTTCACCATCAGTTTTCCGCGGTACCAAACCTTAATCTCTGGTTTCTCCTCAGCCTCTTCCTCCCCAGTTGCCTCACTTGTTTCCTCTGTTGCAGGGTTGATTTCCTCTGCATCTTGCACCTCAGAAGTTTCACTCTTGTCTTCTACAGCAGTTGTGGTCTCATCAGCTGGAGGGGTTACATCATTTGTTGCGGGGGCAGCTTCAGTCTCAGTGCCAATAGCAGGTTTCTCCTTGGCAGCTTTTTCCACTGGAATCTCCTGTGGTGGAAGTGAATATTCCTACAAATGAAAGTTGAATTCAAAAACACTAGTTCTGGATCATAAAAGACCAACAGTTAAAGGAACAACACAGCACAGAGCAATCAACTTACAGGACAGAAAGATCACGTAAGCTAACCTCAGTAAAAAATATACAGGCATGTGTTCAAAGGAATCAGATTTGCACCTAACATGAACCAAGTGATTCTTATGTCATCACACAGCAAATGCCTAAATACATATATAACCTTCAGAAAGGGACATTTTTTACACACACATCTAACTATTCTACTTTTCTCTAGATTCCTTGCAAATTATCGCAATTCACAAAGGCCAGAACCACTTGCACTAAGCAAAAATTTATATTCAAGAAGGAAAACTCATGCAAAAGCCTTGCTGCATAACCTTCACCTGTGCTAAACTGCTATATGCTAAGTGTTAAATGCCAATCTAAAAATTAATTTGTATACATTTTTTTTCCAATTATTCATATACAACTAGTGCAGGGTAGTGGTTACTATGTAAGTGGACCTTGCAAACCCATATAACCAACTTCATCAGACTAAGATCTATAACATTGCAAACAGTTTCAACAAATGACAGAAAAACATCATAGAAAAACTGCAAGATCCAACATAAAACAAGTTCATTCAAGTTCCCTACAAAAATTGTCTCCAACCAACATAAGCACGTCCAGAAAGTATAAAAAAGCCAGCAACATATCATAATTTTCATGCAGAACTTTGGGTCCATGCTAGTCGCATAAGGAAAATATGCATATGCATGAGATGCATTTTGTCCAAAAATGTTGACAGACATGACAGATAATATCCAAATTTGGTTAAAAAAAAGAGGGTTCACTCTCTGCTCGGGATGCTTACACATGATCAGTACCGACAAAAAGCTTTATAAATCGGACTATCCCAATTCACATTCACAGTGTCACTGACTCAGATTTTGTTAGAACCACCTACATCATCTGTTCTCCAAAGGCAACGGATGAGTTATTCATGGGGCAAACTCATGGTTATCAAGTCGTCGATAAGTCGGTGGCGCTGGACCGACTGGAGCAGTTGACTCGACTTGCGCCGCCACCGCCGCCACCAGATCTGTTGTCACCGCCGCCGGATCTACCGTCTCCGCCGCCGCCGCCGCCGGATCCACTGCTTCCGCCGCCGCCGCCGCCAGATCTGCCACCGCCGACGCCAAATCTACCACCGCCGCCACCAGATCCGCCGTCGGCTCTGTCTCGCCGGCGCGCGCTTCTGCCGCGCCGTCGGCTCGATCGGAGGAAGAGAGCGCGATGAGAGAGGCGAGGTGCTGGGAGGTGGTCTGAGAAGAGAGCGGTAGTGAGGAAGAGAGCGGCTGGGCCGGAGGAAGAGAGCGCGTGGAGGCGAGGCGAGGTAGGTTGGAGGCGAGCGAGCGATGGGGCGGGGTTATAAGGATTCGCGCAGCGATGGGGTTATAAGGAATTGGCATTTTGCGATTTAGTCCTCTTAGTTTCGACAAGGTTCTAAAAGCGAGTTTACTCGTAGGTGCTCGTGAATACTAAATACTAGGTCCTCTCACGAGTGCGAGTAGGCCAAACGAGTAGTTAACCGGTTTAGCTTGGTATAACCGACCGACACTTAGTATAATCGGCTACGGCGAGTAATCGCGAGTCGCAACAATGCAATTTTCTATGGACAAAGATTGTAAGTTTCTATGGTGGCTCACGGCAATTGTTAACAAATAATGTTTTCTTGCATGCCTAGCATGCATGACTTACCAAGTGATCTCATAATTACATTATCAAGGCAATCGTTCGGTTTTCTTGCATGGTAATGGTCTTGAATGTTGCCTTGAGATCATGTTAACAAATAATGCTTGTTTTGTTAAGTATTATGGGTTCAATGATGCTAATTGATTTTCTATATGATAAAGCTGTTACCTCATTCTTGATTTTTCAACCACCTATATACATCAAAAGTTCAAAACAATTGCATCAAATGTGGCTTTGATTTTATATGAATACACATATATAAATCTGTTATTAAAAATATAAAACCGGTTACAAGGCCGAGTACTGGGCCGATTCCCGTATAATTGCTACAAGGTGAGGTGACCGAGTGAGTACCGAGTTTTAGAACCTTGGTTTCTGAAATTACAATAAAATCCTTCTCTGTATATACATATTCGTATAAATAGCGTATAAATAGTAAAAACAGTGTCTGTCGACTAGTCGGCCGACTAGTCAGTCACTAGGAGGGTAGTGTCGACTTAATAACCTTGGACAAGCTAATCCTTTTTTTACGATTCCAACTACAAACACAGCATCTGGAGATTCAAACTCCTTAGCCTAAAATGACTATTGAGAAGTAGCAATTCATAAATTCTGGAACATTCTAGAAGAATTGAGAATTTGCAATAGTAGATACTTTGCTAAAAAATCCTAGAATATCCGGATAAAGAATTAGAAAAATTTCTAGAGACTAGATATTTTAGAAGAAGTTTGTAGGTACTTATACAATTTGCTTGTTAGACAAGGAACTTGCACATGGAAAAGACTAAATGGACGGGCCAATTTTTTTGCCCTATTTATGGATTAGGCTGACCATTGGATCTTTGCTAAGTGGAAAATCCTAGCCTTACAAAGAAAATATCGTAATACCTAGAAACTTCTTCTAAAATATCCAATCTCTAGAAAATTTCCTAGTTATTCTTGGATATTGTAGAACCCAACCAGCAAAATGGATACTCTTGCAAAATCTTCAACTCTGCTAGAATATTTTTAAAAAGTATGCATTCCTGCTTTTTTAAAAAGTATGCATTCCTGCTTCTCATTGGCACTTCTTGATTACAACAAATCCTTATGCTGCCATAAAACAAAGTTTTTCAGCCTGAAATCTACCACATTACTCAAAGCTCTACTCATATAGGCGCCAATTTGCTCCAAACTTGCACCAAAAACAACTAAATTACACTAAACACAGCATAACAGGTGCAAAATTCGAATCCATCAGCACTCAGCACGAGCTAATCACTACCAGCAACGAACCGAATCCAAACCAAGAGCAGCTAACCGGAAAATTTTCCACTCAAAATCTCGATCCTCTACACATACAGCACTCCAGTCCCACCAAATTCTCAACCAGACAAACCCACCACTCGTCGTTTCGGAATCTACCACGACAAACAAACAACACCTAGTAAGACTAGTATCGAACCAAAATCCGACGCTAACCAGCACCCCATCCATCTGGAGGCGCTCGCTAGATCTACCGGTTCGAAAATTTCAGATCGGGAGGCAGTGGGTACAAGCGGAGGGCGAGGGAGGGGGAGGGGGTCAGGGATCCGCTTACCTCCGCGAGGGACGGTGCCTTGGCTTCGGTGGCCATGGACGCGGTAGTTTAGAAGTTTCTAGAAGTGGCGGCTGTCGAGAGGTGGGAGAGGAAGACTAGGGAGACCATAAAAGAGGAGGTGGAGATTACGAGGGAGAGCTTAGTGGGCTGGGCTCTGCAAAACTGGGAAAATGGGGTCCAAAAGTTTAGGGTTCAAAATTTGGTTCCTAAATGGGTTGCCCAGCATTATATTTTTAAAAAATAATGCAATGGTAATGGCTACAAATACTACATGCATAGTCAATAAAACTTCATGTTATTAGGGTTGTTTGATTGCTTGTACCAAGTAGTATATGTATAGAATGGTTCACGAAAAAAACCATCCATATGTTTTATTGCTTGAACTAAACTATCTGGATAAAATTTGAGAGATATTTCCTCTAGATGTTGAACATCTTATTCATCAAAAACAATTGAACCATATGGTACAAACCATGTCATCCCATTCAACCTCATCTCACTAACTAAACACATCTTTAATGTGTCTGTATGAGAAAATCAGTAATTTAGTATTCTAGAATAATATTATAAGTTTACCATGTATTATAAAAAAGTTGGATGATTTTGTGGTGTGTGACATGGCATGCATCGCAGGTGCCAGTTGGCGATGGACGAACTACTGTGTATAGGTTTCCAACCGGCCGAGCAAGTAATGGGAGCCGAAAACAAGAGCACAAGCAATTGCTTCTCGGGAATCGATATCATGCAGACATCCGTTGCGTCCGAACGCTTTTAACTCCTGTATGTACTCCCATTCGGCCTTATCTAGTTATCTGTCTACGTCACCTTAAATATCAACTACACATTCCAATTACTCTCGTATATGTTTCCGACTCTATTTTGTTCTTCCCCTTTCTGCCATTCTCTCCCTCAAGAACATCCACCGGATGTCGTCACCACCATCAACCTCATGGGATATCTCTCCCTCATGGACTTGGAGCATAAGTGGCAGCCTATCGCCCTTGAGCCTTACCATGGCGAGCAAATCTCCGTCATCGTGGAATCCTCGTCGGTGCCACTTCAACCTCCTTCTACGAGCTCTGCTACTCGCTACCGTCCATACGCCTCTTTCTCTTCTAGGTTTGTTGTAGATGTTTTTTGATTTGTTGTAGCTGGCTAGTTTTTTTTATTGCAATGCCTTTCTTAGATCTATTAGCAAAATGGAATTTTCTTGCAGTTGAGTGATTTGTTACACAACAGTTTTTTTCGCAAGAGGATAGTTATTTTGTTGGGAAAATTTGTTCTGTAGCACTGAAAGTTCACTGCTTCCGGAAAATACCACCGAAAGAACCGGACTCCGGAAATTACCACCGAAAGGTTTACCTCGCTCCGGGATTTAGCACTCTGTTAGTTCACCGGCCAGATAGACTGTTGGTTCAGAGGGCAATTTCAGAATTTCGCAATTGAGGAAAAGAAGAGAAGTAGTGGGGTGTGGACCCCACCCGTCGGTGGGGCAAAATGAGGATAAGGCCTTCGGCCTTATCACCTCGACCGCTCGCTTCGGCCAGGGATCCAGGGAGGGTGGAGCTCAAGGCGGCGTGCGGTCCTCCGGGCGACTTCGCGGCGGCGCGGCATACGGGTCTTCGGGCCGCTCCTCCTCGGCGTAGTGCGCGGCCCCTAGGGCCGCTCTGTCTCAGCATGGCGCACAGGCCCTCCCGGGCCGGTCTGCTTCGGCGCATGATGCGCGAGCCCTTCGGCCGTTCCACGGGAGCGCAAAGCGAGTCGTGCGGGCCACTCCGAGCTAGCACACGGTGCGCAAGTCCTTCAGGTTGTTTGGCCGCGGCGAGGGCTGGGTCTTGGAGACCGAGTCAGGCGGGATGGAGGGTAGCCGGGTCAAGCGGATGAGGCGACGTGGGAGGCGCCAGCGGCCCGGCCACTTCGGCCGCCGGCCGTTGAGCCGCAGCCCGTTGACCTCTCTCCCCTCTCGGCTATGGAGCCGGGAGAGCCCCGGGTCAAGGGACTATGGACCGGGGAGGGAGACGGTGTCGCCGAGGGCCGGGGGGCGGCGTCGCCAGGGGCCAGGGGGCGCCTGGGAGGTAGCCATTGAAGGCCGGGGATGGAGCCAGAGAGCCGCATGGGAGCGGCGGCGAGGAGCCCAGGTGGCGCCGAGGGGATGATGGAGGGGTGGTGCCGGGGGTTATGGTGGAGGGAGGTGGAGGGGGCGGCGGACGGTGGGAGGCGCAGGGGTCGGAAGGGGGCGGCGGCCGGCAGCACGAGTGGGTGAGGCGGTCGATCGCAACCCCTAGATGGCAACCGAGCGGGACTGAGGCGGGGGGTTGAACAAATAGGGAAGGGTATTTTTGTCTCAGTTAACACCGTCAGCATGAAAAACTAACAGAGTGCTAAATCCCGGAGCGAGATAAACCTTTCGGTGGTAATTTTCGGAGCCCGGTTCTTTCGGTGGTATTTTCCGGAAGCAGTGAACTTTCAGTGCTACAGAACAAATTTTTCCTATTTTGTTGCATATTGTTGTTGTAATGTGGTTGTTGCAATAGGTTATTTGTGATGTTGCAGAAGGTATTTTTGATTGTTACATATGTATCTTCAGTCTGTTACAAGGATACAACATCTTTTTAAAGATAGATTTATTATTTTTACAATTTTTATGCATGTAGTAACCGTCGCTAAGGCCATAGCGATGATGGTGAGTTCCACGACCACCATCAACTAACTTCTCTTGCTACTCTAGTTATTCCTTCTCCGACGACCACGAAGAGGGCATCCTAGCAGCAGCGGCCGCAAGTGCACTAGGCTAGCCTTGCACCGGTTTGTTTCTCCTACAAACCTAAGGCACCGGATTGATTGTAGCTGTGCCATGAGACCCACGAGCTAGCTAGCTCAGTAGGCGAAATTGACTGGCCACCGCTGACTGACCGGCAACTTTGGCGAGCGCCTCCACTGGTGACCGGACCAACCCGTCAACGGGGCCTTCGCGGCCGCGGAAAGGAGAGAAAAATTGGAGAAAAGGGTGCATGGAGACGCACAGCCACCAATTGCTCGATCGAAAATGACGTGCTCATCCGGCGATGGACCTCTCTGGTGAGCTGATAGAGTCGTAGGTGTTGAAGATTTAGTCAATTTTCGGCATATTTTAATCCAGAAATTCAGCATATAAAATATGACATACAAAAGCATGAGTGATTCAACAATGATGTATTCATATTTGCTTATGAACAAGCTAACAGCAACACTTATTATCAAATTCATAACATCGAAACAAATACACGAGAAGTTTTCATGTTATACCTCGGCGGGGCGATGTCGGTGACACCGAGGCGCCGTTACCATCGATCGACATGATGGTCTATTCGATGTAGTCGATCGGCGTGATGCGGGGCGGCGTGATGTAGGAAGATGTTCGCCGTGCGATCTCGCGAACGATTCACCACCAGGAAGTAGATGGCGTTCTTCACAGTTGGCGATCGCGCCAATCGCTCCCAAAACTTGATTGCCCGTCTACCGTGCAGTGCGAGCGGACGGAGTTTGGAGGCCTACTCGGCGAGAACTCTTTGCGTAAAGTTCTAGACCGGAGATTACTTAGCACTGGCACAAAGCAGTAACAGAATCCTCTTTTTCATCCCGTATGGAGTGGAGAGTTTTGTAACAAACAAAAGCGAAGAGCGAATGCTCGAGCCATTAGTCACTAGTAAGCGTAGCCATTACTCAAAGTAACGCAGCCATAATTCACTAGTGGCGAACCGTTCACGCGCAAGTCGATGCGTTACGATTTTCGAATAGATAAAGAAAACGCAGCGCACGGACACGCGCTGCGGCGCGCGCACACGCACACGCGCCGCGCGCACCGCCGCGCACGCGGCACGCGGCTCGGCGTGGCGTGGCGTGGCGGCGGCGAGGGCGGCGGGCAGGCGCGCGCAGCGTGTTGGCTCTTTCCAATTCCACAAGGGGTTACCACGTTCCACCTTTTAAAGTGGTGTAACTCCCATTCAACTCTCCATATGGGACTAAACAGTTTTTCCATGTGGGCCTAGGAATTTCATTTGATTAATTGCTAAATTAAATGGACCAAGCCCAATTAATCCAACAATCCCCACCAAATTTCAAGGCACACGAGAAATGTTCTCGATTCTGCTTTGTTGTTTGATATACGGTGTTTCGATGGAGTTAAGTTGAACATCCACCTAGAAAGGAGTTACACTCATCCACAACGGAACAATGGACTATGCCTTGAATTGTGATTTTGTGCAAACAAGCTTTACCAGTTCCTTTACTAGTACTAGGTTGCCTAAAGCATCCCCTCTAGTTGGAGCGTATAAGTCATACTCCATGCCTATTCATGAGTGTTTAGAGATCACTCAAATCTCATAGACTGTGACCAGCAGTCGAACTCATATATGTGTATTCCTTCTAAGATGTCTGTGGCGACATCTACGCTCTAAATAAGCCACTCGGATCACATTGAGGTAAAAACCAACCTGCCATACAGAATAGGAGAGAAGCGCATCATTGAAGAAATGAACCCTGTAAAGGTCTCTCCTCCCAGTCAACTAACATCTTGTTTCACCATCCTACTTTACGGGATCTCCGATCACGTAGAAAAAGTTACCAACGTGGTATGACTCATGTGGGTCTCGGGCCCATCTCACTCGATGCACTATCTATCACATTACGTGATAGACCCTTTGTAAATTAATTCGGCGGATTTTTAGTATGCGGACATAGTCGGCGCTATCACTCTGGAGTTTTTCACTTTCGACGGACTTCAACCCTTTTAACATGCCTAGATGACTTCATGTTGTCCTTAGAACTATTCACCTTGATAATTACGATCTCATTATCACGATTCATCGGGATAGCGGTGTCGGTTTTTCAACCACGGCAAATCCATAGGAGTTCGCGAAGCCACTCGGCCTCAACGATTGCGGTGTCTAATGCGTGAGTTACGCTTCCATGGTTGACCTCGTTAAGATGGTGCGCTTGCAAGACTTCTAGGAAACAGCATCACCTCCAAGTGTGAACACATATCCACTCGTGGCTTTTATCTCATCAGCATCAGAGATCCAGTTTGAATCACTGTAGCCCTCCAGTACCTTTGGGTACCCAGCATAGTGAATACCATAGCTCACGGTTGCTTTTAGATAACGCATTACTCTCTCAAGAGCACGCCAATGATCATCTCCCGGATTTGAAACAAATCGGCTTAGCTTGCTCACAAACAAGCGAGATGTCGTGTCTCGTAGCACTAGCTAAATACATCAATGAGCCAATGATGCGTGAGTATCTTAATTGATCTCTTGTTATTCTTGGTTTTCCTCAATAAAACACTAGGATCATAAGGAGTAGAAGCAGGCTTGCGATCACTATAACCAAAGCGACTCAAGACCTTCTCTACATAGTGAGATTGCACAAGTGTAACCCCACCATCACCTCGTCTCAGTAGCTTAATGTTAAGAATCACATCAGCCACTCCCAAATCTTTCATCTCAAAACTCTTGGACAGAAAGTCCTTGACTTCCCCAACCACATTGAGGTTGGTCCCAAAAATCGATATGTCATCAACATACAAGCACAAGATCACTCCTTCTCCCCACCATAGCGATAGTACACATCTATCGGCTTCATTCACAACAAAGCCAAGAGATGTCAAAGTTACATCGAACTTCTCATGCCAACGCTTAGGTGCTTGCTTTAGGCCATACAAAGACTTTAACAACTTGCACACCTTTCCTTCTTGACCTTCTACCACAAACCCGTCTGGTGATCCATATAAATCTCCTCCTCCAACTCTCCATTTAGGAAAACTGTCTTAACGTCCATTTGATGAGCGAGCGGACCATGAGAGCGACCGGGGCAAGTAGTACTCGAATTGTGGTCAATCGGCTTGGTGAATAAGTATCAAAGAAGTCCTCGCCTTCTTTAGGTATAACCCTTGGCCACAAGTCTTGCCTTGTACTTTTCAATTGTACCATCAGGCCTAAGCTTTTTCTTGAAAATCCATTTACATACTACAGATTTACACCCATAAGGACGGTCAACGACCTCCCAAGTTCCATTAGACATAATAGAGTCCATCTCACTCCGTACTGCTTCCTTCCAATAGTCGTGTCGAGGAGAAGAATATGCCTCTTCCATGGTTCTTGGAGTGTCATCCACGAGGTATACAATGAAATCATCACCAAAGAACTTTGCAATCCTCTGTCTCTTACTATTTCGAGTAACCTCATTGTTATCCTCCTCAGGATTTTTCATAGGCGTTTCTTCAGCATGTTCGATCGGCACAAAAGAATCAAGGGAAATTATAGGTTCTTGACTAGATGAGCTAGGTACATCACATTTCATAGGAAATTCATTCTCAAAAATGTGGTGTCTCTGGACTCTATAATTGTACCAACACGCATGTCGAGTACTCGGTTTTATAATTAAGAACCTATAACCCATTTGTGCATAGCATAACCAAGAAATACACAATCTACGATTTTTGGTCCAAGTTTGCGCTTCTTGACAATTGGCACGTTAACTTTGGCCAAACATCTCCAGGTGCGCAAGTATGAGAGAGATAATTTCTTCTTTTCCCATTCCTCGAATGGTGTTATTTCTTTATTCTTTGTAGGAACTCTATTCAGGACATGACACGCGGTCAATATAGCCTCACCCCACCATTCCTTAGAAAGTCCCGTAGTGTCTAACATAGCGTTAACTAAATCAGTTAGAGTGCGGTTCTTTCTTTCGGCAACCCCGTTTGATTCGGGAGAATAGGGAGGCATCCTCTCATGAATAATTACATGTTCCTCGCAGAATAAAATAAACTCATTCGAAAAATACTCTCCCCCACGATCAGACCTTACCCGCTTGATTTTTCTTTCAAGTTGGTTTTCTACCTCACCTTTATAGATCTTAAAGTAATTTAACGCTTCATCTTTTGTTTTCAATAAGTACACATAGCAAAATCTAGTGCAATCATCTATAAGCGTCATGAAATATTTCTTCCCATCTTTAGTCAACACGCCATTCATCTCGCACAAATCGGAATGAATGAGTTCTAACGGTGCCAAATTCATCGCCTCTTTATTGCCTTGTGAGGCTTGCGAGGTTGTTCGATTGAACACACGTATGGCACTTAGAACCTTTGACCAAAGTGAATTTGGGATTAAACTCATATTAGCTAAGCGCGTCATACACCCAAAATTAACATGACAAAGTCGTGAATGCGAAACATTAGATTCATCATCATCGTTGCACACATGGTTCACAAATTTATTATAGAAATCCATCAAAGAAAAGCGGAACAAACCTCGCTCTCATAGCCTTTACCAACAAATGTTCCATACTTAGACACGACACATTTATTGGACTCAAATGCAAACCTAAAACCATCTCTACACAATAGAGATCCATTGACGAGATTCTTCTTTATGGAGGACATGCTGCACATTCTTGGCACGGTCTTTCCCAAGTAAACTTGGATCGACCGTACCAACACCATGAACACTGCATGCGATCCGTTTCCCATCAACAAGGAGGAACCTCGGCGGACGATAAGATGAAAACTAGGAAATATCGGACACACACATGAATATTAGCACGATGTCAACCCACCACTCGGGTGATTGACAAGCGAAAGAAGCGTAGGTAAATAATTACCGTACCGATGTTCCTCGGCATCACTAATAACCATGTTGGCGGACTTCTTTTGCTTATCCTTGCGGTCTGGACAATCCTTAGCCCAATGGCCAGAATCACCACACATAAAGCAGCCGCCCTTTCCTTTGCTTTTCTTCTTAAACTCAGTAGTAGCCTTGGGCTTGACAATAGACTTATTTTTCTTTTTATTGTGGAAAGCACGGGGTTCTTTTACGGACCAAATTGGCACTAGAACCTCCCTCGTGACAACTTTCTTGCCACGAGTATCTTTTGCCCTCGCCTTCTCTTCAACACCAAGAGAGCCAAAGAGATCAGTAACACTGAACTCCTGCCTCTTGTGTTTTAGAGAGGTAGCAAAATCCGACCAAGAAGGTGGTAACTTGGCGATAATACCGCCGACCACAAACTTGTCCGTAACTCGCACTTATTGTTCTCAAGCTCCTTTGCGGCGCTTTGAATCTCATGAGCTTGTTCTACTACGAGCGGTCATCGACCATCTTGTAGTCATAGAAGCGCTCCATGACATCGACTCATTGCGACATCGAAACTCGAACTTGGCCTCAAGTGCATTCCACATCTCTTGCCCGTAGGCAAATGCATGTACACATCCACAATGTTATCTCGCGGTATGTTAATAAGTGCACCTCGAAACAAGTTATCCGCTACATTGAACTTGCATTTCGTCTTGAGATAGAGGCTCAGCGGGCTTGCCTTGTGCAACATGAAAACATTCCATGGCGATAAACCACGGGATCGCACGTGCACGCCATCTTTTAAAATTTGAACCATCAAGCGGAGGGTGCGGCTTAAGCGACGCAGCAAAGCCAACTACCGAAAAAGACCTATCAAGTTTTTGGTTTGTTGAAGATTTAGTCAATTTTCGGTATATTTTAATCCAGAAATTCAGCATATAAAACATGACATACAAAAGCATGAGTGATTCAACAATGATGTATTCATATTTGCTTATGAACAAGCTAATGATAACACTATTATCAAATTCATAACATCTGAAACAAATACACCGAGAAGTTTTCATGTTATACCCTCGGCGGGGCGATGTCGGTGACACCGAGGCGCCGTTACCATCGATCGACATGATGGTCTATTCGATGTAGTCGATCGGCGTGATGCGGGGCGGCGTGATGTAGGAAGATGTTCGCCGTGCGATCTCGCGACGATTCACCACCGGGAAGTAGATGGCGTTCTTCGCAGATTGAGCGATCGCGCCAATGCGCTCCCAAAAACTTGATTGCCCGTCTACCCGTGCGAACGCGAACGGACGGAGTTTCGGAGGCCTACTCGGCCAGAACTCTTTGCACGTAAAGTTCTAGACCGGAGATTACTTAGCATAGCACAAAACAGAACCAGAATCCTCTTTTACGATTTTCGAATAGATAAAGAAAAACGCGCACGCACCCGACACGCCTGCGCGCACCGCACGGCGTGGCGTGGCGTGGCGAGGCGAGCGAGCGAGCGAGCGAGCGCGCGCGCGTGTGTTAGCTCTTTCCAATTCCACAAGGGGGTTACCACGTTCCACCTTTTAAAGTGGTGTAACTCCCATTCAACTCTCCATATGGGACTAAACAGTTTTTCCATGTGGGCCTAGGAATTTCATTTGATTAATTGCTAAATTAAATGGATCAAGTCCAATTAATCCAGCAGTAGGTATATCACTTTACTAGATTTAAATTTTTGTGTTCATCCGTATGCATATATAAGTACGATATCAGTAAAAATTTTATAAAGTTGTATATTTATCCTTATTAGCATCCGTCCTTCTATACTTGCACTGAAAGTATTCTCGGTCTCCGTCACTCGTATGTAGTGTGCGCACATGGTGGTATGCATGCTTACATGTCATTCTTGTAATAGGAAAAGAGGCACGACGACACTACGTACGTCGGCAGTCATGTAGGACAGTTGCCATGCTTCCATCGTGACACCATTGCACATCTGACGTCCCGCATGACATATAGCGTTGCCCATACCGCTCGTATGACCCACATCCGAGCCTGGAGATTCGTACTGGCCAGCTGCTGATGGGTGCAAGTTGTATCCTTCCATCAAAGCGATTAGAATAGGTAGTCTTTTTAGTTTAGACTGTAACTTTTGGTCTTTGCTTAAAATTTAAAATTTTGGCTATTTATAAGAAAGGGTACGGAGAGAGATACTCACATATGATTTTAGCCGATATAAATAAATTCAGTACAGTATGTACTATAATTAACTTGTAGATCATACCTTTAAAAATATATCGTTTGAAAACTAGTTACTGTAGGGTAAACCAAAACCCATAAGGCTAAAACCTAAAAGTGCCTAGCTAATATCCTCCGAACACGTCGCCACCATCGTTTTGTTGACAACAACACGAACACCAGGAACCTGGCCTAATTCATATGGCTCGCCCCCGGTTCAACTAAACCAACCGAACCATCATCGCGGATATTCTCCTTGTTTTCCCCTTCTCACGCGTTACACGCGCTGTTAAACAAGTAGGATAGTTGTGTTTTCATTCACTATTATTTAGTATTTTCACTAGTGAGTGTTTCTAATGTTGTTTAGTATTCTCATTAGTATTGATATTCGGACTAGAAGTAGTGCTTAGTATTTACATGCAAAAGTGTTCACACCCATGTACTTATATATAAACAGATGATCTATAGAAGGTAAATGTGTGCCAGTTACAAACCATTCTCTTGATATCTGACATGGTATCAAAGCCTACTCTTTCCATCCAGTGACAACCTCTGCAAATACATCTGCTAGCCTAGGATCGTCAATCTCAGAATTGTTCGGCACTCAAGCGGTCGCCCTAATATCCACTGGCCACTCATCCTTTGGTAATCCTATAAATATGAAGTTGTCTTATAACACCTACCTACTATGAAAGACATAAGAATTTCTTGTCCTTCGCGACGTACAATGGCTTGGTCTTGTAAAAAGAACTGATCTGGCACTATTCCAGTTAATCGTGACGTTAATAGATGCCAGCTCTGGCTCTGACCAAGCACCGCTGTTGGCGAAACCGCTCTTACCCATCTCTGTCGAGTGTGCTGGTTCGACGAGGCCGCTTCACCGAATGTCCCCTGTCTTTTTTCCTTAAGGGTTTTGAGTCACTACTACAGAAAGCCTAATACTATACGCTAAATCACAGACGGTTTGACAAAACCGTCTGTGACCGATAGTAACACAGACGGTTTTCATTTGGACACCGTGCGTGTTGATGGCGTTGGAGAAAGCGAGTATCACGAGCCGTTCTTACCAATGAACGTGCGTGATATTTCCGTATTCTGAGCGATTCATTGGTAAAACAAATGCGTGATAATCGGAATATCACGAGCGGTTTTAACAAAATCGCATGCGTGATAGTCAAGTATCACGAGCGGTTTTTAGTAAAAACCAAATGCGTGCTATCCTGACGGTTTTAACTACAAACCGCTGCATGATTGAATATTTTATATGTTTCTAATATAGGACCGAAGCTGGATGTATACACAAACCGTGTGAGTGAAGAGTACATTAATAGCGTGTCTGCTTTACAAGAGCTGCCAAGGAGGATATGTTGAATAAGGGGGTGGAATATATGTATTGTCCATGCCTTGTTGCGAGAATTTAAAGATGTTTAAGAATCGAGGCGATTGAAGCGCACTTGATTCGGGGGTTTCAAAGGGGTATACGTGTTGGACCAATCATAGCGAAGTCAATGATATGCCGCGGATGACATCGCCGGTGAAGTCAATGATATCTTTCACGGATGATGATTGTGGTTGATTCGGATTGGCCGCGCGATGACAATCGGATCGGATGCTTCGTGATGTAAAGAGAACTATGATGAGAGAGAGTATATTAAATTCCGAGGTTTGATGGAGGACTCAGAGAAATCTTTGTTCAAGTGCTGCAGGTCAAAGTACACGAAGTTTCACGGCGCTGCTAGGTCTTTTAGTGGACATGCTTCCGGAGAGAAATAAGTTGCCTAAAACCACGTATAAAGCCAAGAAGGTTATTTGTCCATTGGGAGTAGAAAGAATACATGCATGTCCGAACGATTGTATCTCACTGTAAGTAAAGTATGCAAACATGCATGTGCATCCGGTGTGCAACGCATCCCGATACAAACGTAACAATCAATCAGATGATGATGGCGAGGGAATAGAGGTGAAGAGAGGACCTCCTGGAAAGGTGGTATGATATCTTGCTATAATTCCCCGTTTGAAGCAGATTTTTGCGAATTCAAAGGAGGCAAAACTGCTGCGATGGCACTCGGAGGAGCGCAAGAAGGATGGAATGCTGAGACACCTTGCTGATTCCACCCAGTGGAGAAACATCGATAGGTGCTTTGCAGATTTCGGTGCAGAACCGAGGAATATAAGGTTTGGATTGAGTACAGATGGAACGAATACTTTCAGTAGCATGAGCAGCCGACATAGCACTTAACCTGTGACTCTTTGCATCTATAACCTTCCTCCTTGGTTGTGTATGAAGCGAAAGTATATTTTCTTTGTTGATACTTATCCAAGGGCCAAAGCAACTTTGGGAATGATATTGATGTGTATCTAGCGCCGTTGGTGGAAGATCTAAAAATCTTGTGGGACGAAGGGGTGCAGGTATGGAATGCATACAAGCGAGAGAACTTCATTTTGCGCTCCTTATTGTTGCACCATAAATGATTATCCTGCCCTTGTTAACTGTGTCGGGCAGAGTACAAAAGGTGCCAAAGCTTGTACTCACTTTGCTTAGATGGTACCGAGAGTGTGTGGCTGAAACACTCACGCAAAAATCGTGTACATGCGTCACCGTCGATTTCTTCGGAGGGCTCACCCATACCGCAAGATGAAGAAACAATTTGCGGAGAGAAGGAGGGCGGTTTAGCTCCAAGGCATTTAAGCGGAAAAGAGGCTTATAATATGGTTAAGGATTTAGATGTTGTCCTCGGAAGGGACGTAAATTGAGGGTCGTGAGAAGAACATCTGGAAGAAGAGATCAATATTTTGGGACTTACCTTATTGGGAGTACCTAGATGTTCGACACTGCATCGACGTCATGCATGTAGAAAAGAATATGTGTGATAGTTTGATTGGTCTCTTACTGAACATTCGTGATAAAACAAAGGACGGCGTCAACGCACGGCTTGACTTGGCTGATATGGATATCAGGCGTGAGTTAGCACCGAGAACAACGGATAATGGACGACGTACCTTCCCCGCATGTTACACTCTATCCAAGGCCGAAAAAGAAGCGTACTCGTGCTTGCATGGTGTCAAAGTTCCGTGCAGTTACTCCGGCAATGTGAAGAAACTTGTTTCGATGCAAGATTTGAAGTTAAATGGAGTGAAGTCTCATGATTATCATGTGCTGATGACACAGATGCTCCCTATTGCAATTTGGAATATTTTGCCGATCAAAGTCCGAGAGACAATCATGAGGCTATATTATTTCTTTAACACAATTGCTCAGAAGGTCATCGATCCCGAAGGACTAGATGCTCTGCAGGACGAGGTGGTGATGACTCTATGTCATCTTGAGATGTATTTTCCTCCTTCATTTTTTGATATTATGGTCCATCTCATTGTTCACGTTGTGTGGGAGATAAAAATGTGCGGGCCCGTATTCCTACGTAGCATGTACCCGTTGGAGAGGTTCATGAGAATTCTCAAATCCTATGTACGGAATCGATCTCGGCCGGAGGGCAGCATCGTCGAAGATTATGCAAGCGAAGAGGTCATCGAGTTTTGTGTCGATTATATAGCTAAGATTCAACCGATATGTGTGCCTCAATCTCGTCATGAGGGGAGGCTCAAGGGTATCGGAACTATAGGAAGAAAAGCAATTACTCTAGATATGGGCGCGTATCGCAAGCCCATTTTACGGTCTTGCAACACATGGTAGAGTTGCCCCTTATGTCGACTCAAAGACAAGGATGTGCTTGATGTAATCCGGAGCGGCGGATGTTTGGATCATAAGACAACACAAGATCAGTTCAACCAATGGTTGAAGGAGCAAATCGCTAGGAGCTCGTCAAGTGAGATGCTGACATGGTTGGCAAAAAGGCCAACATTTACAGTTATGACATGGCAAGGATATGACATAAATGGGTACACATTCTACACACAGGCTCAGGATGTAAAGAGCACTAACCAGAACAGCGGTGTCCGCATAGATGCATGCAGTACTGATGGGGTGAGAAACTCGTACTATGGGTTCATAGAAGAGATTTAGGAGCTCGACTACGTGGTTTTCAAGATCCCCTTATTTTGCTATCGTTGGGTGCATCTCCCACGGGTGAAGGTTGACAAGTACGGTGTTACTACCGTGGATCTCCAACGTGTCGGGTACAAAGACGAACCATTCGTACTCGCCAACCAAGTTATTCAAGTTTTCTATGTAACCGACCCGGCAAATAAGAAGCGCCATGTAGTTTTTCATGGAAAAAGGAGAATTATCGGAGTAGAGAATATAGTGGACGAGGAAGAATACAATCAATTTGACGAGTTACCTCCTTTTGGAAATGGCATAAGGGTCGACGACGAACAACGTGACGAAACTAGTTGCGTACGAATTGATCATCATGAAGGGTTAATTTTTAAAGGAAATAAGCAAGTGGAATGAGAATGGCGACATATATGTGGGCATTTGCATTAATGTATATAACAATGCATGTATGGGATTTATATGTGAATTGGCAATTAATGTATATAACAATGCATGCATGTGTGTGATATATTTGTGAATTTGCATTTATGTATAAGTGAAAATATGTGATATATAGGTGAATTTTGAGAATGAGTCATACAAATGTATCTCTATGTTCATTGGGCTGTTGTAATAAAATATATTAGGTTGTTGTAAAGAAATAACTACAGCTAGGCAAAGGCTTATTGAATGCTGGTTGTTGCAGTTACTACAACCGGGGAAAGACTTATTACAGACGGTTATAAGTTTAAGACTGTCTGTGATAGTAATCACAGACGGTTCTAAGCTTAGAACCGTTTGTGATACTAAATACCACAGACGGTTCTAAACTCGGCAACCGTCGCGATATCTATTATCGAACAAATGCAGCGATATCATATATATCACGAGCGGTTCTTATCTCGTAACCGCAAATCGTGATATGTATTATCATAGACGGTTATAATATTAGAACCGTCTGTAATAAGCCTTCATATAAAACCCCCCCGCTAGGGTTTTACGCGTACACTGCCAGTTATTCGCAATACCAACATCCTGAGCCCCGAGCCGTCGCGCCGCCCGCCCCCGAGCGTCGCCGTCCCGAGCCCGCCGCCGCCGCCGTCCCCGAGCGTCGCCGTCCCCGAGCCGTCGCTGTCCTCAAGCTCGCCGCCGGCCGCCTCCGTCGAGCCCCAGAGCGTCGCCGTCCCGGAGCCATCGCCGGCCGCCTCTGTCCCCCGAGCCGTCACGGCCGCCTCGTCGAGCCCCGAGCCGTTGCCGCCCCAGAGCCGTCGCCGAGTCCTCGAGCCTCTCTTGGCCGCCTCCGTCGAGCCGCCTCCAGTATGTATATGTATTTTTGCATGATCTGTTCTGTTGTGCAGTAAATTATATTCATGATCTGTTAGGAAAGAATAGGCACTTGTATATGTATATGTATGTTGCTTGTTAAATCTTACTTGTATATGCATATGCTTAAGATCTTATTGTTGTTAAATTTTACTGTTATGCATATGCATATGTATATATATGTTGCTTGTTAAATCTTACTTGTATATGCATATGCTTAAGATCTTATTGTTGTTAAATCTTACTGTTATGCATATGCATATGTATATATATGTTGCTTGTTAAATCTTACTTGTATATGCATATGCTTAAGATCTTATTGTTGTTAAATCTTACTGTTATGCATATGCATGATATGTATATATATGTTGCTTGTTAAATCTTACTTGTATATACATATGCTTAAGATCTTATTGTTGTTAAATCTTACTGTTATGCATATGCATATGCATATGTATATGTATATGTATATATATGTTGCTTGTTAAATCTTACTTGTATATGCATATGCTTAAGATCTTATTGTTGTTAAATCTTACTGGTATGCATATGCATATGTATATATATGTTGCTAATGAACTTAGATATGTATATGTATACTTGAATATATGTATACATATATTGGAATTAAATTTAAGTATGTGCTTATACCGCACTATTTACGTATATATGAGAAGGCCAACATGTCATCCGCGCATTCTTCAACATCATCGCTGGAAGCGTCCGCTCCAAAATCAACACGCAAAGCAAGATGACTATCGAAAAAGCCCGAGGGCCGATTTACCATCACAGAGGTCGATAGATCCGGGACCCCTCTCCTTCCTAACAAAGTAGCAAGGGCATTTCGAAGAACGATCGGAATAGTTGCACGAGAACGAATTGAGATCACATTCGATTCATGGAAGAGCGTGAGTGAGACTCAGAAACGTGAGCTGCTGAAAGATATTTTAGCATCGTTCGAGATCCCAGAAGAACACCACGATTCCGTGCAACGACATGCATTGGCAGCGGCGTGCAAAGTATGGAAGAACTTCAAGAGCATGCTTGTCAAGGACTATGTGCAGAAGGATCTAACGCCCTTTCACAGGTATCCATTCCTGGAACCACAATGGGACGAGTTTAAGGTGATGAAGACGACCGAAGCTTTCAGAAGTGCAAGCGCGGCGCACAAGGCCCTCCAAGCAAAAAACACACATCCCCACAGACTCGGCACAGTTGGGTATGCGGGTAAAATCCATGATGGAGGCGGGAGGACGACAGCAATCTGCGGAACACCACCCGCCATTTGCCACGATCCGGATGAGCGCTCGAAATTTGATCGAGCGAGGTCATCTACCATGTCGACAGGGACATCTCCTTCCGAACCTGCGGACGGGAAGTGTCCCAACGCTGGTAAGATATCGAACTCGTAACTTGTAATTACTCCACTACTTCCTTGAAAACTAAATGACATGTCGGGCTCTTGCAGGATGCACTGAGTGTCGAATCTGCCCAGGGATCATTCCAGTCAATTAGGGAGAAAGATATACTCTCAAAGACTGGAAACAAGGAGCACCGGGTCGACGAGAGGCCTTGGGTTTTATGTTTCTTGGAATCAAGATTTCTCAGATAACCCCGAATTGTATCGGAGTAGGAAGAGAAACAAAGCCGAGCGTGACGCACGTCTACGAGAGGAGATCAAGGCATCTCTTAGAGAGGAGCTTGTTGATTATGTCGAGATGAGGTGCGAAGACAAGCGAGAAGAAAATCGCAGCCGCGCTCGTGCTAGCTTGACCCCCAACCGTCGGAGTAGCTGCGCGTCCAATCCTATGACAGAATGCGAGGGCAGATTTCCTGTGGACGATATCTTGCAAGCTACAAAGTGCAAGCTCCAAGTGAGATATGCCTCCGTTGCCTTGTGCGCTGCTTGGGGCCTGGCATATCCGTCCGGTGAAGGGGTCTTGGAGCACCGTGCACCTTTAGCTTCAGGCTTCGGAACAGTGTCTGTGGATAGTGTGCATACCAATTTCGATGTCGTCCCGCTACCGAAGCCCCCCAACAACGAGATCGTGACTCTAGGGCAAGCCATTGGAACCTTCATCCAGTGGCCCAAAAGTGACATCTGCCTGGAGGCTTCTTCACTGGTGGCAGGTTCACAAGGGCAAGACGAACCAGAGCGACTTGCACTAATGCCATCTCCACAAGGTCTACCTCCACCACCGCTACCTGCACCGGTGATGAGTCCACGGGAGCTATTCCCAGTGCAACAACTTCCATCGGTGCTACCTTTACAGTCGACCTACAGTCGAAGTAGCAAGGACAGCCGAGGCAGCAAGGGCAAAGCAAAGAAGACCGATGATGATATCTCGTACCTGCTATTGGCCCGCAAATTCGTGCTTGGCGAGCCGATGGTCGACCTGGTGAAGCGCCTCCCATTCCTATCAATGAATTGCATGACATTACACGAATGGTATATGGAACAATCCAATAAACCAGACAAAGAACGGTGCACATGTCTCATTGTCAAATTCACGCATCATCATTTCCAGCACGAATTTCAAGATGGTGTCTTCGTGGTGACCTTCGATGATTTATTTGATCTTTTCACGCTCAACGCTCTCGACGCCTCATTCGTTCGATGCTGGACGCTGTAAGTGTGTACAATCACAGTCTCTGTTCATGTCATACCGATAAATGTCATCTATAATTTGTTGCTTTCGTGTGTATATATATAGACACATGGTGACTGAAGCTAGAAAATCCAAATCATCGGTTGATTTCTTGGACCCACACTTGGTCGCCTGTTATACCATCAACGAGAATGCTGACATCGTCGAGAGGTACATTTCAGCATCACTGCTGGCTTACCGCGATAAGCAATATGTACTGATGCCCTACAATCAGGAGTTTCATTGGATTTTAATAGTAATTGTACCAAAATGAAATAAGGTAATATACCTTGATTCCCTAAGTAAGAATAAAACCGACTACACAGTTGTCGGTCAACTCATCGATAGGTAAGTACATTTTCTCCATACATACTTATATTTGTACTCTTTCTTTCCTTCCGAATGACTAAGGTCAACTTTTTCGAATCACGTAGAGCGTTCACAACATACGTTAAAATGGCAAAGCTCTCGACACAAGGGGCCAAAGCCCTGACACATCATCGAAACTTTAAGGTATTCGCTAGTACATATTAATTAATCCTATACAACAGTTGGTAGTATTAATGCCTCTTGAATTAACACATTCTATTTTTTGCAGTGCCACCAGCAGCAGCCGGGCAACACGTGTGGATTCTACGTTTGCCACCATATGAGACTACTCCTCGATTCCTCGAAGATCACCAATTCCAATTCTAAGGTTTGTTAATATTTCCATAATTACTTTATACTTATCAAGTTATATGTATACGCACATTGATATTCCTATCGACAGACTGCGTCCATCCCGAAGACTGCATTGACACAGGCCAACTTTGAAGGAATTCTAGGAGAGTCCGCGTACTTTTTGGTGGCTCAAGTCCTAAAATCAAAAGGAGAGTTCCACAACCCACAATGATTTTTTATTGCTCTTATCACTCCGGAATCGAGGTCTCGCAAAAGAAATAGATCCATAATCAACGACTTGTCAGGCTGCACAAGCAATACTTAGATGGCAATCATGCACCATCCAAGTAATGCTTATGCAGCCTGACAAGTTCGTTGATTATGGATCTGTTTCTTTCGCGAGACATCGATTTCGGAGTGATAGAGCAATAAAAAATACAATGTTACCATCTAAGTGCAATGCAATGTAGATCTTTTGTAATTGTGTATTGTTAATGGATATTTTACTTTATTTCAATTAATTGATTTGTGAAATGGATGTTTTATGTTTGTGAAATGAATTGAGATATGAATTAGATGTTATATGTTTTTAAATGAATTGAGATATGACTTGGATGTTATATGTTGATATGCCTTTATCACAGACGATTTTTTGTATGTTAATTGTTAATGTTGATTTGTGTATTGTTATATGTTATGAATTGAATGAATTGTGAAATGAATTGAGATATTGATATATCACAGACGGTTTTTTGTTAAAAACCGTCTATGATATGCCTTTATCACAGATGGTTGTTTCTTACAAACCGTCTGCGATGCTAGCTATCACAGACGGTCTGTAGTTACAAACCGTTTGTGATATATACTCCACAGACGGTTTGAAAACCGTCTATGATAACCTTCGATTATCACTGACCCATAAAGTCAGACGGTTCAGAAAACCGTCTGTGATGACATTTTTGAACCGTCTGTGATAATGGTTTCTGTAGTAGTGAGTTGTCTCTGGTGTTGGAGGTTGCTGCCATCTTTGTTTTAGTGGCGAAGGCGATGGTCATGGCAGTGGCGAGCGAAAGTAGCGTTGCAGGGAGAGACAGCGGCACCGGTGAATGTGAGGAGGCGACGGCGACTATACCGAACCAACTCAAGGTACTCGAGGGGGCGAGGAAATAGAGTTTATACATCAAGATGGGGTGGGATTTGATGCGATGGCCCAAAATACAACTGAAATTCCACAAATTTTAAGTTGAGTGTTGTACAGACCATCCCGGGACTAGGGGTGGATATCGAGCTGGCTCATTGTTTTATCGAGCTTTTCTTAAAATTGATATAGTTTGATTTAATATCATTTTATTGATAGTTTGCAATTATTTTTAGAATCGAGCTAACGAGCTGAGCCAAAAGAAAATTTAATTTCATCCAAAATCGACTCTTTCAATGTTTAACTAATTATCAAGTGTAATTGAAGTAATTTTAAATCAAACCAACAAACCTCACTAACAAGCTTTTTTTCCAGCCCACCGGGACCAACTAATCATCTTACATAATCGATCAAGCTACTCATCAAACAGGAAGACGAAAGAGAAAAAAAAGAAACGTGTCGTTGCCACACCGGTTCTTGCATCCAGGAGAAGATCGAACACGATACGACGGAGCATGCAGGGACACAGGCTACACCGCACGAGGCTTCTTGCCTTGTGGGGGGTGCGCGAGCGGGGTGGACGGCGTCCTCTTCAGTTCGCGAGCCAGATGCGGCGGCGCGCACAGCACCGTGGCAGTGTTTAATAACTTCAACGCGGGCGGCGGCGGCGGCGGCGGCGAGTCGGGCTTGGACGGCTGCCATGGCTCGAAGAAGCGCGCGTGCGGGTGGTCACCCTCCTCCTCCCCCTTCCCGGCGCGGCGGGCGATCTCCTTGTACTCCGCCGCCGCGTCCCGCATTAGCGCCTCCCAGAACAGCTCCTCCGCCACCTCCTTGTCCTCGTCCATGAGGTCCTCCCAGAGCTTCACCAGCTTCTTCTTCGACATGGCTGCGAAACTGGCGCCCTCGCCGCCGGCGCTGTTGCCTTCTTCTTGTCCGTGCTTACGTGCAGGTGCTCTGCACGCCTGAGATAACGTACTAGGTATAGCTGAGACAGAGAGGATGGAAAGGTGGAATTGCTGCTGGATGCATGCGTGAGGTTTATATGGAGGCATGCATGCCGATAGACCGAGGCGGCAAGGAATCAATGCGCGCGATGCGAAGCCGACTCGGACCAGGGTTAACAAGGAAAAAAAATTGGAGGGTAGCGAACTTACCGAAATTTTGGCAATTTTGGTTTGGGTTTTCATTTACATTTCGGTAATTTGAATTTGAATTTTGATGAAACTTCAGAAATTTGAGAAAAATATTATCAAAGATGGAAGAGAAGAGTAGATATTGATATAGATGAAATAGAGATGAAAATATAGATAAAAGTTGATCTAATATTTGAAATTCATATTAAGATTTGAATTTAAACTCAAATTTTGGTCCTACAAATTAACTTTGGAGGAGACCAAAATATCTGAAATTACCGAAATTTTATCGAAATTGTTAACTATGACTCGGACACGGACTGGGTTGGTCAGTATCCGTATCAGGCAAGTCGTTTTTCGTCCTTTCCTTCTCCCGACTCCGTCCAGCTCGATTTGGGACAGGGCAGGGTAATCTTCCGTAAAGCTTGCTTCAGACGGTGCTGGATAGCTCTAATGAGAGTATAAGAGAAGTCTGTACAGTATTTCAAAACCAGTTGGTTGAATATTTGAATTTTATAAACTCTACTGTCCGGCCATGTTAGCGGTTTGCTAGATTACCGGCCATCATGTAATATTATCTCACTACTACAAAACAAACTATACTAAACATCCTATCACAGATGGTTCATGTGGAACCGCTATGTTTTAATTATCACAAACAGTTCATGATGAAAACTGTCTCTGAAACTATCACAGATAATTAAGTTTAAAAGCCGTATGTGATATCTCCTATTATCACACACGGATTTTAATTAGAACCACTTATAAAATATCACAGACGGTTTTTATGTACAACTGTCTGTGTTTTGTTCATTATCACAGATGACTTTTAGTTAGAACCGTCTATAAAATTATCACAGACGATTTTTATTTACAATCGTCTATATTTTATCCTGTGTCATATGAACTACAGAAGCTACTGAACTAGAATAGACAAGTGTGACTAATCAATTCCAGCCAATAGAAATCGACCAACCCATACCCCACAGATCGTCCCACCTCTCTCTCCCCTATAAATACTCACCCGAACCCATCCTCTACCCTTTATGCGCTCAAAATTTCCCCATACTCCTTACTGTCTCCTCTTCAATCAAGCTCTTTGTGGTTATGACTCTCTCCATTGTTTTTTCTAGTATTTGATTCTGTAACTTTGTATTGCTACTTTGTGACGTTTAGAGCTTCCCTCTCCATTGTTTTTTCTACTTACGGTGAGGCGGCCACCAAGAAGGATTGTATTGCTTGTGATATTGTATAGCTTGTGATAGCTTGTGATATTGTATAGCTTGTTTAGGGCTTCTCCTATCCGAGCTGCATCAGGGACGAGAGGCACAGCTTGTGATATTGTAATGGCGGATTATATTATTGTGTTATTGTAATGGTGGATTGTAATCTTGTGATATTATAATGGTGGATTGTAATATATATAGAATGTTCTTTGCTATGTTTGCTATCGTATTTGCTTGTTTTCAAACGGCATAGCTAATATTTCCTGAGGCTAATTCAAAAATAGAAAAAAATTTAGTTATAAAATGAACTATCACAAACGGTTTTATAGTATAAACTGTCTGTGAAGAACATCATAGATGGCTCTATGTATAGAACCGTTTGTGATACTCACACATCACGGACGGTTCTATATATAGAATCGTCTGTGATAATATTTTTCATAGACAGTTCTAGTTATAAATCGTCTGTATTGTATTTATCACAAACCGTCTGTGATAACATTCGATTATCACTGACCCATAAATTCAGACAGTTCAAACAACCGCCTATGATGACGTTTTTGAACCATCTGTGATGATGATTTCTATAATAGTGAATCCATTATTCCAACACAGGATGATAGTCCATCCAGGGGGACTAGAAGCAAAAAGAGAGCACCACAGTTGGATGATAACCCATCCATGGGGGCTAGAAGCAAAAAGAGAGCACCACAATTTGATTAAGTTGTATTGATCAAAGTGCTACTTCCAAGAGGTTGAAATTTGATTAAGTTATTTTGTTTGAAGTGCTAGTTCCAAGTTGGTCGTAAGTTGAAATGTGATATTGTAAGGTTGAATTACGTCTGTTCTCATGGCTCTGTTGCCTTGACTTATATTTTGTTGAGATTCTATTTTGTTTGAGGACACTTTCTGTTGGAGATGATTATGTGTTGTTGCAATGGTCACGGACTTCTCATAAGTGTGATTGGTGATGTGATTCTCCTCATTTTCTTTATATCTTGTTTGTGGACATGTTCTGTTGGAAATGATTATGTGTTGTTGCAAATGATCAAGTACTGCTGATAAGTGTGATAGGTCATGTACTCACGTGATTCTCTCATTTTCTATGTTCACATGTTTCTCTCCTCAAAAAACATCATAGCAAATGTTTTCAACAAGTTCCATCCTACAATTGCCATACTACTTGGAAATTAAGGACTGTTTGTTTTTCCTCCATTGCAAATAATAGAACTTGATGCCTCAATTAATGGCAAATAATGGAAGAGTAGAACACACAGTGGAATGACAAATAATAGAAGAGTACAACACATATTGACCCGAGGGCAAAACGGTCCTTTTCATGGGCTTAACGGACTGGAATTGACAGCAGTGGCAAATCATAGAACAATTTGGCAATTCGATGGCACATAATAGAGAGTGTGTTATTTAGTGGCAAATCATAGAACTGGAACTGGATGCTATTCAGTGGCATATAATCGACTTTGTTTTTTTAGTTTTGTTGGGAAAGATTAGAAGAATTGGTTGGGTCGATATTTTGATTACAATTTAGTGCGGAAGAGCAATGGTATATCAAATCGGGGTTAGGGAAATCTTGAAGACTTTCTGTTCGCAGTGGGTTAGGTCGGCATGTTTTGTTAGAAAGATGACGGTGAATGGGGATGTGGAATTGGTTGCTGTGTTTGATCTTGCTATGCTTCGAATGATCAATCTTGAGTAAAAACACTCTTGTCACACGAGTCTAAAGAGAATGATAGTATTTTGTAGGGTTTAAAATTTTGCCAAAATAGCGAAATTTTGTCTCTTTCATTACCCCTGAAAGAGCAATAGTTCGGTCAAATTTTTGGCCGAATTTATTTCTATTTAAATTTTGTCCAGATTTTATCTAAACTTTTATTAAATTTCATAAAAAATTTAAAATTTTCGTCCGAATTTTTGAACGCCCGGTGACCTCCAAAATTTTTTTGACACCGAAACATTTAACCCTGGTATTTTGGTCACTGTTTTGCAGTTTGATGCATGTTCGTTGACTCTGCAGAATTACAGTTACTTACCTGCTGTTGAATCAGAAAATAGAAGGGGGGCGGGATTGTTGTTTTAATGAAACCGTGGGTTTGGTTCATCTGCGAGCTCATGTGTTTTGTAACTTGCATGCTGATCAGGAGTGTGATGCTAATGTGTGAGCTTTCTTGCTCCTATATGCTGTAAAAGAGTATGCTTGGTTTTAATTATTTGTTGGTGGAGGCAGAATGTGGATAGTTATCTGTGAACATTTGGTGTGAGATTTTTTTTAGGAACTTTTGCTGTAACATCTTTAACTACTTTTTTTTTTACCAATCGTGCAGCCGTGCATTTTATGATAGGAGGATCTCCCAGGAAGTCAGCGGTGATGCTCTTGGCGAAGTAATTTCTTTGACAATTTATTTGATGATTCTTAACTGTTTTACTTTCTAAAGAATTGGGTCACTAAATTTGTTTGTTTTTACAGGAATTCAAGGGTTATGTGTTCCAAGATTATGGGAGGTTGGTGTCCTGTACTTCGTTTTCACAATGATCTGATTCCATATATACATAAGTTCTTCAGTGAATATTGAATGTGTGATTGGTAAGAAGGGAGAGAATGATCTTCCTGGCTTGACTGACACTGAGAAGCCCAGGATGAGGGGACCCAAGAAGGCATCTAAGATCAGGAAGCTGTTCAACCTTGCCAAGGATGATGATGTCGTGAGGACTTGCCGCAGGACCTTCACTGCAAAGAACGGTGGGCGTCCCTAATCTCCTATGCTATACTTTAGTTGCCTTGCTATATTATGTTTATCTTTGACTGCATGGTTGTGCTACTTTTCTGGCTGCTGCCAAGAGGATGCCTTGCTTGTCACTATACAGAACAAACCAATTTAGGGAATGTTCAGATATGTGATATAGAATTGTTTGAGAGGTTTAAGGTGTCAATTCCATGACAATTTAGTCTTCCACGGGCATAGGTCAATGTAATGGCGAGTTTGGAGCAGACATGAAACTACCCTTCCGTTCACGGTTTTTTTGTCCTGCAGGCAAGAAGGTGAGCAAGGCTCCTGAGATCCAGAGGCTTGTCACTCCCTTGACCCTCCAGAGGAAGAGGGCGAGGATTGCCAAGAAGAAGCGCAGAATTGCCAAGAAGAAGCCTGATGCTACTGAGTACCAGAAGTTCGTCGATCCAGTCCATGTTAAGTAATTTCACTGTATATTTGATTCTTTGTTTAAAGTTCTTTCAGTCATGCATAAGTTGGTTAGAAGTAGGAATTAAGTTTCTATTTAGAGTATATTTACTGACCGTTTCTCTACATTAGTCGAGTATTTACTGGTCATAATGTTAGGTATTTACTAGTGGTAACAGACCATCAAAGTTTTGTAACCGATTGTTGTATTCAATAGTATACAAGGGGGAGTAAACCAGAAAAGACACTGAGAAGTTTACGCGTCGCAAAACTAATGTGTTGTGCTTGTGTGTGTGCTTTCTCTAAAGTGTTCTCGTGTGAGTTGGGTGATTTGTGTATTGCAAGAAGTTTGAGACTGTAGAAGCCGGAGTACTGTAGTAGGCGGAGCACATCTAAGTACTGTAGCAGTCCGAGTATTGTAGCAGTCCAAGTATTGCAGCAGTTGGAATACTATTCATCCGAGCACAGAAGACTCCGGAGTACTTGGAGCTCACAACCACATGAGGTACTCGAAACTCACGACCACGTGAGGCGGTTCTTTCAATTGGTATCAGAGCGATGGTCATACGGGTCCTGCGAAGATGCATTGGGGTATAAGATTGGCGTCTTCTCCCTCCAGAAGATCCACTGGCGCTGGTGGGCGTCAAGCGATGGTTTTTGGCAATGGCCAAGAGATGATGACGCAAACGACGCCAAAGGAGGCCGGAGTCATGCTGCGCTGCCCCGTCCTCATGTGTTCCAACTACAACGACTAGGCACTCTTGATGAGGGTGAACCTGTAGGCTCAGGGAGCCTGGGAGGCTGTTGACCTAGGTGGTGCGCATTTTAGGGAATTTCCCTCTCCTCTTGGATTGACAAGTGGGGGGATGGCGGTTTGTCCATTGATCTGCGCGAGCACGACTGCTGCAACATTGGAGCATGCCGAGCCGAACAAACTGCTGGTGGAATTGCACTCGGTGACACTGGAGAACAGGGGACAGGACACAAGAATTATGATATGAACAATTTCCATGTGATTGAGACCTACAACATGCTGATGCAAGGAGGTGTTAGAGCAGAGGATATGATGCAGGATGTCCGTTTGGCTGTGAGGAAGAGGATATCAAATTTCAGATTTATTTTCGGGAGCTCTTGATCGAAGAAGGCATTTTGCATTCGTAGATAAACCAAAATACAAAATTCAAGTACTATTGATGCTTAGCTATACAAAAAAAGTGCAATTAGCAAAGAGTTTCCTATTTGACACAAACCAAACACAAGTCAAGCACTTTATTCGGTATAGTGAAAAGATACATGTGTCACAGATCGCATATTCCCAACTGAAACATTTTTAAACACAACTATACCATTGTTACTTGTCTTCCTGCAACTATCTTACACTTTTCCAGTAACAGTTAGATTGTGTGAAGTTTGCTTAGCATCAAATTCTAGTGCTCTTTGCTTGTGGAGCTGGTGACTGAGTTATGCTGCTGACCATGCTGAGGGCGATGCATGGCTGGTCAACAGGCACCTGCACAGATTGTGGCCACAAGGTAATTTCAGTTTTAGCACCCAATGACATTTCTTGACATAGAGAAAATATGGTACCACATCCAACCACACAAATGAACTTGTCGTATAAAGGCCAAAAGGTATTGCTTACAAAATGTCCAGCTCCAAGGATCCAGTAGAAGTGCAGGTTCTTGTAAGATCTGACAAAGCCCTGGGTAACTTTGGTAGGGCCACAATACAGTGGCTGCCTTGGTTAGCTCAAGAAGTTCTTCAGCCCATTCCATCTGAAAATTTTCACCTGAGTAAACATAATACTTTGCAAATCCTACCGCAAAAGATGGTGAGGGACTAGATTTCTTACTTAAGCATCTGCACCCACGCATGTGCTCCAGCAGTCGAGACAATTACGTCAAGCTTCAGAAAATAAAATGTACTGAATTTAGTACCCACAAAAATATAGCATGTTGGGCAATTATTGAAATGCTTTAACCTTGATATGGTATGAATATTGAAATTCCGGTTGGAGTTTCTTTACATATTTGCAACTATAGACTTTCCAACAATTTTTATTTTGCAACTTGCAGTCCTAGTATAGCCATATCAAGGTTAAGGGAGTCAGCGTTTTCTGGAAAAGAAGGTTTTTCTAGAGACTGTTGCCACGTTAGAAAACAATAGTGGCTGTTGCAGGTTGCAACATCCAAAATTACAAAATTAACTGAAATTCTAGAAGGAATATTCTCTTTTCCACTGGACCCTGCCATAATGGTTAGTGGCTTTCCTGTTTTAGCATAATTCCCTCTCTTTTCCCCCCTCAAAAACTATGTCCTTGTGATTGCTTACATCTTGTCAGATAAAAATTATGATCTTGTCTTCGTTTCAAAAAAAATATGATGTCGTCGACATTGAAAAATGTGGTATACAGCAATTGTTGAGGAGATGGACACAATTTTATAGTTGTCATGACTCATGACCCAATGAAGAGTGTACTGAGGCATAGCCACAGAAAGAAAAAACAAACAGATTGATGAAAAACAGGAGCCTCAGAAGCAGAATTTTGTGTTCTTCAGAGTTGAGAGCTATTAGGTATCGTCTTAGTACAGTTACTGATAGACTTAATAGACAAAAGTTAATCTGTACGTCTTGTTTTCCTCTTCTTTGAAGAATAATAATCAAATTTTGGAGTTGAGTTGTAGAACTGTAAACTTGTGTGAGGGACTAATAAGTAGTACTTAGAACAAAAACTATGGCGAAATCACCTGGCCATTGTACACAGTCACGTTGATGTACACCATATGGGAGAAGCTCATCAACCTGCATGAACAAGGAAACGGTATCATCACATAATCTTCAGAAATATTTTGGAAATGCAACGCGGTCGATTGAGCCCCTCCTGAATTCTGGGCTTCATGAAATCATTGAGAAGCGCATCATAAACCGCGGCCGATTGATGATTCCATGTGATCTGGTTTGCTTATGATATGAGGCTTCACTCACACAGTTTTCATGTGATCTGGTAAGGCTCTGTTGCACTCCACAGTTCCCATATGATCTGGTGCTGTCTGACATGAATGGTAATCGTGGATGTTAGCTATGCACGTAGCAATCTTGCAAACTGCAACGTTGGTGCTACGTGAGCATGTGTGGACAGAGGAATCACTAAGCCGTATCTGAACGAAGGTCGGTCAACAGAACGCATCAAAATTGATCCATCTCCAAGCAGCTGCTGTTTAGCAAGTACGTGGTGTTAATGTACAGCTGTTGCAAAGTACGAATTATGTGTTACAATTGCAAGCTACATGATCCATTCAACAATGCTTCACATATCGCAGAATTATTGCGTCCTACTGCCCCGAAAGAAATAAACTAAAAGTTAGGCCCTTATTATTTTCTGCTCTTTAAAGTTGGGTGTGTCGAGTGAATAGTGGTAGTACACATCTTTTGAGCATCTTTACGTTGTGTCGTTGTGCCGAGTCAACTAGAGAGTGCAGGAGACTGTTGGTATCGATTCAGCTCGCCCCAGACGAAGTGTTCTACATCCTCCCAGGAAGTCGCAGTCCTCAGCTCCTTCCACAAGCTAAATATGGCTCCCAAGACGTTGTCATCGTGTAGTATGCAGTAGCACCTGTAAACAGTGCAGATCAATCATGATTTACCCTTGGCAAGTGAGAAATCAAGAGAATCAATGAGTCTGGCAAGTTACGCACATTGTTCATCAGTAGGCCAGCAAAATTGGGTATTGCAAGTATAGAAAAAAGCATGTGGTGGGGAAGTGGTTGAGCGGTTGGGCCAATATCTTTGCTTCTACCACCTCTGTTATATTTACACATTAAGAGACATGTTGGATGAGGGACTTCTGCTAAAATTCCTACATCGATGTCAGCACCCAAAAAAAACTCAGTTTTTCAAATGCGAGTTAACTGGAGCTATTGATTGTGGAATGTTAGCCCAAGGTTCAATCCTAGAGGGTCATGATAGACCCATGGATTGATTTTTTTAAAAAAATATTAGTGTAGACTGAGTCAATATGTCATAGTTTTCAGGGCCAGGCTTATTTTCCCAATCAACAGCTCTGCTTTGCAGGAAACTTCTATCTGTTGCATACTGTATACCTATGAAACTACCATTTCAAATACCAGAATTGCGTGTCATGGAGCCTTCATAATAAATAACTATAACTAGTTATGTTTTGCAATTTGCAACAAGCATCCATTATATATGCCTAGGTTATTCACAGACCAGTTGTTCCAATTTTTAGGTTCTATTTGAAACTCCCTCAGAGGGTTTCTTGTCAATAATTTGCAGGTTTTGGCCAGCAGTTTGAAGTTCCAACAACCAAGAGTAACCTATACTGAGTTACTGACCGATCCTAGATGCAACGGAGAGAAGGATGAAGAATTGAGTGATGATAATTACTCAGATTTCTGAAACAAGCAAATGTACTTACATCGCACGATATGATGCCCTGCTGAACTTCGAATTTTGCACTGACTTGTAGATATCATTATTTGATTCCCCTCTGAGAAAAGGAAGCTGATAGCTTTGCAGGAACTCCCTGAGAAGATCAATATCACCACGGAAAACATCCAAGTGCAGCGGAATTAAGTCACATAAAGGATCCCCTGTTAACAAAAAACAACATTTGATCAGTTCAGTGTAAACTTTATTTGGAATTTGACAAAACTTTTAAGATTGTACACTCGTGGATCTTGTTCTCTCTCCATGAAGAAAACAATGAACAAGGGAAATGAGCAGCTCAATATATACATCATATGGCAATTCCATCTTCAATTTCAACAATCAGTAATGCATCATGCAAATTGTTTTTAATATATGTAATACCAGTAAAATGCAAAGAGAGGAAAAGCGAGGAAATGAAACAATCCAAGGAAGAATAAAAGAAATAAAAAAAGAGTTTTACCGTCAGAACCCTTCGGCTTTAGAATGCCGGATAAAAGTAGCGCTCACAGAGGTTCCTAGACTGTCCAGGGCTAGTCGACGCCTCTCGCTATTGTGGGCTTCGTCATCCGGCAGAAATTTTAGCCAACGCCCACTTTTATTGACTTACCTGCCGCAGTTGAAAACCCCTAAAGCACAATGCAGAGCCCCCTTGGACCAAAATGCCCTTGGGGTTGTCAGCCATATGAGCGAAGAATGGGAGTAAGGTGAAGGCGTTCCAGTCATTTCACAAAGCCAAAAGGCTACCCCAACCATGCCCTTATAAGCTAGCACAGTACAAGCAAGCCCCACACAAAGCCATTTCACTTCCTCAACCGAGAGGTAGCCCAAGACCAAACCAAGAGCCAACCACCACTGCAGTTCGGCCAAAGGTAAGGCACAAGCCGAGCTCAACCCCATCACCACCCAAGCTCCTTGTCAGCCATACCCAAGCAGTGAGGAAGACGAAGCACGAAGGAGAAGAACTAGGGAAGGAGGGGAAGACGAGGAGAGAAGCAAGGGATGGCGACTATTGAGTTGCATGCATCAACCAATTCACCTAAAAACTTAAGCTCATGAGGAAAGATAGGCAATTCACTTATACTTCAACATTCCTTCTCACGTGTAGACTCTCTCAGGCCTAAGACGTGAAATGGAAGTGGGCTGCAATTATTTTTTTAATTGCGCCAACCGGGTCTCGAACTCAAGACCTCTTGACTCTGATACCATATTGAATTGCATGCATCAACCAGTTCACCGAAAAGCTTAAGTGAATTGCCCACCTTTCCTCATAAGTTTAAGCTTTTGGGTAAATTGGTTGGTGCATGCAACTCAATAGCGACGACTTTGGAGGCGCAAGACTTCCGACGACCGTCGAAACCATGTCAAGTCATCACCACCCCTAGCCCCTTTTTCAGCCGACATTAAGTAAGCCTCCATTCTTCCCTCAACACGTTGGTGACGAGCCCATAGCACCGCCGTGCGCCCATGGATGGCAGTGCATGCTCCCCGGCGCATGCACTCCACCAAGTCTCGTCACGACGGCCACCTTGAGCCATCCCAACCGTGTGTTCTTAAGAATAGAGGAAGGCAAAAGTAGTAGCTAAATCAAAACCACAAAAGTAAATGGGGGGGGAGGGAGAGTGAACCAGCGCCGCCCCTAGGGCTCATGGTGGCGGTGGTCAGAGGTGTAGTGGCCAGAGGTCGGCATCGAGGATGGCGAGCTCCTGGCCGGGGCACCCCTAGGGTGCCAAGGCAGCGACGTCACATCGGAGGCGGAGCAGCCGGTGGTAAAGGAGGCACTAGGCTCCCGACTGGTTGCGTGCCGTGTCTAGTGAGCCCGAGGGAGAGACCAAATTGGGGAGGCACCATGGAGGGGCCTAGAGCCAGAGGCCAGGGGGAGGAGCGGCCAACAGCAACGGGCGGTGGCACAGGCATCGAGCCCTGAGGGCGGCGATGTGGCTAGACCGGCGGGCCCGAGCACCCAAGGTGGCGGTGGCTTGGGGCCAAAGGCCGGGAGGAGCTGCACAGGAGGCAGCCAGTTGCAGGCAGCACGAGTGCGGCGCCGGCAGGAGCCGAGCCATGGGCGGCGATGGAGCCAGGAGGCCACGGTGGCGGTAAGCCATGGCCGGCAGCCTGAGGGGATGGCCGTGCCCCAAATCCGATCGCAGAGAGGGGGAAGGATGTGGGGAAGGGAGGCGCAGCATAGGGGGGAATCCGGCGGCCGGTGGCTGGCGGCCCAGGGATCGCCACCTCCATACCCAGTTTGAGGAGGAGCAAGGCCTTTCAGCAGAGTAAAATGGGGGAGAGAGAAGTATAGAGAGAGGAGAAAAGGATAAAGAAGGCGAAAAAGGAGGGGAAAAGAAAAGAGGAAAAAGAAAAAAAAATGGGGGTTTTATACGTGCGCGTTGAATCCCTTAGCCTTGAGTGATTCGTTCGCCAGTGTTGAATCGTGCACGTAGGATCAATGACGCCCATATGCGTGCATGTATTTTTATAATATATTGAGTCTGGTTGATTGCCTATCAGGTGGAGGTTCGGGAACATGGCCATCCGCACATCGCTTCGCTCCGCTTAGTTAACAGGCAAGTACATGGTAGAGCGGTAGATGTTATGGAATATGTGTTGTGTACATTATCTGATGCTACACGATTAATGATGAAAATTGTGATACACAGTGAAATGATAAAATGTGCATTCATGTTATGGCATATGCACTATGAGGTAGGGCAGTGAGAAAGTCAATAGCTATGAGTAAAGCTATTGACTAGTCCGACGTGCTCTTGAGTAAGTCCTACTTCGGTAGGCACCTCCATGAGATAGAGAAAAAGACCTATTTCAGTAGACACATCTCTACGAGATGGAGGTAGCAGGTGATATCGACGGGTGTGTCCTCCGTTTTACCGGTAAAAGCTACAGAGAATAAGGTTGATCATGAGCATTGCATTGTATAAAGAGTGATTGAGTTATGATATCGAGACTTGTGGAGAATAATTGTGCTTATGATAGCGTTTATCGGTCTATTTTGTGCTTGCTGAGTCTCCGGATCAAGGTTATTAAGTCGACACTACCCTCCTCGTGACCGACTTGTCGACTAGTCGGTCAACTAGTCGCTGACTAGTCGACTGGTACTCTTTGTACTATTTATATGATTATGTATATACAGAGAAGGACTTTATTGCAATTTCAGAAGTTAAGAGGGCTAAAATTGCAAAATACCAAATCTCTCATAACCCCCCACCACTACCTGCCGAATCGTCATAACCTACCGCCGCTCGCTCACTCGCTTCGGCGCCTCTCGCTTCTCATCGCCTCGCCGACCTCGCCCATCGCCTTGCCGACCTCCGCCCCCACTGCGTCGCCAACCTCCGCCCCCACTGCCTTGCCGACCTCCGCCCTTACCGCCTCGCCTTCTCTTCCTTCGACCTCCGCGGAGACGGTAGATCCGGCAGCAACGACGGTAGATCTAATGGCAGCGGTGGCAGATCCGACGGCGGCGGCGGCGGCGGCGCAAGTCTAGTCGACTGCTCGTCGTTCCTGCATCACCGACTTGTCGACTAGTCGACGATTTGATAACCATGCTCCGGATCCACCCTTACTTTGTTGTTATTTTTTTAGGTGATCATTAAGGACATCATGAACAGGCGGGTGTAACACACGAATAATTTCACGTTCTGGTAGCACTGCATGTACCACCTTTTGTTAGTATGTCTAGACTCTACTAGTATGCCACGGTAACTAGAGTCAAAATGGTATGATGTACATTAAGTTGCTGCAATACAAATACAGTAGTGTTTGTTTAAAACTGATAGTAGTTATTAAAATTAATAATATTATGCAATGATGGTAGCACTCTAGACCTAGTGAATGGGCAGGGTATTGCAATATAGACATGAAAACAAATATTTAATCAATGCCTAGTTTATAGGAAATTAATTGGCTGCTCACCAATGGACAGATCACTGAAATCAATTATATGAATTGTATTCAGTTTCTCCAGCTCTCCTTCATCAGTTCTTTTGATATCAGTGGAAGAACCCAGTTTTGTGCCCCCCTCAATGAGAATGTTATCGTCCATAATATCTGAATGTATCCAAGAAGGGAATGTGTAGACCGAGTCACCATCATCATCCTGATTGTTCAATCAGAGAACATTAAACACAAAGTTTGACACAAGATACATATACACAAGACAGAACTGCAAATTTACCTTAACAAACTTGACTAGAAAGCCCATATCAGGAGGGAGATATTCTTCAGCCTTCTCAACTAGAACTTGTGGGACAGAACCCCCCCTATACACAGACGAATGAGAATGTTCAGGTCTCAGGCAATGCCTGAAATTCAGTAGCAATAGAATATCGTGGTAGCATATTGGGCTAAAACAAGTCAATACCAAATCAACGCATAGTCATTGCAATTTAGGTTTTGCTAATGTTAAAACTGTTTAAAGAAAAAAGAATGGACTAGTAGTGTACTGCATGGTTCACTAAAGACCTATCTGACATGCCTCTAGCAATGTTTTTGCCTTTTTGGAACCCCCAAGTACACCAAAGTATAAAATTTTAAGTTGCAGTGAAACTTCCTATAGCTTGAGAATATTCTTATTATTCACTTTACATGCAACTTATTTTGGACAAAAAATTGTCATGGAGACCCTCAATGATTGAAAGATCACATGTTCTGGACAAAATAAAACCAGAGCAAAGAAAATATCTGTTTTAGAGCCACTCATGAAACCTATGCTGAATAAACGAGCTTCAGAAGATTTTCACCTACCAGTTAGCGAGGTGCTTCTTTATATTATTCTTTCTTCCTTCTAGAGTAGAAACTAGATGTTTCAATTCAGGTGGAACATTGCCATCATTACAGAATGGTTTTGACATTTCTTTCACATTATTTTCCTCAGATTTAGGTATAGGTTCCACACGTGGAAGGGGTAATAGATGGATATTTCGCATTTGAACTCCCAAGGATGATGCAAGATTCAAAATGTCAGTCTTGGACAACATATCACGGCTGAAAAATAAAGAAGAAAATAAGTTCATATTTTCATAATTAATTACATAATCACATTTTGTCTCGAGAAAAGAACAAAACTTACATGCGAGCAAAGATATCCCCTTTGCATTTCCTGGTAACCATGTAAGGCCAAATCAGTTTGTTTGAAACATCAGTTGAATTACTCATTCCAAACTGTTCTTTGCTCCATAACCCAATAGGGAAACAGCTGTTTGCATAAGAAACCTCCAAAGGATAGTATTTAGCCAAAACATCTGGCATTCCTTTTCCATCCCATGGTACTGTCCTGTAGATACCATCCTGATACACAAGAAAGCCACTTGCAATGATCTCAGGGATGTGGTTGATCAAAGGTGAGCTAACTTTTCGCAGAATATCATAGAACTCAAGCTGCATCAAGAAAAAACTAAAAAAAGATCAAGATCAAAAAGTGTGACATTCAATTGTATTAATTTGCAGAAGCCAATGCAATACCTCTGTGCCCAAACCATGGACAGAATAACCCAACCCTCCTTCAGCATAAATTTTAATCACATTGTCAGAGATAATGAAGACCTGAAAAAATCGTAGTATAGGTTACACATAATACTAAAAACCGACCGGCAACCATACATTGCAGTTTGACATTGTGGCATTTTAATAGAATGTTAAATTTCACACTAATAGCTCAGATCTGTTACATGTCATGGAAGATCAGGGAGCAATTATGCAGCACCTATAAATCCGCTGAAGTTAGAACCTTACTAAGCTGAAGCCACAGATGCATTAACAAGTTACAAGTAAACTAGGATATGCTACATGAATCAGTTTGTGTGTGTGATATCTGCAGCATGTGGAGTAAGTATTTAGAATCAACACAATTCTACGAAGATTCTTAGTGATTTGTTATGATATTTAAGAATTGCCAAGTTAACATGCCACAATAGATTATTGATAGTTTTAACTTTAAGATGCTCAATAAAAAAATAAAGGTAAGAGAGTATACTTACGGGGTTGCTACCTGTGCCAACAGGAAGCTTCTCATCCTCAGAGGGTGGTGGTAAATTATGGCATGCACTTATTTCCTCTAAGCATGCATACCATTTGTCCACATTTATTGCTAGGCATGCACCCTACAGGAACAGAGCATCCTCAAGAAACAGATAACATTTCCAAAAAAAAAAACACACACACACACATACTGTAATTTCGTAGACAGAAAATTGAGGACAGAAATTTTACATAAATGATAGAACAAAACTCACCTTCCATATTAGCTCTCTCAGTTCAGGTTTAAGAACCCATAGCCTGCGCAACCATTCTCTTGCTTCTCTCTGCCCAATTGAATTAGTAGGGCTCCAGACAGAAGAATAGTGATCTCTTTCTTTCTCAAGGAATTGGGACAAGAAATCTATATCATATGAGAAAATTTGGTTCTCCAAACTTTCATGAACATCTGAGAACTCAAATGAAGAACATTGATTTACACCATTTGATGTTCTTACAGACTCTGAATCTTTCAGTCTTTTTTCCTTACGGGTCATGTCAGGGTGGTTCCATCTAGTCATTGTCCCAATTAGATGATTTTCAGTATCTCTAATAGATTTGCCAGGAACAGCAAGTAAGCCAGCACGGCAAACTCCTTTGTGACAGTGACCAGGTGCCATGTCCAGACAAACATGCTCAAAGTTTGATTGATTGACAAAGTTTTGTGTCACTGCAACTGTCATCTCGAGGTTCAAAACACAATGCCACCACCCACTAGGAACAAATATGGTCTCTCCTGGTAATTGTGTGCATTCCAGTGGTTTCTCGTGTTCAGCAAGATGTGGATAGATATCAAGCCACCACTGCAAATGAACAAATTAATGTTGAATGATATGAGAAAACAAGAGAAGTCGGGGCAAAAGATAAAACAATAGTAAGTACATTACCTGCAAAGATGTTGGAGTCTCAATGTCAACATCACCATCTTCATCACTTACATGTACTGTGACACCACCGGGCACTCTTCCTGGAGGGTACAATGCCCATCTAGGAAATAAGATGGACATTGTCAGTGTAAAGCCAGAATCTTACTTATTCCAAATTTTTAGCATTTTCTACATAGCCTGTAATCTCATGATAGCTAACACCTTTTTTAGCAAGAGACATTCCCATTTAGTTACCTTTAGCAGTAGTCAGCATTCTAGCCAAATCGATTTTGTCTTTGTTAGAAGGGAGGATAAACGAGCCTACATAGACTGTAAAGTTATACCTAAAGAGTGTGTTGTACAGCAACATAAATTGGTAGTCTCCAACTTTCATTTTAGGTTACGGGCTCGACAGACTAAGGTCACCAAAGCCATGAGAGTGAAGTGGTGGAAACTCAAAAGGAACACCGCACAGGCGTTTAAGGAAAAAATGATCACAGAAGGGGTATGAGACGTGAGAGAAGCGAATAGCGAAATTAATAGTATGTGAAAAGATATGACAACTCGTATTATGAAGATGGCTATAGAGGTGCTTGGAGTGACCCAAGGGACAAGAGGCAAATCTAAAGACACGTGGTGGTGGAACGAGAAAGTGCAAAAGGCTATTGAGGAGAAGATATACTACAAGCACATGCATCTTAATAGGAGCGATGACAACGTATAGAAATACAAAACAGCAAAAAAGCAAAGTAAGCGTTGAGTGAGGCACGAGACAAGGCATATAAGGAAATTTACCAGAAGGTAAGTACAAAGGAGAGTGAAAAGGATGTCTATAAGATAGCTAAATTTTGAGAAAGGTAGACAAGACATTTCAACCAAGTTAAATACATCAAAGATGACACTAATAGACTTTTGGTGAAAGATGAGGAGATCTGTGGTCCTGTGTAACAAAAAAAGTCTCTCAAAAGTTAAATGCATCTGATATCTTTGTGACAAAAAAGTCTCTCAAAAGTTAAAAGGTAAGTTTTATAGGACAGTGATCAAGCCCGTGATGCTAAACAGAGCAGAATGTTGGACGACTAAAAAACAACATATACAAAAATGAGTGTAGCGGAGACAAAGATGTTGCAGTAGATCTGTGGTCACATAAGACGGGATCGCATCCGTAATGATGATATACGTGATAGGGTGGGAGTAGCACCAATTGAAGAGAAACTTGTCCAACATCACTTGAGATGGTTTAGACATCTCCAACGGAAGCCTCCTAAGACATTAGTACGTAGTGAAATTTTAAAACATACTGAAAACATAAGTAGAGACAGAGGTCGACCAAGATTGACGTGGAATGAAGCAGTTAAAAGGCACTTGAGGGATTGGAATGTAATTAGAGAATTAGCTTTGGATAGGAGCGCATAAAAGTTATTGATCCACGTATCAGAACCATAAGAAAGTTTAAGTTTAGAGGCAGTGATTTAGGCTCTCGACTCAATTGGCAAGTTGTACGGCTTAGTTTTAGCATTGTAGGTCTTCAAAACTTTTTGTCTCTTTGACCTTGAGGAGGCTTCATTCCTAACCTACCTTAACTTATTTGGAACGAAAAGCTTTGTTGTTGTTGTTGTTGCTGTTGATAGCACAGGGCAATCAGTTTAACAGTGCATTGTTGTTGTTGCTGCTGTTGATAGCACAGGGCAATCAGTTTAACAGTGCAAAAGCAGTATAGGTTGGATCCTAACATACACATTTATTTGTCCAGAATATAAGTGTATTCAACATACATAAGTAACATTGTGGATTTATGATTAAAAACTACAGTAAGTAGATCAAGGTTTAAAATTTTTTTTGCACTAATTTTTGAAAGCTAAATAAAACTAAAATAGTAAAAAAAAATCAATGTTATAACCTCAGTGCCATAAGTTGAGGAATTGCATGAATTCAATATGTTCATTTAATCGTTACTACCTTCCAAAATTTTATGCGAGTACCACTGCTGAGGTGCACTATCAGGTACTTACACCTATATATATAAAACACAAAGGGAATCCAACCTTTTCTGGCCACAAAGAAGAGTGTTCCATGCACTGGTCAGTCCTGGATCAACATGCCAAGAAGCACCTGATCTCTCTGGTCCAATAATAAGCCATCTGAAAGCTGGCCGTTGGTCATAATCCAAGATATCAAAAAAATCTTGGAATAAATGAGGGACACTGTAATCTTCCAATAGTTCCGGTGCTGATTCTCCAAACTGTAACGATTTATCAACTGAGATTCTGCCTGTCATAACTTTTGTAGCAAATGAAATGAAGTTATGAACTTATGATCACCTTATCATCAAATATGTAAAGAGGATCTTCATCACGCTGGAGTTCCATGTAAGAAACATAATCTTTTAGTTTCATTGTAAGCTTCTGAGGACTTCTTTGTGATATCCTAAATGGAACTTCACCATAATCGTGCACAAGTTGCTGCATTGTCCATTTAGTCCTTGCTGGCCAGGTTTCAGCCAGCTTAGTCAGCAAAACCTAGTGGTGCAATACCAATAATATGCTATCAGGAAAAAAAACAAAACAACAACGTAGAAAATGCACATGTTGTTAAATCTAATGAATTAAAACTAAAAGTTAACTCAATTCTTACTGGGTTTTTTCCATCATATTGAGAATGAAACTGATCCAAAGAAAGGTCATCTTTCCTTTCCACATGTCCATTGTCAAAGGAAAAACTACTCAAAGTAGTAAAACATCTATACCATCTCCTGTATAAGTACAAGGAATAGAATCCTGCAGGAAAATAAGTGTAAATAAGGAGATGATACAAGCAGAAACAACAAACACACAGTAGACGTATCTTACCATCAAAATGATGAGGCTTCTGGTAAATCTCATTATTTTCTGAACAAAGACTAAGCCTGAAAGCGAAGCAATTTGTCAGTGTCCAACCTTTTAAGTGGTGATCATTAATAACTAAGAATGATACCCAAAATACCAAATATAACACATTAGAATGGCCTAGACATAAATACATAACACTTCACCAAATGTAACGTGACAAGATAGAATGGTTGCATACCTACACAATGCTGTCTTCTTCCAAGAACCTTTGTACTCAAGAAGACCCCCAACTGAAAGACATTTGCTCATCCAGAGAGGTTCCTCATTGCAAAGTATGTACATGACACTGCCAAGTGATTTAAGATAATGTCACAACCTACTACATTATAATTTCCCTTTAAAAATATAAATATACTACACAAGCATAACAAATGTTTTAAGGAAGCAAAGTTTCAACCTCATGATCTCTAAGTAACGACAAAATATCTAATATTAGGAACTGTTATTTTACACTCCCTCCGGTCCAAAATGGTTGTCATGTTTTAGCAGCAAGTACATAGAACAAGGAAGAAGTTAATGGTTTAGTTTTTGATTGTTTGGCCCTAATAATTGTATAGTTAGTACCAATAAGCACTTATGTTGCCTTAGGAAAAAAACAAAACTACAAGTGTCCAGCAGAAGGGCTTACTGTACCACAAATTGTTTTATCTTTTGATCTTCATTTTTTCCTAACACCGTGTAACTCATATCTTCATATGCTAAAATCCTAAGACACCACTATGAAGTACCAATCCTTTGAATTCGTTCAACTGTCTAAGACTATAATCTGTGCAATTCGGCTCATTTCACTCATATCTGAGCGCAATCAAACAGAATGCGAAACCAAGCATAGTTTGCTAGTCGATTTCGAAAAAACCGAGGTATAGTTTGGTGGTCCACTTGAGTGATCATGATGCTAGTAGCAATCCAAACTTCAAAACCATGGTTCTAAAACTAGGTGTACTGAACCGAGTACTTGTCCGAGTACTAGGTCTAGGTCTCCTCACTGAGTAAGAGTAGGCAAAAATGAGTACATAACCGGTTTAATCGGTATAACTGGACGAGTAATCAACTAACAGGCCGTGTGCTCGCCTGAGTGGCTTGTCCAGTGTCATGAAGGCATGAAGCCCATGGTTAAATTTAATTAAGCCCACAGCTTATAGCACTGACAGTGGCACACACACGCCTAAGAGTGGCATCGTAGCGACAACGCAGGAAGGAACCCTAGGTGTGGGAGGGTGGCGAGGACGACGGCTGCTGCTGCAGCATCTCCTCCCTTCGACGGCGGGCTCCTCTGCTACAGCTGATGCATAAATTTAGTGTGACTATTTAATGTCCTAACTATGAAATCAATCAAGCACCACAAGATACAAGATATGGACACAAACAGTATTTTAGAATATATGTGAAGATTTGAAGGTCCTAACTATGAAATCAACCAAACAATAGCAGCAAATGTGGCTTTGATTTTACATGATCATGCAATTACATATATAAATATGTTATTAAAATAGAAAAATCGGTTATAAGCCTGAGTACAAAGCCGATTATCACATAACCACTACAAGGTGAGTATCACATAACCACTACAAGGTGAGGTGACTAAGGGAGGACCGGTTACACGTTTTAGAACCTTATTCAGAACCAGATATTTCCAGCAAACACAGGGAGCTAATTGCAAAAGGACATGACGAGAGAGACCAAGAGAAGAAGCGTAGAAGAGAGCTGCGGCAACCTGCTCACGCATGCGAGGCGGCCGATATCGGTGGGCGAGAGGAGGTCGACGACGGCGCAAAGCACCTCGTCGGGGAGCACCGCGAGGCCGCCGAGCGCCGCCCCCCTCCGGCCGTTCCCCGCCTCCGCCGCAGCTTCCATCACCGGCGACCGGGGCCGGATCGGCGTCGGGTTGAGTTGGGTGGGGTGGGCTGGGGTGTGGTGGGGGATCAGATCACGCGGTGGGAATTGCGCGTTGGGAGTTGAGACGAGGGCTACGCGGCTGTCCTGTGGGGCGGAGGGATTTATAGACGGCGAGCTTTTGAAACCGTGGACGGGAATTGGATCCGGCCCCTCGACTCGATCCTTCCGGCGGCGTAGTACAATTAAATCCGTAATACGAGCTAGAAGGCGTATTTTGTTGTGCATGCACTCGTCTGCATTGCGGGTTTTGGCCTGTCGCTACAAGTCGTTGGTAACATATATGATGTGGTTTATTTACTACATTCGATGCACTATCATCTCGGAACGAACCAAAAGTTAAAGTCTTCAAGTAGAAATAAATTACTATCTGATAATTTGTATTACAGCACCAACGTACACGTGTCCCGAATGATAGGTAACCGATGCTCGAATCCTGTGCTTTTTCTTCTTTTGGTGAAGTGCCGAATCCTGCATGAGCTTTGCATTTTGCAGCCGCTGGAAATACACTTGAAGCATCTCGAACAAAGTAATTACTTTTGTAAATGCCTAACGCGTACGCGCCCGCCGTGGCGCCTTGCTATTGTTTTATCCTCCCATCGAAACACAAAACAACCGTGACACGATTTCAGCTATGACTAAAAGCTTTTGACTAAAATTAGTACTTTAACGGTTGAAAGAAGTCAGCTAAAACTAGGTTAACAACTAATGGCTCTAAACAAGCTACTATAAAATCCTAAGTAAGCTTTTGTTGCTAAGGCGTTGTGTCTTCTGCCTAGCTAGGTTTAGACATCAACTTAGCGGATAGCGGAATTTATTAATAAAAGTTATTTTATACCGTCGCGTGAAATTAGTTTACTAACGACAATTGGTTCAGTTTAATATCTACGGATAATTATTAACTAAGTTTTGCAATTTAAATATTATCTAAATGATTCGACATGTAACTAAATGTGCAATGGAGTACTCACTGCATCGCTACACGGTATAAACTCCCGCCACTCCTCCTTCCTCCCTCCTCAATTGGCGAGACTGGCCAAATGAGCTTGGCCCACTTACTTCCTGCTCTCTCTTCTCCTCTAGCCTCACTCGGTTCTCTCTCTATACTAGCTTCCTCACTGGCCAGCCCCCCTCACTGGCCGACTCCCTCGCATGTTGCCTCCATGGCCAATGCTGTCGCTCCCTCTTGGCACCGTCTCCATGGGTCGACGGCCACCAGCGCCAGCCTTGGTCTCCCTAGCCAACTCTCCTCTTCCTTGCCAGCTCTGCTGCTACTCTTCAGCTCGCCTCCTTCTAGTCGCCTCCCTAGCCCAATTCAGCCACCACCGTTGCCCAAGCGCCTCCCTAGCTTGCCTCCAACCAAATCCGGCCCTTGGGACCGCGGATCCAACTCTGCACGGTACGATATGAGCTTCCCCCTCTATAGACTATTCCCCTTGTCCATTTACTTTTAGTTCATAAAATTTACTTGATTTACTCTTTGATTTGAGTTGTTTTAGACAAGAATGGGGTAGAGGTGGTGATGGTTGTGGAACTCGTGGGCTTGCCATGGCGGGGCTCAAGGTTCCCACATGTTGGGGAGTGTGGTGGCCGTCGGGTGCTCATAGTGGCCGGCGGTGGCACGTTGTCATCATGGTTGCTCTTCTTTGGTATATGCTACTCCCTTCCCTAGTTCTCTGTTGGAAATCAGCCAGGAGTTCCTTCACACCCGAGCGATCTTCACCAGGAAGCTTGATCTGCACACACGCTATGCGTTTTTGACGATGAACAAGAAAATTCGAGAATCAAGAACAAAGAAGAACATAGGATATTTGAGGCGATTTTCTGTGTATTCTCCGAATGAATCAAAAGCATGTTACAAGCATAATTTAACCCTTTGGTTAACTGAGATCCGGTTAAGCCGGGATCCACACAAATCGGAAACAAAACGTGCGATCTGCACTCAACGAAAAACAAACGCCTGAACTGAAGACTCGGAACTGAAAAAACAACAAACTGAAGTTTTCCCGCGCAGTCACTCTGCGACTTCTTTATTTTGGTTGTGGCTGCATCTTCTAAAATGTCTGGATTATCTTCTGACATATTCCCCCCTAATCCTGACATGATTCCAAGTCTCGAACTCCCAGCAGCTGACGCATTTCCGCTAGCTTCACGCGGCGATGCTTTTTCGCCAAGGCGCTCGCTTCTGTTCTCCTGACTGAATGAACTCAACTCTGATTTGTCCTCTTTCCACACATTCTCTTATAAAATAAAACTTTGTATCTATATGTTTACTACGCCCGTGGAATACAAGATTCTTCATAAGAGCTATGGCAGAACGGTTGTCCACAAATAGAGTTACTGGCTTTGGTTCCTTTCTTGTGATTTCACTAATCAAGCTTCTCAACCATAACGCGTGACAAGCTGCTGTCGTAGCTGCCATAAACTCGGCTTCACAAGATGATAATGCTACTGTTTTCTGCTTTTGGGAATTCCACGACACAAGGTTTCCATTCAAATAAAATGTCATCCCACTGGTACTTCTTCTTCCTTCAAGATCTCCCGCCAAATCACTATCGGAATAACCAACAAGGCTCATTTCCTGTTGTCCCCTTTCATAGACAATTCCGAAGTGAATTGTTCCTTTCAAGTACCGAAGCATCTGCTTGATTGCTTTCTGATGTAGGGTCATCGGCCTCTCCATAAATCCACTTGCCATTCCAACCGAGTATGACAGATCCGGTCTAGTGTTAAGCAGATATCTGAGACATCCTATGACACGTCTATATTCAGTAGCATCAACTGGAGTTCCATCTGGATCCTTGTGCAGCTGCAATTTTGACTCCATGGGGTATTTGGTAGCATTGCAGTTTTCCATTCCAAACTCTGACAATATCTTCTTGGCATATGCAGATTGCTTAAGCAGTGTTCGACTCTCCTTCTGCACCACTTCAATTCCCAAGTAGTAAGAGAGAAGTCCCATATCACTCATTTCAAATTCTTTCACCATTTGCTTCTTAAACTTCTTGACTTCTTCAATATCACTTCCTGTCACTACAAGATCATCAACATATACCCCAACAATCACACTTGTTTCACCTTCTCCTCGAGTGTATACAGCCTGTTCTTGAGAGCATTTCTTGAAACCCAGTTCTTTTAAACTTCTGTCCAGCTGAGTGTTCCAAGCCCGAGGGGCTTGTCTCAATCCATAAAGTGCTTTGGATAACTTGTATACCTTATGTTTTTGTCCCTGCACCTCAAATCCTTCCGGCTGAGTCACATATACTTCTTCTTCTAACTCTCCATTGAGAAAGGCTGTTTTTACATCCAAATGATGCACTTCCCAGTTCCTGTGTGCAGCCAGTGCTAGGATTACTCTGACAGTATCCATTCTAGCAACTGGTGCGAAAACCTCCTCATAATCAATACCATGCCTTTGGACATAACCCTTTGTCACTAATCTTGCCTTGTGTCTGACAATTCGCCCCTCTATGTCTCTTTTTAGCTTAAATACCCACTTCAGTCCAATGGATTTATGTCCCGGGGGAAGGTCTGTGAGAGTCCAAGTTCCATTCTTCTCAATAGACTCAAGTTCACTTTCCATTGCTTCATACCAGCATGGTTCAGATGCAGCTTCCCGAAAATTTGTTGGTTCTTCAGATAATCCCATCATCAACATGTCTTCTTCTCCATAATTTTCGGTTACCTCTTCAGTCTGTGCATATATATCTGCCAGTGATCTATATCTTACTGGACCTTCATGAGATTTGGATGAGAATGATGCTGGTGAATTAGCTTCTACCTGAGATCTCACTGGTGACTGATATGGACTTTGAGTTTCTGCCACTTCTTCTGTTGCAGGTGAAAGTCCCTCTTCTGCACCTGCACCTGTATCTACCTCTGCTGCAACTTCCTCTGAACCAAGATTATCCATAACCACGAATTCTGGAAACTTTACTTCATTGTCGGTTTCCTCATTCCACTTCCACTCTTGATTTTCTTGAAATATGACATCACGGCTGACTTGTAGTTTGCCTCGACTTGGATCAAATAGCCGGTGTGCCTTGCATCCTTCCTCTACGCCTAAGTACACCATTGGTGAGCTTCTATCCTCAAGTTTCTTAATGTGAGGTGTTACATTCTTCACAAGAGCTGTGCAGCCGAAGACTCTCAGATGTCCAAGATATGGTTTTCTACCTTCCATTGCTTCAAATGGTGTGCTGTCACCTAATGCCTTGGTTGGGAGTCTATTTAACAAATAGACAGCATGCCTCACCGCTTCCCCCCAAAACCTTGCTGGCATTTTCATACTTTTCAGCAACGATCTTGCCATTCCCATTACTGTCCGGTTTCTGCGCTCCACCACTCCATTGTGTTGTGGTGTATATGGAGCCGTCAGATGCCGTTCAATTCCCATATCTTCACAAAACCGAACAAATTCAGTGGACAAGAATTCTCCTCCTCGATCAGTTCGAAGAGTTTTAATCTTATGTCCAGTCTTGTTCTCAGTTACCATCTTGAACTTCCTGAAATGCTGAAATGCATCTCCTTTTGTTGGCATAGTATACACCCACATCCATCTGGTGCAGTCATCGACAATCAATAAGAAGTACTGATTTCCACCCAAGGTGCTTGGAGTGATTGGTCCACAAATATCCATATGAAGAAGTTCCAGTGGTTTCTTGGCTCTGAATTTAGCTTGGTTGGGAAATGGCTGCCTTGAGTGCTTGGAGATCACACAAGTCTCACACACTTTCTCTGGCTTGGACAATACAGGCACTCCAACTGCCAATTTTTTCTCTCCCATGAGCTTCAGATCACCAAAGTTTACATGCCCAAGTCTAGCATGCCATAACCAAGATGGATCACTAAGGTTTGACAACAGACATACTGCTTTGGATGTCTCCAGCACTATCTTGTATAGCCGGTTGTGTGTTCTCTGCACTAGCATTAGCAATCTTCCATCATTGTTGATTACTCTCATGTATTTGCCAACTACATGCACCTCAATACCAGTTTCTGACATCTGACCAATACTCAGAATGTTGCTGCACAATGTAGGGATATAATATACCTCTTGGAAGGTCTTCAGTTCTCCATTTTTGCAGACAAATGCAATTGTCCCTCTGCCTTTTATCTGAACTGTAGATCCATCCCCAAAGCTTACTCTACCAAAGGATCGTTTCATCCAAATTCTGAAATTTCTCTGGGCTTCCAGTCATATGGTTACTTGCACCATTATCAAGATACCGAGTATCCGAATTCTTTCTTTCCTTGTTGCTATCACACATCTCCTGCATTATCCATTTTTCATTGAGCAGAACAATGTCTTGCTGTTGTCGGTCAGAACTTTTTCCCTCTTGGGTTATAGCAATCATCAGTGTCTGTTCTTCTTCGACAGTCCGGGTTAGATGTGTCTCATCTTCCCGTCTTTTACTTCGGCACTCAGATGCGAAATGCCCCATATTACGACAATTGTAGCACTTGACATGACTCTTGTCTCTGGTACTACCTCCAGCAAAGCTTGTGCCTCCTGCACTTTCTGGACGTGGTGACCAGCGACCGCCGCCTGCAGTTTCTGGACGTGATGTCCATCGACCAGAACGCCTACGGCTGTGCCCTCGTCCACGCCATCTGCCACGTTCTGGGGTACTGAATCCACGTCCCCAGCCGCTTGCTGAAACCTCACCAGTGTCATTCATGTGCCGTGTCTGCCTCTGGGTATTAGCTAGCAATAGCTGCCCTTGATTGCTGCCGAGCATCCTACGAGATCTTGCCCGTTCTTCATAAGCCTTGAATCTCGCAATTGCTTCCTCAAACGCCATGGTCTCAAGATCATAAAATTGCTCGATCCCGGCAACCACAGTAAAGTACTTGTCGGGAACGGAATCAAGCAATTTTTTGACAAGAGATGAATCTTCAATTGTTTCACCAACTGAATCAAACTTGCTGGAAAGAGTGATCAATTTACCTGCAAAGTCATCTACGGTCTCATTCTCTCCCATCCGCAGGGCGTCGAACTCACTCTTCAAAGTTTGTAATCGTGCTTTCTTCACTCGGTCTGCACCCAGGTATCTCATCTTGATACTCTCCCAAACTTCTTTTGTCGTCTTCTTCTTCGCTACTTGGAGGATAATAGCCTCGGGTATGCACTGAAGAATGTAAGCTCGTGCTGTCTTGTCTTTCTTCACGACAACTTGCACTCCTTCCGCCGGCTCCACTGCCTCCCATACGCCTTGGGCATCGAGGATCGCCTCCATCCTCACTGCCCAGACTGCGTAGTTGTCGGAGTTCAGCATCGGCGGTTGAAACGACCCACCGCCGCCATCTTTCACCGCCGGCTGAGGAATCATCGCCATTCCGCCAAATTGGTGATTCTCGGGTGTTCTTCCTGATGCTCTGATACCAGATGTTGGAAATCAGCCAGGAGTTCCTTCACACCCGAGCGATCTTCACCAGGAAGCTTGATCTGCACACACAGTGCGTTTTCGGACGATGAACAGTAAAAATTCAGAGAACTGAAGAACAGCAAGAACATAGGATATTTGAGGCGATTTTCTGTGTATTCTCCGAATGAATCAAAAGTGTGTTACAAGCATAATTTAACCCTTTGGTTAACTGAGATCCGGTTAAGCCGGGATCCACACAAATCGGAAACAAAACGTGCGATCTGCACTCAACGAAAAACAAACGCCTGAACTGAAGACTCGGAACTGAAAAAACAACGAACTGAAGTTTTCCCGCGCAGTCACTCTGCGACTTCTTTATTTCAGTTGCGGCTGCATCTTCTGAAATGTCTGGATTATCTTCTCACATTCTCCTCTTGCTTATCTCTATGTATGCCATGGATTCAGTGGATGGTTTGTGAATAATGATGCACGTGGTGTGGTCCTGTGATGGTGATGGCAAAATCGAAATTGGATTGTGGGGCTACCTTGTTGGATGATGGTTGGCTTAATTTGGGAAAGAACCGAGGCTCGATCTTCTCGATTGCTTTCTTGGCTCTGTTGTGTTCTGATTGGCTAACAGTTGGCTCGGTTGTTGTCTCCTCCTAGGGTTCACATCCCCTGATGCTTGCTCCTCCTCCTCCTCCTGGCGCTTCCTGCTCCTCTGGCCTTATTGCCGAACTCAACCTTGCATCCTTCCTCTCAGTTGGCTTAGCGGATTTGGGGGAAAATGGGTTAGATATGGGGAATGGAGGATTGGGGTGCTGCTGTTCGATTGTGGTGAATAGCTACTAGTCATGGGTGGAAATGGCTTTCTTTCTCTTCCCCTAGCTGTTCTCTTGGTTTTATCTCCTCCCTTGTGCCGCTTCTGTGCTGAGGATTTTTACTTGTACAGTGGGATGTGCTATGGTAATTTGGTAAATTCTATTTTTGCTTGGTTGGTTGACAGTGAAAAAGGAATTGGAAATGGATTCAAGTTGGTTTTTAACATCGGATGATGAAACCATATGACTATGAGAGGTGCTGACTGGCCTCGGACGGTTTGGTATCTTGATGAGCGAAATGCCCAATTCAATAACCTAACGAGGGTTCTGACAGCAATCTAGCTTTTAATTCTTTTTGGGTCTTTTTTGTCACTTGTTATTTGCTTTTCTCACAATTAAATATGTGTTGGTTACTCCAGCTTAGCAAATACTGATGTGAATTATATTGTGCTGTAATTATTTATATTCTAGAGATAATTGCCTTGATTGATGTTGAGAATTGTAAATTGATGTAATATGGATTGTAATTAACCAATTGTTGTAGTACAGACGGTTATATTTTTATTTGAGTTGACAAACGCTTTTAGTTGTTGCTTGATTCATTATATTTCTTAATCTAATGTGCTTAAATTGTATTAATTCTCAGAGATGGGATTTATTAATGTAGTTTGTTTATTTATTGCTCTTTACGTTTCCAAAGACTTGATTCATGGGAAAAGCTCAATTACTTAGTAATTTATTTATTAGTTTATTTATTAATTTTATTTAGCTTCATAAACTATCGTTTAAGGTTAATTGAAAACGTGGAGTTACAGTTTACCAGCATGTGTGTAGATAATTAATCTCTTCATGTGCAGCTAATTAAGCATGCATGGAGCACGTACCGGAACCAGATGGTGAGCCTCTATTCTAGTAGTTCTTGCAGCTTCGTTTTGTCTCCGACACACAGGGATATGGCGTGCACTTTTTGTGTGGATACAATGTACCAACTTTTTTTTTACCGTTTGGCTAACCGTTTGTTGCGACTTACGAGTGGTCTTTTTTCTGTTCCTCTCGCTCGTAGTGATCTCTTTTCGAACAAAGTCCTAGAATACTTGGTTATATTTTTGGAACAAAACCTGAGAAATAACTTAGTAAAATCAGAAAATAGTAGTTCTGAAAGACTATCTGAGAAGATCTAGAATTTTGTTGTGATGAATCACTGTAATTTTAGAGGAGTGAAAAGTTGAATTTTGCAATTTTGTGGTTTTTCAAAGCAGTTGTCAGACTTATCGGTTTGATCGACCAGAGGTGGCGGTCAAATGGGCCAGCCCTGGCGATCTGACCACCCACAACCATCAGTCTAACCAGTCAGGGTTGGTGGTCTGACCGACAAGACTAGGTGCTTCAGCCGAATTTTGGATTATTTGGGAAATTGAGTTGTGCTGAGTTTTAGTTTGACTTAGGTCAGCGAATATATGTTGCATGATGCATGTTTTAGCTAGTGTAGGTCAAGTTATGAAGAATTTATACTTGAAAGTAATTTCTTTGTCTTTTGATATGCAGGGCAGTTTAGAGTCAATCATCGTCAATGGTAAGAATCGGGGTTATATTCATGGAGAAGACGAGACCCAGAACGATCAAGAAGGCCAGATGAGATAGTTGAGCTCAAGCAAAAGTAGGAAATGTTGAAGGAAAGTTCAAGCGACGGATTGCACCATGTAGCTTGGACAGTCTAAGTGAGGCACGGTTCTGTGGAACCAAAATAGAAAAGACTTACCGACGCGTGGCAAGCTGGTGATGTATCTATGCATGACAAGTATAACGATTGCTTGTAATGGAAGGTAAAAACCGAGCCAAGAAAGGGTATTTTGGTACGTTGATCAAAACCGTGGCGCTTCAATGACACTTGAGAAAGCGTTTTAAGTCAAGAAGTTGAAAAGATCAAATTAGTTCAAAAGCTAAGGACTTAGCGGATTCAAACTTATGTGCTTTAAAAACGTGCATATATGTAATGTGTGAGTAAAACCTATATTGTGTAGGGTTAACAGGTTTCTCCCATTTATGCTAAGTCGATAGTATCTATCAGAATAGATGGGAATAGTTTCATTGTCTATTTAGTAGGTTGGAACGATGACTTGCTAGTAAACCATCTAATCATCATAGCTTTACTTATTGAAGTCAAGTGTTCTATGGTTAGGGTTTGAGAAGTATGAGTGCTATAGTGTGCTCTGTTGTTGTCCTAGTAGAGTGGTTTTAAACCTTCATCTTTAAGTACCAATATATCAATTTTGTCCATCTCTCATGGATCTCTCATGTTTTGATTGATTTGCTTTTGATTTGATTGGTTTTAATCTTCTATTTTCCCTTTTTGCTCTTGCTTGATGCCAATGATGAGTAAGTGATAGAGATATATCATGAAAATTAATCTACATCTATTCAGATATTAGGTTTGATAAGTTCTTGAAATTACTCAGTTCTGCTTGGATTTGGCCTCTAAGAGTGGTTTCTTGTTATAGTTGTTTTTACCATAATTTCTTTAGTGTTCTTACTTATAGTGACATGTAGGGATATATCTAGATCCATCTCGGTCATTCTCCATGTACAAACAAGTTTTATTCCTCATTTTCCTTTCTATCCAATATTAGTGTGAACTTTCTTCAAATGAAAAAAGGTCATAACTTTGACAATGATTCTCTTGATCATTAATTGGAACCGTGACATCCTTGAGAATGTGTGTGTCAAGTTTGAAGCCATTTGGATCTATAGATCAAAACTTACATGAATTCTTGGTTTTGAAATCGTGATGATTTTATTGTTCATTCCCAAGAGGTCTGGCCGCTATTTGGTAGAGATTTGACCGCTAATTACTAGAGGTTTGGCCACTATTTGCTAGAGGTCTGACCGGTGTGCTTGGAAATTCTTGGAACTTGATTTGCTGGCTTTAGTGTTAGCTTTCCATCCTAAATCTTCATAACTCTGTAACTATCAGAGTAAAGGATCGGTGAATATTTAGTAAAAAATTTGAAGATACGATTCACCTCCTCTATTGCCATAATGGTCCTACAAGTAGTATAAAAGCCTGGTTAGCTCCTCTCATAGATCTTAACCAGTCTTAGGATCTATGGCATCAAACAAGTCTTGAACCAAGCCAACCGTTTTCGATGGAGTTGATGTCTCTTATTAGAAGTCTCGTATGCAATCCTATATCATGACTTAAAGGCATGTAATTTGGATTATGGTCAAGAATCCTTATGTTGTGCTGGCCAATGATCAGGTTACACCAGATGTAGGAGCAAACAACAAGGTTCGTAATTTTTTGATTCAAGGTCTTAATCGATTTGAGTTTGAGCGGGTTGCTCACTTGAGGTATGCTTATTGATCTAGAAGATCCTTACTAACTATCATGAGAGCTCTACTGCGATCAAGGAAGTGAGACAACCAATTGAAGAAGGAATACTCAAAGAGCAAGCAAAGGCTAGGTGAATCTTTAGATGAGTTATGGAGAAGGTTCAACAAGATTATTCATAATCTTCGTACTGTTGGCTTAACCTTTTCTGATTCTGAAAATACACGCGAAATGTTGAGTGTACTTGATATGAAGGTTTAGGGAATGAAGATCACTTCCATCAATGATAACACGGTCATGAGTGAGCTCATCATGAATAGATTCTACTCAAGGTCAAAGACACATAAGATTAGCTTCATCTAGCATCTACCCAAGTAGAGTTGATGGCACTTGTGATTGACCCTACTCAGAGCAGCTCTTCTAGTGTCAAAACTCGAATATGCAAATCCAGATTCTATGTATTATATACTAGTTTAGGATCACACTAGTACACATAGTATTAAATATAAATGAAATATCGACCATGATCACATTTAGCTAGAAAAACATGAATATTACTAATTATTAGAGTATCGACCTTATAGCCAAGCTTATAATTAATAGCTTAAATGGCCTAATAAAAACTTAGTAGCAGAAAAACAAAAGATAACATGGTGTCCACTCGATATGCCCACATGCAATTGACTGAGAAGTAAAATCCTAATCCACAAAGTTATCAAAGAAACCTCCTTCAAATTCCTCTATTTGGTATGGATCATCTCTAGCAACTAAGCAAATATGGATATAGCCGTGAGTATATAGAGTATTGAGCAATTCATTTGTAACAAAATGCAATATATAATGGTGCAAGACTTACCAAAGGATGGCTGAATGGTTATTTTGCAGAAAAAAACAATTTAGAGTAAATACAATAAATAGATTGAAAGTAGGATTTAAAAAAACAAGTAATAAGTAATTAGATCACAGGAATTAAGTAAATTACAAGTGAACTGACCATATACCCAACAAATTACTCGTGAACTAACCATTTACGTAATGAATCACCAGTGAACTAACCATTTACTTTGAACCTAACCCACCTAAGATTTTATGAAATCTCTATCTCTTGTGTGAAATCACTAAGTATTGTCTATAACTGGAGACATGTATATTCGAATAGTTTTACACTCTACAGAAGTTGCATAGCTTTACCCACATGATATGACCTTCTTGTAGTGTCACTAGTATAATATGCTTCCTTAGGTGTACCGACTAAGAAGTTCACAACAAAGCATTTACAATACTCAATCTGAACCTGATCTTGCTCACTAAGGTTTTGTTGCTAAATAGGCTAACCACCTAGTTAAAAAGCCCCTCTTACGCCCTGTGAAAATGTCTAACCGACACCCAATGATATCTCAATGCTAAAACCAAAATTGAAACATCACAAATTGAGTGGGTTCGAGACGACTTATGGCTTATGCCATTTGTTATAGTAACTTGTTGTTAAACGATGTATTTTTTCCAAGCGGGATCTACAAATAAATTATAATAAAAGCTATGCTGAGTTTAGTTGTACCGTTCAAAATTGCATATGACTATTTTCCTCTACGCACTACCTCTCGCGAACAGACCAAAATTCAAAAACCACAACCATAAGCCATAATCCACAACCCAAAAGAACCTACCCATTAATCAGTTAGGTCCATCCCACGCTGGATATGTGGCTGTACGATTAGACTCAGATCAATGATGCACAAAGCTAAATCCTTATACATTACCTAGGCAAGACATTCACATCCCAGAAGTGCTAACCATAATTCTCCCTTTACTGCACCATCACTCGTCCAAGTGAAAATTATTTTTTATAACCAACAATAATGATACTACCCATGTCATGGTATATAAATTTTATAACTACAGCTGATCACCACGATTTAATATCTCATTAAGTCAAAATTAATTAATTAATCAACATGTAATGATGAACCTAACGTATTACAAGCATGGCTAAGTATACTAAACGTACAATCCATGTAGATACTGGTATTGCATCAGTAGATAATTACCCATCCTAAGGTGACAATAGAATTATGGTATTCAAATTACTAAGGTGGAATTGATCAAATTGGACAATAACTATCAGGTACAAAGGTTTTATGTTAAATTAGTAATGCATAATAATTTAAAATAAAATAATAACTAATAGATTTTAAAACTAAATTTAACATGATCAAAGGTCATAATTTGCCTTGACCTTACTCAATTACCAATTCTTGGTCTTCAAGTCCTACTTCTGCTCCTTTGAATACGTTATCTAATGAGAGAAAGCAAATGAAACATAAATAAAATCAAATATAATTCAAAAATAACCAAACTAGAATCAAAAGATAGAGTTCAATTTTAGATGAATTTAGAAAGAAGAATTGAGTCAATCGGAGTTCGGACGAAGAAGAATGTGCTCTTAGAAGATTTGCTAGGAATTTAATTCCTAGAAATTGAGAGAGAAAGGAGAATATTCTTTGAAATATTCTCTTCAGAATTAAATAACCCTCTAAAAGGTCCAACTAAAGAGTAGATTCCAGTATCTAACCAGTGGTTTGGTCCACGACGAACTAAGTCCATCGAACCAGTCTAGGGGGTTTGGCTAACTTGGCTTGTGATTGGCAGACATGTGGCTGACACATGGGCAAAGGTTGATGAGGTGGCACTAACATGGTGATACGTGGCTACTGACTCAGTTGACACGTGGGAAGGCTATGCTTTGGCTAAGGTGGCAACTTAGGGCTGACGTGGTGGACACGTAGTATGACACATGTGCCAAAGAGGGACAGATGACATAGCTACCTATGTGGCAGTTGACATAGTAAACTGAAGCAGTTTGCTAAGCTGGCAGATTAGGGCTTGCGTGGCGCTGGCATGGCGAGCATGTTAGCATAGAGCACTGAGGTGGTTGCTGGCTAGGATGACACGAAACTAGGGCTAACATCATCTTGCTGACGTGGCTTCACTCGATCAACGAAACAATGCTTCTAGTCCATGAGACCCACACGTCATAGACATGGTGCACATGGATGAAGTCTATAGATAACAGAGAAGATGACAGGTGCGCCATGACATCAGTGGAGCACGCGGACTGGGGCGGCACTTCACAAGTCGAATATATGCATGGACAAGGTGGTGGTAGCGCACGTGAACTGAGACAATAGCTTCAACCGGAGTAAGGCGGGGCAGCCAAGGCATGCGGTGGTCATAGGATAGTGCTCAGTGGAGGGCTCATTGTCGGCGATGAAGTGAAGACAATCGGTGAAGAGCTTTGTCAACCTTGGCTCAACGGCAACAACAATGGTGCAAGGGTGAGGTTTCGGCTAGCAGCTTGAGGTACAAAAAACGAGAGGGTGTAGTGCTATTTACGGTGTAGAAGCCAAGGATTCCAAGGTGAGGATGACACAGACATCGAGTCCAGGTGGAGAATAGCATGTGGCAGTGAGAGAAGTCCTAGGCGGAGACATCAGGGAAGATGAACAATGCTCATCACTGTTCATCTGACTGGTGGGACCCACAATCAGCGATGCGGAGAGAGGATAGATGGACAGTGCAGATGCGCACACAGGCATGGGGATGGTTGACACGTGGTGCTCGTGCAGCGCGGGCTGCCTAGGTCGAGGAGAGAGAAGTGGGCCAATAAATAGGAGAATTCAACCCACGAGGCTATCAGGAATTTTCTGATATTTTGGAATTTAGAAAAAGGTTTAAATCAATTGAGCTCTAGAAAATAGCAAATAAATCCAAAAAATTTGAGAAAATACAAAAAAAATTTAGTACAACACAAGGGATCTAACAAAAACTAGTTTTCATTTAATTGATGTTTACTTTAGTCATATTAAATCTTTTAAATTTCTAAAAGTTCAAATTAAGCTTTAATTAATTCTAGAAAAATCCAAATTGTTATTCTTATTGTAAAAACTTCAAAATGGATTTGAAAATTAGGATGTTATACTAGTTCCTTGGTTTTGGCTCTTATAGATTTTCATTATTAGCTTTGCATTCTTTGAGCGACGAGCAGCTAGAAAAGTTTCCTGAAGATGACCTAGCTTTTATATCCATAAAATTCACAAAAGTATACAACAAGGCGAGGAACAAGAAGCAGTGAACCTGTCACTTGCTTTTATTACATTGAGTCAAAGCATATTCGGGCCAAGTGCCACAAGTTGAAGGGCAAGGAGGACTTCCAAAGGTGTCCTCAAGCTTATGATGTGATGTTCAAGAAGCCCAACTACCGCAAGTTCGTTAATCGGGTCCTTGTCGCTAAGGGTAGCACCGACGTCGACTCCTCCAATGAAGAGTCCTACAGTGATCTCGATGAGGTATATTCCACTTCTAAAGAGATGAAATGTGCTCTTATTACTGTTGAACAAAAACTAAAGAAATGAGCTAAATTGATCAAGAACCAAGATATTACTTGACAATTTGAACCTAGAAGTTGTTAGGCTCAAATTCATTAATCTTGATGATAATTGTGAATCTTATTTATATTTGCATGATCAAATGGCTAATCTAAAAATTGCTCATTTCTATGTTGTTAGTCAACTTAAAGATACTCTAGATGAATTAGAATCTCTCAAATCTAGTAATGATCATGATTACTTGAATACTATTGACTTGCATGTGATTCCTTTAGATGCTATTCCTACTTGAATTAAAATTAGATAGTGCCATTAAGAAATTGCTCAAATTTAATCCTAATCACACTTGTTCTCATTGTGAGGATAGTAAAATTAAAAGAAAAGAAGTAACTAAAATATTTCTTCATTTTAGGACTAAATCATGTGAAAATTATCCTAGACTTATAATTGAACTCGATGCTCTTAACAAGATACTTGAGGAGAAATGTAAGATTGGAAAATCCTTCTCCATGACTACACCTAAGAAGTCAACTGATTCTATTTTTTTTGTATATTTTGTGTTAAAACTGGGGCAAATTTAGATGAGATGCATGAGGCCTTTAAAGTCAAGTTCTAGGTGCAATTAGGTATGATTAGAGAAACCCCTTGAGTACCTTGTGAGGAGTTGAAACTAGAGATAGTAGTTCCCAAAGAAAATTTGAAGCATTATGCCAATCGGAGGGCATTGTAAGGCATTACACAATTCTAAGCACATCTCAGTAGAATGTTGTGGCCGAGTGCTTGAATAGAAACATCATAGAAAAGGTGTGTTGCATGTTGTCTACATATAGTTTATCAAAAAGGTTTTGGGTTAAAGCTGCTTTCACTGCTTGTTATTTGATCAATCGTTCGTCGAACACTTCCATTGATAGGAAAACTTCGATTGATATGTAGTCTGGTTCTCCTTCAGACTATTTAGCATAAGAAGTTTTTGCTGTCCTACTTATGCCCATTCTAATAAAGTAAACTTGAGCCAAGAACCGTTAAGTGCATCTTCCTCGACCATATCCATGTTCAAGCTCTGACTAGTAATCTTCCAATAGGAACTGGTCGGAACTAACAATCCATTGTAGTTGGATGGGAAAGGAGGAGAATCTAGCCTAAAAGTGGTTAATTGAAGAAGGCAATATTGTGGCTTATTGTTTGAACATGGCAGAAAACATTGAATGCACTACTGAATCTTCAATTTATTTAGAGGCCATTTACTCTGATGAGTCAGAGAAGTGAATGATTGTCATGCGTGAAGAAATGGAATTTCTCGAGAAGAATTCCACTTGGGAGTTAGTCAAGTTCCCGATGCAAAAAAAAACATATACGCTGTAAGTGGATTTACAAAAAGAAGGAAGATACATCTCTAACCGATCAGATTAAGTATAAGGCTGGGCTTGTTTCTAAAGGATATAGCTAAATTCCAAGTATTGATTTTATAGATGTTTTCTTCCTTGTTATGAAGTATAGTTCTATTCAGCCCTTACTTAGCATTGTAACTATACATGATTATAAGATTGAGTAACTAGATGTTAAGACCATATTCTTACATGAGGAATTGAAAGAAGATATCTATATAGAGTAGCTGGAAGGTTTTGGTGTTCCGAGAAAGGAGAATTTTGCATGCAAATCGAAAAGTTTCTTTGTAGGTTAAAGTAATAACTTAGACAATGGTAGAAGAGATTTAACTTCTTTACGATCTCTTAAGGCTTCAAAAGATTTGACTATGATAGCTATAATTATTTGAAGATTGCCAATAGTTCAGCTATCTAGTGGCTCCTATATATTGATGATATACTTATTGCGATAAAAGTAAGCCTAAAATATTAAAGTTAAAGGCACAATTAAGCAGTGAATTAGAGATGAAGGATCTCGGTGCAGCAAAGAAGATTTTTGGTATGAAAATATTCTGAGATTGTTGGTTTGAAAATTTATACTTGAGTCAGAAAGAGTATATTGAAAAAATGCTTCGTCAACTTAACATGCTTAAGGCCAAACTGACCATCTATTTGAGAAATTCTTTGGTTCTTTTTTGCTATAGGAGGAATTCGTCTGAAGTTAGAGATTGTTATATTTATTATTCGAATTTGGTCGGGTCCGACCACTTGAAGAATCCAATCAGAGTTCGCTTAGATATATTTCGACTAGTATGACCGGTCGGTAATATAAACTGGTTAGGTGTTATCATTGAGATCATCTTCATGTTTGTGATGGACTTAGCACCGACTTATATCATCGTGGTGTCTAAAGGTGTTTGCACCGACTAGAGTCAGGCGTGGCTACTCGAGGTGCTTTCAACTTCATCTCTTCACCATTATCTTCTGAGAACCTATTTTGTTTCCAAGCGGAATGTTGTTCGTCTCTGAGCAGGTTACTGTTCTCATTTTCGAGTAGGTATTTGTTTCCATTGCCTACTAGGACCTTGTTTCCAAAGCTATTTATTCTCTTATAAGCCTTACGATAGATAGCACACATAACACAAATTATCTATACATATAATATGCTAAGAGCGTCTTATAACTTCTTCTTTTTATAGTGATTTTATCGACTATACGTTTGTGATTTTTTTTTCACCTTAAATTTTTTGCTTCATGATTATGCTTATTTTTTATTATTTTCGTATCTCTCCGTGTTTTTTTATAACAAAACCTGTGTCGAACTGATTTCTTCTGACTTCTGAGTATCTGATCCGTGAGGTACCGATCATGTTGTGCTACTTGATCCGTGAGGTACCGATCATGTTGTGCTGCTTTCATCCGATAGCAGAGTTATGTATCTTTCACTGCTGTAGATGTGACCTCGTTTAGTGTCAAAAAAAGATGTGACCTCGTTTTATGTACTCCTATAGAAAATTGCTTCCATGCATGGACAATTAATTACATAGGTCCCCTTGGTTGGTACACGTTAGTCCTCGTGCATCCTGCTGGCATGAATATGGATATACTGCTCCTACCATCTGATGCAGCAATGTGCACAAGTAACTCCAAATTTCTGAGACCAAGTCCTCTCCATAGGATTGTATGTTGGCAAAAAATCATTCGAGCCTACTGCCACTTGTGTATATTGCTTGACTTTACCTGCACTAACAGATTAAAGTATTACTAGTTTCCCAAAGAACATTTGGTACACATCTATTCTGTATGTCTCTGACGCAGTACTGGAACAAGCTGCTAGACGAAACCGGAGCCGTGGCGAGGCGAACACAAATATGCAATGCAATGCTGACAAGCTGAGACGTCGTTTGTTTGGCCTTTGCGCAGGGATGTGCTCCAAAACCGCATACGCATTTCAACTAAATCACCAAGGTTGATACAAGCGCAAGTGATAGGCAAATAAGAATGGCAGCAGCTGACACGTACTAATTCACAAAACCTTCTTCTATCTTGCATTACTCTTATCCCTGGTAGAAATAGAAACCAAAGTGCCGAAGAGTGCAGCCGTACATAACATCACATAGTATATGCATACCAACACAATCCTTACTAAAGATGCTCACCGGCGCACAGAAAGCTCACAGGTAGTGGCGCCGAGTGCTGCCGCAACAGTCTACGCCGTCGCGTCGCGTCCCTGGATTACCCACTTCAGAAATAGAAGGGCGGGAGCGGCAAGACGCTGTTCAGCTTCGACGACCGGATCCTCCTCTTCCTCAGCCTCTCCGCTATGATGAAGGAGAGCTCCAGGGACTGGGACGCGTTCAGCCTTGGGTCGCAGTGGGTGTGGTAGCGGTCGCTCAGGTCATCGAAGGTCACAGTCCGGGATCCACCGATGCACTCAGTTACGTTCTGCCCGGTCATCTCGAGGTGGACGCCTCCTGCGTGGCTTCCTTCTTGCTCATGCACATCGAAGAATGCCCGCACCTCAGCCTGTTGTTGATGAAAAGTTGGTGGTTAGTCCATTAGCGTAATTGCAAAGATCTGAGTGAAGAACACAGTGTCAACAAAAGAAACATGTCCAACTTATCCTAGCCAACAATCTCCACTGCACACTTTCATCATATTAAAAAGAATAGGGCAGTGATTTTCAGTACTGTCATTGAGCAGAGACATCTATCAATGAACATCTATTGTCTTAATTTTTGCAGTTCAACGAAGTCTCAAGTTATTAATAAAATCTAGTTATGCCTAAAAGATTCATAGCCTGGTGACCAAATCTCCTTGGCATTATTAGCTACTTACGGTAGTAGCTGATATTTTTGTGGACTGTATTTAAATAGTTTTCTGTCTGTGAGACAATAGTACAAGAGATCCATCAGTTCAGTATTCTTTAGTTGAAGTAAGAGATTTATATGACGAGCAACCCTGTGCTGTCACCATCTTTTGCCCGTGAACTTGCACTACCAACAAAACATCTTGCTTTATTCATTAACCATGGTCACCATCGCAACAGTTGTAGGCAAAAATTCAAATCAATAATTTGTCCTGGCATGCAGATGCTTGGTGCACGCAAAATTTCAGTGACAAGATCATTCAACCCCCAATACTACAACCAATCAATTCCCGCACACAGAAGAAGTGATTTCTGTAGATCCACTTCAGTCCAACAACCACCTTCATGATGAAACAACATTGATGGGCGTCTGCATCTACACCTAACACACCATTCCATAATTATATGTTTTTCGGCGTCTAGATTCTTCCCAGAGCATAGAAATTTGAGATAAAGCTGACCAGTCACCAACTTTCTTATATTACTGACAACTAGTGACCAACTAGTTCAACGGGGAAGTTACAAATAGCAGTTCCTCAATATGATTCATGTGGAAAAGAATAACTGAAGCAATCAGCAGAACATTACACGTTACATCATTCTCTACTTTGACAATTCATCAGCTAATTAGCTTGTTCCATTGTTCCCCAGAAAACTAACCTCCGTATTACTTTTATCTTCATGAATATGCCCAAAACGTGATCCTTTTTTTTTCTTTTTTTCTATGTTGATGGGGTAGCATAGATCAGAACATCAATAAAAACAGATACTTGATATAAATGTGAAGGCAGATTTGGTGTTTGTTTGAGTAGTTCCTAATGTGAGGTTGATCAGATTGATCATAGAGCCTGTATCACACTTGTGAATCAATAAAAGGGATGCAGTAGATTGAAAATTGGCACATACCAGAATGGAGTCAAAGGGGCGAGTCTTTAGACCGCAAGGAGCCTTGATGGTGTTTCCGTGCATGGGATCAGTGATCCAGGTGACAATTTGTCCAGCATGGCGGACAGCACGAATAAGATGAGGTAACTTGACCCTCATGTTCTCTGCCCCCATCCTTGTAATGATGGTAATTCTCCCAGGCTTGTTTGATGGGTTCAATATCTCAATCAGCTTGACCAACTCAATGGGGTTCATTTTGTCACTCACCTGCAATCCACATGGTGCAAACGATATTTGTCAGCATCCATAGATGTATTTTATTTTATCAATATGAAGTTGGTTTTAAAAGCAACCTTGATGCCAAGAGGGTTGGCAACACCCCTGAGGAACTCAACATGAGCACCGTCGAGCTGACGAGTGCGCTCACCGACCCAGAGCATGTGGGCAGAACAGTCGTAGAAAAGACCAGAGGTGGAATCCTGACGGGTCAGAGCTTGCTCATAGGGTAAGAGGAGGCACTCATGAGAGGTCCAGAATTCAGTACTCGTCATCAACGGGTGGTCCACTGTTAGCCCAGCTGCAGACATGAAGCCAAGGGCTTCATCAACCCTGTGTGCCAATTCACGGTACCTGCACAGCATCCCGACAATAATCAGATAACTAGACAACCTGACAATTGACCAAATATGCGCAAAAAAAATATTTCCACCAAAACAATCAGATATTAGCAATCCTATAATTGTTAACATCCGAACAGCTGTTATCAAATCGCAATTGATTTTGCTGTTCCCCACTACCATAGTAAACTAATAAACATCACGGTGGAAGTCCCTCAGTGGAGAACAACAAAATCAAATATTAGTATGATGTTGACAATGTGCATTATCTAGACCTTATATCAACAACCTGTGGAAACTACCATCCAATGACTTCAGAAAAAAAAGGTTTAAGGTGGTCCATGCTGTAATGTTCAACTTCCCCAAAAGAAAAGAAATAAGAAAAGTTAATGAAAAAGAGGGCGTGCATGGGTATGCACTCCCATCAAATAAGTTGCTCAGTAGCATTTGATGAGACAATGACGATTGCATACTTTATTAACAAACAACATGATATTAAAGGTTTATATGACCAGACAGGAGAAAGTAGAATCTAACTTCAGAAGACTTAATTGAATGGTTATGACGAATGATACAATTCCTTCAACACCTCTGTGATAGAAAGGACAGTAAAAAGTAATAGAACAATCTAATAGAATGACTGTTGCTCCATATGAACTATCTCTGCTTAGCCCAAGACAATCACATGCTTTTCTTTTATGGAAGACAATCAACTATTTTATTAATCAATTACCAAATGTCAATAACAAGAAGACTGATGATAATGGGTATTTTTTTCATTAGAGCACCTAATATTTAGAGAACAGGTTTGGATGTCTACTACTCATTGGTTCATTAGTGATAGAAATAAATCGAAAATTTATCAGTCAGCCTATAACACGTTCTTGCATTATCTTCTCTATTCTCCTCTATCTTTTGAAATCATCAAATTCTTGCCTTATCTCAATAGGGAGGTATGCGGAAGCAATTAAATAACCATGCTTTTTATTTCGACAACGACACAATGCCAATTTTTGCAGCAAAAATCATTAAACGGATATCCGAATCACCAAAAGCCGCACTAAAAAATCCCACAGAAAGTGCATGGAAGATCTTTTCACCTGTCACCCTGCTCGCTGTGCTCAGTGAAATCAAGGTTCCACTGCGTGACGCGCTGCATGGCAGCGTACCCTCCCGTGGCGAAAGCGCGGAGGAGGTTGAGCGTTGCGGCCGACTGGGCGTAGGCCCTGATCATCCTCTGGGGGTCAGGGATGCGGCTTTTCTCGTCGAACGCATCGCCGTTGATGTTGTCCCCTCTGTAGCTCGGTAGCTTCACTCCGTCTCTCACCTCGAACGGCTCCGACCTCGGCTTTGCGAATTGGCCCGCCATTCTCCCAACCTATCACCAATCATACACATAGCAACTCAAAATTATATGAGATTTTAAGGGGTTTTGCGGAGGTGGATTTGAGGTGGGTGATGGGTACCTTGATGACGGGCATTTGGCCACCGAACATGAGGACGGCGGACATCTGCAGGAGGACGCGGAAGGTGTCGCGGATGTTGTTGCCGTTGAACTCCTTGAAGCTCTCGGCGCAGTCGCCTCCCTGGAGGAGGAAGGCGCGGCCCATGGCGGCGTCAGCCAGGCGCTCCTCCAGGTGCCGCGCCTCCCCGGCGAACACGATCGGCGGGAACGCCTCGATCGTCTTCAGCACTGACTCCAACTCCGCCGCGTCCGGGTACTCCGGCAGTTGCAGCGCCTTCTTCGTCCTCCAGCTGTCCACCGTCCACTTCGCCGGCGCCGCGGGCGCCACCGGTTTCGGGGCAGGAGGCGCGTCCTTCTCCGGTGCCACCGTCGGTGACGAGGTCTTCGCCGCCGCCGGGACGGTGGTCGAGTTCTTCGACGGCTCCGCGGCGTGGACGGCGCAGATGGTGCGGCGCTTCAGCGGGAGGAACGCCGGGGCTCGGCGCGGCTGCGAGGCGGTGCCTCCAGATATGGCGGCCGACGCCACCGCGGTGGCGGAGTTGGTGGCGACCGCCATTGCGGAAGGAATGCGGCGGTGGGCGAGCGAGCCCAAGCAAACGAATCTAAGGTTAGGGTTTCGGTAGTGGAGGAGGCGGCGCGTGCGTCAGGCGCGGTGTCTCCTGAAGCGGAGAGGAAGGGGGAGGGGAGTATTTATAGGTGGCCGGAGCCGATCAGGCGGGGGCGGGGGTTGGTGAAGGAGAGGGAGGAGGGAGCGCGCGGTCGCTGGACGAAGAGACCGAATGAAGGAGAAGACGAGGGGTAGTTTGGGGATTTCGCTCTCTGGGTCAGGGTTGGCTTGCTCCACCTGGAGACGGGCCCGGAAGGTTTGGGGTGGAGGATGACCGGTGGGGCCGGGTCTGAGCAGTTTTGCTGCGGTGGTCGGCTGGGCTCGTTACTGGTTTGGTTATTGGATTGGGAGCATCAGTGTGTGTTCGTACACATATTGGCTGTATTTTTTGGGTTATGCTTACCTTTTAGGTTCTATTTCTACGATAATTTGTTATTAAATAATATATTTTTTAAATAAAGTTTACTGATAAATTATAGTATAAACTATACCAAATTTATCTGTACCAACTAAAATCATATATAAGTATTTCTCTCTGCATACTGCCTCTCATAAATAGATCAGAATTCAAAAACCAGCTATAAACAATAAGCCTCACAAAAAACCCACCCAATATTTGGGTCGCATATTTGTTCTGCTAATTCCATGTTTGGTTCCTTTAACCCTGCGTTACCATACGAATAAATTTCAACAAAACCCATGTTTTGAAGCTAAAATTACATAGAACCTAAGTTTTACAATTTTTCAAACACTATAGATTTTGAGGCAAAATATTTTTAAAAAACACCACGTACATCACTTATGTCATCTAATACATAGTATTTTTAGTACATACATATATTAGTGGGCCTCGCAGTACACCACTCCCTTCATAAGCCTCTTTCTCCTCTCATTATCACGCTCTCATCTATCTCCTTTCACTCTTCCTCTCCTTTCTCTCTCCCACTGGTGCAACGGAGGCATCAGTAGCAACGCCGACGACTGGCGAGGAGGCAGTGCGACGACTAGCTACACGACTCTTACACGTACCACTATCCTACACAAAATCGTGGAATAGTATCCAGCACAAAATCGCGGAACAAAATGGATTGATAGTGGTGTACCCAAGGGTTTGTTGAAACTTTTACCCAAAAACCTGAAGTTTCTTGAAAATAAGTATAAAGCATGTTACCTTAGTCTCAAAACCTATTGTTTTGCGAAATTTACTTAATAATAAACTATACATATTTGACAATAATTAAAGAAGAATTCCATGCACTTACTTGACTAGGAGAAAAAAGAGAAAGATTATCTCCGTCACAAAGAAAAGAAACTATGCATATTGATACCCTTAGGCCCCGCTCGTGATTGAGCAGCGTTGGCGTTGGGATAAAAGCGATAAAAATCTTCAGTAGCTAGTACTTTTTCGTTTTTTTGTTTGTTTTTTTTCTCATGTTTCTTTGCATCGTTCGCTCTATATTAGTGTGCCGTTTTTATTTTTAAATTTTTTAAAATTTAATTATACTCAATAAACCAACTCAACTACAATGTTTTTTTAGCCAGCTACAGTGTTTTTTCAGCAAAAACCAAAAACCATCGCTGTTCCGATCACCCCCTTAGTTGTCAACATGCATGTTTTTATTGTGTAGGACAGTGTAGGACATCTACATCTTAATTTATCGTGCTATAGTTTACACTTTATAGATATTCCTATAGGACAATCTATGTGCTGTTTTTTTTTTGTTAAATTATTTAATTGATTGATTCTTGAATCGTTACAACTTACAACGGTGTCTCGTACTTCTAATAAAAGAAAAGAAAAGACGGCGTCTGGTGCAACTATCTCGAGCAATATTTGGTATGGGCATGATGTAATTGCGAGTCTGATTAGTGTTCTTTGACCTAAGATAGTTGGTGAGACATGATCAAGAGGCCTAAACTTTTTTATATCATGGGACCCTAACGAGTAATGTCTAATCACTACTGTACTAACAAAGGAGCCTATCGGCTGCGCAAGTGGAGTCACAAGGCGGAAATTGCTACAACCACTAGGACAATTAAGGGACGCTCGTTTTAGCGATGGCTTCGATTTTTGGCTAAAATTTTACTGTAGTTGGCTTCTTTTTTACTGTAGCTGATTTGACTTTTTAGGCATAATTAATTTTTAAAAAATAGAAAAAAACATGTTAACCCATTAAGGACAATACAAAGGAACACGGGAAAAAAAGAAAATACAAAAAAGCCTAAAATATCTAAAAAAATTCAGAAAAAGACGAAATACTGAATAGTGAAAAAAAACAGAAGTTAGAAGCTGAAACCGAAAAAAGCCAAAATGAGCGAGGCCTTAACCGGCCTATGAGAGCATATATGATGGTACATATTAGCTGTATGAAAATCTATCATACATAAAATTTTAAGGTAATGTAGATGAGAGAGAGAAAGAAAGAAAAAAATATTATGTAGTATTTAACAAATAGTTTTATAGGTGATATAGAGGAGAGAGAAGGAGAAAGAAAAATATTATCTAGTATTTAACCAATAGTCTTGTAGATAAATTATCTAGATCATTATATAAATAACTTATTAACTCATTAATTGTTTTCACGGCAGGTACTCCTACTTGTGGTCACAGCTAGTCACCATAGAGTGGGGTATGTGATCGGAATAGCGATTTTATAATCTGAAAAAACACTATGTGATGAAGCCCTTGTGGTGAGTGGCATATTAGGCATAATTAAATTTAAAAAAAATGTAAAAATAAAAACGGCTCGCTAGACTAGTGCGGACAATGCGGCAGGTAAAAAACCAAAAAACAAAAAATTCACTACGTGACAAAGTGTGGTCACAGCTACGGTGTTTTAATCGCATAAAAAAAGAGTTCGGGTCAGCCTAAGTTAAACATCTGGCCCCACGCGGGCTCGGAATTGTGTTGCCCCACGTACGACCACATGGCACAGGGGACAATTGCTGTTCCTGGATCTTCTGGTTGATTGTGTTACAAAATCTAGAAAATTCTGTTGTTGATAAATATTAGAATTTTTCTTAGTGTATCATGTACAAAAAATTTTAAAATTTTTTGGATATCAAGTTTAACTAATTTACCAACTATTTCAAATAAGTTTGAACTAAAATTTGAATTATAATTGTCTTTATTTATGATAGTTTGATTGTAGATATATACTGATTACATATATAAATTAGCAAAGTATACGATCTAAAATCATATACCGCTCTAAAGAATCTTGTAACGGTTCCACGTATCATTGAGATACCAAGTGGTAATTTTTTGAGAGCGGAAAATATTTAAATCCCTCGTGAAATCACCACTCCGTAACATTGGTCGAACCATTCTATCACCACACAAGCTCGCATGCCACTTTAAAAGAATGGAAATGGAAAATACCACAGAGGTTGCCTGTAAAGTGGCCAATTCATCGAGTAAAATTGTTCAGTACCATTGTAAAATTTCCTAACTTGCAAAATATCATTGCAAAAAAGGTTGATGGAAACTATCATCGTAAATATGAAAACTATGAAAAATGCCATTGCCGTCACATTTTTCATCCACAACAGCCGTTAGAGCCATTTTTAGAGAAAAATATATGAAATACCAATATTTCCTATGTGTTCTTCTCTCATCTTCTTCTTCATTCTTCCCCATGACAGCCGCGACGATGGGCGAAGTAGGTGAGATTTCCCTCTGGATCCTTAATTAAAGCCCCCAACAAGTAACCTTCCTTCACTCGCATTTAGCCAGCCAGTCTCTCCTCCTATGATCGTGTGCGACCGATTTCCACACCTCCCTCGTGGTGCTGGTCTCGGGGCCCAACGAAAGGCCAGGGGCGCAGAGATGGCCAATAGGCCATGGGCTTCCAAGTCGTGACCGTGGAGCCATCGCCATATGCATCCTCCTCCGCCTCGTTATTGCCTTGATGCCCTCGTGGCCTGCGTTCCTTGCTGGTAGCTACGTTAGGCTCATGAGATCTTGAGCACCGGTTAATTGGGGCGTCGATTTTATGACACGCTAGCGCGGAGCAGGGCGGCTCGCGAGGTGCGAGCTGAGTGCTAGTTTGTATGGTATGGGAGGTGGGGAGGCGGGATTCTTGACGAAGGTCTGGGAGCTTGCGGTAGGGTGTAGCCGGCGGGATATGGGTGGCCGGCCATTGTGGAGCGAAGTGCGAGCAGCATTGGGATGCCGCTGTCACTGTGGATGCTAAAGCAGAAGAAGCAGTAGCAATAAGTGGCGCGACAATCGCGGTGGGATGAGTTAATGGGGGCACGCCTTCTCTTCTATGGTGCTCATCGTGCGAGAGCTGCAGAGCTTCATGCATGTGGGAGGCGCTACTCTGTGATGACCTGCAGGGTGTCCTAGTGCGTGTCCTCGGCGATATGCACGCCTCCTTCATCTGGCTCTTCCATCACATCTTCGCAGCACTCCAGCCAAAACTGTCGTCCACACCACCGTTCTTGCTCCGGTGAGCCACTCCCCAACTAAACCCCATTAAATCATCCCCTTACCACCTCTTCTTTCCCCAATAGTTAATTTCGGCTTCCATCCACTCCAGATCACCGCCACCACCAAGCTTGTCATGTCGCCTTAGGTTTCTGCTGCCAGCCCACCTTGGCTTGCCTTCGCCCACACCATCCACACCGATGAGTCCTCAATGACCTATATACGCTCACAAAGCGCTTATCTTCACATACTAGCCCCAACTCGGCATTACCATGATGGCAGAGCCACCATTGCCGCCGTACGTAGCAACGCCGCCATAGACTACCTCCGACCTCTTCGTCATTGCAAGTAGGGTCTCTGAGGTCTTGGAGTTCCATTTTTGGGCTCGCTAACCCCGCTGTGGCTCCCTTGCCGGCACCGAGCTTGGCTAGGCTGGCTCTAGCCGCTTACTCTGTTTCGGATGGAAGAAGCATTGTTTGAGTGGGGGGATGGCAGGTGGGACCTCTCTGTTGGTCAGATAAGAGGGAGGTGAGAATGACAAGCGGGACTGTATATTACAAAAGGAAAAGGAAAGAAAAGAAGGTAGAATGAGGGCAAAATGGTCAATTCACTCTAGCACAGATATCACAACGATGACGTTTTGCAGATTTTCAGTCTTTACGATAATATTAAGCAACGTCTTTTCTTTGTGATGATATTTTTGAAGGTACTATTTTTTACGATGGTATTTTTTAAGGCATCATTTTTAGCGATGGTACTGTATGAATTTGCCCGTTCGTCATTGCATACGTGGCCCGGCAAAGATCGGTGGATTTGAGCATTTTTTTTCCTTCGCTAGTTCCATCACTGGAACACGCCAGAAAACTCACCTACGCAACGAAGTAGTGCTACCAACTCTCTTTCTTCTCAGCTTCTCCATCTGTGATTGGTCCATGGTAGTTAGTAACTGTCGACAACAGTGATTCGCTCTCTGAGGGTATCTCTAATGATCTAAGTTCAGCTATTTGTATTCTCCATATATCTATGTGGAGGAAAGAGAGTATGTAGCTACTATTTCGTCTCTGGTCATCTATAAATAAATGTGTGTATGTAAACATCAAATAGCTTATAGATAGTCCTTTGGAATGCTAGCTTTTAGTGTGTACTCTTAGATGATATGAAACAGATAGATTAGGACCGCTGATAGTGTTTCGCTCTCTGATAGTGTTAGCTACAACAAGGAGACTAGCTAGTGCTGTTCATGAAATGAAGGGAGAGAAGTATGAACCTAGCTAGCTAGTGTTGGAAACAGAAATCTGAACCCATGAATCTAATGTGTCCCCTTTTCTACTGCTCGTCTGATTGGCCGCACTTTTTTCTAGGTAGGTTAAGGATGGTCACCTTATAGAGGTGTTCAGAATAACAATAGTTTATAATTTTTTTACTGTAGTTAATTTATTTTTTTATTGTAATTGAGTTGACTTATTTAGCATAATTAAATCTAAAAAAATTTAAAAATAAAAAAATATGTTAGCTCATCACAAATAATGCAAAGGAATACGAAAAAAAAAAAAAAATCTAAAATAAAAAATAATCAGAAAAACAAAAAACACACAGTAAGAAAAAAAGCTAAACAGTGCCAAACGCTAACGCTAGAAGCTGTACTGAGCGCGGCCATATGTCTTGTACGTAGGCAACCCATGATGTAAGAAAATTATGCATTGATATTTGCTTATTTTAACTGACCTGTTTGTTTTTGTTATTTACACCCCATTCATTTAATTCAGCTTGAAGAAAAAAATCGTCTTAGTTTGTTTATTCTTAGACATTCTTGTTAACTTCCTCGCTATTGCAGTTGCAAAGTAGGAAAAAGGTTTGAGGAGTTTCATCTAATCATAATACTATCATGCAGGACATTAGAGCGGAGGCCAATGTGTGGTGTATGGCGGGAGCTAAAAGGCTCCGTAGAATTTGGCATTGATGCCTTTTTGTTTGTTTTTTCCCTCCTTAGGGGTTGTTCGAGTCGTCTAGACTCTTTTGTACTATTCTTCTTTTTAATATAATGATACGTAGTTCTCCTGCGGGTTCGAGAAAAAAAAACCCCCTCATTCTTTTTTATGATGTCATAGAATATGTGCCGTCAAACTTTAGAGAGTTTAACCACTAATATGTTTAAATCTATTTAGAGAAACTATATCATTAGAATTATCATTAAAAATACTTATATAATATTATAATTTAATTAGCATATCTTAATTTAACGTTATACAAATTAACAGTCAGAGTTGTATCTCTAAGACCTAAAAAATTAAAAACATCAAATAAGAAAGAATGAAAGGTAATACTTTTTCTTTAATATTGGCCTACAAGTATAGATCCGACGAGTTGGTGAGAGAACTAGTGGCAAGAACAAAACATCGATACAACTAGCTTAGTGGCAAAAACAAATACATACAAAAAATATTGACTACAATTAAGCAACATTTTAACATGACATCTTTTTCTTGTAACATTTTTATTCTAAAGAACCTATTTAGATAATATAGCGAAAATATGGATTGGGGATATGTCGGTCGATAAACCGAAAATAAGGAGTAGAAATCATGCTACATTGCTACTTCCTCGGTCCGGTCATTGTCTAACTATTTTAACATAATGTGGCCAACATTATCTCCGTGAATATCTAAATCATAAGAAAATTATATATTTAGATTTTTCTTAGAGAATAATTTCATGATAATATAATTTTATTAGGTTTTATGAATATATTACAAAAGAAATTGGTGTCCAAACTTATATTTTTGGAGACCATATATGCATGCTATAATGTTTAAAGGCAACATACCGGTGCTAATGGAGTTTTTAGTGATAACATGCTAATGGCAACATCGGCCATACTATCTGGCTTGTGTGGCTGTGATGGGGCGAGTGGAAGACCCATCCACTTATGCGTTTCTATAGAAAACCCCCGTGTGGCTGGTTCTATTAGTGAGAATGCCCTCGCTTGTAGTGCTTACCTCCCTCTCCCTCCTTCCATTCTCTCCCTCACACATAGATGCTCAGGAGAGCTAAGGCCTAGCCTCAGCTGCCACCCTCCTCCCTAGCCTCGGCCTCGGCCTCTCTCCATCCTCACCCCTAGCCTAAACTCAGTGTACTCAATTCCTTTATTGAAGTCCAACAAAGGAAGCACCAGCAATCCAAATTATTAGTAGGTAGCAGCAGTCCACGAGGAGCCTCCACTTTTCTCAACCCATGAGATAACTACAGCAAGTTGAGCCAGTCTAATAGAGGACCACAATAGGCCACAATGTCCATTTGATTGATCCCAAAGCGTGTCACCTCGCAGCAGCCCTCAACACCTATTCATCTCACATGGTCAGCTAGGAGATGTGCACCACATCCGCCGCATAGCCACACCTAGGTAGGCAGCGACCAGTCATCGGAGAATAGGAGAAAGCAGCCACTTGGCGATCTCGTCTACCATATCGCCATGGCACTGCCTAGTCCCTGTTGCTTCGGGTCCTCGCCGACTGAAAGAATCTTAAGTCTATCTGATCAGTATGTATTTTGCTCTAGATTTAGTTTCAAGAATAGAAATTTGTGAGTTAGAGTTTTAATTTAATGATTGTTGATTATTTTTATCGAATTGTAGGATTAAGATTTAGGGTTTGATTTTGATTTTTGGAATATCGGCCTAGCTCGTTGCAAATCAAATATAAAATTATAGTATTTGACCACAATATCAAGTAAACTATTGAACGCATTTTTTATTATATTATTCATGAACTGTTGAACATACAAATATCTAATTTACGTTTTTAATTAATTGATGACAAGTTCATGAATAACATACTTATTTGCTATGTATAAAAACAAGAATTGACGAAAAATACCAATGATGTTATGATTTGAAGCTTTATGAACTTGAAAAAAACGTAAATATTAAAAGGTAATGTATTAACTTATATTCAATCATTCTACTGTTATTTACTATAAAATTTTAAGTAACTTTTTTCTCTTTTAACATGCCATTGAGGTTAGATGATGTATTTTACCAATACCAATTGACTTTTATTTGTGATTTCACCCTTAGTTTCTTCATGTTATTAAGCATTTCGATCACAACTTGTTTATCATCATATATTGACATTGATCATGTTGAAGTATTGATGTTAAAAATTATCGAACATATTACTATTTAGCATAATATTACTTAAAAATTATATATGTTATTATATGTATGGGGAAGTGCTGAACCCCGGTCATTTTCTTTCTAATTCCACCCTTGATCAACCTCCAGTGTGGCCACTCTCGCCTCCCCCTTCCCCTCTCTTCTCTACGCCACCCTCCTCACCTTCTTCTCTAGCGTTGGCAGCAGCTCCGCACTCCCCTGGTCCCTCCTCCCCACCGACGGCCGGCAGTGACCTTGCCACCTCACCACACCACCGTCTCCCCTCCCCTGCCCCAACCCTACCTAACCTAATATTCGCTGTGCCGTTGCCTCACTGTGCCACCCTTCGGCGCCTCCCACCACCCTCTACCATCCATCGCCCTTTGTCACCACCTACCACCAGACCACTGCCTCCCCGACCTCCCTCTACGACTGGGGAGGGGGGCGATGAACCCGTCGGAGGTGCCGACACTCCCGTTGGCCGTCGCCAGACCTTCGATGTCATGCTCGGGTAGGTGGTATACTATCAAAACGCTATAATATGGTTTCTATCTACTGAAGTGAACAAGCTAGTGTGGGATATTTACCAGTGTATATACGAGGACATGAATTTTGGATGGTCGAAAAGTAAACCACAGCGACAATTAGGAATACGACCAGAATTATATATATATATATACTAGTAAAGTGCCCGTGCGTTACAACGGAAAACCAAATAACAGTGATGCATAATGTACATAGAAATAGAAATTGTACATCAATAAAAGATTTGCCATAGCTTTCGATTAGCACAGATTTAGTAACATCTGGCGGGATTATAATATAAAAGAATTACTCACCTCCAAAGACGCTTATCGATTTCATTTTGAATCCTCCAATTCAAAGAATCTACAAGCTACATAAATGATATATTTGTAACTAATTAAGTGACCAATAACTTCAGGAATTCTCTTTTCAAGATTGAACAAGATAATAACAAAGATTACCATTTTATGAGCCTTAGATATGTTCCACTCTCTGCCTTAAGGAAGCGCAGACAATGTTTCTTTAGGATAGCCCCGTGAACATTCAAAAAAAGAGATGAGTGATTCAGAGCCATTTTCACTTTACAAGTCACATATTAAGATGAAGAGAGAGAGAGAAGTGTTGTAGATTGTATAGACAAAACATGTAAGTACATAATATGGGTGCAGGGGTAGGTTATACAGAGCGGCATCTCGGTTATGAAATCTCTCAGAGTGCGGGTAGGGTGGTATACTATCAATTATATATAAAAAAGCGCTATAATGTTCTTTAGCACACCTCGATTTTTATTCAAAGGAACAAAAATATTAGAAAATGGTTTCTATCTGAAGCAGCCCTGCACTTGACATTGCAAAAGTGAACAAGCTAGTGTGGGATATTTACAATGTGTATATACGAGGACATGAATTTTGGATGGTCGAAAAGTAAACCACATCCCCACAAATTTGACAATTAGGAATACGCTCACCTATCGAGAATTCGACGTAACTAACGCCGCTTCAAGATTAATCACAACCACAACTACGGTCCACCACATAACTATATATATATATATATATCCTATATATCTATATATATATATATATATATATATATATATATATATATATATATATATATATATATATATATCCAACAACAATCCGAACAAGAAACATGCAACTATGATGGTGGGAAGCTAGCTCGGGCTCCGCGCCTCGTATCCGAACGGCACGAAGTAGCTGCCGGACTCCGGAGGAGGTTTTAGGTTGAGGTAGATGGAGGAGGACGGCGGGGAGTGGTGGGAGGGGAGGGGGAGGAGGGAGGAGGGGTTCGGGGGGAGGAGGCGGCATGATACTACCAGCGGCGCGTGTAGGAGACGGACTGCCTGGATTAATCGGATGGAATCACACACACACACATTGCTTCAAAATACTATACTACTAAGGGGCAAATATTGAAGTAGCTACGCACTCCCATAATAGCGCCCATGGCTTGCGTGCAGCTGAAATTTCTAACTTGAATAGCAATGGCTTCTGGCTGAAATTTCACTGAAGTTGGCTTTTTTTTACTGTAGCTGAGTTGGCTTTTTGAGCATAATTAAATTTTAAAAATGTAAAAAACATGTTAGCCCATTACGGACAATGCAAGGAAATACGAAAAAAAAGAAAATACAAAAAAGCCCAAAATATCTAAAAAATCAGAAAAAGATGAAATAGTGAATAGTGAAAAAAAGCTGAAACGAGCGAGGCCTAAAAATCAGACTTTTGCTACGTCGTACATGTTGAACACGTACTGTATGAGATAAAAAATATCTGATCTAAAAATAATTAAATACCTACATTTTCGCCAGTGAGAGACGACTGCGGAACAAGTCCTTGTCATAGCTAGGCCATGTCGATTATTGAGCATAAAACCATGTAATCCAACTTAGGAGTTGTTGTAGGGTGGTCCCCACCTAAGCCCAGCAGGCTTGTTAGAAGGTTATAAGCCCCAAGTGTGATATGTACAACAACGTGAATGCCCTTTAGGGATATTTGGATGAAAGGGTATAATTATAAAAACACACCCCACAAGGGCATATATATGCAATACGGGCCATGGGGCAAAGGGAGAGAGGGAACATTTGCTCACCTAACTCCCCACTACACACTCTCTCTGTTTGGTCTGTAACCACAACAGTTGGCGCCGTCTGTGGGGACGACAAGAGCAAGCCTTAGGATCTCGAGAAGGATGGCACCGAAGAAAACTTCATCATCGGCGGCGAAGAAGAAGGAACGGGACGCGGCGAAGTCCCGCGTCAACACCAGGGTTTCAGCATCGGCGGTCGCGGGCGCGAACGATGATGCGGGTGCGGCAACCACGAGCGTCGATGCTCACCGCGTGACAATCGACCCCACCACCGCCGACGCAACGAGCGACCCCATCGTCGATGCAACGGCCGACCCCGCCCTGCGGGTGACGCCCGACTCCGCCGCTAGCGTGACGGTCAGCTCCGGCAGTATCGGCTGGATGGCAGGGAGCGGTAACGTCGGTGCGTGGAGGCGCGACCGCCGTCCCTACACCCGGTGCGGGAGCACCGAGCGGTTCTGGCGGTAACACGGGCCTCGTCATCGACGCCAAAGTCTACCACACCGACGCGATAGGCAACCCAGGATTGCAAGCCGTGGTCACCGCTGTTCCGGCAACGCGACCAGGTGCGCCGATCGCCTCGGCTACGCAGGTAGTGGAGAAACGCCCTGTTGGCGGCCATCAGCACGCTCCAGCGGGAGTTAGCGTATCTCCATCGAGCCGTGCAGAGTATGCAAGAAGCTCGGGGTCAGCAGACCGCCGGTGGTCGCGCCAGAGCCCCAACACCACATCATCAGTGTCATCTCGGAGGCTCCTCGCGGGGACCTTGGCGCAACCGCTTCCTGGAGTGGCGCACGGTGAAGTTACCTTCACGCCTGCCGATGCGGGGCGTGGAGTTTCCCCACCGGGACCCTCTGGTCATTCAAGCTGACATCGCAGGCTGTGACATCAGGCCTGTCCTCGTCGACGAGGGTAGTTCCGCGAATGTCCTATTTGCGGAGGCCTCCGAACGCATGGGGATCCCTCGAGGTCGCTTGGAGGTAGCGGGGACCCGCCCAAGGTCTTAGGGGCCAACCACTGAGGGTATTGGGCTAGGTATGTCTCTGACTTTCCTTTCATCAGGGCGATAACGCCAGGAGCGAGGACGTCGTCTTCGATGTTGTCGACATTCCAAGCCCGTACAATGCCATACTAGGCCGTCCTATCCTCAACTCCTTCAGGGTGGTCCCGCATCATAGTTTCTTGTGTATGAAGCTCCCGGGCCCGCGGGGTGTCATCACCATCTTCGATGACCAGGATCTCGCCTGGCGCATGGAGGCTCATGCCAGAAGCCCACACCGCAAGGTGCATGTTCTCACCGACAATCTCAAGGCGGACGCACCGTCCGCTCCGGGATGGGCACCCAAGCCCCGATCGAAGGGTGGGGTCAACAGGATAACTATTTAGGCCGAAGGTCAATTCGTATCCATCGATGAAGGCTTTCCCCCGGAGGCCTAGTTGTTAAAACGGACCGGACCGGCGGTTCGACCGGAAAAAACCGGAACTGGAGTCTAGACCGGTTTGGTTTTATTGTTGGACCGCCTGTGCAGTTGAGCCGGATTGAACCGAAAAAAAACCGATTGAACCGGCCGGTTGGACCAGAGGTGTGCTCAGTGAGAAAATTTATGGAAAAATATGCATGAGACAAGGCTCAAACCCACAACCTCTTGTAACACCCACCTCATAAGCTAGTTCTGATGACCAAGTAAACAAGTTGGATGTTATATATATAAGAAATTTACTATATTGTTAAGTTATATTGAACCACCGGTTGAACTAATGAATCGGTAAACCGGAAGGTCGATCGGTTCAATGACCGGTCTGGCTTTAATAACTATGCCCGGAGGTAGAGCAAGGCTTGCTCCGGGTTCTTCGGAGCAACGCGGATGTCTTCGCATGATCCCCGGAGGACATCAAGGGCGTAGACCGCTCCCTAATCGAGCACAACCTAGCGGTCCGCTCTGATGCTAAGCCGGTCAGGCAAAGGCTTCGGCGTATGTCCATTGACCGGCAGCAAGCGGCCAAGGTTGAAGTAGAGAAGCTTCTCCAGGACGGAGTCATCCGCGAGGTTCAACATCCGGATTGGTTGGCCAACCCGGTGTTGGTGAAAAAAGCCAACGGCGCCTGGCGCATGTGCATCAACTTCACTGCCCTCAACAAGGTGTGCTCGAAAGATGACTACCCCTTGCCCCGCATAGATCAACTGGTTGATGCCACCGCGGGCTATGAACTCATGAGCTTCTTGGACGCCTACTCCGGCTACCACCAGATCTATATGGCCATGGATGACAAAGACAAGACCAGCTTCATCACGCCGATAGGGACATACTGCTTCGTCAGGATGCCCTTCGGTTTGAAAAATGCGGGGGGCAACCATCACCCGCCTCGTCACGCTAGCGCTGGCTTCTCAACTCGGGAGGAACATGGAGGCTTACGTCGATGACGTGGTCATCAAAATCAGGCAGCTAGCCTCCCACGGCCAAGATATCCAAGAGACCTTCGACAACCTCAGGAAGGCGGGCATCAAGCTCAACCCGGACAAGTGTGTATTTGGTATGCAGGCATGCAAGCTCTTGGCTTTCTGGTGTCTGGACGCGGCATCCAGGCCAACCCCGACAAGATCGATGCGATTCTCGCCATGGAGCCACCCAAGATGACAAGGAAAGTCCAAAGACTTGCTGGCCGCATTGAGCCGTTTCCTGTCTACGGCAGCGGAGCGGGGCTTGCCATTTTTCAAAACCCTTCGCGGTGTGATGGGTTTCATTGGGATGATGACTGCACAAAGGCCTTCGACGAACTCAAGAGGCATCTCGCAAAGCCTCCCCACTTTGGTTGCCCCGGCACCAGAGGCTCCCCTCCTGCTCTACCTCGCCGCCTCAACGACAGCGGTCAGCACCATCCTTGTCCTCGAGAAGGGCGTTCTTCAGCGCCCCGTGTACTTTGTCTCCGAAGCCCTTTAGGGTGCCAAGACGCGGTATACGGAGCTCGAGAAGTGGGCATACACGCTGGTCATGGCCTCGAGGAAGCTTCGATATTATTTTCTAGCTCACCCAATCACCGTGCCGTCCTCGTTCCCCCTAGCGGAGATGCTGCACAATAAGGAGTCCATAGGGCGTATTGACAAGTGGGCAGCCGAGCTCGCGCCGTTCTCCTTAACGTATGCCTCGCGAGCAGCGATCAAGTCCCAAGTTCTCACGGACTTCCTCGCGGAGTGGACCCCTCGGACCAGCCTGCCCAGCAGTCAGGGGACCCGGTGTGGATGCTTGACACTGATGGAGCCTACGACGTTTCCGGCGCAGGCGTGGGCGCAGTGGTACTACGCTAGAGGGACACCGCCTGTCGTACTCGGTGCGTCTTGCATTTCCCGCTACCAACAACATGGCCGAGTACGAGGCGCTACTCTTCGGCCTCGCGAAGCTCAAAGTTCTTGGCGCGCGGCGAGTTTTCGTCCGCACTGACTCACGGCTGGTGGCAGGCCATGTGGACAAGTCATACCAAGCCAAGGACCCCGAATTGGCCAAGTACCTGGCAGCCGTAAGAGAAAAGTAGCGACACTTCCTGTGTGTCACAGTCAAGGCCATCTCTCGGGAAGAAAATGAACAAGCTGATGTCCTCGCAAAAGCCGCCAGCCAACAGCTCCCCTCTCCTGAGGGAGCGTTATATGAGGTCCTACCCGCGGCGGCCATCGCTCAGGACAACCGTGATGCGGCCCTCGGCCACCAGATTACCCAGCAGGGTGACTAGCGCGAGCCCATCTACGATTTCTTGCAGGGCATCACAGAGCGTGACGACCCTATTGAGGTCCGGCGCTTACATTGTCATGTCAGGTCCTTCCAGCTACTCGTCGGAGTACTCTACAAAAAAGGAGTCTGCGTACCGCTTCTATGGTGCCTCTCACGCGAGGAAGGAAAGCAACTCCTTGCGGAAATTCACGCGGGACTCTGCAGCTCGCATCTGGCGCCGAGGTCGCTCGTTGGCAAGGCATTCAGGCAAGGCTTCTACTAGTCGACCGCCGTCGCTGATGCCCAAGACCTTGTGCACCGGTGTCAAGGCTGCCAATGGATGGGGCGGGTCATTCACAGACCCTCGACCAGCCTCAACCCCATTCTCCTAGTATGGCCACTGGCACGGTGGGGCATCGACGTCGTAGGACTACTCCCTCGGACCCCAGGAGACCTGCGGTTCATAATGGTCGATTTGGAATATTTCTCCAGGTGGCCAGAGGCTGTGGCTCTAGCTAGGGTAACCTCGGCAACCATGCAGCGCTTTCTCTGGTAGAACATCATATGCTGTTTTGGGGTGCCCAAGGAGATCACCACCGACAATGGCCTGCAGTTCGACTCCACTCCGTTCAAGGAGTTCTGCGGCAACATGGGCATCATACTCCGATTCACTTCGGTCGGGCACCCACAATCTAACAGAGCAGTCGAGCGGGCGAAGGCGCCATCTCTGCCAGAGTCAAGAAGCGTCTTGTCGGGCTGCCAAAGGGCAAGTGGCCAGGCGAGCTCCACAGCATCCTCTGGTCCCTCCGCACAATGGTGACACGCCCGACAGGACCTATGCCATTCAAACTCCTCTTCGGCGATGAGGCAATGACGCCCGAGGAAATCAAGGCTGGCTCGAGAAGGGTCCTCGCCCAGGCGCTGGAGGAAGAGCGTCAGTTGTCCCTGGACCTCCTTGATGGAGAACGAGTCAACGCAGCCCAGCACGTCGCAAAGTACGCGCGGCAAATGGTGAGCATACGCGGTCGCTCCATGTACCCACGAGGATTCCAACCGGGGGACCTCGTCGTCAAAATGGCACTCCACGTAGAAACGGTCGGCAAGCTGGAGTCCCAGTGGGAAGGCCCGTACATCGTTACAGCAGCTCTGCAGCTGGGGGCCTATCGCCTCACCACGCTGGAAGTGCAGACACTCCGCCACACATGGAACACGCAGACAGGTTGCGACGGTATTATGTTTAGGACAAAAAGGGAAGCATGTAGCAGCGTCGGCACCTTGTCTATTGTAAGACGCTTGCTCATGCAAACGGGAGATCAATAAAGCCGATCGTCCGCCAACCTTTTGTCGAGGTCCGCCTCCACACGCACTCTACGGAGTATAAATAAGATGTAGCGTCAAGATCCACCAGCGCACGCACTCTACCGAGTATAAATAAAACGTAGCGTCGAGGTCCACCTCCACACGCACTCTACGGAGTATAAATAAGACGTAGCGTCGAGGTTCGCCTCTGCACGCACTCTACGGAGTATAAATAAGACGCAGATGTTGTCCCTATGCACTCTATTGAGTATAAACAAGACGCGGATGTCCTTACGCACGTGTGGGCCTTACCCCTACGCGTACTCTCCGGAGTATAAATAAGACGTGATTGATGTTCCCACGCACTCTACGGAGTATAAATAAGACACGGATGTTGTCCCTGCGCACTCTACTGAGTATAAATAAGATACGGATGTCCCTGCGCACGTGTGGACACCGCCCGTACACGTACTCTCCGGATTATAAATAAGACGTGGTCGATGTTCCCACGTACTCTTACGGAGTATAAATAAGATGCAGCGGAGGCTTGCCTCCACATCACATGTTAACGAGTGGAAAAGAGACACAGTAGGAGGCTCCCGCTCGCGTGCCTACTTCGCCCAGGCGCCAGCTCCGCTGCCACCACTTCGAAGGGTAGGGGACGGAACGCTCGTGTGTCTACTTCGGCCAGACGCCAGCTCCGCTGCCGCCACTTCGAAGGATAGGGGACGGAGCGCTCGCGCGTCTACTTCGACCAGGCGCTAGCTCCGCTGCCACCACTTAGAAGGGTAGGGGATGGAGCGCTCGCGCGTCTACTTCGACCAGGCGCCAACTCTGCTGTCACCACTTTGAAGGGTAGGGGACGGAGCGCTGCGCGTCTACTTCGACCAGGCGCCAGCTCCGCTGCCACCACTTCGAGGGGTAGGGGACGGAGCGCTCGCGCGTCTACTTCGACTAGGCGTCAGCTCGCTACCACCACTTCGAGGGGTAGGGGACGGAGCGCTCGCTCACCTACTTCGATGGAACGCTTGTGTGCCTACCTCGTTTACAAAGCGCTACGACTGTCAAGAGAAGCGGAGTTGGGTCCAAGAGGCTAGCCTTCGTTGCATCAAGGAGCGATCACACAAGAAATAGTACGCAACAACAGAGCACCCTGGGCAACTGTTGTTTCATTCATGCAAAAAGGCAGCCACAGGGCACTAGTACAGCAAGGCACACAAAGCACAACACACCGGGTCCCGGCATCACACCTAGGGGTCCGCGCCATCTTCGTTACGCCGAGGGACCACCTCCAGCCACTGGAGGAAATTCCCTTTCCGATGTAGCGTTCGCCGCAGTATGACCTTGGCCGCATCCTCCCCGATGTAGCCCCAGATCCGATCGTAGAAAGTCTTGAGGGCGGGCAGAATGGCATGGGCGACACTGGACAACACCCTGCTTCGGCTAGCAGATCCAATTGGGGATCGACCAGCTCGTTGGTATACTCACACCCCCGGGTAGTACTGTTGTTTGGTCATACACCGTTCTTCTTCTTCTTTGCGAGGAAGCCTTGGATATGTGATCTCCTAGGTAGTACTTACTCACTCCGTCTCAAAATATAGGTTGTTTTTTGATATTTTACCGTCTTCAATACAATACTTTAACTATAATTTATTATCATAATATACTAACAAAAATAATATATATATATATTATGAAAATATTTTACAAAACAAACCCAATGATATTATTTTTATGTTGTTAATTTATATACTTTAATATATATTAATAGTCAAAATTTAAAAAATTTGATGTTCAGAATTCATGACAACCTACATTTCAAGATAGAGGGAGTATTATATAGCCATAGCCGGGAATTGTTCTTGCACGTGGGGGCCATGCAGATGTTCTAACCATTTAAAAGCGCATGCCACATCTACCGTAAGTATCAGCCGCGGGATTCCTCGCCGCCACCCCGTCCATGTGTCGCCTTTTGCAAATAAGCCCTCCAGATTTTGGTAATTGCGTACAGGTCCTTAGTTCTTACAAATAGATCCTGAATTTTTACAAAAAAGTCCATGCGCTTCCTTTACCTTGATAACGCCCAGTGGTTTTTGAAATTACGTACAGGTCCTCAATTCTTTTAAAACAGTCCCTACTTTATTACGGAAAAACCCCTGCGCTGTTCTTTTATTGCGAAAAGGCCCTCGTTTTTTTTTGCGAAAAAGCCCCTTAGCTTTACTTTTGCTCGAATTTTCGGCACTTTTAATTCAGTACACACAGTGGCTGGCGCGGCGTGACGCCGCGCCTACGTGTCTAGTTAATTTATAAGATGAAATTAAATCCTCGCATGAGGAGCCAAGGTTTTTCTATTACCGGAGAATCCTTCACTTATATATGTGGTCACCGGACTTAACTTGTTGTTTTTTGCTATAGTTTATGATTTTTAGATTACTTAGGAGAAAGAGTATAAAGTAATAGAAATTTACGTGTGGTTTTAGCCAATATAAATGAAGTCCATATAGTATGTACTATAATTAATTTGTAGATCTCGTCTTAAAAAATATTTTGTTTAAAAGCTAATTACTATAAAAAAATTAAAAATAATTTTTACAAACTGAGAAGAAGAGACGCTTAGATTTGAGACTCCCGCAGACTACGCCAAAAACAACATGAAAACATAATAACATCTACCTCAGAACATGAGAGTGATATTTTCGAATCCGTACAGACTACAGTTGAACTTTATAAATTTAACTATTGATATTTCTATGACTATTTTGATTAGACAAATGAAAATGATAAGCGTAGATTTACCTTACAAATTAATTTCATAGTATTATAATTTTTTTAAAATTTTATACATATATTACAATAGAAATCATTGGTCAAAGTTGCTTTGGAGATGAGGATGAATGTGCAGTACGAGCCAAAAAACTTGTGAAGAAAAAACTAAGGCCCCACTCAGGGGGTGTTCGGAATAATGATGGTTTCTGGTTGAAATGTTATTATAACTGACTGATTTTTTATTGTAGCTGAGTTGACTTATTGGGCATAACTAAATTTTAAAAATGTAAAAATAAAAACGACATGCTAACATATCACGTACAATGTAAAGGAATGCGAAAAAAAACAAAATACAAAAATACAAAAACAAAAAAAAAAACGACAAAAAAGCAACAATATTTTAAAAGCCATCGTGATCGCCCATCGCCACCGCTGCAGCTCATGTGAGCGCGGACTCAATACAGCGTTGGCTTATGGCGTTCATGTCTGCAGGTGTTTTTTTTTCACTGTTGTTTTTTTAAATTTAGATTTTTTTTCTTTTTTCTTGTATTCCTTTGTATTGTTTGTGATGAGTTAACATATTTTTTCTATTTTTAAATTTTTTAATTGAATTATACTAAATAAATCAACTCGGATATAGCAAAAATAAACTAACTATAGTAAAAAAAATCATAAGGTACTGTCGTTCTAAACACCCCTCAAGGGATTTATTATTCCTACTAGTTAATGGCGATTTCAACACCGATTTAGGAACTGACATCATCACCACATAGCATGCATGTGATAGAATGGTACAATGATATAAGCTTCTGTCGTCCAGCCGAGAATGGTACAATGATACAAGCTTCTGTCGTTCAGCCGTGACCACTGACCAGTAAGTGGTATAGGGTTTGTTATTTTTACTTAGTTTATAGTTTTTAGTTGTGTTTTATATTTTTTGAATTATTTATAAGAGAGGGTGTGAAGTAATAGAAAGATTTTGATCGATATAAATGAAGTTGTTACTGTGTGTATTATAATCTATTTGTAAGTTATTTACTGTAGAAAAGTTGAAAAGAAGAAACTCATATAAACTGATATATGCATTAATTGTTCACACATGTTAGATGTGATAACTACTCTCTTTATTTCAAAACAAATATCCAATACACCAGCCATGCACGATCGATTATTATCGAGCGCTATATGTAGGACTATATGCCAAGGTCTAAACTCTGCAAGATATGCCTTAATAATCCTTTAGTAGCCTAAGCCGTCCTTGAGAGAATCGCACAACAGGAAATCTTAAATTATCGGTACCCCCCCCCCCCCCCGGGGGCACACACACCTTATTGTCCTTGCATTAGTATTAGTATGTTTTAAGATCGAGGAATCATTGTACTTCCTTGTCTACTCCTTGCCTGGCTGTTTGCGTAGATTCGAGTAAAGCTGATAATCAATCAGCTATCAGGCTGGAGATTTAGATGACATATTTGGAGTTTTTCCTGACAACGACGACCTTAAGATAATATTTAGTACAAGCCAACCGGTAATGCTTCGTTTGGAGCTAGGAATTTCTCCTAGTTTCTGTAGGAAATGAACTGTCTTATCTGAAATTTTCGAGTTCCAAATAGTCACTAACCAGGTGGCCAGGCATACCGAAAGTCCCGTACATTATATTACATGATTATTAAGTAGTAATTGTGTGTATGCCACTCCCTTATACGCTGTGATCGGACGTTTACATCTCCGTCTAATTAAATTATCTCGTCGACTCGGAGACTGATAAACGCGCGCGCCATTAGATGGTAATGGAGAAACTAAGAGAAAGTGATCAAAATATTCAACGGTGATTCCCTTTCCACCCGTATGAATCATATGTTTGTAACAACCAATATTTCTTCAAATCAAATAACAATATGAAAATCCATATTACATCAATTAATCGATTACACTTTGATTACATCCATTTACAATTCCTGATCTCAATTAAGACAATCATCTCCAGAATATAAATAAAACATCACAATTAAAATTACATCAAAATTTGCTAAGTCGTAGTTCACAATCCACTTTTCTGCAAGAAAAACACATACATATCGAAAAGAGAAAAACCAAGACAAGAAAGAATTGCAGTCAGAACCCATTAGTCCATACCTCCCATAGGGTTCGCTTATTGAGGTACCAGGACCATCCGAGGCCGGTCGACATCTCTCGCTAAATTGGATATCATCATTCAACGTAAAAACAAATATGAATCAATTATGAGCATATTTTTTACCACCAGTCAAATTCTAGTAAAAATGGTTTTTTGAAATACACAGCAATCCATGGCAATCCACCCACAGCTGTGAATTTACAGCACAACCCATATGTCACATGAGTAGAAAAGATAAGGACCAGCGAGGCACCGAGAGAGAGAAAGCACATTCCAGTCCATGGCCAGCACAGAGAGAGACCAAGCAAACCATCTCCCTCTCCATCCCCCATTCCCAAAACATTGCCCCCAAAATCAACACCATTGAAGCTGAGGACCAAGAGAAGGGACCATCAAGCCTCGCCGTGGCCAGATCGAGGGAGGAGAAGGGACCAAGCTGAAGCCGGAGAGAACCAACGATGAGGCAAGCCAAAATCAGAGGAGCACTTGAGGGAAATCACCATCACCGAAGACCCCAAACCGCGACCAAATCAAGCAAGGTGCGCCTACATTTATCCCATTTCCATCACTATCATTGCAATCCACATATCCATACTGTCGGGGCAAGAAGGACAACATGGACACGCATGACTATGTGAACTTGACTGCGACCACACGAGAATGTAATCAGTGTCGTTTATAACCATGAAGGAATGCGGTCGAGCTTGACTACGACCAAGAAGAAATGTAGTTAAACTCGTGCACAACTACGAGTACTCAAACCAGTCAAACTCGTGCACGACCACGAGTACTGAAACCAATCGAACTCATGCACGACCACAAGTACTTAAACCAATCGAACTCGTGCACGACCACGAGTACTCAAACTAGTCGAACTCGTGTATGACTATGCGTACTCAAACTAGTTGAACTCGTGCACGACTACGAGTACTCAAACTAGTCGAACTCGTGCACGACTACGAGTACTGAAACAATCAAACTCGTGCACGACTACGAGTACTCAAACCAGCCGAACTCGTGCACGACTACGAGTACTCAAACCAGCCGAACTCGTGCACGACTACGAAGGATCGTAGCGACTACAAGGTCAAACTTGGCTACGACCACGAAGGAACGTAGCGACTACAAGATCAAACTTGGCTACGACCATGAAGGAACGTAAAAACTACGAGGAGTCGAAGCACTCGGGTATCCTTGGACACACTCGAGAATACACTGAAAAACAAACACGATTGTTTTTGTGCTGCTTCTTCTCACTTCCTGCAACATTTTCATCGTTGATATTTAAACTGTGAAACAAAGTAACTGACCCGACTTACTTGCCACGTCTAGCTCTTTACGACATGCCATCCCATGTCTAAGCTATTCATGACATTCATGAATACAATTAACTCAAACACTTCATGTCCAACTCTTTACGACGTGCCATCCCACGTCTGAGCGTTTCATGAATTCTTGTAATGCATGCACTAACTCTGTACGACTATGAATAACTGTGACGATTAACCTAAGTGCAACATGGTTAAGTCCAACAAATCACCTCTAACCATGATGCACTAGATTCACCTGGACCACTCCGATCTTCTGTCTTAGTTCGAGAAACTTGACACGATCGAGAGCCTTCATGAGGATGTCAGCCAACTGCTCGTTTGTACCGACATGCTCCACATCTACTTTGCCATCTTCAATGCAGTCTCAGATGAAATGATATCTCGTATCAATGTATTTGCTGCGATCATGAAGCACGGGGTTCTTACATAAAGCAATTGCCAACTTGTTGTCCACAAGTAGCTTTGCCTTCTTTGGCTCCACACCCATCAGGTCTCCAAGGAGCTGACTTAGCCAGATTGCCTAACATGCTGCTGTTACTGTTGCATTGTACTTGGCTTTGCACAAGGACAAAGCCACAATCTTTTGCTTCTGCGGCACCCAAGTAATCAAACTTGCACCAAGGAAGAATACCATACCCCGTGGTGCTCTTGTGGTCATCAATGTTGCCTGCCAAGTCACTATCGCTATAACCAACAAGTTCAAGATCCGTTGTGCTTGTCTTCATATAACAACATTTGAAACTAATCGTACCGCTTACATAGCGAAGAATGTGCTTCACCGCGGCCATATGTTATGAAGTTGGTGCCTCCATATACCTGCTAACAATGCCCACGACATAAGCAATGTTTGGCCTCGTGTTCACAAGGTAGCGAAGGCTTCCGACGATGTTGCGTTATTCGGTGGTGTTGATAGCAGCACTACCATCATTTTTCCTCAACTTCAGCTGGTTCTCCATCGGCGTCGAGCACAAATTGCATCACACCATTCCCGCTACCTCTAAAATCTTGCATGCATAGCCACTTTGCGATAAAGTGATCATCCCATCTTCTTGCTTGACCTCGATGCCAAAATAATAACTTAGCAAATTGAGATCAGTCATTTTGAAGAGATCTTTCATCCGGGCCTTGAATTCAGTGATGTCATCGACGCTTGAGCCTGTGATTATGAGGTCGTTGACGTACACCCCCACAAACAAGAATGTGTTACCTTTTTTCCGTCGGTACACCGCATGCTCCAGTGGACTCCTCGTGAAACCAAGTGACGCCAAAATGGCATAAAGTTTCGAGTTCCAGGTTTGTGGCACCTGCCGCAGCCCGTACAAAGCCTTACGTAGACTCATTACTTCATTCTTGTGCTTGTCCTCAACGTACCCTGGAGGCTGTTGCACATACACCTCTTCGACCAGATCACCATTCAAGAATGTGGACTTAATGTCCATGTGATGAATCTGCCAACTGCCGTGTGCTGCTAGTGCGATAAGCACCCGCACCGTCTCTATTCGAGCCACCGATGCAAATACTTCGTTGAAATCCACCCATGTCATTGTGCATATCCTTTAACAACCAAGCGAGCTTTATGCTTAGCAATGTTACCTTGTGGATCTTTCTTCACTTTGAAAACCCATTTGAGCCCAATTGCTCGATGACTAGCAGGGAATGATACGAACTCCCACATATTGTTGTCATAGATAGACTTCAACTCAACATCCATGGCCTATTTCCATGCTGTGTTCGAGAGCACCAAGAAGACAAAGGTCGCCGTACTTGACTTCTTGATCAGCGGGCTCGATGACATCAATGTGCACCATCTTAGTAGTACTGTAGATGTTTGACATCGAGCGATATCTCAGTGGCACACCTGTAGATGTGTGATGTCAACGTGTCGGTTGGAGGTGATGCCCACTGTGCCGTAGTCGTTGCCTGTGGCATCACAGGCGTATCTATCATTGGTGAAATCATGGTGCAGTCGACATCTACCAGTGTGACTTTTGTCTCTTTGATGTACTCGATGGTGAACGTGTCGAGTCTGTTGGCGCTAGTTGATGACGTTGTCTAGTCCCATTTTCGTTCTTCTTCGAATATGACATCCCATGTCACATGGAGCTTCTTTACGACCAGATTGAAAACTCGATAGGCCTTCGAGCCCTCCTCATACCCGATGAACACCATCAGTGTAGAGCAGTCGGAAAGCTTGGTGACACCTGGACCAATCTTCTTAGCATGTGGCACACGCCCAAACATACGTAAATAGTGAATATTTGGCCTCTTCTTGTGCCATGTTCATATGGTGTTATACCGTCCAGACTGTGGGTTGGTGCACGATTGAGGATGTGCATTGTAGTCTTTACTACTTCGCCCCAAAACATGGCGGGAATCGCCATGCTCTTCATCATGCCATGAGCCATCTCCACAACTGTTTGGTTCTGGTGCTCCACGACGTTGTTCTGTTGTGGTGAGTATGGCACAATCGTATATCGCTTGATGCCCATCTCATCGCATTAGTCATTGAACTTGATGGAGTTGAACTCACCTCCATGATCGGTTCAAAATGCCTTCAGTTAGGAGCTGATTTCGTTCTCGGCGATGGCGATGATCTTTTTGAAAAACTTGAATGCCTCATCCTTCGACTTGATCACCTCCAACCACATGAAATGGCTGCGATCATCCACAATCAGCAGGAAGTAGCGCCCAACGCCCGGTGTGGTCGGTGTGATCGGGCCACATAGATCACCATGAACCAGCTCAAGACCGTGCTCGTGCGAAATGATGAGGCTTGTGGAAATGATACTCGATGTTGTTTGCCAAGAACATAGCCATCGCAGAATCGCTGCACATGATCAATGATGGGTATGCCATCCATCATCCTCTTGGCACCCAGGTCATGTAGGGCATGCAAACCGAGATGGCCATAACGAGTGTGCCAGCGCCGTGCTTCCTCACTCACCTGTGCCTTCAGGCACACTGGTGCAGTCAGGTTCAGGCTAAGTATGCAAAGCCTGTTCCAAGACCGTTGCCCTCATGCCAGTAATGCTCGCTGCCGGTCGAAGATGCTGAGCTCGACGTCCTCGAATACTATCTTGCAACCACCCTCCTCGAGTTGGCCAAGACTAATGATGTTAGACTGTAGTTGAGGAATGTAGTATACCTCTGTTAGTACTCAATGTTCCTCATTATTGCACTAAAATAGCACAGAGCCCTTTCCATAGATGTCCACCGTTGAGCCATCACCAAATTTCACCTTGCCATTCACATCATCATCCAGCGAGGTGAATATGTTCTTGTCGCTAGTCATGTGGTTACTTGCCCCCATGTTGAGGTACCACACGTTGTCGCTTGCATCAATCGACACAACCTTCTCTTTATTGAGGTACACAACTTCCGTTGTGTCAATGGCCACCTAAGCAAGCTCGCAATGTTCAGTCATCAGCAGCGTCACTGTGTCATCCTGCACCTGCACCAGGTTCATTATTTCCTTGTGCCCACGACGTGGCTTGTGGCAGTCCTTCGAGAAGTGCCCATAGTTGTTACAATTGTAACACTTGAACTTTGTCATGTCACGGCCGCCAATAGATGAATCTTTGTCATCGCGGCTAGCGCTACCACATCCACGACCATGTTGCTTGCCATGGCGCCGATTACCACCGCTGCCTCTGTTCTTCTCTCCACTTGAAGAACCTTCTTCGTGTTCCTTCTTCTTCTGGCGCGCGAGCCACTCCTCCGTGAGGAGTAGTCGCCCTCCTCAGACACCAGCTTCACCCTCCAGATCGTAGAATTCTTCTATGATCCTGAGCCGTTCTGTCAGCTCTTCGATGGAGATTGTCTTGAGATCAACAAGCGTCTCGATGGAGATTGCGACCTGTGAGTATCGTGAGGGAACAACACGAAGGAAATTCCTCACCACTCTTTCATCTTTGATCTTATCACCGAGCAAATTGAGGTTGTTGACAAGCCCGGTGAGCCACATCGCGAAGTCGTCGATGGTCTCTCTAGCCTTGAACTTCATGGACTCGAACTCTGAGCGCAGCGTTTGCGCTTTGGCTTCATGCACGCGCTTGGCGCCCATGTGCATCACCTTAACGGCATCCCATACCTGTTTCGCCATGACATGTGTGGGCCCATCTCACTGGCGACTCACAGTGGCCAATACTACATTCTCCTTCTCGTCGACGATTGCAGCCGCTACATGTGGCTACGCCTCCTGACGAGCAAGGACCAGGCGCCTGCCGTCATCAAACAGTTCAAGGCTGGTGTCGAGGTCGAGACCAGGTCGCGTCTGGGCATTCTACGGATTGATCGAGGGGGAGTTCACCTCAATCGAGTTCAGGCAGTATTGCACGGATCAGGGAGTTGCACGGCAACTCACGGCACCATACTCGCCACAACAGAACGGTGTCGTTGAGCGGCGCAACCAGACGATCGTCGGCATGGCCGTAGCTTGCTCAAGGCGAAGGGGATGCCGTCTGAGTTTTGGGGGGGCGGTGACCACCGCTGTCTTTCTCCTGAACCGTGCGCCCACCAAGAGCTTGGGCGACATGACACCGTTTGAGGCCAGGCACAGGAGGAAGCTTGACGTCTTCTTCCTGCGCACGTTCGGATGAGCATCGCAGTACAACAAAAACTTATGCGTTCTTCACGTTCTCTGTGTGTGTTGTAAGCAAGAGCGAGCGGAGGTAGCCATTGCCAACAAACGCCACCTCAAAACCACCAAGCAGGCAAGCACAAACGCCCTGCCACCAAAAAGCAAACGCCCTGCAAGTGAACACCCTGTCAAAACCACCATCGCAAACGCCCTCTCAAAACCGCTCTTACCGAAAAGTAAGCACCCTCTCAAAAATCCCTGATGCACCTCAATGAAACGCCATAGCAAAAATATCAGAGCGCCCCAACATTCAACCACTTATACATCATACATCAAAAATCGATAGTAGCATTCAACAACTCATACATTATACATCTGGAACTGGCAGTAACATTCAGCAACTCATACAATCAAGAACCAACACCGCGGTGAATGCCCAATCACCGACACCACACGCCCGGCGGCCAAGTGGCCTAGTAGCAAAGCGATCCAGTGACCAAGCTCCTTAACGCTGGCTCCCAGCGGCCATGCTCCCGTGCCGTGCACCCCGCAAAGTAGCAAGAAAGGAGGGAGAGCAAGATATCAAAGACTTGGCGACCTTGAGCTCACCTAGCCTGACGCTCGCTGCTGGTCAAGCGTAGCCGAGCAGCTCCCAAGGCGCCAAAGGGGATCAGCTTGCCGGCTCGCCGCCTTCAAGAGGAGGTAGCAACTCTCTAGGAAGGATCCTTGGCTCAGCACCGTCGGTTCCCCTTTCCACCTCCGGCCGGGATGCGTCACCTCTAGGCCCTGACTGGAGGGAGACAGCCGTGGGGTGGAAGCAGCAGCACTTCCCTTCTTCCTTCTCTGGTGGAGGCGGTGGCCAAGGGAGCTGGCTTCCCCTCCTTCTTCGATGGAGGCAACGGATCTGAGAGCCGCAACGGCCGAGCCCCGCCTTCACTTTGGCGAAGGCGGCAGATCTGAGAGCCTGGTGCCCTCCTTCGGCGGAGGCGACGGATCTAAGAACCGCGGCGGTGTGACATCCCAATTTTGAAAATTCTCAAAAATAAAAAAACTTAAAACTTTTGTAGCATTTCTTTTGAGAATTTATTTAAAAATTCTCGAGTTTTACGATTTGCAAGTTGATAGCAGGAAATAATATTCAAGTAAAATAATAACTGTATAAATAAAATAAAATTAGAAGTCAAAATCCAAAGGCAAATTAAATAAAATCAATTGCAAGGGAATATTGAATCTTGTGTCCAAATTATTAATCCAAGAATTCATTCTTTTTAATTCAATTAGTATATCAAACTTAAGGTTAGAAATTCAAAATTCAATTACAAACTTAAGTCTCAAAGAAATAATAGAAGTGTAATTTAGAATTTAAATTTCTGAAAATTACAAACACTACTCCTATTCTTTCTTCTCCCTTCTTCATGTCTCTTTCATATGGGCTTAGCCCCAAAAATTTTCTAGCCTTTTGGCCTGATCGAGCCAACCCGGTTTCCTTTCTTCTTTCTTGCCTGTGCTTTGCCACGGCAAGATTTTCTCCATCGGCCCTTGTCGTGGCAAGCCCACTTCCTCTGCTACACCTCCCCCTTGTGACCATCGGACGCTGGTGTGCTCCTGCGCCCATGCAACCGCCGTTAGCCATCTGCGCTGCAGTATCCATCTCCCTCGTCACCACAGTTCGCGGTCGTATCCAGCACCACACTGCCTTCGTCAACCGCAATACGCACCTCTGCCCCGTTGCCCTAACGTCTACACCCACAACATGGTCTCATAGCATCACCATCCCCTCGATGCCTTGTGGCAATCCCTCTGCGAATGGTAACCGTAGAAGGTGTCATGCCACCGCGCTCTGCTTCCATCAAAGTCGACCACGCCACCAGAACCTCTCACGACCTATAAATAGGGGAGCAAGCGACCAATGTGATCACCACATTCCACTAGCACTCCCTCCCCAATGAATCGCTCTGTCGTTGGCCATAGCTCGCCGGAGAGAGATTTTTTTTTCTCCAACTCCAACCACGGCCCGATCCGTCGCCTCGGTGAGTTACAATTTGATTCCTCTGGCCTAGAGCATCACTAGCCCTCACTAATGCTTCCTCTACCATTTAATTGAAGCAAGAGGCACCGTGGATCATCTGCGATGAGTCCTATTCCTCACCGCCCCCGGTCTCCATCGCTGGAGCTCCTCGCCACTCCCCTACCTCCACGAATGGCTCAGTAAGACTCCTCTTGGTCCCCTCCTACTCATGTGCACCCCATTTATTCCCTTACCCCTCCCGCCCACTGCCTACTGGCACCCCATTCCACCCTCGCCTCCTGCAGCTCATGCAACTGCCAGCCACTCCTATCGTCACCTCGTCCCATTCCGACACCCCTAACAGCTTCACCAACCTCGAGGGAACCCATTTTGGCCGACACCCTCATCTCTCTGGCCACCCTTCGCCGGTGGTAGCCACCGCCCCAGCCGGCGTGGCAGCCCTCTGTTCTGGTCAAAGTTTCCAGCCTTAGCATCTCCAAAGAAGGTGGTCGTTCAGACGGTCCGAACACCACGAGACGATCGAACGGTTCGAACGACCCCTCAATTGATCGGACGGTGCATGCATCTCAACCATTCAGACAGTCCGAACCTTCCCAGGAAATCTAAGCGATCCTTCGCCGATCGGACGGTGCACGCATCTCTGTCAATTGGACAGTCCGAACCTTCCCGCTCGATCAGACGATCCTTTGGTGATCGGACGGCTCGTGTGTCCTAACTGTTCGGACAGTCTGAACCTTTCAGCACGATCGTACGGTCCTTCGCTGATCGAACAACTTGCGCATTCTAGCCATTCAGATAGTCCGAACCTTCCCGCTCAATCGGGCAGTCCATTGCTGATCGGACGGTTCGCGCATCCCGGCCGTTCAGACAGTCCGAACCCTCTCAATGATCAGACTGCTCCGAGCTTAACAAGGTCCACTTGTCAGTGAGAGATCTCTCTCCATTCTCATTTAGGATTAAATTCAAACAGAGAACTTTAAATTGGCATAACTAATTTATATTAACTCCAAATTTGATGAAACAAATTTCTAAATTTGTTTAAATTCAAGATCTATCTAGTGGAACCAAAACCATGACTTTTGGAGCTCATTTAAATTAATTAAAAATGTTTGGATTAGAGTGTCCACTCCAATTAGGGATTTTTTTAGAAAAATAGTTAGATAAGATTATGGAGGATATTCATGACACCACTAAATATTAATTTAGAAATTCACATATCTACAAGAGTCCTTTCAAAATATAGTTTTCATACAAATGATATTGAAATACAATGGTATATGTACGTAAAGCTAGGTCCCCATAAATAGGTCTTAATCAAAAATAAACTCTATCAAGTGATAATTGTAGTATACATAAAATAACAACAACCTTTAATCAAAAGGGCATCTTTTAGTAGATAGATCATGTTAAAAAAGATATATAATTTTGTGCATTAATTAAAATATAATGACCCTTGGGTCATCGGTCGTTAAAAATAATTTAACTAAAAGTAGCCATTAAATAGTAGTGATTAAGTTAATAATCCAAAGGATTAACAAACTATTGCATTCAACATTTAACTAATTATGCAATTAAGTGGTAATTTTAGGACCACCTGAGATAATACATCTTGAATTTTTAGAAGTAATACTCAGCTAGACTTATACGTCTGTCATAGGTCTAACTCGACTTATGAAACTTCCTTAATAAATATAAAAATAACAGAAGTAGTAATAAAAAGATTGAGCTATGGTATCCCTGTGTCGGCTATATCTAACCATCCTTGAACCCGAAGTGGAATATTCTCGTGAATATTCCTCTCATCATGAACCCTTCCTTGACATTCATCTCAGTAGTTTTTTTCTCCCTCATTCCTCAAACCTCATTAGACTCCAGAAATGACCTATGTCGAATAAACTCTGTCTCAGATCACCCATGTAATCACAATAAAACTAAATTAAATTTATTTGGATTTATTTGGGCCTTTTGAGTTATTTGGATTCAGTTGTTTATCGTGTAATCAATGGATCAAGCGAGACCCAAATCCAGATGAAGATGAAGACCAAGAGCTCAGGACCACCAAATGAGAAAGCTTCGAGTGAGTTCAAGACCACGGTAAACCGCGCTAGGTGAGTCAATACTTTAATCGTATTGAACTTGTATTTTGTGCAAGTTATTTTTGTTAAATTATCAAATTGCATGCTGATATTTTATATGCAAATCTATGATTATTTTAAGATTTTAGTTACAGGCCCATTATTTAACTTGTTAGTGTCACATTCCCTTAGGATATTCTGATCATGTGAGCCTTGTCATCCTAAAAAAATTATAATGGTAACCTTTTGAGAATAAGTCTATATTTACTCACTATGCTTAGTACTATTTAGATACTCGGGGGCTCCTAAATGCCCCAAGTATCACTTTTACTCATGAAAATGGATTTGGGAAAAATGGCTGGTATATTTTGACATGGTATTTTATATTCCCAACATCCCCAACATGCTTATTTATATGGGCGGGTAATATAGGGAGGCTGGTGAAGTGGTGCACAAGAGTGTGGTTAGTGTTAGAACTACCCAGATAACTCTAAAGACTGAATCTTATCATGACTTCCTATGTAAAACAAGTACATCCACAAATCTATAAATTACAACTTGGCTTAGTAGATTTACTAGACCCTGAAAGTCATCTCATCGATGGGGAGAGGGGTAGTGCAAGTGGCTGACTTCGTGACGGCTTGAATGGGACACTTATTGAGGGTGAAGTTTGCCACATCGAGCTAGTCTGTGTGGGTAGTCCAGCTGGGCTAGTCGCTGGGGGTAGAACATCCCGCACAACTTATGGGACCCACTGCAAGTGGGAAAAGCCCATATGGGTGAGATGATAGGAGGAGCAAGGTATTTTGAAAAGTTACTGTGATGGTCTACTCAACCGTATGACTAAGGAATCATGCGGAGCAACGAGTTGATCGTCTCTTATGGGTAAGGTGTACAAACTCTGCAGAGTAAACAATATTCGAATAATCGTACCCATGGTCAAGGGCGGAAAAGGAAACTTAACTTGAGATAGTTCAATTTCAAAAACTGTGTGGGTGGGATTGGAAAAGTGGCGGGCCGTGAAAAGCCCTAAATTGTGTTGCCTTGAGTGTCACCCCAATGAAAAAGTTAGACGGATATGATGTCGAAAGATTAGCATGAGATGTAGAAACCATGTAACAGTAGATGGAATCTGGATCGCTAGTATTATTGCATTCTTTCATACATTTATAAAGTCTATTTTAGTTAAATCTGGTATGTCTCAGAAACTTTCTATGTACCGTATCTTTAAAAGCAATTTATGGCAGATAAAACATCCCGAGCCTTCCCTTGACAAGCCATGCATGTTATTTATTTCCATACTGTGTATTGGCTCGCGAAGCACGGTGGTATGTGCTCACCTCACTCAGTCAAATAATCAAGAATCAGGAGTTGAATCACTGCGCTTCAGCAATGCACCAAGTTGTGATGGTGAAGGAGATGAAGAGGCCAAGAACTAGGTCACGAACCTCAATTAGTTGCCTGTGGGTGTGTCTTGAGGGTCCCACCTGTGTGAAGTTTCCATTTCTGCTGCTGCATTTTGTTGATTTTGGCCAGCTTGACCTATGAGTAACTCTACTAATATATTTACGCTTCCGCATAATATATACTTTGATGTTCAGTAATATATCTATGAGCACTATCTACTGATCCAGAGAATAGTGCGGTGGAATCACAGAAGATTCTAAATTGCAAAATCTGGGTCCGATAGGTGGCCAAGCTCCCCGATTTTTCTCTTCGGTGGAGGCGGCGGAATGAGAGCCTAGTCCCTCCTTCCTTCGGTGGGGGAAGTAGTCAGTTCCTTTTTCACTGAATAGAGGTGACGGGCAGGGAGCAAAAGAATGAGGGCGGCTAGGGCAACATGCTTCACCCCTTTTATTTGCTCCCAGCGATTGGGTCGGCTGGGTAGGTGGGCTAAGCAACTTTTAGGCCCATCAGCTGCATTTCTTGGAGCTGGTAGCTACCAAAGCTGCTCACCCCTCAAGGAAACCAGTAACTCTTCGGTACAGCTGCTAACTCCTGGAGGTCGTTAATACATAGGGGCTCGCTACAACTTCAAAACACTGGCTTAGTGATAGTCCCTGATAGACTCAGATGCACTCACCTCGAGCTAACTCGAGTGACTTCTGTTACGGCCTCGACGCTATAAAATTTGACAAGCCAGCAACCCCTTGCAGACAATCGACATCAGCACAAGTATGATAATCCAACGCTGCCCCTCTAGGCGCTTCCTCAAGGGCAGAAGGGCAAGGGGGCTAGTGTTTGAGGAATAATTCATCCCTCCATTACCGGGGCCCACTCTGTAGCAAATGCACACATACAGATTGTAGGACTGCAATTATACCGACAAAAGACAATTGTACCCTTCATTTGTACTAATGGAGTAGCTATCCTGTAAGGGGTATTTTCGTTATTTGTACCAGCCCTAGAGCCTATAAATACCCTATGTACCTCTCATTTGTAACTTAAACTCACAAAGAATACAGGTAACTATTCAAATTGGTGCCCTCCAGGAGGAACCCTCGAAGCCCCCGAAGGTCACCGATAGGAGTAGAGCAGTCCTCTCGAACCCTCGAACCTATATAAATCTCTGTGTCACTCTCGCTTCGTGGATGCTGACCTGTAACATGGCCGATATCCGTCCCTTCCAATGTGTTCGGTTTTTTACACCGACAATAACTGTTTTCTTTAACAAACCATGTGGGCTTGTTTATCGATTTCTTACCCTTCTTGAGCATATACCCAAGTTCTTCTTTGTGAATGAGCACCTTTGCTCACTCAAAAGCTTGTCAAGGGTGGCCTTACCCTTGAAGCATTTCATTTGAAATATCACAAGTAATTTCAATGCTAGTGCAAGATTTGCTTAAATTTTCTTAGATAAGTAAGTCATGAGCCTCATTTAGCTCCTCATAAGAGTCTTTAAGAGAGAAATACTCTTTCTTTAAGACCTTAAATTTTGACCTGTTTTTTCAAGATATTCATTTAATTCTTCCAACATATCCATAAGCTTATCATATAAAGGTTCATCGTTATCAAAAATTTACCTTATATCCTTTTGCCATAAAGCATATAGGAGATGAGAAGAGTGATGGAGTCTCCTTAATAGTGATACCGACAAGTCCCTTCTTCTTGGAGGACTCATTCTCATCAGAGTCGGAGTCGGTATACTCCTTATCGGAGTTTTACTCTCTAATATGAGCTTTATTCTTGCCATCCTTGTGAAGCTTCTTGAAAAGCTTTTTCTTGCCATTAAGTTTCTTCTTCTTGGACGACTTGCCTTGTCATCCTTCTTTGTTGGGCAATGAAAGGCAATATACCCCTTCTCATCGTACTCATAGTGATGGATGTTGCTATAGCACTTGTTGTCGTAGTATAAGCACCCATTCTTGCCTTTTTCATAACTAGCACTTCGATGTGAGCTTCTTTTCACGAATTTCTTCATTCTTCTCACAAGGAGGGCCAATTCCTCCTTAGAATCATCCTCATCATCTTTGGACTCATCACTTCACACCGCTTTGGCTTTGAAAGCGGTGACCTTCTTGTTCTTGTTGGAGGATTACTCCAAAAGCTCCTCGTCCTTCTTGTACAATTCATTGGTTATAAGATTTCCTAAGAATTGTATTGGTGTCATCCTTGTCAACTTGGGAGAGTTGAGAAAAAAAGTCACCAATATCTCATACTTCTCTGATAAAGCTCTAAGCATTTTTCTCACAATATCAACATCGGTTAGTGACGTTTCTAGCCTTTTGAGTTCATTTACAATATTGTTGAGGCAATAATATATTTTATTTATGTCTTCATGAGGCAACATTGAAAATATCTTATACTTAATTCGAAGTCTATGCAATTTGGCCTCTTTGACCATGACTGTTCCCTCATGGATTTGCGAGAGGGCAGTCCATATATCATGAGCGGTTTCTAAATTACTCACTCTATTAAACTCATCCGCGTACAAAGCACCAAAGAGGTCATTCATTGCTTGAGCATCTAAATAAGCATTACGTCCTCAAGTTCTATGGGATGTAGTGGATCAAGAGGTATAAGGTAACCTCATTTATAATTTTTCATATACTCAGACTCATGGCATTTAAATAAATAGACATCCATATTTTCTAATATGAATAATTTGAGCAATCAAATAGAGGTGCCTTTTCTATAGCAATTCCCTCACCAGCTATCCTTTTCTCTCTTAGACAGTTAAGTCTAAATCAATGAGAGGCTAAACTCTGATACTACTTGTAGGATCAAGCATAACCAGCTAGAGAGGGTGAATAGCAAGTTCTAAAAATTCTTGCTTTCTAAAAGTAATTTCTACATTTTAGAACTAAGCAAGATTTATATTACAATTCAAGACCTACTCAATTCTAGTAAAGTTAAGGAGCCACAAGACAAGATTCTACAAATATATTTCTAGCACAACTAAATATGATAATCTCAATAATCTCAATTTGCTACAAATATAAATGCGGATAGTAGAGGCAAAGAAATAACTAAATGATGACATGCGATGTTTTGTCGTGGTATCAAAAACTTACCAGTCTTCACTAGTCTACATTGAGAAAAGGCCAAGTGACTTGGACTAGCTCCACAAATTAAACCTTGCTCCTCAATTCCACTAGTGGTTGTTCTTCCTCCGCTCCGGAGATGGCGAACACTGAGCCACTCATAATTTGGCACCGGGCCTCTTCATAATCTTCTTGAAGATATCACCGCGCATACTCTCGATAAGCTATCTAGGTGCCGACAAACACCAAGAGTAATGAACCACAATTTTTACTTGACAGCAATCAAGTACCAAGGATCAATCTAGAATAAATGCACTTGAATTTTTCTCAATAACCTCACAATGAATGCAACAAGTGTATACAAGGTGTAGAGAGTATGTTCTTAGCTCAAGAATGTTAAATGAGGTCTCTTGCATAAGCCTCAGAAACCCTCTCCCTATTCACTCAATGATTCTTGCATAAGCTAATGCGTCGATTATTAGAATTGATCCGGTAACCATTAGTAAATCGTTGATTTATCTAAATGCTTAAACGGTGACATCAGTGTTACCACTATTGATCTAGTTGATCTGTGGCAAGAGAGGGAAAGGGAGAGAGAGAATGACGGAGAGAGGTGTTGCTACTACTGGGAGTAGTAGTAGCATCTAGAAATATTAGTTAGGAGATGACTTATATTTTCATTCTGATAGCAAGTGAAGAAAGATTAAACGTATAAAATGCTATCTGCAAGTATAAATGACAATATCTCTAAACTCTTGGATCGGTTAAACACCGAGACAATGGGAAGGTGTCCGACGAGAGGAATTGGTTGTGTTGATTTATGCCTAAGAGCGACATCATTTGCTCGTATATGTATGTATTGCGTTAGCAATGAATTAAAATAGTTAATACTTGTTCAAGTGGCGATTTGAGTCTGGTGTCGTCCATGCACTGCCCGCTAAATTAACAGGCAAGTGCATAGTAGAACAATGAATTATGGTACACACTTGCTATTTATGCTTCCATACCATGATCTATAGTATTTATTAAATGTTATACAAGATTATGTGACAGTTATTGCCTAATGAGTGTTGCTTATGATTAAATGCCGACATTGAAATAATGTTGCATCATGTAAAATGCATAAAAGTTAGGTCGGTGAGAAAATCATATGACTAGTCCAGAATACTCTTAAATAAGACCTACAGAGATAGGCACCTCCACAAGATAGAGAGAGGGTGACATAGATAGGTGTACTCTCTGCTATACCGGTGTAAATTATAGTTACAGATATATTGCATTGCATTGCATAAAAGTGATACAAACAGTGATATTGATTTATAGTTTACAGTCATAGATTTGACTTACAGTTCACAGTCGTAGAATTGATTTACAGTTTATAGTAGATTTGATTTACAATTCATAGTAGATTTGGTTTACAGATTACAGTCATATATTTGAATTACAGCTTACAATCGTAAAATTGGTTTACAGTTTACAGTCATACAGTGATACAATTATAGAGATATTGATTTATATTTTACAGTCATGGATTTAATTTACAGCTCACAATCATGGAATTGATTGAATTGCTAAGTTAATGTTATTGTTCTATCGTGTGCTTGCTGAGTTTTTAAACTCACTCTTACTTTGTTGTTGTTTTCATTTTAGGGTGATCCGGATTGATGGCATGCATAAAATGGGAGTAGTCCTTTTTGCACTACACTTGTGAAATAATCGCTTAGTTATATACTGAGCGTTTATATTTAATCTCTTGTTAAATCTTTTGTGGCTCACCGTTTAGTATAGAATACATGCGAGCCCGTGGTGGTGGGTCTCCATGGTCATGGAGCCCATAGTTTGTTTATGTTATAGATATTTACAATATGAAGTAGTTGGTTTATCGCAATTATCCTATATTCGTTTGTTGACTACTTCTTGTTGGTAGTCTTAAGAATAGAAGAGATATTGCTAAAAATCTTTTAGCAGCACTAATTTGAGATGGTAAGAGCATGGTGGTAGCATCATGGGCCCTAGGAGGGTCGGGGTGTTACATGTCACTTATTCTTCCTCACCAAGGCTTCTGACAAAAGGATAATGTCCCTAGTTGCTTTGAGTTTGGACATGCTGAATTCTTTCAAAACAGTGGTGCATTTAACTACCCGTTAGCATTTCTTCGATTATTGACTTAGGTCCCACTTAAGTTAGTTTCTGACTTCTGGATTTTACTTTTTTACTATTCCTTAATTTCATCTTTTTATTGTTTTTTGAGTTTTTTAGGCTTTTGCTATTTCTTTTTTCTCATATTCCTTTGTATTATCCGTGATGAGCTAATATGCTTTTTCTATTTTTAATTTTTTTTAAATTTAATTACACCAAATAATCTAACTCAGCTACAGTAAAAAAAATAAGCTAACTACAATAAAAAAAATATATAAGCCATCGACATTCTAAACGTCCCCTTATTGCACTAGCCAGGTACATTACTGTATTTCCTTTTATATCATATGAAAGAATGAAAGTTCTATTCTAAATGATATGCAATGGACTGCTAGATACATGCTTGATATTGCCTTTTGTTATCTTCTTGTCATTTCATAATTGCCGATTCTTGCATGGATGACCTCTTCTCCACTTATTTATATATGTGCTATGCTCTCATAAATATGCTGGAGAAACAGTGGTGCATTTATTTGAGCGTGAATGGATACAATATATGTCATTTTAAAAAATGGAGAACTTGACATCCTCGTGTATGATGGGGTGTTACTAATCTGTCCACTAAATATGTGGAGCCAATTGAGCAACTTTGTAGATGGTCCTCTTGCTTTGAGTTAGCTTGTCTTGCTTTATTTCTGGATCCATCACTGACAGGGTAATAATTCCTGTTGATGGTGGAAGCCGCCATCGGAGATGGTGACAAGGAACCTCTTTTACGATGTTCGAGCATGGTGTGAACCAGACGTGGACCTAATGTAATTCATGGTGTTCAGTTAAACACCTAAATTTTTGAGTGAATACTGTGTATTTAGTAACCATATTAATCATATATGCTAATAAATTGGTCCAAATACTTCATATTTATACCTCTAATAGATTTCAGCATATTCCCACATCTCCCTTCCCAATTCATCTAAAAAACTATAGCTTAGCTGAAGGTTCAAGAAGGTCAGATTGGCTATTGAGTTTAAGAGTTATTATCGAGCTTTGTTCAAAATTGACATTGTTCAACTTTAAATTATATTATTTGTCTTTTAAATAGCTGTTTTAATTTGAGCTAATAAGTCACTATTAAGTCGAGCCTTATTAACATTTTTTTCATTTGAAATTGACTCATTTTAACTTTAAACTCATTAACTATTGTAATTGTAACAATTTTAATTTGAACCTAAACAAACTTTTTTGCCAACCGACTAAAGTGGGTGAATAAACGGTCTTTTTTGGGCAAAAATCAAGGTTCATGCAAAATTTAAATGCAATGTAACAACCAAGTGATGGCAAGTGCCAAACGGGACCTAGCCAAACCACCTAGAGGCCAGTGTCCCAGGAGGGAGCACACAGTGGCAACCGTTGGGCTACCGGGGATAGCAAAATAAGCAGCGCATAAGACAACAAGACAAATGCATCTCCATTTCTAAGTTCCAAATCTCATATTTTCATTTCAATATTTTTTAATTGTTGTATGATTTCTCTAAATTATTTAAAATGTTGTCTTTAGTATAAACATATTATATTTTAATTTTTACTACTATGAATCGACCTCTACTTTCTTCATTAAAATAATATTTTATCATCTCTAAACACCCACCCTAAAAATCTTGTCCGACACAGGTGCGAATTCGCGATGCGGTTTGCTTCCCAAATCTGAATAATAGAATAGTTCATTCATTCAACGACAAGTGACTGGAACACCTGGAGATCGGAGGAACCAGTGTACCACTGTAAAACTACAACCTCGAACATACGAGGAGGTTCGCATCGCACAGCATAGCAGTCGAATCACTAGCACAAGAGCACATTTAATTCCTTACGGAACTCTCTAGTGATATACACGATGTATTAACATTTCAGGTTATTCATCGTATCTTACCAGTAATAGGGAGGCAGAAGGCCCAAGATTTCCATACTATTTTGTTTTTTCCTTCTGGAACGGGTTTAAAATTGTTCTGGTTGAACATGTTAAAGATTCTCACCACAATGGCTTGATTCTCAGATGTCCAATTCACCGTACCTAGCCCTACATGGTTCAGTTACAGAACCCAGACAAACTAATATATTCGATTGCTCAAATCAATGCATAATAACTACATGAAGAACTATGACATATTATTCTAGCTATATCGTATGCGAGGACAATATTCTACTAATAATCAGTGCACTAGTGTTACATAATTTCAGTAGCATAAGAGAGTTAAACAGTGAGCAGTGAACTACCAGCGAAAGAATTTGCAAAGCTAGCTAGTCTGGCAAAGAGCAACGCGGCAACCTGCCTACCTGATCTAATAACTTCGATATCACCAAATTGCGGACATTTGTGCATCGTCTCTGCAGATCAAGTCATTCAGTCCGGTCATGAAATCGTTCCCATCAGCAACAGCGGCCTCGCTTAGCATCTCATCCTGCATCACCTGTTCAAAATTGTCATCTAAGAGTAATTAGACCAGATACTTAGCCGTTCTGAAAAGGTTAGCTAACACCGTGTGAAGTTTTTCCTCCGTTTCTTTTTTACTTCTTCTGTTTTTGAAACCCTGAACAGTTCCTTATTGTAACATATATGCATGGACAAACTGGTGCTTGCTGACAGGGTAGCATTCGCTACCAGAGAAGTACATTAGAAGAGTGCTACTATGTATTCCGAGTTCCAACTAGTGGCCCAACATGAGCGTAGGCATTAGCTGAGATGAAAATGGAAGATGAATAGATGATTATAAACAACTGGATGTGACAATCGAATGGTTAACGTATAATTTTACCCTATGAAGTCAATTAGGTTTTGTCTAGCTGAGACTGAAATACTAGTTTTTCATCCTTTTTCCTCCTAGAAAAAAGAAATGAATACCAAAGAATGGGAAAGGCAATGGTAATTAATTAGACATTTTTTCGTTGAATATTTCTGTTAGCATGACCATAGAATGTTCATTGTTTGCTAAAAGTGTAGTGGTAACCATACCCTGGACTGCTGCATTTCAGCAACACAAGTTGTATGTCTATGGTATTGTTCTCTTGCTTCTGGATATTGAGCCATAGAATGCACCTGGGCAAGTGCGCTCTGTAGTCTGGCTTCAGCCTGCCTTCTGCCATCCTGCAAGAAATCGTGTTCATCTTCTGCCTCTGCAGGTTGGATTTTTTATGGAACTTCAAGTTGTTTCTCAGGTAGAAATCCACGCAAACCAGTCTCTTTCTCCTCCATCTCAGTATAACTTTCTCAACAATACCTACTGACCAGACTATTTTCCAATAGTTTTTCCTCAGTTGATATCCTCGTACATGAGCCTAACATAAACAAAGACAAGATTCAGTATCATGCTTGAACAGTACTGTTGAGATTTTCATAGTTGATAACTGATAAGCCATCATAAGTTGCATTCAGTCAGGAGAAACTACAAATATTAGCAACTCAGAACCACAATAAGTGTGGATATTTGACAGCCTGACAGTTTATATAACTGATGTCTTAAACGTAGCATGGAATATCTACCAGGAATTGCACATATACAGAATTACTAACTTTGGTGTTGGATTTCTGCAACCTTGTCCCTGAACTAAATAGAACAGCTGGACCAAACACGACAAGAGAACAAATTCCTGCATTGGTATAGTATGCAAAACTTTTCAAACAACACCACCCTACTAGTTTGATGAAAGAAAGCTGTTTGTAACATGCATCATCTTTGAGCTATGCTGCTATGGTATTCCATACTAATGATTTATTATTTGAAAAGGAAAGCAGAGATTACTCCTTCCAACAGAAGGGATAGCAGAGATTAATCCACTGTTGAAGGAAGCAAAGATTCATATAATCCAGTCAGGTGCGTTTGAGGAACAGAAGGCTTTTGTTATTGCCTATAGATTGCAAGATTATTGCAGAGAGTATCAAAATTGTGAGCCAACTAGATGGAACTACTAGCAACCCTATATAATCATGGAAATTCAGTAGACATGCATCTAAGTAAGACAAAATTTACTTGATTGATCATCAGTGATACCTGTATCTTGACAATTCTCTGGCGAATGATCATAAACGCCTTTCTTCCCTTCCATCCTCGGAACTTGTTTTGGATACGAACAGCAGCAGAATGCAGATGTGTATCATGTTGTCCTGGTTTGACATTTTTAAGAGAAACCAGTGAAAGCGTGCATTTATCACATAATCCACCATCATCATCTCCGTATTCCACAACCTTCTTTCTGTACAATGACTCCACCCTGAAGGCTTGAAATATTCTAGCTGCAGCTTGAGTGGATTTACGAACAGCGCTTAATGAACCCTTTAGTGATCAGCATGAGAATCCTCTCCGGCAAGCTGAGCAGAATTAGTTTCAGTGAGATGTTCAGCAGCGGGTAACCCACACACTTCTTCCACACTGCTATCCTTCGATTCCTTTATAGTAAGTGCCAAAAGATGACTTGTCAAAGCAGACTCTGCAAGAAAACCAGCAATCCCCTTGTGTCCATTTGCTGACGCTAAATCAGCTGGAGTTCTTTTAGAAGGGAATTCAGAAGTAGGATCTGTCAATGCACCTGCTGCAGCCCCATTTGCTATAAGGGTGCCAACTGTCCACTCTCTACAAAGCATATAAAATGTGTTGTGGACTCTTATTGGGGCAAGTACTATACTAGAAGAACTTCGAGGTGACAACTGATTGCAGACTCGGCTGTGCCAGATGGTGGCACAACGGCGACACAATGTGATTCACTATAGCCGACGCCATGACAAGCTACAATCATCAAGCGGCAGCAATAAGGCAATCTCAGTGTCGGTTTTGGCAGGGAATCAATTAGTTAGGAAACTCCGATTGGTGGCATGTTAGGATATAGAAAACTCCGATTCAGAAGTAGGATCTGTCAATGCACCTGCTGCAGCCCCATTTGCTATAAAGGTGCCAACTGTCCACTCTCTACAAAGCATATAAAATATGTGTTGTGGACTCTTATTGGGGCAAGTACTATACTAGAAGAACTTCAAGGTGACAAATGGTTGCAGACTCGGCTGTGCCAGATGGTAGCACAACGGCAATACAATGTGATTCACTACAGCTGACGCCATGACAAACTACAGTCATCAAGCGGCGGCAATAAGGCAATATCAGTGTCGGTTTTGGCAGGGAATCAATTAGTTAGGAAACTCCGATTGGTGGCATGTTAGGATATATGAATAAGATATCAGTTAGGATTCAAGAGTCAGTTTCCAAGTTTGCTTATCAGATTCAGTTAGATATGATATTCTGAGTTGTTTTGTGTTGTCTCATATATATAGACTTTGGCTGTAATTTGAGAATCAATCAATAGAAGAAATCTTTCCCTGCCTGGACTCAAGAACCTCTGCCCTGGCCGGAAGCAATTCTGAGTAGGCACCTGAGGGCGAGTTTGCTCTTCGCTGTTACCCCCTCCGATCTACTTCTAACTCACAACTTCATCTTCTTCCACCTCTCACAGTCCACTGAAACCCTTCTCAGAAACCAGCCCATAACAGATTTGTACCAGAGCCATTCTCCGCCACCCTTCCCATGGAAGAACCGAAGACAATCAAGGACATCGGCAAGATGATTGCCGTCATGATGAAAGATATCTACGACATCAAGCAACAGCAAGGGGGGGATCATGCGGCGATTACACGGCTGCAGCAAGGAGGCCATGACACCTCTTCCAGTTTATTTGACACCGGCGGCTAGAGCTTCGTGGATCGGTCTACCGGTCAGTGGGACAAGAAAGAAGAGAAAAGAGGGGCACCGCATTATCATAAGCTCAACTTTCCGACTTATGGGGAGACGAGGATCCCTTGCCTTGGCTCAATAGATGTGAACAATTCTTTCACGAGCAGCGTACTTTGGAGGAGGAAAAGGTTTGGTTGGCGGCATACCATTTAACTGGCGTGGCACAATAGTGGTATTATCAGCTGGTTTCGTTAATATGCACTTTAGTCCTCCAATTCGGAGCAATCCTTTGGGAGAACTCATGCAGCTACGGTGGAATGGAACAATCGAGGAATACCAGCAGCAATTTTTGGCGTTATTGTGTCGCGTTGAGCCGCTATTCTCAAGACCTCTTGACTCTGATACCATATTGAGTTGCATACACCAGCCAGTTCACCTAAAAACTTAAACTGATGAGAAAAGGTGGGCAATTCACTTATACTTCAACACTCCCCTTACGTGTAGGCTCTCTCAGGCCTAAGACGTAAAATAGAAATGGGCTGCAATTATTTTTTTTTAATTGCACCAACCGGGTCTCGAACTCAAGACCTCTTAGCCCTGATACCATATTGAATTGCATGCACCAATCAGTTCACCCAAAAGTTTAAGCTGATGAGAAAAGATAGGCAATTCACTTATACTTCAACATTAGGCATGAAGGTTCTGTGGCCAACGGCGATCACGTGCGGTGTGTCGGTGTATGTACACAAGTCCCATTGCTCATTGAAAAAGAAGAATTCGTGGTGGGTTGTTTTGCCATCCAGTTGGGAGCATTTGATGTCGTCCTCGGAGTTTAGTGGCTCCGCACAGTTAGACCCATTGTTTGGGACTTTGAACTGGTGACAATGCCTTTTTGGCGTGCGGATCATCGGGTTACATGGCGTGACATCAGTGCATCAGCAACTCTGCATGTTCTCAGCATGGTGGGACAGGACCTGATGGCATAACTGCTGCACGAATTTGAGGATATTTTTGAGTTGCCACAAGGATTACCACCGGAGTGTCGACAGGATCATAAGATCCGCCTATTTCTAGGAGCAATGGCTGTGGCTGCCCGGACATATTGATATCCACATCTGTTAAAAGATGAGATAGAACGACAGTGTGCAGAGATGATGGCACAAGGAATAATTCGACATAGCACGTCGGCGTTCACTTCTTCGGTCCTGCTGATCAAGAAACAGGACAGTACATGACGTTTTTTGTTAGGAATAATCCCACATTGGTTGTGGGAGAGGAGAAAATACAGCTTATAAGTGTGAGGGAGCCCCCACCCATTGGACTAGTCTTTTGGGGGGAGAAGGCCCAATACCACTTATAAGGTTGTTGCTCCGTCTCCGTGGGGTTAGTTGTGTTCAGCCCATTTGGACCTGTGGCCCGGGGAGTAAACCCGGTTCCAACATTTTTGTGTAGATTATTGTGTTGAATGCGGTGACCGTGAAGGACAAATTTTCGATTCTGGTGGTCGATGAGCTCCTGAATGAACTACAAGGAGCATTCTATTGCACTAAACTTGATTTGCGTAGTGGGTATCACCAAGTGCGCATGAGCCCAGATGATACTGAGAAGACGGCATTCCGAACACACCATGGGCACTTTGAATTTTTGGTGATATCTTTTGTTCTCACCAATGCACCGGCTATGTTTCAGGCACTTATGAGTGATCTACTTAAACAATTTATTTGGCGTTTTGTTCTGGTTTTCTTTGATAATATTTTAATTTATAGCGTCTGAATACAACAACGGATGCGCTCTCTAGGCGTGCTGAGGACAGCGCGTCTATTCATGCTATCTCTAGTCCTAAATTCATTTGGTTCGATCAGTTGTGTCACAAGCTAGCATCCACGGTCAAACTAAATGCATTGCGTGACCAGGTGCTAGATGGACAAGAGAATGTGGCCTGAAAGTTATACAATGGTCGCATCTTTATTTCGGCTGAATCACCTTTGCTTCTGTAGATTTTTGTAGCCATTCATGATTCAAGGCATAAGGGAGTACAGAAGACCCTGCATAGATGTCGTGCGCATTTTCATATGACTGGGTTACCTCAGATAGTAAAGGATTTTGTCAAAAGTTGCTCTTTGTGTCAACGCAATAAGATGGAGCATCTTCATCCGGCTAGATTACTTCAACCTTTGGAGGTACCCAGGACAGTTTGGGTGGATATTTCCATGGACTTCGTGGAGGAATTTCCAAAGATACACGGCGAGTCAGTTATTTTGACCATGGTGGATCGATTTTCCAAGTATGCTAATTTCATCCCTCTCTCTCACCCATACATTGTGAGTTCCATAGCTCGTGCCTTCTTTGATGAGGTTGTTCGTCTTCATGGCATACCGTCCTTTATTATTAGTTATCGTGATCCAATTTTCACCAGTAATTTTTGGAAAGAGCTATTTCAATTGGTCGACGTACAATTGCATTTGAGTTCTGCTTTTCACCCATAGTCCGATGGACAGCCTGAAGTGGTTAATCACATTATTACTATGTATCTTTAGTGCTTGTGTGGAGACCGTCCAAAACAGTGGGTTCAATGGTTTCCTTGGACTGAGTATTGTTACAATTCTTCGTATCAGACAGCTCTTCGTACTACTTTCCGTGTTGTCTATGGTCGTGATCCACCACCTCTGTTGGTTACAGAACCTCATACCGCCCAAGTGGCTGCTGTGGAACAAAAGATGGTTGCTCATGATGAATTTTTACTTGAGGTTCGTAAGAGGTTACTATAGGCTCAGGCCGTCATGAAGCAGCAGCATGATAGTTCACACACCAGTGGAGTTTGATGTTGGGCAATTGGTTTGGTTGCAATTGCATCGTCGTCCTGCTAATTCTCTCAAAGGTCGTATTACTTCATAATTTGATCCTAAATTTTATAGGCCTTTTTTGGTGATTGAACCTATGTTATCAAGGCGTCGCCTAGGCGACGCCTAGGCGTCCTGGCGCTTCAAGGTGGACGCCAGGCCGCCGCCTAGTTTGTCGGGTTAAGCGGTCGATCGAGCTTCGTGCATCGGGAGAGCGGCAGAGGCGCGCGCAGACCGGATCCGGTGGCGAGCCCCGATCCGGCGCGCGAGGCCGGATCCGCGTCGTCCGGGGGAGGCGGCGGCGGCGGACCGGATCCGGTGGCGAGGAGCCCGATCGGCGCGGGGAGGCCGGATCCGGCGGCGTCTGAGCGGAGGCGCGGCGGCCGGACCGGATCCGGTGGCGAGCCCCGATCCGGCGCGGAGGCCGGATCCGGCGTCGCCCGGCGGGGCGTGGCGGCAGCTGGCTGCGTCAGCGGGAGGAGGCGCGGCCGAGCAAAGTGGAGGGCCGGGCGGAGGAGGCGCGGCCGATCCGGAGGAGGCGCGGAGGAGAGGCGGCGCTTCGGAGAAAGCGGCGGCGCTCGGAGGGGAGGCGTCGGCGCTCGGAAGGGAGGCATCGGAGGAGAGGCGAGGGCGCTTGGAGGAGAGGAGGCGGTGGATCCGGAGGGGAGGAGAGGAGAGGAGGCGATCGGGAGGGGCTGCGGTCTGCGGACAGACCGAGAGAGGGTGTGATAAAAAGGATTCGAATTTTTAAAATTTAGTCCTCGAAGTTCTATAAAATTGCAATTAGGTCCTTTTTTTAGAAATATCCTGATTTAGACTTTAATTTAGACTTCCAGAGTTCCGTTTTCTTATTTTCTCTACTATCGTCTAATCATCGTCTAGACGGACGCCTAGGCGTCCTGGCACCTCCGGAGCGCCTCGCCTCGCCTTGTCGCCGTGATAACATAGGATTGAACGCATTGGTTCCATGGCATTTTGGCTTCAATTGCCAACGCATGCTAAGATTCATAATGTTTTTCATGTGGCATTACTTAAGCCATTCCATGGTGATCTGCCAGTTGATATCCCGTCATTGCCTGAAATTCATCATGGCTGGGTCATTTCAACTCCTCTACTGGTCCAATGTTCTCATCTTCGTCATGATCGTTGGGAAGTATTGGTGCAATGGAAAGATTGTCCTCTATCGGAAGCTTCATGGGTTCCCCTTTCTGAATTTTGTGAACAATATCCCAATTTCCAGCTCGAGGACAAGCTGTTTCAGCAGGAGGAAAATGTTGTGGACTCTTATTGGGGCAAGTACTATACTAGAACTTCGAGGCGCCAACTGATTGCAGACTCGGCTGTGCCAAATGGTAGCGCAACAATGACACAATGTGATTCACTACAGCCAACGCCATGACGAGCTACAGTCAGCAAGCGGCGGCAATAAGGCAATCTCAGTCTCGGTTTTGGCAGGGTATCTATTAGGGCAAGTACTATACTAGAACTTCGAGGCGCCAACTGATTGCAGACTCGGCTGTGCCAAATGGTAGCGCAACGGTGACACAATGTGATTCACTACAGCCGACGCCATGACGAGCTACAGTCAGCAAGCGGCGGCAATAAGGCAATCGCAGTCTCGGTTTTGGCAGGGTATCTATTAGTTAGGAAACTCCGATTGTTGGCATGTTAGGATATATGAATAAGATATCAATTAGGATTTAAGAGTCAGTTTCCGAGTTTGCTAATCAGATTCGGTTAGATATGATATTCTGAGTCGTTTTGTGTTGTCTCATATATAGACTTTGGCTTTAATTTGAGAATCAATCAATAGAAGAAATCTTTCCCTACCTGGACTCAAGAGCCTCAACCTTGGCCAAAAATTCCGAGCAGGCGCCTAAGGGCGAGTTTGCTCCTTCCCCTTACCTTCTCCGGTCTACTTCTTCCACCTCTCACAGTCCACCGAAAACCTTCTCAGAAACCGGCCCATAACATATGAGTTCAACATAATAGAAAAAGGATGACTGTGAAATGTTAGTTTTTCATGCAATTTACACACTTTTTTGCATCTACTCTCCCTATTTGAGTAGGAACAAGGTGCAAGTGGGAGGGATGGAAGAGAACGGTGGAAACTTTTTTTTAAAAAAAAAGTGTTTGTACACCATACCCATACCCTGTTTGAAACAGCTCTAGGTAGAATATGCGCAACAATACCTTCCACAAGATGCAGCCCAATGAAGTGCAGTCCATCCATGAGCATCCCTAAAGTTCACATTAACACCAGCAACAAGTATCGGTCTTATAGCCCAATCATAGCCCAGTGCAGCTACCAAATGAATTACACCGTCCTTCCTTGCCCACCACATTGGGACCCTTCCCATCATCATTTATTTTACAGATAAGCCAACAGTGAAGCTTCTCTTTCACCAATTTCTTCAAACTTTGGTCCCTTGCAGTGAAAACTTCTTTCTCGTCAGATGGTGATCCCTGGTCTGATCATTTCTGATCAAGCAATAAGGAATTAATAGTGTTGATTAGCTCATGTTTCTCATTCCCACTGCTCAAAACAAGCAGCTGATGGTCATCTGGCCCAAAAGAAAGTAGCTTCTCAAGACGAATATGTAGGTGCATTTCATTTATACTATTGGCTTGAGAATGTGTAGTCTCCATGTCCTGAGCATCAGAATCTCGATACTCAAATTCTCGTATTTCACTACAAGTGACCCTGTTTGAGCAGGTCACATAAAAGGGAACTCTTCCAGATTGATGTGCTGGTGCATGGCAGCGTAGGGTGCCATCTGCTAAAACCTCAGCTGGTACTTCAACATCCCCAAACATACACGACCACTTACAATTCTCCACATGTCTTTGTTTGCCAAGAATGTACCAGTAACTGAAACCTGCATAATTAGTGTTAGTCTAACCCTTTGGTTACCGAACGCCTCGCCTTCTCGTGTTTTGTGCTCAACCTCTTGAGTTCATATTAATCTTATGTTGTGTTCACATTAGTCTTATGTTCAAATTAGTCTTGTGTTTCCATTAACCATGCTAAAAGCCTAGACTATGTATATATTAACCCTTTGTGATTTGAATCAATGAATTATATAGCGTGATTGCCCGAAATATTCCACGCTCTCATAGTATCAGAGCGGTGCCGCTCCTGAGCCGCCGCCTTCATAGCTTCCGCTGTGCTACCTCTAGGAGATGATCTCATCTCCATAATCTCTCCCGGGGGCTGTGCAACCCGTAGTTTAAATCGTGTCACTGATCATCCGATCGACTATCAATTAGAGTTTTTCCCGATCATCTTCAGATAGAGTTTTTTCTACTTTTTTCGATCATAGATTGGTTTGTGTTGCTCTACTGACCTGTCGACGTTCCTCGGCTTCGGACTTCATCGCCTTAGCTTCGACCTTTCCGGCGCCTCCTCCCCTCCGATGACGTCATGGCGTGATGTGGCACGCTCATCGACACGGCCCTCCCTCCGCGGCCTTCCGAGCGTCCCGTCTACCATCGTCATCACACCGGATCATCGCCAGCCTATCGTCCGCAAGCACAAGCCGTCGCAGCACCGGGAGTACGTCACCCTCGATCATGTCTGCATTCTTCATGTACCGATATTATCGCAGTTCGCAGACATCTTCACCAAGGGGTTGCATACCTCTGTCTTCATGGAGGTTCAGCTCCAGCCTGAACGTCCGCATCGCTGACACTCAGACTGCGGGGGCGTGTTAACCTGACCCTTTGGTTACCGAACGCCTCATCTCCTCATGCTTTGTACTCAACCTCTGGAGTTCATATTAATCTTGTGTTGTGTTCATATTAATCTTGTGTTCCCATTAGCCATGCTAGGCTATATATATGTGTAACTCTTTATGACTTAAATCAATGAATTATATAACGTGATTGCCCCAAATATTTCACGCTCTCAATTAGCATAGTTTAACAACTAGCAAAAAGAGAGTACTGCAACTTGCCAACTAATTAGAGTAGAACTATCATTTATTAACCTGCAGATGCCTGAATCGATTCAAAATTTCAAATAGTGCATGTTATAAGAATGACAATAATTAAGAACATAAAATAACTTGCACACCTTTGTCTTTAAACCAATATATGCGCAGCTTGGTGAGAAATCAAGAGTGTTGAATTGTTGGTCTTGAGAAAGTGAAGGGCTAACTACATAAGCATCTAGCTGTTCATTAGTTGGCACACTACAACCATCAGCAACATTCAGAGGCTCAATGCTACTCCAGAAAGCGTCAGAACTGGATTTGATGTCCAGATCAACCACCTCTCCAAGTTCTTTACTCATCCATCTCGAAAAGCTGTCATGTTTCTTCAAACCAGCAGACTCAAATCTTAAATAGATCTAATGATGACTGCTTCAAGAGTGGATGTTTGATGCTTCCTTCAGTGTATCTATTGTCATTCACCAGAAAATTTGGCACAAGTGAATTTTTTATACATTAGGTGTAACACCCTCAAATGGCTGGACCCACTAAATATAAAAGTTTGATGCTTGCATTCTTCTAATAAGAGCTAGTACAGCATTAAATATGCATTTGCTTTCATAACATAGGGCCTGTTCTTTTTGGTCATGGTGATGGCTTTTAGCTCTTTGCATGTAGATTGCGGAAAGAGAGATACTTGTTTGTGATTTTTGATAGTACAGATATTAGTTTTTTAACATGTATTACAATTAACTTGTAGATCACATCTTAAAAAAAATACTCCGTTTAAAAGTTAGTTACTGTAGCAAAAGTCAAAAGCGGCTTTTAAAAACCGCAAAGAACAGGCCCATATTGTTCTGATGTCAGTTTCCTATTATTTAATATATCTTGTTGGCAATTGAAGTACACCTTATTCCAAAAATGGCTATAAAGTATGTTTGTGCTAATTTATTTAGGCTTCACTTTCTTATTATAAGAGTTTGGGGTTTGCTTCAGTACTCCTAAACAAAACTTTATGAATATTAAAAGCAAAATAACTTTTCATTAGTAGGGAAAATCTGTACTAATGGTAATTATGTAATTATTAGGCACATGAGGTTATTAAGTCGACAAGTCGACGCTACCCTCCTAGTGACCGACTAGTCGACAGGTACTGTTTATACTATTTATATGAATATATATATATATATATATATATATATATATATATAGGGACTTTATTGTAATTTCAGATACAAAAAGGGTTAAATTGCAAAATACCAATCCCCATAACACCCCTTGCCTCGCTCTTCGCCCCACGGCCAGTGCAAAGATCGGCCTCTTCGGCTCTTCGCCTGGCTCGCTCTCCTCTCCCTCCCGGCTCCTCTCCTCTCCTCTCCTCTCGACCTCTCCCTTCCGGCCGACGCCTCCCTCCTCCCGGCTCCCTCTCCTCTCGACCTCCCCTCCCGGTGGCCTCCACCACCTCCCTTCTCCCGGCATCCCCCTCCCGCCGCCGGCCGGTCCGCCGGAAGAAGGGAAGGAGGTGGAGGCCGGTCGAGAGGGAGGTCGAGAAGAGGGAGCCGTGAAGGAGGGCGGAGGGGCTTACTCGATCTCGCGGCGGAGGAGGAGGCTAGATCTGGCGGCGGCCGGCGGCATCGCGGCCGGAATCGCCAGATCTGCGGCAGATCTGGTGGCGGCGGTGGCAGATCCGGCGGCGGCGGTGGCAGATCCGGCAGCGGCGGCGGCGGTGGCGGCGTAAGTCGAGTCATTGGCTCCAGTCGGTCCTTCACCAGCGACTTGTCGCCTAATCGACGACTTGATAACCACACATCTACAGCCCAAATCCTTAATACGTTCTTATCCATGTTTATCTAACAACACAAAAGGATACGTAATTATAAAGAACTTTGAATTGGTTCTATTTTTATTGGCGAACAACAATTTCTGTTTCTACCTTCTAAGAGTTTCTATCACGTTTGGCCATTGGCAAACAGATTGCCATCCTATTCTTCTAGTTTCACCCGGATTACCACCAACTCATACGCTAGATTGCGGGAAATTTTGGGTCAACAAAATAATTGCAGCCGATCACGGTGATTCATGTCTTCCTTTGGATGAATGTGCTATTCTCTTGTCAACATAACAGTCATTAAAGATTTTATATAAGGATTCTGCTAGGAAAAAGTGATCCCCATAGTGATTGCTAGGGTAAGATAACGGGTTGTGCAGTTCTCTATGTACTATTTTGGGGTGTCTTCATTCATGAGGTCCACTAACACGCAAAGCAAATAGCCATCTCCCTCTAGACATTCCAGAAAGATGTCAAGATTTAAGTACCTCGGACGATGATATGCCTGCAAAACTCAGTGCATCAGCTTCCCTCTGGCTGAGGTTGTTAGTGCACAGAGCCTCAGATGTAAATGTCTCCAGACAAGAGCTATCATCCAGATTGTTAGCCTCGATGGTGGCAAATGAAGAATGAATTGTTGGCTCTGTGAACACAGTTGGATATTCTGTGAAGGGCTCCTCAAATGGCACAGAATCAAACAGAGTTCTGGAAATGTCTCTCAGTCCAGTGCCAGCATCATCAAACATTCTAGCTATGTCATGGTGAGTAAATGAATGACTATCTAAATTAGCTGTTCTTGGCTGCATTTCACCATGATAACCTGACACTGTTTGGAAAACAAAATGATTTAAAAGCCAGCATTAGCACGGAAACTCAAATGTATAGGAGTGGATCTTGCCTTGACTACTACCAACAGTTGAAGCAGAAGGGAGTGGATCTTGCCTTGACTACTACCAACAGTTGAAGCAGAAGGGTATAACATGTTATCCATCATGACTCCATCCACAGGCTGCTGCATCTCAATGAGAGGGTGGTATCTGGAGCTTGCTCAGCAATTATCTGCTGCACCGAATTTCGCTTTAGGTACACTGAAAGAAGGTGCATAATTGAATATGCATCAGTTAATCTATACTTAGTTTAGATCATGCAGAACAAAGATAGAGAAACAGCAAGACCTGATTCAGTATCTTCATACTCTGAAATCTGTCCACTTATTGGACTTTCAGAAGCATCCATGGTTTGTGGGGCCACCTGATTCTGACTAGTGATAGAATTTGAACATGAGGGAGTATCAGCATTGGACAATTGCATAATCTCCTCTTTCGCACGATTGAAACTTTGCTTGCCACCCTGGAAGTCAACCAGTTAGAAATACGGAAATGAAGGTTCTCCTACCCCCAAAAAATAATGTAATGGCATTGCCATATACTCATTTATGCTCTCAGATAATTTATTTTGACAATATATGAAAAAAATGAAAGTTGATATAGCAATAGAGAATTCATCATCTGCAAATAAATGACTATGTATGAATCACATCCTCCTGTGTGCGCATGCTCTTTAGAAAGGTGTCTGATAATGCAGTGTGTACTACACTACTACAGCCTGGTTAAAGAGAAAAGGGTGTAGTCTGTAGTAGTGTAGTGCAACCATCAAATGAAGAAGAGGATGTTAAGTGCACTACAGCGTGAGACAGAAGGGCAGCTGCAGTGAAAACCATAGCTAATCAAGGCTGCCATACATCGCACACGCACACACAGAGAGAGCATTTGCTAGTATAGTTGATGAATGGCCATGTGTACTCACTACATAAAATCTCCATTAGTCATTTTTGAGCTGCCCATCAACAAGAAGGAAAGCAATAAGGAACACATAAGAGAGAAGTTTACAAGTTTACTAGTGTATGAAATAGTGTACCTTGACTTCAAGGTAGTGTACAAGAACGATGTGTGTGGAATCCCTGAAAAGTAAGAGAAATCATTTGATTATACAGTACATACCTTCCTCTGGGTATCAGGTCAACTACCAGTCTACCATCAAGATGAGATAAGAATTGCATTAGACAGCAAAGAACATAATTCAACATTCAATACTTACTCTTCCAACAGCCAATAGGTTCTTCTTTGAAAGTTCTCATTTTCCTCTCCGTGGGCATAGTAGCAGTGTAGTACATCAATGCTGCCAGCCTAAAATAACAAGCTTCAGCTTTAGTGGACTAGTAAAGACACAAAAGAAATGGAGCTAAAACAAAAATATATCGGCATCGATCAAATGATCAATAAAAAAACAGCTAGCAGTAACAAAGCCTTTTATCCCAAACAAGTTAGGGTGGGCTAGAAATAAAACTTCCTCAAGATCAAAGAGACGAGAGATTTAATGACCTACAATGCTAAAACCCTAAACCATAAGCTCTCAATGACCTACAATGCTAAAACCCTAAACCGTACAACCTGCCAACTGAGTCGAGAACCTAAAACACTACCTCTAAACTTTTTTTATGGTTCTGGTATATAGATTACTAACTTTCATGCGCTCCTATCTAAAGTTAATTCGTTAGATACATTCCAATCCCTCAAATCTCTTTTAACTGCTTCCTCCTACGTCAGTTTTGGTCCACCTTTACCTCTTCTTACGTTTTTAGTGCGTCTTAAAATTCCACTATGTACCAATGCCTCAGGAAGCCTTCATTGGAAATGTTCAACCTATCTCAAGCGATGTTAAACAAACTTCTCTTCAATTGGTGCTACCGCCACCCTATCACGTATATCATCATTACGGATACGATCCCGCCTTGTATGACTACAGATCTACCGCAACATCCTCATCTCCACTACACTCATCCTCTGTATATGTTGTCTTTTAATCGTTCAACATTCTGCTCCATTTATATGCAACATCATTTATATTTTCTTTCATCTTTATATCCAGGTCAAGGTTGCACACAAACTTGTGAAACACTTTTTGTGTGTGGGTATGTTGGTATGGATGTGTAAGTGGGGTGGGTCTGTGGGGGTAGGCCCCGGCATATGGGGTTGCAACATCTTGCACCTGCATGTAATAGCTTTTGCTCCAACGGAATGCTCATTGCTCATGCCTAAGAATATTAGCAGTGCAAGCTGCGAGTCATTAGCAACTCCACAGTCCACAATTATGGCCAAAATGTTGGCTTACTTAAGTTTAATATGGCCAGGACAGTATGGACATAACTAATACAAAATACCCAATTATGCACAATAACAATCACTATCTATGCAAATGCAACTTCCAAAGAGTGTTTTTCCGTAAAAGAACTCATATTTACTTACTTTTAGTTTCTCGTGAGCTTCTTTTACAGTCTTCCCATCCTTTTTCTTCCTCCAGTTGTGTCCATCCTTTCTAAAGTATCTCAATATTTTGCGATCAAAGAGAAAAAGAGAACCACCTACAGAAATGGCATGAAAGTTAGAAGAAATAAGAATTTGTGTTAATGAATTTATTTTCCCACGTTTACCCCAAGGCCACACATAGAAACCATAAAAATAGCTTTGATCGAATAGAAGTAATGTAACTTGCATAAAAGGGGCAATAACACTGGCAACAGCCCCCCCCAAACCAATCTTTGAGCCATTAGATTACCGTTTTAGTATTGAGTTGCATGCACCAACCAATTCACCCAAAAAATTAAGCTGATTGGGAAAGGTGGGCAATTCACTTATACTTCAATACTCCCCCTCACGTGTAGGCTCCCTCAGGTTTAAAACGTGGAAATAGAAGTAGGCTGCAATTATTATTTTTTAATTGCGCCAGCCAGGTCTCGAACTCAGGACCTCTTGGCTCTGATACCATATTGAATTGCACGCACCAACCAATTCACCCAAAAGCTTAAGCTAATGAGGAAAGGTGGGCAATTCACTTATACTTCAACACTCCCTCTCACGTGTAGGTTCCCTCAGGCCTAAGACGTGGAATAGAAGTGAGCTACAATTATTTTTTTTTAATTGCGCCAGCCAGGTCTCGAACTCAGGACCTCTTGGCTCTGATACCATATTGAGTTGCATGCACCAACCAATTCACCCAAAAGCTTAAGCTGATGGGGAAAGGTGGGCAATTCACTTATACTTCAATACTTAGCTCACACTATTGTTCCCAAGTCCCAACCGCGTTCAGGATTTGGCATTGGATCTCGCAGCTCAACCATGTCTCATTGTAATTCTTGCTCCTTTGCCCTGTTGCATCTCGCTGCAGCTGCCCAATGCCTTCTTGGTTGATATGCATCCGGTTGGTCAAGGAGTGGCCACATAAGACCATTGCATTCACATTAATCCTCCAACACATGAGAACATCACCATTGGAGCAGAATCACCTCCATCCTCTGCACCCATGCCGTGCAGCATTGTGCATTCACTTGGTTCCTTTTATTAATTGATTGTAAATAGATGTAGCACTTGACCTTTTTCATTTTAGCATGAAATTTTTAACTTTAAGAACTGTTTATACAAATTACTTATTTCTTTAGAAGTCTTTTTCAATTGAGCACCAAAAGAACCCGATCATGCCAACTTGTTTGCTCGTTGCATGTCCAGATGTTCCTTTTTCCTCTCTGCTTTTGTCTCTGGGGAAATAGAGTTGGAAGCAATGGACAAAATGAATCTAATCCATACATTTGCAAAGGGACATCTAGGATGAGCAAAATGGCAAAAATTGCCTTTGATACAGTAAGGCTGAGGATATGAGTCCAAAGAGAAGAAACGCCGATTAATGAAAGATGACTTGAAAGCAAATCACCCTGGGGTTGTGTGTTTCAGGTTTAGTGCATGGACCATTACATATACTATTAAACATGAAATTTGACTATCATTTCCCTTTTACAAACTGTATATCAAGTTTTCAGCAGTCCAATTCCCAATGTGAAAGCACTTTTGAAATTTTGATGGCATCAAAACTACAAGCTGAAGATAAGGGCAGCACGTAATTTAGACAACTATTGTACTACCACAAGCTAGGTGACTGGCTACTGAACCAACTGGATAAGGTAAGGTTTTGGAACAAACATATATCGCTCACATCACATGCTATATGCCAACAGTCAACAACTATACAACATCATCATCAATGAGATGAACATCCACAGATCAGTGCACAGACTTCAGAAACTACAACATCTAAACAAAACCGAAAAGAAAGAGAAGAGCCATACTTGGAGGCGTTTTTGGCGGCTCTGGAGCGATAGAGAACAATTTGTAGTTCGAGAGTATTTCGCATATTTCAGTGGGACGCAGCCATCGCTTCTGAGCCTCCAGCAGTATCTGTGAAATATCTGCAGAATAACAATGGGATTAGTAAAGCGCTAGTCAACATCAACAACTACTCACCACCCTTGTGTCCACACTTGCATACAGCCTTCAATATTTTTTTTGTTTAGAATTCAATGCCTTTCGTCTGCTTTGAATAATCGGACTGAAAAGTCAGAAAACAAACGCAGAAAACTGTAAAGAGGAGCACCTAATCTAATTCAAGCTTTTGCAGGCGATAGCACCGGTTTCGCACAAAAATTTCTAAATTTCGCACGAATTACAGAAGCTACAACACACTGCTTCATCAGACTGTACTATCTAATAGCAAACCACCCGTGAAATCTCAAAAAAGAACTCAAAAATTATTTCGAAACGACACCAAGCAGTTAAAGCATCCAAAAAACCGATAGAAATCTCAAATGTGACCACAAAAACCGGACAGACCCACGGAAAATAGCACAAAACCCTAACCCCGGAAGCAGAAGCAGAAGCAGAAGCGAACCACCACCCGTAGACCGAGGTACCTGGGGGCTGGTTGGGCAGCAGGAACCTGCGGGTCTCCGCCATGCGACCGCCCGATCAAACCTCCGCCTCTGGACTGCTGCCTTCTTCGATCGTCGCTCGTCGGAGGCCGGCTTAAGGAATCGAGGGGAATTGGTGGGTTTTAATTGGGGATGCGAGGGCGGGGGCGCCGTCCCGTTGGAAGAAATGTTTTAGCTGAGGCAGCGACGAGGGGCGAGCGTGAAGCGAGGAAAAGCAAAGCGGGGTATAAGGAAATGACGGGAATGCCCCTAAGAGGGAGTGGGTGTGGATGCTTTTGGCGTCGCTACTGTAGGTACTTTTGCCCACAGGGATCTGCCGATCTGGGATGAAAAAAAATCTCCCGTTTGGTGCTCCATTTATTATTCTGAGTATGCACAATGATAGAGATAATCATTGTCTATAATATCTATATCTAAGAGTGTTCACTCGGTTGTTTGATAAATATAGTAAATATGGTAGGGTTAATTCAATAAAATATGGTATAATTTATAATATGATTCGATATCAGTGAATACCACTTTATTTTGATTTGATATTAATGAATACTATATTTATCAAAATTGACATGAATTGAAAATGACACGACACTGCGTGCCCTCTATCCAGTATGCCTCTATGGCTCTATCCAGTATCTAGGTTGGCGGTTGCCATGTGACCATATGCTTTATGAGACTGTGATCTCTGCCTAGTGACCAAAGCTAAGTAGCAGTTAGCCTAACAGATTTTGCTCTGTTCTTTTGCGGTTTCTAAAAGCCGCTTTTGACTTTTGCTACAATATTTAACTTTTAAATGGAGTATTTTTTTAAGATAGGATTTATAAGTTAATTGTAGTACACGTTAAAAAACTAATATCTGTACCATCAAAAATCGCAAGCGAGTATCTTTCTTTCCGCAATCTCTATCGCAAACAGCCAAAAAGCCATCAACCGTAGCCAAAGCCATCACCGCATGACCAAAAAAACAGGCCCTTAGGCTGATGGCTTTTGGTGATAATGATGGCTTTTTGACTGCTTATGACATGAGATCATGCGGAAGAGAGATACTCGCTTGCGATTTTTGATGATATAGATATTATGCTTTTAACGTGTACTACAATTAACTTATAGACCTCATCTTAAAAAATACTATATTTGAAAATTAGGTACTGTAGCAGAAGTCAAAAGCCAAAAGCTGAAAAGAACAGGCCCTAAATACCGAATACCGGTTAAACTGATTTGACTGGTACGATACGGTCTATTTGGCTCAGTTTTAAATGAATAGCCCTAATAATATCCTCCATACCATCTATAAACGGCACTAAAAACAGCTCATATAATAAGTTATCTTTTTGCATATCTCTATAGACAGTTTCTTCATGATATAATGTATCTTATTTATTGTGTTATAATCGACTATTGTATAAGAGACTATTAAGAAATAATGACAATAACCTTCAATGTAATCCACGTAACCAATCAACAAAGAATTAACAAAAACAATTGAGAGAGAACACTAGGAATCGAAATCTTTATTAATCATCAAATCTCTTCTTTCTTGTACATAGACTTGTCTATTTATAGTTAAAATCCTTCAAGGGTAACCCGTCAGGGGTAAATCACAACGCAACCTTCTTGATTTCATAACACTCTCCTTTGAGCGAATACCACGATATACACATGTCTCATTAAAAACTCCTCCCAAAAACCAATAGGAAAAAAGAAATGGCATTGCATCTGTTTCTTGTGTCGCACTTGTTATCTTATTAAAAACATTCACATGAGAACTTCAAAAAAACCCACAAAGGAAAAAAAGAGTACAACATTAGATCTCCATAAGCATATAAGTCTTTCAGTCTTAAATAAGTGCTATGGTTCAGAGATTTACTCCCATGAACCTTGCAATTTTGTAAGTCGCCTCATCCCTATGTCTCGCGAGCACTTTTGGAGACTAACGGCTAGGAGAGACTTCGTAAATATATCTGCTAGATTATCACAAGATCTAACTTTCAATATCTTTACCTCTCCGTTCTTTTGGAGCTCGTGAGGATAAAACAATTTAGAAACAATATGCTTGAGATGATAATGTTACTAATGACTTTTCTATTAAAATAGGACTACACCAAGGGTCAGCGTTGAGCCCATATATTTTTGCCCTAGTGATGGACGAGGTCACGCGGGACATACAAGGATATATCTTTTGGTGTATGCTTTTCACTGATGATGTGATGCTACTTGATGAGAGCAGAATAGGTGTTAATAGGAATCTGAATCTGTGGAGAAAGATCTTAGAATTGAAGAGTTTTAGACTTAGTAGGACTAAAATTGAGTATATGATGTATGATTTCAGCGGTACCAAGGCAGATGATGGAGATGTTAAGCTGGACGGACAAGTAGTGTCTAGAAAGGACATGTTTCATTATTTGGAATCGATGCTATAGTGGGACGATGAGATTGATGAATATGAGGGCCACAGGATAAGAGCGGGGTGGATGAAATAGTGCCAAGCATCTGGTGTCCTATGTGACAAAACAGTTTCTCAGAAGTGAAAGGGTAAGTTCTATAGGACAGCGATCAGACATACGATGCTATATGGAGCGGAATGTTGAGCAACTAAAAGACAACATATATAGAAGATGAGTATAGTGGAGATGAGGATGCTACAGTGGATCTATGGTCACATAAGGCGGGATGACATCCGCAATGATGATATACGTGATAGGATGAGGGTAGCACCAATTGAAGAAAAATTTGTCCAACATCGCATCAGATGGTTTGGACATTCCAATGGAGGCCTCCTGAGGCACCAGTACGTAGTAGAATTTTAAAACGCATTGAAAACATAAGAAGAGGTAGAGGTCAACTAAAACTGACGTGAGAGAAAATAGTTAAAAGAGACTTGAGGGATTGGAATGTATCTAAAAAATTAGTTTTGGATAGAAGCACATAGAAGTTAGCGATCCATGTACTGGAACCATAAGAAAGTTTAGAGACGGTGTTTTAGGCTCTCGACTCAGTTGACAGGTTATACGGCTTAGAGTTTTAGCATTGTAAGTCTTCAAGGCTCTCGTCTGTTTGATCTTGAGGAGGTTTTATTCCTAACCTACCTCAATTTGTTTAGAACAAAAGGCTTTGTTGTTGTTGATATGATTCGTGATATTACTTTTAACGTAGATCATATGCATATGTGCCACACAAGCTATATTATTTTTATAACTAATAGTGGGGTTATCAATGGTATTTATGCCATAATAGTGGGGTTATCAACGATGTTTATGTCACATGACTTCTTGATGTGGCTAATCATTCACTTGACCCAAGCACATTGTTGTGAGGCATCATACCACGATGTACATATGACTTATTAAAAACTCCTTCCAAAAACCCAGTGGAAAAAAAAGGAATAGAAAAAAGAGTACACAACACTCGTTAAATTGTATTGCACTTGTTGCCTCACTAAAAACCATCAAGTTAAAAACCCAACGAGAAAAACTCACTAAAAGAAAAGAGTACAATGCTTATCTTCATGATTTATAAACTGTCTTCACAATTTATTATGATCTTTAAGACCTTTATCATATCCATTGATTAGACTTATATCGATAGGTAATAAAACATTCAAGGCAGTGATCATTAAGTCAATACCTTCTAGGTTAAACTAAAGTCGAGATTTTCTGAATCTCATGCATAACTATAAAGGTTTAGCATATGCTGCCCCTGAAGACCACTTCCAGTGAAGTCTTATTATTCCAATGCCTTTAATACATTTTAAAAAATGAATACAAGCCAGTATATTGCGAGTGTATCTATTGGATTACCACAATGTATAGTCTTCTAGACATTTGTCTCACTATTCATCTAGATAAAGAAACGATCAAATAATTTGGGAGCAATATACTTAACTTTTCAAAATACCACTTATCCATATGTGCAACACAAGCAAAATTTATCCTAATAAGGATATGGGGGTAATCATTGCAATGTCATATTTCTTCATTATATGACTTATCAAAACTTTTTAGGGTCTTAATATTTTAGCAACTATATCTGAGTAGTACCATACGACCAAAAGTTCATTCTGCAGAACTATAAGCATAGTGATACCACCATAGAATCAATATAATCAGTCTTAATTTTGGCACTTAGGAGTTTAATAAATTTGCTAGTAACACCAATGTATATGATACCTTTATGGTAATAAAGGATATTACCACTCCATCAGCTTCTTGTAGGAGATGCACTTTACATGTGTTTATGTGGCACACTTCTAGTTTTTAGTTTCCTCATTTCATTACCTTGGGTCTTGGATGGGTCCTTATCCACTTCTACAGATCGCATAATCATTTGTGTATTTTCAATCAATTGGTGATTTAATTTCTCTTCAGGGAGATGTTCTCTCTTTTAGGAGACACTCTTCGAGTAAGAGTTTATCATATATAAGTTTTATATACATATACATATATATGTTGTAATTTACTTTCTTATTAAAACACCAAGTTCTTCAATGATCAAGCTTTAAGTCCCTTTAGAGATCCCATCAAGAATTTTCAGAATCCGATAACTGCATATCTTATTCATGTCATCTGCCAGAGTTATTATATAATAGAACATTATTTCATTCATAACAAGATAATATTGATCTCCATAGGGATTATTGAACTATCACTTTCACCACCTCATTATTTCATAATGACTCATCATATCTGAACTAATAGGTTCTAAGATTTTCATTTGCGATTGTAGTTCAGCCTTAATTGATTCTTTTCATTTTTTTCCCCGATATGAACACTTCAACTGCTCGGTCATGGACTTTGGTTCTGGATTTATGTTCTCATACAAGAAACTTTTGCAATTTTAGAGGCAAACTAGTTATCGATAGCTTTTCTCCAAATATCCTCATAATTGAGTGCCTTTTAGTGTTCACCAACTTTTGTCATTTTCCAAATGAAAGCTTATTAGTCATTCCATGTTCCCTAGTAATGTAATATGTGTGCGCCTAATTACTAGGACTTTCATTTTCATAACGAGCCTCTTCAAGAGATATTTTACCTTCAAGGTGAGTTCACTTTTAGATTATTTAAGGAGTGTTTAATGATTATTTTGACTAGTGTCACTAGACCTTAAATCCACAAGCGTCCCCAAAGACTTTAGATTACTGACCAATAAGTTAACTTCGCAACGATGGATATACTATTCAACCCGAGGTATTCCAAACTTAGCGACGCATTTACATCAAGTAAACACTATATAACACCTTCATATAATGGAAAAAGAAATCTGGTAGTCTCCCCATTTCTAGCATGCAAGAGTATCAACTAAACTTAAGTTTAGCTTGGTTAATACGTGAGCCTTATACTAAAGATCTTCTCTAGGAAAATATCACGTATTGAAAAATTTTGGGTATTTCTCTCCCCTGATACCGAGATTTAATCTTACTTAATAGCATACTTCAAAATCCTCTTACTATAAACATATGATAGATGAAATTTTGGATCCAATAAGATCTCAGCTAGTAGTGGTGGCCCAAATAGTATATGCTATGGTAGTGATATTATATGGGAATGATTGATTTTTCTGATACGCACTAATCCTTGATAAGAGTTTTTTTATTATAGTGAGCTAGACATTTATTAATATAGTGGCATAAAAACTACATATCTCTATTACTAGTGATTATTCCAAACATCTGTTGGGTTATTAATCTACGACAGCAAAAATATTCTAGTTTCTTATATATTGCCCAATATTATGATACAATTTTGGATCACTCAAATTTCAAGTTTTATGTTAATGAAGCATCTACATGATGCTCTCAAGAGCATAAATATTATACTACCACATAAAATATGACCATTAATTAATCTACATGGAATAAAATATATTCTACTAGGATATAATTCTAGTTTAACCACTGAGATGGAACAATTATTCGCCAAGAAAATATGTGATTAATTGGGAGGTGATTTATATGCCTGTTATAATATGATGCCAAATAAGTATGACAGATTTAGATCATTCGAGATCATTAAAATCCAATAGGTCATCAAGTATTTTGAAAATTATATTTTCTTCAGGCAAATGACTATAGCTTTCAGTCAGGGGCGGAACTGGGCCTCGGGCTAGGTAGGCTATAGCCCGAGGTCCAGCAAAACTACTAATACTACCCCCTCTAATATATACTCAAAAAAATATCTACCCTATAGCCCAGCCCGAGGCCCAGGAATGGTAGCCCCCCCCCCGGTGGCGCACACCCGGTCGGCTGGCCGTCGACGAGGCGATGGAGATCCATCTCACCGGCCTAGCTCACTAAGACATCATCAATTCACAAATGACAAACCCTAGCACAATTGGAACATTACAACTGACCTGCGAGCTGCGAAAGTGAGGAGAGAGGGCTCACGGTCGCCGGGGGAGCCAGATCTGGCCATCCAGGGGGTAGGGGAGCCGACTGGGGTGCAGAGGCCGAGAGGGGAGCCGGCCGGGGCGCGGGGCGCGGGGAGCCGGCGCGCAGCGAGGCGAGCGAGGGGAGCGAGTAGCGCGGGGCGCGAGGAGCGCGAGCAGCGCAGGCGCGAGGCCGAGGGGAGCGCTCTTGGCGCTGGCGAGGCGCCGAGGAGACAGAGAGAGTGAGAGAGGACAGAGGGAGACCGGAGATATCGAGTGAGGCTGTGGCCTGTGGGTCTGATCGAGTGAGCCTGGTAAGATTTTTTTACCTCTCTTTATTTACTATTTTAGAGTTAAGAGTTTATATTTGTAGTGTATAATTGTCTATAGATATGAGATAGTTGATAGTTTAATTCTTAGAAGATGAATCTTATCTTAATTCTTAGTTGATAGTTTACCTCTTTTAACACAGCACGTGAGTCGATTCAATTCAACTTTAGATTTTAAAGCGTTTTCAAGGGATGAGGTCACGCAAGAAATAACTTTCTCGTGCAAGTGGTAAGTTAGTTTATTTTAAATGTAATATTCATGTTCTTTAAATTGTTCTTTATTTTATTTTATTTTTTATGTTGTCTTTGTAGGTTATGGCTCTTGTCCTACTATTGATGATGAAATGGTGGGCTAACCGCTACATTCTCCATTTAGGATTTGAGGTACTTGATATATCTTTATTACGCTACATTTTGTATGATTTCATATGCTTTCTTTATTGTGATTTGTGTTGAAAACTTGAACTCTTCAAGTATTGACCGTTAAGCAAAATTTTCATATCAATAATACATTTATGGTATGCTAGACTATTACTTGGTTCAAATTTAGTCCGGGGCGTGCTCCAATCCTGAATCCGCCACTGCTTGTAGTGACATTTATGCGGTAGCTACATGCTACCGTATAATTCTCATGTATGTGGTCGTATGCCGGCGACTAACATATTACTAGGGACAAATCACTTACCTTTGAAGGTTGCAATGATTTTTATTTGCCAATAGTGTGGATAGCAGTTTCAATTATCTTTGCTTCTGGATTTGACCTAAAATATGCCAGTATGTTTGTCATGACACTCATGCCTCGAAGGTTTCAATATTCCTCATATGCCCAAATTCCTCCCCCTTTTCACGCCAAACGTAAAATTTTGAGTGAGAGCGCCTACTTATAGCATTTGCTTTAAATTAACTCAAACTTTTAGCAATAAATTGTTGTTATACTACTTCAAGAGTAAAATTTTATTGGTGTGAAACCGATATATACTTTGTAATATGGAAGATGGGGTTATATATAGACTTCAAGTCTTTAAGTCTAAGTTATTCCATACTTATTTGACATTCATAGTGTTTTTTAGTCAAAGTGATTCTTTTGAGATTTAGCATTTGACTAGATTCCTTGTGGCTTCAAGAAAGACAATTTTCCTATTGCCATTTGGGCATTAATGTGCAAAGAGCTAGTGAACTGAGACATATCTTTCTTTCCAAATGTCAAGCATAATATTTACAATTTTTATTCCATGCATGATTAATTATTTTACTACAGGTAAGATATGCTATTAGCAATGTGTTCTATTAACCAACTGTTCAACAAGGGTAAGGTTTTAACAAAATAATTTAACCAAGTATATTTATGGCATCTGAAAAAATAATTATCTAATGCATAATTTCAGCCTAAAACAAAAGATAAGAGGTGCTCTTCATGAGCAAGATCAAGCTTGTTAGGAGATACATCTATACTATTGATGCTACTCATGTAGAAAAATGATATCTAAATAAAGCTAAGAAATAACAAAGAGAATATTACTATCTCCATATTGTTCATCGTAGGTATATTCTTGCTTATGAATGCACCTGTTTATTAGTAACATATGGTTTACCTAAATTTAGTCTAGAGATAATATGGTGCAAGATGGAGTAATACTTGTATGCGAACTTCTAGTCCTAGAAACAGAAGTAGATCTTGGTAAAGTGCCTATAGCAACACCAGTAATATTTTACTGGTTTGGCCATACTTTTAGAGAAGGCCCATATGCTCAACGGATCAATCTAAATCATATAGTCATTTTCCACGTAGAGTAGAGGCAATACCTCATAAACTACAAAGTTTTTACCTTTTAGCGGTAAAAGGGTATAGCTTCGTCAGCGTCAAGTTTGACAGTGGTATGACTATATGACAATGAAATAAGCCTAGGTGATATAATCATAGCCACTCGGGGCAAGCGAACATCCACTTAGTGATGCCAAAGGCCTACAATATTCATGCAATTTCCAACATACATACTACAAGTAAATAATTACAAATACATGAAATAAGTGCAAATACTAAAGATTTACTTTATCTATTCGGTAGATAATTTATCATTTTTTAGATTTTTCCTAGATCTTTGTCGAAACCCAATCTGTAAATCTAAACTCTCTGTATATACTACACTAGTCCAAGATCATACTAGTGTACACAGCTGAAAGTATTTAGACCCCTTAATATTAGAGTTTTGGTAATTAATGACGAATTATGAACATGGGACTAATGTGTGTGCTAAGATCGTATAGATAAAGTCTCATGTGCGCAAAGGTAAAGAACAAGCTGCAAGGAATATTGACGCCAAGATTTCAAAGATGAGGTACATAAGATTTTGGGTCTATTTTAAATTTCACTGGTCTTAGGAGTAAAGGTGGAAGACCGGATTATAGGTTAGATGCTATACTATTAAGAGGGACTCGTGAAAGTAGCTTGATAGCATATTTTGGTGTACATTAGATCAATCTACAATCATGCATGCATTTAAAAATAAACTCTAAAGTTAACTGTGCTCTCCCAATAAAAATGGTAGTACCGCATACACAGCGGAACTACCAGCCTGCGGTAGTTCCGGCATGTACACAGCGAAACTATCGTAGTCCGGTAGTTTCGATTTTACAGCGGTATGTTTTTTCCAAAGAGCACCCTTCGAGGAACTTAGACTCAAATAAAATCGGTAGTTCCGGTTTTACAATGGCGGAACTACCGCAAGGCAGTAGTACCGCATGATTTACAGAACTACCGATTTCGGTATACTTTTTCCAGAGAGCACCCCGAAGAGAAATCAAACTAGCTAGAAATCGGAAGTGCGGGAAGAACAACCGTATACCGCATGGCGGAACAACGCAGCGGTAGATACTTATAGCGCGGTAGTACCGCATGTCGGTCTTGACCATCGACATAGCCGCACGAGTGCTATAGTAAAATGCGGTAGTTCCGCACTTTGCATGGCGGTAGTTCCGATTTCCCGCCATTAAATTCAACGGCGGCTGAGGGTATAATACCCCAACTGCATCCGACAAAGTTGATGAAGTTTCATTGAACTCATTTGAGCCCTTGAGTCACTCCACCCTCAGTAAAATGGAGCATTTTTGAGTGCATTCATTTCTAGTTTTGCACTTTATTCATTAGTCCATTCTTCGGTGCTTGGCACCTAGACGGAGAGAAGGTTGATTGCCGGTGACTTTTTCAAAGGAGATTGTTCGAGTGGTTGGAGCTCACCATCTCGGAGCGGAGGAAGAGCTACCAATTTTCAGCATTAATTTTCAACAACGGCGGTAAAAATATTAGTGTTTGTGTTGGTGAGGGTATAAATATTGCTCCCCATTGCTTATTGTCAATTGCTTGGATTGTGTAGCATTAATCCGTGAAGTCGTTGAAGTATCCTCCTTTAGATACCTTCTGCTAATATGGTTCCTCCTCTTCAACTAAGCAATAGTTGGCATAAAGCCGTAAGTACATTGGTACTAATCAAGTAATTTGTAATAAAAATACGATATAATATGCTAAGCTTACCAATGGAGAACTGAAAGGTTACATTGCAAAAAGTAATAATTTAAAATAAATACAATAAATAAATTGAAAGTGAACTTTAAATAAAACAATAATAAATAACTAATTCAAAGGAATTGAATAAACTACATCGAACCACTTGTAAACTAACCATTTATAAACTCAACCACTAGTGAATTAACGATTCACTTTTCCAAGGTTATCTTAACCAAGTTTTATGAAATCTCTACCATTCGTGTGAAATCATCGAGGATTGTCTATAACCGGAGATACGGCTATTCGAATAGTTTTATAGTGTAGAGGTTGCATAACTTTACCTACATGATATGATTATTCTTACATTAAAAAAATCACAACAAGGCCTTTACAATATTCAATCGCAACCCGGTTCCACTTGATAAGGTTTCACATCACACTCGCTCTTATGCCTCATGTAAATCAGTATCTATGTTCATCACAATGGCAGAACCGAAGTTGAAATATCACAAATTATTCAGCCATACTGGACATGTGATTATACGATAAGACTCAGATCAAAGACACACAAAGTTAAGTTCTTAAAGATTACCCAAGCGAGACTTCTACATCTCCCAACTGAATCCACACTTTCCCTTTACTGCATGATCACTCGCCTAAGTGAAAAGCAATTTTGTATAACCAACACTAATTAATGACACATCAATATCGTGGCACATGAATTTTTATAATTGTGGTTACAACCACGATTCGATATCTCATTAAATCAAATTAATTAATTGATCACATGTGAATGATGAATCCAATGAGACTATAAGCATGGATAAACATATTAATCGTACCACCCATTTAACAACTATTATTGCATCACTAAATAATTTTTCATCCTATGGTGACAATGGAATCAAGGTATTCAGTTCATCAAGGTGGATTTAAGCAATTTGTATAATAGCTACAGACAGAGGTTTATAATAAAATAGCAATATATGATAATTTAAAATAAAATAAATAAATAATAAATTAAAAACTAAGTTTAACATGATCAAAGGACATTACTTTCCTTGGCCTTGTTCAGTATTGATTCTTAATCTTCAAATCTTGCTTCAGCTCCATCGAAGACACGATCTAACGAGGTAGAAAACCAAATGAAGAACAAAATAAATTTGAAATGAACTCAAAAAATTTTAAAACTAGAACAAAAAAATAGAGTTCAATTTGAGATAAATTTAGAAAAAATGAATGGGGGCCAATCGGAGCAAAGATGGAAAAGAACGAGCTCTTGAAAAATTAAATCTAAAGGACAAATGCTAAAAATTAGAAAAGATTACTGTGCTATAGACTCGTCTCATGGAAAAGCTTGTCTACAGTGGATGTGGCTGTTGACGTGGCTGATTAGGACTGATGTGGCAGGTGACGAGGCTCGGTCCACCGGTCTACAGCATAGTGTATCTAACGTGGGGCCCTGACTATCAGCAGCACGATGCATGGTAGACTGGGTCTACACAGAAGTTGAAGCGATGCGAGGTGTGGTGCGGCGTGACATGGCCGACATGTGAACCGAGGTGGCCTTTCGAGCAGCCGAACGATTGCATGGCGAGGCGATCGGGCACGGGAATCGAGGAGCGGTCATGGCGGGGCTGTGCGGTGAACAACAACCAGAAAGGTGGTGGTGGTGGCGTCTCAATGACTCACTAGCGGCAACTAAGCGGTGTTGTCAAACACGAGGTTGGCCAGCGGAGCAAAACGGCGGAGCTGTGGACAAACCGGAGGAAGATAACAGCGATGATGAACTCCGTTGAGATGACAAAAACAGGCGGCTTGACGGTGTACTTCATCGACGAGATGCAGCTGTGGGATGCGAGAACCGAGAGGGCAGCGTGCTACCTATAGCACAGACGTCGAGTCTAGCTCGGACACGGCAGCGGCGGGTCCATCTCATGCACGGACGCCAAGCCAGAGACGACATGGATAGCAGCAACAAAAATGGGAAGAAGATGAACAGTGCGAGCATCACGGATTACTGACACATGGTGGGGCGATGAGTTCAAACGATGATGGTAGAAAGCATCGATGAATAGTGCTTGACCGCTCATATGGACAACACGTGGCGAAATGGAAATCCAAAGGTTGGTGCAGGGCTCGCTCGGATGGCTGACACATGGCATAGAGGGAATCGGATGGCTAGGGTCCAATAAGCTGGACGAAGATTAATGGGCTTGGCTCAGTACTATGTTTTGGGTTTTGAGGTCTTTTCTATTTTAGAATTTCAAATAAAATCAAATGAGTTCTAGAAAATAGCAAATAAATTCAAGAAATTCCAAGAAAATTCCAAAACTTTCTTTGAGACATAAGGAACCAAAAAAATTTGTAATAAATATTAAAGTTTATTTTAGTCATAGTAAATCCTTTTTATTATAGAAATTTCAATTTAAGTTTATATTAAATCCAAAAAAATCCAAATGGTCTATTTTCTTTTTAAATCTTTAAATAAACTTTGAAAAAATAGGATGTTACAATTTTTTAATAATTATTAAGACATGAAAGTAATTTTTAGAATTACTAATCCATTCAATAAATATCTAAACACACAATGCTAGGAAATAAATCATAAAAGAAATATGATGCTTCTAAGGTGTACTAAGTCTAAGATTTCACAAATTTACGAAAGCTCGTATACCTAAAAACCATATTTTTAGAATTTTCTATATTTTTTGGTAATGTTTAATGAATCTATGCTAATTAATAAGCAATTTTTAGAATTACTAATAAGCAGAAACAAAATATTAAAGAAAATAAATTCAAAAACACATGATAATACAAAATGTGCTAATAAGATTATAATGAAGCTCATATAATCTAAACATTAATTTCTTTGGAGAGAAATTCGGTCTGCTTGGTTTATTTGTTATTTTGACAAACTTCGGGGTCAAAATTTATAATTTTAACGCACTTGTCAGCAAGCCCTTCTAATATGCCCAAACTCCAGGGGCCAAATCAAAAAATAGCTAGATGTAATTTATTTTCCCTTTTATTTTTTTCTCGGTCTTGGGCATAATTGGGCCCGTTTGGCCCATTTACTTTGTGGCCCATGACGACCGGTGGCTAGGGTTCTAGCCATCAAGCTCCTGATTCTTAGCGGCAGCTCAAGCATGAGCCCACCAGGCGGCTGGGAGACCGAGCAGCTTGCGAAGCTCGGCGGGCGACTAGGAGACCGAGTGGTGGCAACCGGGCATTCAGGCACAAAAGTGGTCGGGTGCGATGACGGTGCGCTTCAGGCGACGGCGGCTCGGGCGAGTGGAGGCCGAGCGGTAGTGGCTTCAAGCGTTGAGGTGCCAGGGGTAGGTGCGGCTAGGCGTGCCCATCGACTTCGAGGCAGCGACAACGAGTCGGTGGTGCAGGTAGCCGCAATCGAGCACGAGGCATGCGACGAGACGCCGCCACACTTCTAGGTGGTGGCGGCAAAGTCAGCTGGCGTGGCTAGGCTCAGCTTCAGGCGGCAGCACCGAGAGCGGCTTCAGGCACAGCGGCGTGAGGGTGAGCAGCCTCGGGTGTGTGCGCAATGGCGCCAATTGGGGGAGGCCAGGAGAGAGTACACACAGCAGCAACTTTGGGTGGCCACAAGCGCAGGCGTGATGACGCCGGTAAGAGGGAAGCCAGGCACAACGGTCGTGGTAGCAACTGCGAGCGGCCACGATGACTTCATATTGCCGAATCCATGTGTGTAAAACTCAATGCAGTGCATGATATGGATGATTGAAACATCAATCAAATCTGATCAGGTAATCCAATGTATAATCTAGATATCTAATCTATTGGTTCAACGATGTGAATAATCATGCGAACAATTTGTAGATATTTGTGATTATCGCAATCAGTCTACCGGAGGACAGAGAAAAATAGATCTAATCATGGCATTGCAAACAAATATAATTTTGATCTAGATTGATCTACGGAATTGCAATGTGTAATAGATTGGTTTTAGGGTTTGCATATCTTACACCTTATAGAGCAATTCATGCTGATAATGTGTTAAAAATAATGACAATAATCTCCTATGTAATCCACGCAACCAATCAATAGAGAATTAATAAAGAACAATTGATGGAACACACCAGGAATCGAAGTCTTTATTTATCATCAAATCTCTTCTTCCTTGTACATAGGTTTGTCTATTTATAGTTAAAACCTCTCAGGGGTAGATTCGGTATTTACCCACAATACAACTTTTTAGATGTCTTTGACAATTATGTGTACAACTTCAGAATCATACACTCTTAAAGTGCAATAATTGGGCTAACCTTGGTGTTTTTTTTTTCTTTTTTCTTTTTTTAACTCAATACATCCTTTTCCATTTTTAAGTCAATTCATAATCAAACTTAATATTTTGAAAAGGTTGTTCGCAATTCATTTATATACTTTTTACATGTTGAGTAGAGTCGAATAATTGGACATGCCCCTCTCACTCAGTGAACCCCGGCTGCAAAAAAAAAAACCCACCCCAAAGGCAGTCAAAATTCATGAGCTTTTATGACCTTACACAGTGGTGCTTCAAAAATAAAATTCTGCGATCATAATGCACTTTCTGCATTTCTTATTTGCACCTTTTGCGCGTTGCATATTTGTTGGGAGGTCAGATCATGGCTGGTCATTGTTTGATGGAATGTTGCCGCGGCCTTCCACTCACCGCCAAATTGCCAAACTGCCAGCCCCCACATCTCACACCTATCCCAACATGTTTCGCACTGTTCACAAGCAACAACGAATTAATTCCTCGGAATTTTGGCTTGACGCATAGTGCACATATTCGATGCGACCTGGTTGAGTGGATAAGAGGAAAAACAGGTGTAAATGGAGGAATATATTCGAGGGCCCTCGTTGCTTAAAATATTGGCTATATTTTCCGTCTAAATTTTTTTTTAAAAAATGCACTGTATCATTTTTCTGTTGAAATGATATGATAATACAAGCCAAACTATTAGTCCAACCAGCAATGCACCAAGCTTTTCTGACTTATTTGGTTAGGATTATCGTTCAAGAATCACTGCAAAGTTTGCTGGTGGAAAGATTTTGATAAGAATAACTTTTAATTGATTTGACGTCTTAAAAGTAAGCTAGCCTTCTACCCAAATGTCCCCTTAATTCCTTGTAAAACAGATAAGCTTCTCTCAAAAAGGAAAAAAGAAGCAAGGCAAAAAAAAAAGTTATGCCAGAATTCGGTGTTTTTCAAAATATTCAGCTTGAAAATTTTCATCAGAAAATTATAGTTCCCTCGTTAATGTATATGGTAGAAGATACTATCTTCTTACCTTGTGTTAATGATGTTTTACTATAAGCAATTTTACCTTGGAAGATGTAGTTTCCCACAAATATAAGGCCTTTTTTGTAATTTTGAGCGAGCCCTGATCAACATGATGTGTATGGGTACAATCGTAACTGCACGCACAAACGGACGTAGACGGCCAGTGACGACCGGGAAAAGGTGGCGTCTGTAGCATGAATTGACCATATTACCCTGTTCAATTAAGGCCTGTTCTAAAAACAGATTCTACCTGTGAAGTCAAAAGCCGTTTGACACCTTTGGTTTCTAAATATGGTTTTTCTTTTTTTATTATTTATAAAGATATAATAATATTTTTTCTATTTTATCTAATTTTTATTTATTTTTTAATTGAATAACTTAAAAAACTAACAACCATAATAATATTATTTTACCCAAAAGTTATGATACTTCTAAAGGGCCGCTCACGACGGCTTTTTTCCAACGGTAACGGCGAGCGTTTAGCTTCTAAAGTACTATAGCACTTTTTGTCTTGTAGTGTTTTTTTGTTTTTTGGTATTTTTGTGTTTTATTTTTTTTCCTGTATTCCTTTGCATTGTCTGTGATAAATTAGTATGTTGCTTTTATTTTTATATTTTTTTAAATTTAATTATACCCAATAAGCCAATTCAGCTACAGTAAAAAAATTAGCCAGCTATAATAAAATTTTAATCAAAAGCCAAAAGTCATCGCTATTCCGAACGCTACCTAAGCATAACCTAAAGGACAAACTGACTTAGGATTGGCTAGAGCTAGTGGAGTTGCATGTGCAACACATAATATTGTGCTAATTCTTTTTCTTAAGGCCCCGCTCAGCTTCTTCAAAATGTAACATCCTTTGGGGATTTTTATTCATTGTTTTTGTAACCCCAAAAATGAGTTCGGTGGTAGGCTTTTGCTTTTTTTTCTTTATTCATTGTTTTTGTTTTTCTATTTATTTTTTTGTTTTTGAGTTTTTTGTGTTTAGTTTTTTCATATTTCTTTGTATTGTTTGTGATGAACTAACATATTTTTTTATTTTTAATTTTTTTAAAATTTAATTATACCAAATAAGCCAATTCAGCTACAGAAAAATCAGCCAGCTACAGTAAAAAAACAATAAGCCATCGTTATTCTGAACACTACCTATGTGCTAATTCCTAGTTACAACATTTTCTGTACGAAGAAAAATGTAACATCCTGATTTTTGGAGATTTTTAAAGCCTGAAATTTTAAAATAAATTTTTGAAATTTTCTGGATTTAATAAATGTTAATTTGAATTTTTTAGAATTTAAAAGGATTTAATATAAATAAAATAAAATTTAACATAAGCTGAAAATACTTTATTTGGGTTCCTTGTGTCACAAGGAATTTTCTGGTATTTTTGATGATTTTTTAGGAGTTATTTGCTATTTTTTAGAGCTCTTGAAGGTTTATTTGAATTTCTGTAAATAGAAAAGAAAAAGGAAAAACCTCAGCCGCCCGATCCCTCCACCTGCCACGCGTCGGCATCGCGCCGCTCCCGCCGCTCGCTCGCCCGCGCGTCCGGCCTGGCCGCCCGATGCGCCACGCGTCATGCATCCAGCCCGGCCCCGCCCGCGTAGCCGCTCCAGCCTAGCCTCGCTCTCCACCGTCCGATGGCTCCACCCCGCCACGCGGCAGCATATGCGTGCTCTGCGCGCATCCGCCCGCTTGCGCCCTCGCTGTTCGCTCGCCCGTCTGATCGGATCGCCCCCGCGCCGTGGCTTCATCCCCGTCGTCCATTCCCCGCGCCCGCGTGTAACCCTAACCCTAGCATCCGCCCGCGCCCTCGCGTCTCCGCCGTCGGATGCGTCCACGCGTCTCGATCACAGCCGTCCAACCCGCGCCCGCTGCCGCTCCGCGCCGTAACCGATCCGGATGCGTCAGTTCGCGTGTTTTTAATCGCGTTCATCCCTCGGTTCGCGTGCCGCACCCAAACCCTCACCGCTGCCGCTCCTCGCCCGTTCTCGCGCCCGGGCCGCCGTCCGCATTGCCTCCGAGCTGCGCCTCCACCGTTCACGTTGTCGCTGGAGCCACCCCGTCGCCGGAGCCCGTCCCCCCTGCCGCCGGAGACCCGCCGCCGTCGCCTTCTCCGCCGGTGAGACCCCGAGCCGACCCCGTCGCCACACGTCGCCACCGCCCGCGTGACGCGCCGCGCCATGCGTCGACGATCCGCGCCGTCCCGCCTCTGCGTCGTCCCGCCTCCGCACCGCCCTATCTCCACCGCTCGTTCAGATCTGAGCCGAAGGCTCAGATCTCGCCGCGTGGACGTCCGCGAGCCGTCTGATCCCACGCCGTCGCCGCGCCCGAGTCGGAGCCACGTCAGCCCTAGCCGACGTGGCATCCACGTCAGCCCTACCGCCACGTGGCAGCCACGTGTAATGCCACGTCAGCTGCCACGTCAGCCAAGATCGCCGAGGTGCCACGTGGCAGCCACGTCAGCAGTGACACGTGGCGGTACCAGCTCTTGCCACGTCATCACCGCCTTGCCGTCGTGCGCACTGTTCCGTGCGCCGCGTCCACCGTGGACCTAGTTCCCCGTGCGCCCGGTCCACAGCACAGTAACTTTTCTAATTTTCCCGATTTTCTTTAGATTAAATTTTTTGAAAGCCCGTTCTCCTCCGTCCTAGCTCCGATTGACCCCGTTCTTTTTCTAAATTTATATAAAATCGAGCTCTAGCTTTTGGTTCTAGTTTCATAATTTTTGGAGTTCATTTGCTTATCATTTTATGTGTTTTTCTTGTTTCGGTCGTTTTCTCTCTCGTTAGATTCGGATTCCGAAGGAGCAGGTTCTACGCCCGAAGACCAAGAGTACCTCACTAAGCATAACCAAGGCAAGTCGTGTCCTTTGATCATGTTGAACCCAGTTTACAACCTATTAATTAATTATTTTGTTTTTAATTAAATTGCATCGCTGTTTTTATAAACCTTTGTATTGGTAATTATTGTTCGATTGAATTCATCCCTCGTTGATAACTTTGAACACCATGATACCCTTGTCACCATAGGTTGGGAAACATACTAGTGATGCTAGGTTATTTGTCACATGGGTTGGTACGATAGACTGCTTAGCTTTGCTTATAGTTCTGATTGGGTTTATCATCACATGTGAATTAACCATTTGACTTAATGAGATATGGAGCTGTGGTTGGTGCCACGTTTATTAAAATTTGTGCCATGACGTTGGTGCGTCATCAGCGGTGGTTATACAAATCTGGTTTTGCACTCGGGCGAGTGATCGTGCAGTAAAGAGGGAAGTGTTGGAACACTTCGAGGGATGAGGTAGTCTCGCCCGGGTAGAATTAAGGACTTAACTTTATGCACTATTGATCTGAGTTTTACCGTGCAAACCACATGTCTGGTATGGGACGGACCTGATTGATTAATTTGGGATGTTTCAACTTTAATCTTGCCATTGAGATGAACATGATTGCTGATTTCCATGTGGCGCAAGGGGGGTGTGATGCGAAACCCTAGCGGGCGGATTGAGTTGGAATTGAACTTTGTAAAGGCCTTGTTGTGATTTCCTTAGCGCGAGGTTAATCACATCGTGTGGGTACAGTTGTGCAATCTCTGCAGAGTGTAAAACTATTCGAATAGCCGCGTCCATGGTCATGGACAATGCTCGGTGATTTCACACGAGGGGTAGTTATTTCTGAAAACTTGTGTATTGTGGTTGGACAGTGGATGGTTAATCCGCTGTTGATTTAGCTTATGGATGGGAGGTCCATAAGCGGTTGGTTTAGCTTATGGATGGGAGGTCCATAAGTGGTTGGTTTAGCTTGTGGATGGGAGGTCTGCAAATAGTTATGTCAATTCCTTTGATTATTTATTTATTATTGTTTTACTTAAAGTTCGCTTTCAATCTATTTACTGTATTTACCTTTAAATGTCGTATTATGCAAATTAACCTTTCAGCCATCTTTTGGTAAGCCTTGCATACTATATTGCATTCATTTGTTACAAACGACTTGTTGAGTACCAATGTACTCACGGCTTTATGCTCAATGTTGTTCAGTTGAGGAAGAGGAGTATCACCAGCAGGAGGTTCCAGAAAGAGAGTACTTCGACGACTTCACGGATTAGGCTTCGTTCTCCACTCGATAGCCTGTAGGCTTGTCGATTGGCCACTACGCTTTACTTTGGATTTCGCTGCTAGTTTTGTTAAGTCCTTCGGGCTAATCTATTGTAAGCTTGACCATAAGGTCGTACCTTTTAAGATTTATTGATATTTGAGTTTTTCCTTTATTTTATCATGTATATGGTTGTGATGACATCGATGTTTGACTGTGTGCACTAGCATGATCCTGGGACTATTGCAGAATACACAGAGAATTCGGATTTGCATATTCGAATCTCGACGCAGAATAAACATTCTTGCGAGACTAATAGAATACTTGGTATGCAAGGCCAATTTGTTTGACGATTTGGAACTCATATTCAGATTTTACATGCATGTTATAAAATCTTTAGCACAAATGCTAGTATGCTACTCTTTCAATGGGAAAACAAAATGACTACCAACACCACAGTGCTTGCTATGCACTTTAGCCGTTCGAAAATAATTTTCATATTTTGTTGAAACTATATTATCGCTTGTAGAATAATAATCTCGTGTTTTGTATTATAGACAGAGGGGTGTTTAGAATAAGTGAATTTTCAATAAAGAAACGAAGTTATTGCGATCTAATAGATTTTTTTTCTTTTGGAGTGTTTGGACTGTAGAATTGGTTCAAAGAAATTAGGTGAGGATTTTTTTCTCTTCGTATGTTTCTTTAACAAATTCAAATACAAGGCCCAACAAACCTCGTATTCTAATTTTCGTTAAACTGTCCAACACACTCCCATTCTTAAAAGGGTAACAGTGCGATAGTCATCCCCAAATTTGCTTTCCTTCGTTCAAAATGAACCCTTGATTTTATGTACAGTTAATTGTTTTCCTTCATTCCAAATACACATTTTTCGTAATGTCTCACTCGTATTGGCATTTAGTTTATTTTTTTAATTGAAATTGTGGCAGGGTTACACTTTTAGGCACTGTATAGAACACGAGAATTTTTCCATATGCTCGTAGGAATTAGACTACTTCGTTTAATAATATTGTATTCCAAACAAGGCCTTAACATTTTCCTGAAAAAGATGAGCCTGGTCCAACTAGATTGCCAGGCCTGATCTATCATAGCCAGCATGGAACAAGCTGGTGTTTTCTGTGTCCTATTGCTTCTCTCGAATAAATAAATAAGATAATTTTTTTATTGATGTTTTAAAATAGTTTATCGAAACAGTTTTTTAAAATAATTTATTAATATTTGATTTATTTATATAAATATTCGTTCTAAAATTAAAAATTATAAATTATAAATCAAAGTCGAAAAAACCACCAACAAATATACATTTCCTTTGGAGCCTGAATCTTACGTTACGTTTGGGCCTAAGCCCAACACTCCTCTCCTGTCCCAAGCATTCGCCAGAACCGGAAGTGGAGTAGTGGACCATCTCAATTCTCAGCGAGGTGATTCGACTCTCGTCTAAACCCTACGACGCCCTCCGCCGACCACCGCCGCCGCCGCCTCTTCCAGCCATGGGTAGCCGGCTGGGCCGCCGCGTGATCCACTTCGCCAACCTTCCCCTCAAGCTCATGCTCCCCCCGGCGCCCCTCTCCTCCGTCCAGGAGTTCGCCGTGAAGACCGTCCCCTCCGCCTCCAAGGTCGACATCCGCCGCTGCCTCGAGTCCGTCTACGGCTTCTCCGTCGCCGAAGTCCGCACCCTCAACATGGAGGGCAAGAAGCTCCGCCGGGGCCCCTTCCTCGCCGCCAAGCCCGACTACAAGAAGGCCTACGTCACCCTCCAGGCCCCGCTCTCCGTCTCCCCCGACCTCTTCCCCATCGGGGTTGTCCTCGGCGAGAGGGAGCGGAAAGCCAGCGCCGCCGCGGCCAGGAGGAAGACGGTGGAGGGGGCGGAGGTCGAGGGGGAGGGCAAGGGGAGGCACTGGATGGAGGACGAGAGAGGGGGGTTCTCCAGGGCCGGATGCGGCAAGGTGGTGTATGGGAACCCCGGGAGGCTGGGGAGGAAGAGGACGGGAGGTGCCAAGGTGAAAGAGGAAGATAGGGAGGAGGGGGAGAAGTTCCCGTGGAATGGGGTGCGGCTTGCTACCAAGAAACCTACTAGGTGAGGTGTTTGGATCTCTCTACTTTTCTTGATAATGTTGCAACGATCGGTTCAGTAAGTTATCCTAGTTTTGTCGATGTGAAAGAGTAGTTTCTAGGGTTTGCTTCTGTCAAATAACCATTCTGGCTTTTATTAGTATAGAAGAAACTAGGACGGTAAGGTAGAGGCAGTGCCAAATGCTTGCGTACTTATTTTGCTGGCGAAATTGCATATGTTGTGATCATATCAAATGATGGATGCGGATGGCAATCTAGAAATGGTATTTTAGTCACACATTTTGGACGGCTCATGTATATGCTTGAAAAGTATGAATTGGTGTTTCTTCATTACGATATATAATATTCTAAGTTACTTCTCTTTAATATTTATCAGTTAGTCCTTGCGCAAAATTGGTGTCAATTTCATACGCCCACGCCCCCATGCACATGCACATAATCACTCAAGAGAGATATGCTTCCTTACAAGCATGATCTTGCACACATGTGCATGAGTGCACTAGCATGCCCATGAAAAATTGAAGTGCACACTCACTTTTCTTGCTGGTAATGAAGGTAAGATTGGTGTTTTTGGCTGAAGAAATGGTATAAAGTGAACATTTTGGGTATGTTCATACCCCTCTGCTTGGTATTTACTAAAAAAATTATGAAGTAGGTTCTAGCTTGAATTGGTTTGTTTTTCAAGGTTCTCGGTAGGGAAGGTGGAATAAGTTCTCTCCACCTCCAGGTGAAAGGACGCTGTAAAATATAGCATTTCTGAGGGTATGTTTTTGTTTATGTTTGGTCAATGTTAACGTTGCACAAATTAGGTCTCTTTGGTTGCTATGATCATATTCTTTGAATTAATCATATTGTGGCTTGCCACAATTGCGTACCACATGGAGATGAAATAGGAGAATAAAAAATGCTAACCTTTGCTGTGCATTAAAGACAGTTTGTAATCAATTAAACATAGAAGCCTACCCTCTCTACTCAGTTGAGGGGTAAAAGAAGAATTTGTAATTTAGAGAGCTTAGATTTCTGGAGAGAGTGCCTTTATGTTTTGGTGAAAAATTAGCCTAGACTATCAGTAGAGGGAGTATTTTGTAATATTTTGTTTTTTTGTCAACCCAAAGGATTTGAGTTCTAGTTCCAAATCCTTGTTCAGATCAAGTTTTTGTTATTAGAATTCATGCCCTACATGTGGATGTTGAATAGTCACTATGAATACAACAAAATTGGAGATCTCTCATGTCATGTCAAGTTACAAGCTTACAACCTTCCGAGGTGTTCACCTGATCAGTGATCACTATTACTCAGAAAAATGTGCTATCCATGTCGCATGAAGAAGCTCTAAGTCAACAAAAGTTCATGGACTAAGTTGCCTAGCTCTTCCTTGACATGATTGATCCAAACAATGAGTTGCATCAGCATGAGCTAAGGGTGGTGAGAAAATCTGGTACCCATGTTGAGGCAAAAGTTATAACAAAAAAAAACTAGATTTACTGGAATTTTGAGTTCAAAGGGAAATAATTTAAGCACTGATGAAAGTTATAGTATATTAGAGAGTGACTATACTAGTCTAAGGCAACATTGCAAAAAGCTATCACAACCTGGCATGGTACATGGCTTCTTTCAAGTTGGAAGACAATTGTTGTGTGATATGCACTTAGGAGGTTCATTAGAGAAAACTCTCACATCCCTAGTTTTAAGAACAAGCATATATTGATTCCTCTGAGAAAGCGAGCCATGATACCCATTTTTCCCTGCCAAAGGTATCTTGGCTAGAATTACATAATTATGCAATCAAGGTGGAAAATAACCCCAATCATCTTTTGGTCACACTAAATCATAGGCCCCTTCCTTAAAAAGCTAGCAACTGCTAATTTTCAAATCCGGAGATGCAAGTCAAAAATAATTTTAACTTGCTTCTCATGTGCACAATTTCGCTGCACTTAATTTTTTGATTCGAGAGTGCCCCTTGATCCCATGTCAAGTTGTCTGAGAATCTTTTTTTCAAGGTTCTCACTTTGGTTAGTGTCTTGTCTCCTTGGTAAATTGAGTTTTATGTGAGTCGCAGTGATTGATTCCTTTTGAGTTTGACATGCACATGGGTCTTTTTTTTCAAGTGTTACTTCGAACATGGCATCTATTTTAACCGCCTTTAGTTTTCATGGACTTCTTGATCCAAATAAGGATCTTATCTGTGTTAGCTAGGAGCTTGGTCACTTGATTGGCCAGATGTGAGGTTCTTTGATCAACCTGGATAGAGATGACTTTGTTGGAGCCATTAGACCTGCACCTCGACAGATAGTAAGTTGATGCAGAGCTTTGCTTGTTTAATTGTTGCTGAAGCAAGCAAAGTCACCATCCGTCAGTAGGCGTGATCTAATATTAAAAATTTATCCAAAATTTCGAAAGGAACAACTCGTAAGTTTGAATGAAAACAACAAAGCATAAATTCTTTTAGAAAGGTATGATGTGGATTTTTGGCAAACACAAGCTTATGTGTTGCTCAATTTTTTTCCTCCTTTGAAACGTTTGACCCAATGCAATGCAAATCTGGGTAAAGGAGATTCAGGTGGTATCATTTGACTGGAGCTGAGTAAACTTGCCGGCTTGCTGCAGCACCAGCAGTTGTTTGTTGCGCTTCTGACGTTGCTACTTGAGCAAATAACGAGTTGTATTGTTTGCTATTCAGATTAAGAATATGCCTCTACTTTTATTTATTGCCTGTTTCTTGATTTTGATGGCTGCCTTTCATATATGCTTGGTGGGACCCTTAATGGGCGCGAGAACAGATTGACGAAGTTTGGTAGGAAGGCTTGGAACCCACTTTATTGATCAAAGGACAAGACTGAACAAAATACAAAATTTGTGTGGTTTCTTATTTGAATTTTAGTTGCATTAATTGGTTCTATTTGCTTGCTATGAATTTAATAAGATTTACATGTATGCTTTGCTTAGATGTTATGTTCTGATTAAGTTATGTGCATATATTTTTATCAGGAGAAGACACTCTCCTCCCAAGAAAAAGGGCATAGTCTTGAAGCAGAGATCGCCGAAGGGATCAGTGCAGCGGCGCTCAAAGAAGAAGGTGGAAGTTTGAAACTTCGGGGTTGAGTTCTCGCTTTGCAATCACAGAATAAAGGGGAAATGTTTTGTATTTGTTTGGCTTTGGTACCTTTGCTATCAACTCTTGTTGGAATTTTAGGGGTTTTCTCAGGCGTGGTTTGCTGAGACTCGAGACAAGGAAGGTGCATTCCAGTCACGCCGAGCTGTAACTGTTACCCTTGCGCTTGCGATCAACTTTCTTTTGGGATGCACTTTGTTATCTACTACTAATTACTAGATAATGTACACCTGTTGATTTCTTAAGTTATTTTATTTTTGACTTGGCTATACGCACTTGTTGAAATTCCGTGCATTGCTATTATGTATTTGCAAGGCTGTCTACCAGTATGTGCATTCATTCTTTTGGTTTCTGTTTCTTTTGTTGACGGTATTTTCATTTGATGATGTGAGAAATGAAATGTGTGCATTATATTGTATTGGGTATTGATACTGTACATACGTATGGAGCGAGATTTTATATTAGACCGCTTCACCCCATTTCCTTCTCACTTTCTCATTCTCTCCCTTCCCTCGCTCTCTTCTCCTACAGGAACATGACCCTATGTGGTGATGACTATGAGTCTAGCCACTCATCTTTAGTGCTGCTGTTAACTTTCTCTTTGGCCATTCTCGAGCGCGGCGCGACTGGATCTGGCTATCGCTGTCAACTTCCTCTTCGGGTGTGGCGTCGCCCGATCTGGCTGTTGTCATCAACGTTCTCTTTAGGCATGGTGCTACCAAATTTGGTCGCTGCCATCAACGTCCTCTTCAGGCGCGGTGTGGTCAGATCCGGCCACCGCCATTGTCTCTCTTCGGGTGCGGTGTCGTCAGATCTGGCTGCCGCCATCAACTTCCTTTTCGGACGCAGCGCCACTAGATCCGGCAGTTGCTGTCGATTTCCTCTTCGTAGGTAGGTGTTTGTTTATGTAATATTTTGTTTACATCTGCGCAACAATCAGTATCTAACAATGCATCATCAAGATTTTTTGTGAAAACAATTTATTGCATATTGTGGTTAAATTTATTTCACACACTATCTACGAATGTTGCATCTTCTATTGTTCTTTTTTTGTGTTGCATACATAGTCTCAAAATGTTTCGGGCGAGCATACAGAGCTACAGTGGCGTAGCTACGTAGAAGCTATGGGGTCAAATGAATCCACAGTTTTTTGCATAATAACTCAAAACCTTTGAAAATTTACATTAAAGTCCAAAAAATTAAATGACCCCATAGCTTTTTTTATATAATAACTCAAAACCTTTAAAAATTTACATTGAAATCCAAAAAAATGTGAATGTGTTAATATAATTGACCTCACAAATTTTGGATATGGGCTACGCTACTACAGAGTTAGCGTCTAAATTAGACGCCTAGGTCCTAACAAATCCCTATTGTATTTACTTTTGTTGTCATGGTTTCGTTTGTGAACTACATCTTAATTGGCAAGTTCATGTATGATGAGTTGATGTGCGTGCAACGCGTGATACCTCAGGGGGTGTTCGGAATAGCGATGGCTTCGACTGAAATTTCGCTGTAACTGGTTTATTTTTTATTGTAGCTGAGTTGGTTTATTGGGCATAATTAAATTTAAAAAAATGTAAAAATAAAAACAGCATGCTAATCTAGAGCGGACAATGCAAAGGAATACAGAAAAAACAAAAAAACCACTACGTGACAAAAATGTTACAGTGATTTGCCGCTGTCGCCATCACTGAACATTGCCGCTGCAACGGAGATGAGCGCAGCTCGCCCCGCTCAGGAAGGCTTCACGTTCGGCGGCAGCTTCTCTAGGTACTATAGCATTTTGTTTTTTTTCCTTTTTTTAGTTTTTTATATTTTGTTTTTTTCTCATATTCTTTTAAATTGCTCTTGATAGGTTAATAAGTTATTTTTATTTTTATACTTTTTAAATTTAATTATGCATAATAAGCTAATTCAGTTACAGTAAAAAATCAGTCAATTATAGTAAAATTTTAGTCAAAAATTATATACCATTGCTATTCCAGGGCCCTTGTATACAGAAAACACGATGGCACGACACGGGAGCCACGAGCGCGACGTGGCACTGCCACGTTAAGCCACGCCACCCTGTCCGCAAAAACAAAAGAAAAAGAAATCGAATGGATATTAAGCAGGCGGTTGGTATGATAGCAGAGCGCAGGAAACGAAAGCAGAGCGGAGCAGAGGAGCGCGCGCGCGCGAGAGAGAATGGAGTCCGCGACAAGTACGAGGATACCCCTCGCCGTCCCTGCGGCCAGGCCCCTCCTCGTCGTTGTGGCTCCCCGCGGTTTCGCCTCCATCTCCTTCCCTTCTCTCTTCGGTAGTGGAGGCGACGGCCGATTCTTTGGAGGCGGAGGCGGAGGCGGAGGCGGAGGAGGCGACTCCGGTGCCGGAGCTGCTGCGGCCGCCGCCGCGGCACTAGGCGAGACAGAGACGGTGGACGCCGACGTCATCCTGCTCCACGTCGGGGTACGTAGTAATGCTCGTTCACTCCACTGGGCTACATCTCTGTCACTCGCTCTGCGCGTCAAGCATGAGATGTTGCTCTTCTTCTCTTGGCATGCGTTGCATTGCAGGGGATGTCGTGCGGTGGATGCGCCGCGAGCGTGAAGCGAATTCTCGAGAGCCAGGTTCGTCGTCTTAGTCACACCAGTAGAAAGCTTGCAATCATCTTTGATTCCTCTCACCTTGTTCCTCAGTCTCGTTTCGTTCTACGCACAATAGTACTAGTAGATTAGTATATCTGTGCGTTGTACAGAGTGGATTCGTCTGCGCAGCAAATGAATGAATGAATTGATCAAGGAGTTCTAGCCTGGCTAGTGGACCAAAGACCAGGAGAAAACTTTGGGTCTGTTCTTTGGGGCTGCGCTTATGGTTTTAGACTGATTTTTTTGAATTTTGGTTGGTTGCGATGGAGATTACGAACAGAGATATTTGCTTACGATTTTGACTGATATAGATAGTGAATTTTTAATGTGTACTATAATTAATTTGTAAACTCTGTTTTGAAAAAATAATCTGTTTAAAAGTTAGATATTATAACAAAAAACCAAAAATCAGTTTCAAAAACCGAAAAGGACAGACTTTTCATTAACCGCCCTATCATTCTTACTGCAGTGTATCCAGAGTGCTGAAGGTATTGGACTAATATATCACTGTCGGAGAAAGATCCCAAACATTATAATGTCCGTTCTTTTCAGTTTTTAAAAGTTATTTTTGGTTTTTATAGTAATTAATTTTTAAATAGAGTATTTTTTAAAGCAGGATCTATAAATTAATTATAGTACACACTGTACCGATTTTATTTATATCAGCCAAAACAGCACGCGAGTTTCTATTACTCTATACTCTCTCACAAACAATCTAAAAACATAAGTCACAACCATAAACTATAATCCAAAACAAAAAGAATAGGCATATCTTTTGGCTTTGGTTTATGAATAGTAGTAGCTTATAGAGAGATACTCTTGTGCGATTTTGGCCAATATAATTAAAGTCGCTGCAGTGTGTACTACAATCCTAATAGACCTCGTTTTGAAAATTCCGTTTGAAAGTTAGATACTATAAAAAAGCCATTTACCTTAGAAAATCAGCTTTTAGCGTAACACAATGCGGCTGCACACGTTGATGCATACTATATAGGATTGTGAATAAATATACTGGATTGTGCAATACATACCGAGGACTGTGAATTAACCCACACAGGACAGTGTGGTGCCCAGTAATGAAATACATGCTGCGGATGGAGCGATTGTAAATTTGTTTCAGGATTTGCATGGTTGCTATTGGATGCTTGTTTCAGTGTATGTAATTCCTCGGATCTGCTATGTACTTATCAGCCTTTGTTTTTTTACTGCCTTCTTTCATGTGCTATTTCTATCGCATCTCTGATTAACATGACTGCGTAATTGACATTCAATTTCTAACTGTTGCAGCCTGAGGTTACTTCTGCCACGGTGGACTTTGAGAAGGGGATTGCATTTGTGTGGACAACTCCTGAAGCGAAGGCAACGAAAGACTGGCAGCAGCAACTGGGTGAGAAACTTGCAAATCACCTGACCACTTGCGGATTTCAATCTCATCTGCATGGTAAGAGACCGCGTTTTTGTCACGTTTTTGTCTTTCAAGTTTCAATCCAGTTAGACAACGCGAAATTTAACTTCATGTATAGTTCTAGTGCCACAGGTTAATCGGTTCTGTATTATGCTCCCAAGTGAATCTGAATAGTTACATTACTCTGTCAGCACTTGTAAACACAAGAAATGGCCTGCTCTTGCAAACTCAAGTAGGTTTATCTTTCCTATTTGCAGATGAAGATGAAGCCGAACAAAGCTGATTCTAGACCTCAACAATGAGTGCCCTTGAAAGTTTTGCCATCAGAGGATCCTTTAAGGCAGTAACTACTTTTGTAGAAGTTCTATATGCGGGCTCTACAAAATTCTTTTTTTTAGAGTTTTGTAGTACTAAATCACTTCTTTGTGCTTGTATCTCACACTGAACTATCAGACTCAGAGTATTCACCAGTACTCTGTCCTGAAATAGAGAGATTTCATTTTGGTTATACCAATTCAAATACAGTATTAGAATTTGAGGTGATGGTGTAATTCAAGGAGTTAGTTGAACCCTTCACTTCATGTTTCATCATGCAACATGTCGTGTTTCATCACGGCTACGTCGAGATTAAATGAACTTATATTGTCATGAAGACTGGAGTTTGCAATTGAACTCTGTTGTGCCTTTTCAGATTGGCTTTTAGTTTAGTCATTTCATATGTATGTGTGCTGCTAGAGGTCTGTCTAAAAAGACAAAAAAGAAGTCCGGACATATTTGCTCTTTTGGGATGAGCTAGTTTCGCACAACTGTTTTTCTCAGTCTTGTAAGAACTTGTGATGGATATTTTGTAAAAGAAAATACTTTCACTACCTCCATTAACTGTTTATTACCGCATTTACCCCAACAAAATTTATTCCTACAATATATCTCTAGATAAGATGACCAAGACATGAACCCAGTTTTTTGAGACTCACTGTGGAGCCTAGCTTTATTCATCCCAATCAAAGTTACAATCATGTTAGCCACATGCAGCTCTGTATATCCGGTGTTGCTTGTGTTAGCACACAAATGTGAATAAACACGACATAGTAATTACTGAATGAGCAAAGAAATAACAAAATTTACATATGCTACCTCAACTTTCATGATTATCATGATGAAAATGTATTATTTTTAAGTCGGCCAACTTGAAAAGATTAAAAGGACTTTTTTTTGGGGGGGGGGGGGTCAACGATACCTATGGTTTACACGGCTTGGATTTATAGTGCGTGGCGCACCTTACATAGTTTTCTATTATATCTTACGGCTCATTTGGCAACCATTGAGATTGGGAATTACGATCAAAACATGATTCATGTTCCCTCTACAAGCATCCACTCCTCTATGAGTCTTAAGTTTCAAAATGATGGAAGTTAAACCTTCGCTTTTCCTTCCTAACGGCAGGAACAAGCATGATAGTGACTCATTTAGCCCATTAGGTATGGTCCGGCACAAACACGGCCTATTAGACAAGTCATGAATAGGCATATTTAGCCCGTTAGACATGGTAGGTACGGCACATTTAGCACCGTTTCAACCAATTATGTACGGTATTGATCGATTTTTTAAAATATTCTAGCTGTTTATAGCAGTTTGGGAGCTTAAAATACGAAAATAAATAAAAAAATCTCAACTTTTTTTCTATAAATAGGCAGCAACCCCCTCATTCAGCCACCATCCAACCTCCACTCTCTTCTCTGAATTTTTTGTGAAAATTTCGATCTACTTTGTAATAAATTAGCAAAAATCCAAAATTTTGAAATGCAACTACAGTCAAGAAAAGAGGTAACAATACTAATTTTCATAGATTTTTATTGTTCTTATTTATTGTTATGATGTAAAATAGATAATAGCATAATTTTCTATTTACATTTTGCATTTTTCTCCATGGAAAATTGTGATAATTTTCCTATGAGTGATTTTGGAATTTCATCGGAGTATCTTGCATCCTTTGGGAATTATATACCTCCACCTCAAATAGGAGAGCAGGTACTATCATCGTGAAACATTACGAGTACCTCTATGTTTGTAAGCACTAGAGCAAAGAGATCTAGACCCATTACATCAGAGGCATGGGTAGATTTCGATAATGTAATGAAGTGAGACGAAAACGGAGTTCGGGAAAGATATGATGTTTGTAAATTTATCATCATGAATTTGTCTGCAAAGTCTGTAGGTGGAATAGGGATTTGATCAGATGTGTCCAAAGATGTAAAGAAAAATAAGAAATAATCATAAGATAGACGTAGCTACAGTACAATCCTGATGGTACGATACTTAACTGGGATTATATCTTAAGATAGCTCAAGAATCTTTTTGTCGTTTAATTGACTCATAGGATGTACCTTATTTTGGTGAGTTTAAAGTGTTTGAAAACTACATTAGGACTACGCATAATCCTAAATTTTTTGCAGTTTCTAGACTGATAACAACTCAAGATTTATTTAAATACTATAATAATGATCATGCTAAACTAAAAGAACTCTTTGAGACCTGAACATTTTTTGTGGCCTTGACCTTGGACATATGGGGTGGCCAGGCTAGATAGGATTATCTTAGTGTAGTTAAGCATTATGTTAAAGATGATTGGATAATGAAAAAAATTCTAGGGCTTAAACTAATTGATGTAGCACATATGGGGTGAGAATATTGCAAAATGTATTATCAAAGTTGTAGACAAATTTGATCTTATAAATAATTTTTTGCAATTTCTTTGGACAATACTGCAGCAAACTCTAGGGTAATGAATACTCTCATTCTGTTATTTAGTGTATATGCCGAATCCTTCTTACTGCATAAGCGATGTGACTGTCATATTACTAATCTTATAGTTAAATATGATTTAAAAAGGTTGGATACATATATTAAAGTTTTTTACAATGCAATATCTTTCCTAAATAATTCTGACCACCGGATAGTAGCATATAAGAACTTTTGTATTGTGATTAATATACATTCAGGAAAGTTTGGTTTAGACATGTTAGTAAGGAGAAACTCTTACTTATATAGTTCTTCATAACCTTTTACCCTACAAAAGCACATTTTCTATTTTTTATTCACATGCGCTATCATAGCCATGACAGTAGCACACTATTGGCTGAGCAGTATTGGTATGTCACTGACAATTTACTATCATTTTTGAAACTCTTTTTATGATTCCACTATTGCTTTTATCTAGAGTGTATTATCCAACATTTTCTTTAATTATGCATCATATTCTTGAGATTGCGGGTCACTTATAGCCTAATAAAAATGAGATAGTGTTACGAGAGGCTATCTATGCTATAAAAACTTAATATTTGAAATATTAGAAAGAGATTCCATATTTATATGTATTTGCATTTATTTTAGAACCCAAAGCTAAACTTTAAGGATTCACTAATGTTCTTGGACTTGAGTCAGGCTACATAGATAGATTATTCTAACTATTTTTCATATGTTCGTACTAAATTGTTAGATATGTTATGAAAAGTGTAAACTAAAATTTTAGAAAGTTCACTTACAACGACCTCCAACAACACTTACCACAGGTAAGAAGTAAACTATCTTGGACAAAATCTTTGGTGCACCAAGTTCCTCCAAAAAATCAAGTTCTACAATGTAACATACTGGAGCAGAGGAGTACATAACCACTGTAGTAGTGGGGGACTATTCGCCTTTTCTGGATAGCGATCCTGTGGATCACCAAGAAGAGAACTTCAATATTTTGGAATGGTGGCACAAGTATAAGATAATATATCCGATACTATCCATATTAACATGTGATGTGTTAACTATTCATGTCTCAACGGTTTCTTCTGAGTCTGCTTTCAGTCTTTTTAAAAATTATTGGAGGAGAGAAGAATAAATCTCATGAGTGAGACAGTGAAAACACTTCTTATAGTGAAAAAATTGGAAACAAGTTGATTCATAGGCTCAACACTTTGTAGAGAATACAGAGTTGGTAGATACATTTAATAATCTTTTATCTCGATGATGACACTTAGAGTATCAATGTACATAGGGGGTGATCGGAATAGTGATGGCTTTTGGTTTTTGCTGAAAAAATACTGTAGCTGAGTTGGCTTATTGTGCATAATTAAATTTAAAAAAATACAAAAATAAAAGCAGCACGTTAATCTAGAGCGGACAATGCAAATGAATACGAAAAAAAACAAAACTCAAAAAAACCAAAAAACACAAAAAAAAAATCAAATGAAGACAAAAATGCTACAGTATTTTGAATGTGGCTACAGTGAATGCGAAGCCAATCACGCTGAAAAAAAGCTCAACTGATCGCTGCCATAGTATGTTTTCTTATTTTGTACATGTACTACAGAGTTACATGATGTACTCTTTTTTGTCAATGTTTTCTCAAATTATTTTTACTCGGTCAAGTTTTTAAAAATGCGATCATTTAAATATTAATAAAGTTTATTATTATATTTGAAATATTTAACCATGCCTGGGTCTGTGGGTGAACCACTGCCGGCACAGCACAAGGCCATCTAGGATTACGAGGTAATTGGGGCGTACCGGGAATACTCATATCTATTGTATGCTATGTAGATTTGTCTAATATTAGTTCATGATTCCTTGAAGCAACTATCAATTATTGATGTTGTACCTAAACGTTGACCCTGTGGAGCGCATGTTGGTTTGTATCTATTCTTTATCACGATTTATGTTCTGTTGTTGTAGTGTGTTACTTTGTCGTCATCAATTGGTCTACAAAGTGTAGTAGAGGTAAATCATTCTTCGAATCAAAATCAACTCATTTTAAATATTTGGGTCATTGTGAATGCTAATGTACTTCATGTCATTAGTTGGATGTTTGTAGTATTTCATATTGACAAAGCTATTTTCCGCTAATATACTTCATGTCGTTAGGTGGATGTTTGTCCTTTTATTTCCTTAGATCATATCCTCAAGCAAATCTTATGCTGGAGTGGAGGTACCCTCTTCTTTTGAAACAATTGTTAAGTATTAAACTTAACTTCATTAATAAAGTTTATTATTATATTTGAAATATTTAACCATGCCTGGGTCTGTGGGTGAACCACTGCCGGCACAGCACAAGGCCATCTAGGATTACGAGGTAATTGGGGGGCGTACCGGGCCGTGTGTGCCGAGCATTTTGGCCGCCCCTCTAACCTCGCCTCCTTCCTCCCCTGCCGCACTCCGGCTCTCCCCCTCCTCCTAAACTCTAAAACCCTAACCCCACACCGCTGCCAGCTCCGGAGATGTCGCACCTCGGGCGCTCCGGGCCGCCGGCCATGCGTGACACCTTCTCCCTCCTCGTTCTCAACGTCTCCTTCCGTAAGCTACCCCTTCTCTTCCCCTCTTCTCCGCATTCTCCGGGGCACCGCTTTTGCTCATGTATCCGATGAACCCCTCCCGCAGGCACGACGGCCGACGACCTCTTCCCGCTCTTCGACCGCTATGGCGAGGTCGTCGACATCTACATCCCCCGCGACCGCAGGTGAACACCACCGCGACCTCCAATTGGGAGGTTTCGTATTTAGGGTTTTGGGGTTTATTTGTGCTCATGGGCCTATGTTCTCTATGCGTGTGCAGGACTGGGGATTCGCGAGGGTTCGCGTTCGTGAGGTACAAGCACGAGGACGAGGCGCAGAAGGCCGTAGACAAGCTTGATGGTGAGTAAAAGGGGAATTTTTGTTTGGTTTTGGTGTGTGAGATCGTTTTGTTACTAGGCGTGACCATAAGCTATTTTTGGGTGCAGGGAGGACGGTGGATGGGAGGGATATCATGGTGCAGTTCGCCAAGTACGGCCCCAATTCTGAAAGGATGTAAGAATTTTCCCTCATTCTTCTTGTCTGTGTATCGATTTTTTGGTACCGAAGCATGCTTGTTGAATTGTGGACCTTGTGTTGGTTTACGTTTGCTAGTTTCAGACGTTACTGTGCTACTAATCTTGTATTATTGTTTGCTTATTGCTACATGTGATGGTTATTGCCTTATTGGTTCCTGGCTGGATAGAATAGCTATTATTATTATTATTATTATTATTATTATTTGTTATGCACGGGATTACTAGTAATAGGTTATGTGCTAAATGCCTAAATGTGCTGTTTATGGGCCTGTTCTTTTTGGCTGCGGCTTATGACTTTTGGCTAAATTTTTGAATTTTAGCTGTTTGCGACAGAGATTACGGAGAGAGAGAGATACTCACTTGCGATTTTGGATGGTATAGATGTTGGGCTTTTAACGTGTACTATAATTAACTTGTAGACTCAATCTTAAAAAAAATACTTCGTTTAAAAGTTAGGTACTGTAGTAAAAGCCAAAAGCCGTTTTGAGAAGCTGAAAAGAACATGCCCTATATTGTGAATACTATTTAGTAATTGTTCTTTAGGAGTTTATTAGATGCATAAACTGTTTAAATTACTGGTTTACACATCTAATTAAAGGAAGCCCAATGCCCACAGGTACCAATTTATTTTGCTTTGCATTTTTCTATTGGAACATCCTAGTGTAAAATCATGAGCTAGTTCCTCTGATAAGGGTGTGTGCTTGTTAGCACGTAAATTGTATTGATTCTCTTGTTTTACAATGGGTGAAATACTTTGATCTAGCTTGGAAAATAGAGGCACACTCAATGCCAGTTCACTTATTACGTTCTACCTTCTCTTCTGTGTTTACAGTCATAAAGGGAGAATTGTGGAAGAAATTCCGAAGCCGAGGGGTCGTTCCAGAAGCCGCAGTCCAAGACGAAGGTAAAATATGAACAACAATCTCTCTGGACCGTATAAATGAAATGCATATTATCTTTGTGATTTAGTGCCGTAGAAGATGTAATGACCTGTGCAAAATGGTCCTGTGTTACATTGGATTACTGCTTTATGTGAAAATGGGCAATTAGGCCGGCATAAGCAAGCTAATTGGATATGTAATCGTGATATGCTCGTTAAGAGCCATCATATGTAATTGTGATGAACCTTAGTTCATGTGGTAAACACCATCGGGAGGAAGGCCGGTTGGCATCGGCTTGGTGGGATAAGCGATTTGACTATAGACTAGGATGACAGAACTTAGGAGGAGAGACTAGACTAATTCATCTTCTTTGCTTGGTTCATTGCTTGAGAATAATGATTACAATAGGCCTCTTTATATAGATGACTCTCCTAACAATTATTGATAAGATCAATCTAAATAATATCTTTCCTAACTAATAGATATAATGCCAAATAACTAATCCTTATCTTAGAAAACTAATCAAACTATTTAGAAAATAGATAACTTGGTAGGGAAGAAGCATTTCTCCTCGTAGGCCTGATGCTACAGTACCTCAGCACTATTCATGCATATGAATAGTATGCGTGAACAGTGATTTTGGAATGTGATAACTTCTTCCCCCTTCGGCGACAGCATGTCCTCGAGTTGTGGCGCGGCCATGGCTGTAGTCCTAGGAGACCCTAAGTTGATGAGATACTATGACTTTTACTGGTGACCTTGGTGGCCGTGGCCTCCATGTACAGGTGCATCAACTTCGATGATAATTGCGATCGCCATGGCAGGCGCAGTGGCAACTACGGTAGCGTTGTGGTAGACTTCCATGATGTGGTTGCCGTGACAGGCTTCGGCTAGGGCCATGGCGGCCTTCGGCAACACCATGATAGGACATGGTACGGCCACGATAGGTGTCGGTAGTACTGCAGCAGGTCGCGGCAACAACACGGCTACCGCGACAGGGCTGCGGCAGCCGTTGGTGGAACCACGATTGCCACGACATTTCCGGCGGTGCCACGGCGGCTGCTAGGAACAACGCTGTACCGTCTCTTGTTGCGCCTTCTTTTGTTTTGTGATCATCTTCTCTAAGATGGCATGCAGGTTGAGGAAGATGGCCATCATCTTCTTGTCGATGTCGTTGGTCCTAGTGGCCATCTTGTTGCCGTTAGCTTTTACCGTGGCCAACGACTTGGCAACAGGAGCTATGGTAGCAGAAGTCGTATGAAGGGATCGATTGTTCTGATACCAAATGTGATGAAGCTTAGTTCATAAGGTAAACATCGCCGGGGGTAGGTTAGATAGTGTCGATTTGATGGGATGAAAGATTTGACTATATATTAAAATGATAGAACTTGGGAGAAGAGATTAGACTAATTCATCTTCTTTGCTTGGTTCATTGCTTAAGAATAATGATTACAATAGGCTTTCTTATATAGATGGCTCTCTTAACAATTATAAATAAGATCAATCTAAATTCTAAATAATATCTTTCCTAATTAATAGATATGATACTAAGTAACTAATCCTTATCTTAGGAAACTAATCAAACTATTTAGGAAATAGATAACTTAGTTGGGAAGAAGCATTTCTCCTCGTAGGCTTGACGCTACAGTACCACGGTAATGTTCATGCATATAAATAGTATGTGTGAACAGTGATTTTGCCACGTGACAGTAATTTCCATGAATATGCTGTAATTAAAATTACAATAGATTCAAGTCTCTTCACCTGTAATGATAGCTTAGGTACTACACTTCTAAACAAAGTTATATCATTAAGATGGGCTGCTCTTTCTGATATGGGAATATGTTCTTTTTATTATTATATTTTTTATGTTGTGCTTACCATTTGTGAAGGTATCCAGATGATTATCGGGACAGAGACTATAGAAGGAGAAGCCGGAGCAGAAGTGGAGAGAGATGTGAACAGGGCAGGTATAGAGACAGAGACTATCGACGCCGGAGCAGGAGTCGCAGTATTAGCCCTGATTATGACAGGAAACATAGCAGGTGCATGTATGCCCATGGGCGGATGCCCTTGTGCTGTTTCGTTTTGTCATACTTGACTGCATTCATGTTTATTTTTTTCATTCCTCAATTATTGGTGTTTGCAGTCGCTCACCTGCACGGAGAAGCCCTAGTCGTAGCAGAAGCTACTCACCTCGTAGAACACCTCCTTGTCGTCAGGGAACTCCTAGCAGGCCCAGGGATGACCGTTCTCTACCCTCTCGAAGCCCTTCAACCTAAGATGAATGCTCTATACAGCTTGTCAGGGCCATCTTGAGGTTTCTAAACAGTTCTCATCATTTATAGTGATCTTAGCTTTGTCCAGTGTGTTCCTAAATCCTAATATAACTCTTGTTACCTTGTATGATGAATGGACTAGAGCTTCGATGAAACTGTTGTTCTCTGTTTGAATAGGCTATATGGTGACAATGGTGCAATGCTTGGCATTGGGCTTCCAAGACCGCTTCATCATGAACAGCACTTCTCGAGAACTATATATTCTTTCGGTTCCCTTTCATGATCTACTTTCTTTCCTGTATCCATGTTAATGCTGTTCTTTTCAATACTGGGTGCTTATTATAGATGGTAACTTGCATATTTCTAGCAACATGGTGGAGCGAAGAGATTGGTTGATGAGTGGTCCGTATGCAAGTTGGTGACATAATCTTGCGGTTGACAATGTTAATGCTGTTTACCTTGATGATGTTGATGGTGGTGGTGATGATGATGCTGCTGCTGATAATTTTGGTGCCTGCTTTCATCCTTTGCTGTCTGGGCTTTGTCAAGTAAAGGTTCGGTTGGCAGATCATTTATTAATTATTTAAACTGTCAAATCATTTATTAATTATTTAAACTATCATCTAACAAACAACAAGCATGAATATTTTGCTAATGATTGTTTCTGCTAGCACCCTTGTTTGTTCTGGTAATTTTAGCTTGATGGGATTCGTCGTAGGCCATGAACTTTCTGGAATCCATAAGGGTTCACTGCAGCATTATGGTCAGGTGTTAGGTTTGGTTTATGTGCGCTCTCCTAATCAGCCTTTAGACTGCCACAACACTATTGCCGTGGTAGTAGGGGTGAAAACGGATCGAATTCGGTCGGATATTACTCATTCCATATCCTATCCTATATTTTTTTCAGATTTGGAGTCAAATACGAATAGTATCCGATAAGAATACGAATTCGGGTAGTGTCGGTTATAGATATGGAACGAATATGGAGTAGTTGCGAATATGATAACGAATATCTAGTCGGATATTACACAGAATATAAAGGATATATATAGTGCGCACGACACTGATCATGTATTTGTAAAGAAATTTTTTGATAAGGTTCTGGTAGAAAATATTTCAAAGGTAGCTCCATCAGGTTTTTTACACTTCTAGAAAACTTATTTGGATTTTATTGGATTTGTTGGAATTTGTTTGTATTTTTTTGGAATTTTATTTAAAAGCACAGAGCAAGAAAACTTAGTTTAACTATTTTCTAAAAGCTAAAAATAGTTTATATTATTTTCTTAGAGCTCTCCTAGATTTGTTTGGAGTTATTTGCATTTTATTGGATTTGTTGAAATTTATTTGGATTTTTTTAGATTTTATTTGGAAGCTAAGAGCCAAAAAAATATTTTAACTATTTTCTAAAAGTTAAAAATAGTTAATGTTATTTCCTAAGTTCTCCTAAATTTATAGTGTTTCTTGTGAATTTTCTGAAATTTTTCGGAGTTATTTGTATTTATTGGATTTGTTGGAATTTATTTGGATTTACTAATGGGCAGATAGGCTGATGGGTTGATGGGCTGATCGGATATCCGATAAATATATCCGGGTATTATCCGATAAAATTTCGGATAGTATCCGTATATGTCAGATAGTTCTTTTCTGAATCCGAATCCGTATCTAAAAACAACTATCCGAATCCGACTTCGAATATGATAATTATCCGATATGACTATTCGAATTCGATCCGACTCGGATTCGGCAGTCGGTCGGTCGGGAATATCCGATCCGTTTTCACCCCTACGTGGTAGTGGTATTTTCCGGCATCAACATACCCAGTATACTGTTGTCTGTTGGTCTGTAGTGTCGCGATCTAAAGAATAGTTTGCACATGAGCCATGACCGCCTTGTGCGTATATGGTGAATTGGAAGGGCAATATATGCATGTTCTGAATATTGTGATGCTAGGTTAGCAGTGCATCTTTCCCCAGAGTTGTGGAAACTTATAGAATGTCCATTATAGGGATTTTTTAAAAATAATTTATTTTTTATTCTAAACTACAGAAACATACCCAAGGGAAATTTTTTTGCAGGACTGGATCCTGTCGTCCAACGGTCGCGCAACAAGCATGCAGTCGGTGGACCGCTGAGTGACATAATTACAGTTGCCTAAACGTGGGGTGACTGGGATCTATCGTCCAACCATTGGCAACTAGAGGCCCAATTGTCTAACCGTTGGGCGATTGCACCCGCTATATAGTTGGCCACGGGGCCGACCCCCTAGCCGCACAGCGCGTTCGAAGGGGAAAAGAAGGGGAAAGAAAGAAGAGAGGAGAGAGGGAAGGGAAGGGAAGGGAAGGGAAGGAGAAGGAGAGGGAGAGGGAGAGGAAGAGTCATAGAAAATATAGAGGAAGAATGAGAGGTTACAATTGTAGGAAACTTAGTTAATATATATTTACGTGTGGTAAAATATCTTGCGTGACCTCATCTCTTGAAAATGCTCTAAAATCTTGCGTGCTCTACAAACGCTTTGGTGGTCTCTTACAAGTGCGTGCTGTTTGTGCAATCATGCTCAATAGAATTTGTACAAGGCCGTGCCGACGACTATTATTCAGGTGGTGTGAGCAGTTTGGGCTGCCAATATGTTGGTGAAGAGGACCTGAAGGCCGGTGTGAGAGGTTGCGGAGGAGTTGCTTGTGATGAGGCTGAAGTGGTACATGGAAGAGAAAAAGAAGGCTCACGGCATGGTGAGCCTATAGGATAGGCTGATGAAGGGGGTGCATATGGAGTACATAGTACATTAAATGGAGAGCGATAACCGGATGACCTGGGTTGAAGAGGAAGTTGTACAGAAGAACGACGAGGATAGTTTCGATGAGGACATAGCTCCCATTCCGCAGGAATGGAACATGTTTAATACTGAGGGTATTGCTGCGTATGACGAGCACGAATCACCGTGGGAGTATCATGGCACAGAGGTTTGGTTGCACTCAATGTTTGCTGACAATGCATCATTGCAGGATTCCATCAAGCTGTGGGTCCTGTCCATACAACAGACTTTTCGGGTCATGAAATCTATCCAGGAGCAGTACACCATGAAGTACGAGCATGCCGATTGTCTTTTGAGGGTGCACGCACGTAGTGAGAGACCATGTGGAGGTAACTCCGGTTGTGTGATGAGTAATTGACGCGTGTCCTATAAAGTCTGAGTTTGTTCCGGGCATGTTTATGATAATTACTGATGCGGATATTTAATTATATCATCTGGTGCGGTGCTATGTAATGTGTTTTCTTGTTAGTGTTGACTGCAGGACTTTGAGACGGTGTCGTGGCGAGACACGGGTGACCGGACTAGACACAGGCGGTGCTGAGGTCAGAGCGGTCGGGATGTGTCGAAGACGACGAGGACTCGAAGTGGTTGCGGCGTGCGCGGCAAGACGCAGGGAGAAGGTGTAGGAGGGCATTTTGGGAAGGCTGCACAAAAGGAAGGGATTTTAGGAAATGATTTATTAGTGGAGATGTGTTGTGACCTAATGGGTAAAATGGTGTGTAAACCCATTAGTGGAGAGGTGTTGTGACCTAATGGGATGTGTAAACCCATTAGTGGAGAGTTGGTGTGATCTAATGGGTAAAGCTTCTAAACCCATTAGTGGAGGCTATAAATAGAGGTGCTCTCTAGGTGGAGAAGTGCACTTGAGAGAGAGAAAGAGAAATGGGTATGAGTATTACTAATGCTTGTGCTCTTGGGAGAGAAAGTTTGTATGCAAGTTCTAGGGTTTTATTCTCTCCTTGTGGGTGTTCTTGAGTGAGACATGGAAGAGTTGATATAAACATCGCTCTTCGTCTCAATATGAACATGCTTGTTTTATATCTTGTGCTATTTCTTTGTTTTCTTTAGAATTATTGTTCGTATTGCTTCAACACGCTTTACATAATTGTTTTTGTATTTGTGGTGATGTCATTAAATTGTTCCTAGGAGAATTGTCAAGCAATTTTGCAGCTTTCTCATCCCTCTCTTTATACCATTGCAGCATTTCTAGGAAGTTTCCCCTATTCTTCGAGTTAGATGATTCATCATGTCCACAAAAAGCAAGGGCTTGTAATAGAAGAAATTTTGAAATGGCTAACATAATAGTAAGACGGGCTCTATATTCTTCCTCATCCTTCTTGGTGGCAACAGCCATCACATAACCCACATCTTGCCTTTGATTTTTGAAAGCCTCGCAATGTCTTCTTGCTTTGTTATGAGCACTATTGACTTTACCAACGTGTTCATTAAAAGATTGAGTTCCATTCTTCCAATAACTAAATCCTATTTTTGTGAAAACATCAACATCATAGTTCTCAGCTCTTTGTTGCTTAAAGAGAAAGCAATAAAAACAAAAAGCTGTATCTTTAGCAATGCTATATTCCAACCAATCAAGCTTCTTGAACCATGATTCTTGAAATCTCCTCTTTTGACTTCCCTGTTCCCTCCATGGAAAGTTATATCCAATTGGTTGGCATGGTCCCAATTGCAAATACTCTCTTCTAGCGGCATCTCTAATATTTACATCTAACTCCTCTATCGATTTTCGAAGCTCAGGATTGGCAACAATATCATCTGGATTAAGCTGAATATTTTCCTAGTGTTACTAGCCCTAGTTCCTAATGTTTCTGGTTCTGGAGATTGGTTCGAGTTGGATTGTCTGTTTGATTGTATTTCTTGTGTTGGAAAATACGATGACAATGTCTTGCTCCTCTTCATTTTGTAATTTGTATCCTTAAATAGCAAATGTAAAACGTTAAATATATAACATTTGATCATTCGTTATTTTAAAACATTAAATATATCAACTAAGAATTTAGATAATATTCATATTCTAAGAATTAAACTATCAACTATCTCATATGTCATATCTAAACAACACAATTATACACTGCAAAAATAGTAAATTAAGAGAGATAAAAAAATCTTACCAAACTCACTTAATCTATCGATCAGACATAGGCCACATTTGGCGCACACGCATAACCTCACTCGATCCGCGATAAAATCTCTCCGTCCGGCTCGAGCGATCGAGCGGTGGTCTCCTATGTCTCTCACTCTCTCTATCTCTCAGCCGAGAGCCTCAGCCGACAGCCCTCGCCCCTCAGGCCCACCTCACCGCCTCCTCGCCAAACGCCAGCTCCTCGGCCTCGCCGCCCGCCGCCTCGGGCCGCCGCTCGCTGCCGGCTCGGCCTCGTCGCCGCCGCGCGCTCGCTCGCTGGCTCCCCTCGCCATCCCCGCAGCGCAGCGCGCCGCCTCGCCGCCGCGGCTGCCGCTCGCTCGCCTCGTCGCCGCGCCTCGCTCGTGGCTCCCCTCGCCTCCCGCGCGGCGCCGCGCGGCGCCCCTCGTCGCCCCGCGCCCGGCCCTCCCCTCTCGGCCTCGCCGGCCTGCTCCCCTACCCCCCGGATGGCCAGATCTCGCTCCCCTACCCCTCGAATGGCCGGATCTGGCTCCCGACGGCCGACGATCGTGAGCCCTCTCTCCCAGCCCCCAAGTGACGCAGCTCGCAGGTCGGTCGGTTACTCGATTGTAATGTCCAATTGTGTTAGGGTTTGTCATTTGTGAATTGATGATGTCTACTAGGCTGGGCCGGTGAGATGGATCTGTCGGCGGCCGGCCGGTCGGGTGTGCGCCCGTGGGGGGCTACCATTCCTGGGCTCGGGCTGGGTTGTAGGGGGGGATATTTTTTGAGTATATATTAGAGGGGGTAGTATTAGAAGTTTTGCTGGGCCTCGGGCTATAGCCTACCCAGCCCGAGGCCCAGTTCCACCCCTAAGCACAGCAGGAAGCATGTCGATGAGAGGAATAAAGGACTGGTCATGCCTGGGGCGGCACAACCTGAATGTCTCACAACACTGGCTGAGCCTGACACAGTGGTCTGAGGAGGAGGAGCTTATGAAACATCAAGTGCTTCACACAGTGGATCGAGGCCAAACCATTATAGAAGTGGTCCCTGTTGAACGACATAGATGTCGCGAGGTACGACATAATGACGACTAACCTTGCTGAGGTGTACAATTGGGTTCTCAGGGGCTTTGTTCTCAGCCCTTCATCACCATCGTGAAAGGTGTTCTGCATAGCACAATCGGCTATTTTAAAAGAGGCATGCAAATGCCGCACTTCATGCAGCTAACTAATAAACATCGTACTGCTCAAAGATTACAGCATACATGGAGACAAAGACAGTATACGGTTTGTTTAGTGTTTTGTTAGGAGACATTTATTCCTAGAGCATAATACGATTATTTTTAGTGTTTTGTTAGGAGACATTTTGTACGCCTAAGCATTTCCATACCGATACTGGCAAATAATTGATTGAATAAATACGTGGAAACTTGTGGCCATAATGTTGCGCTGATTCCTCTCTTTTTTTTTCTCGCTCTGTACCACAAGTATGTTACTATTCTTCTTGGGTAGTGCATGTATTATTCAGTACATGGTGGACTTGGGCCAGATTGAACTATCAAGGGTGTATTTGGTTCGAGGAATGCATCGATCCTAAGATGGGTTGTATTATCATGAGAGATCATTGCATGAACTTTGTGGGATGGCCCTGCCCTGCGTTAGCGTTGTGTTTATGAGGAATAACATGGAGATAGCAGGAAAATTTTCGGAACTGGCTAGTTATCACCCGGAAACCTCACGAGAGTATTTTTCCCTCCTTTTTTTTGTGTAAAAATTATGACCGACAGTTCAACAAAAATCCATAACAACAGGCAGGTTAGGCTACCACGTCTGGACTGGATACGTTGAAAAGCAGTCGAGGCACTACACATCGCACTTGCATGTCCATAGCTCCCAATGTTACTGACGTACTTGGAGAAGATGTGATCAAGTGAATAGTTTTCAATACAACAAGATGCCTAGTTGGTCAAGCTAACAATAATTCAGATATCCCTCCTCCAGTCAATTCAACTAGCCTAACCCACTGGGAAGAGCATTACTGGACGGACAGCCTTGCTCTTGCACGTCAAATCGACACAAACATTTATAAACGAGAAGATTGGAAAACAGTTAGAGCAGTAAGTAAGATGAGTTCCAAAAGGAACGCGCAGAGCTGGAGATCATCCAGAAATTAGTCAGTTCTTAAATAGACAAGTCCCTGACATAATCTATGTTCGAGATTACACAAAATGTGAGTCAGAAAACCAGAACGGGCACGGCACAGACGACCTTCACAAATTCACGTAGGATACATGCTAGTCAAAGCCAATCTAAGTGGTTAATTGGTGTACAAGTTTCTTGCTTGTAGCTGACTACCGACTAAAACGGTACACACTACGCTTGACAGCTACTAAACTGCATAATAACGTCATAACGGAGAAACATTATAATCGGCCCCCCTACGTTTGCAGCAATAGTACAGTATGAACAGTCACGATCGTTGGAGCTTCCCCGGTCAGCTTCAGTAATTTTCACGGGATTTTGCATCCATGGGGCCACCCTGCCCTCTCGGAGAATATATAGATGCAGGCATCACACCTTGGTTCTTAGCAGGGGCCTGGTGGTTCTCGTTCTGCATGATAAGCAAACGCTCATGGCTTCTATCATTCTGTTAAGAGTGATAGCGGTAAATGAATTTGTGTACTGGAGAAGAAGGCAACATACGCTAAACATGAGACTTCAGTGATGAGGCATCGTCAACAGCCCCAGTCACATGATCTGATGGCTGATGGAAAAGCAACAGCGCTATAGACCGATCAATTGGATTTGTCTGCGTCTCAATGTGCCCAGGATCGACAAACCTACCAAACAGAAACATCAGAGTGGAAGGGCGACACATAGAACAAATGCTACAAATGATCATCTTCAATCATAATCATCCAAAAACAGTACCAGTTATATTGAAAGGTGGACAACTATGTATATATATATTACTTTTGTTACAAAGAACTCTTAGCTTAAGTGTCAAGGGTTAGGTTTCTGCTAAGTGACCACTGGAACTGCGAAAATTCTCAATGCCCAGCATAGAACAAAGAAATTCTCTTCAAAATGAATCACAACTAAGAAATATGTCTTGCTCTACATGATCTTCCTTCTTTAGGACTAACATATCAAGATTTCTGTTGATGATATAACATGCAACATTTCAGAAGGCGATATCAAATAACGGTTGTGCAAAAGACATTGAAGTAGACATATTTGGCCATCATGTTTGTGGATTAAACAATAATAAAATTTATTCCACAGCACAATGACAGTATTCAAAGCCGCAATATAATGATGAATGATTTAGGAAGTATATAACATCTTTTGTGAGAAATCCAACGTACTTTCCGGAAGTTTCTGCATTTTGCATGTCCTTTACATCCTGGCTATCTCCATTGCTGTTGATTGTATTTGGAAAAACTTGCCTATTTTGTGCACTTCTTGCTAGGCGGTATAAACCATCTCTAATGCACAATTTGGTTTTCACATCCAACTGAATAAGCAAGGAAAAAAAAGGTAAGTTCAATATCGCAAAACATAGATTATCTAATGTAGTTCAGTGTCCTCATGAATAGAAACTTTTGGTTGTACCATATTACAGGCCTTGACTTCGATCAAGCCAAGATTATGATTGTTTAAGGGAATCAGAATGCCAACACTCAGGGAAGTGAAAGCATAGCACTGAAGAAGTTACTCGAATAAATGACACGAGCTGGAGGCAAGATATGCACAACAACAACAAAAGAAAATAACCCATTGTACCTGACTAACTGCATCCTGAAGCTGTCGAAAGCCACCTTCTTTAACTGAGTTATCCGTAGAAACAGATGATACAAAGGAGCCATCCACTACCATTGAGGTACCCATTGTAACTTGAGGATCCCCCAAACTTCTTTTTCCTAAGCCCCTCTTTTCAATTTCATAATTCTTACAAGGATATGATGCTCTTCTTGTCAATGTTTGATGACCTGGATGTCCAGCTACCACATTATCACTTATAGGCTGTCTTGGTTGTAAATTGGCCACTTTTTTCTGCACTGCACTCATACAGAGTTAAAAAATGTAGCATCAGATAATTATACCACCAGGCAAAACAAGCATGATCATAATAAATACTAGAAACATTCCAAAAGAAAATTTTTGCATGTATATTACCCTTCAAGTTCCTCTGTGCAACAGAAGCTCCAGATGAACTGAACTGGAAATTTCTTTCTGGATAGGACTCAGAAGTAATATTACTTGATGAAGTCGAATCTAAGCGGTGCTTCGGCTTCAGTAAATTCTGAGAGCTCAGTTGAGAACCTGAAGCTATAGAAAACTTCTCGTCTTCAAGCTGTTGCATAGCATTTTCTGATGAATATTGATTTCCAATCTGCATTATGACAACAGCTGTAAATTGATGGAGATTAAATTCTATTTACTTGCAGGACAAAATTACCACCTCAAATGGACACTAGTCAAGAAAAGGCCATACACTAATAGTAATAGGTGATCTCTTATCCTTCTGGAACTATCTCCTAAGCACTTGCCATCACAGACAAACAATCCAATAGTAAATCCATTAAAAATATTTGAGTTATGACTAATAATGCAGTTACAGGACTGTACGTGAGCATCAAGTTAACTATTTAAGTGGCTTTTGGCCAGAGGTGAAATCAAAGAAAGAAACAGATATACTATGAAACAATCAGGGAAGTTGAAACTTAAAACACAAACCACTAGCTTAGTTTCTCTATTCAAAACACACCATTGACAAAATGGCAAGCAATCCAGATTGTAACATGACATTTTGTAATATTTGACTGATCGAAAAGGTCAAGTTACCATATCAAGGCTTCCATGTCGATTGCATATCTGGTTGGTGGACAACAATTCCATTACATCCCCTTGGTAAGCCTATGGTAGATTAAAAAAAGAATGAAAAGAAAATAAAAGGTTTGGATTGCGTCCATCAATAGTGAATACAACCTAGAAAAAAAGGGTACTTGCCTGTTCACCATATACATTCACATTTTTTTGTTCATTAAACGGATAATTGTCATTGAATTGCTTGTCACATACAGCAGCTGAAGGATCAGCTGTTGGTAGGGATTTATCTTGTGTACAATTGAATGCTGACAGGTCATCCAGAATTCCATAATCTGAATAAGAGGACTCAAACCCGGGCTGCAGAGCAACATCAGAGGAGTAAATGGAGTATGAAGAAGGAATCCATGATAGCTCATCTGTGTTCTTCAGTTGTTGTTGACCATATGTGGAATCACACCTCCTTTCAGAAAGAGAATAGATCAGCAAAAAAAAGGACTATATAGTTCTGTTTGATCTTAAGCGTAGCCAGCATTGGTAACATTCTGAATACCTGAATAATGTATCGATATCCTCAAAATTATCAATGCCAGGCCAATCAATGTAGCTTAGATCATTATCTCCATAACTGAGGCCGCTTTGTGGAACACTGTGATTATTGAGAACAGGTGAACCATTGCCCAGTGCAAACTGACAACTGTTCCAATTGTCTGTTGGATATCTGTTTTCAGAGATAGTATCTTCTGCGCTCAAAGGAAAGGCACTTGATTCAACTTTGCAGTCTCCTATGCGGTCATCAGTACTGTTGATATCCTGGGATACTATCCCATTGGCAGAATGGATCTGCTCTGAATTACATTTCTGTGAATCTGAATTATTTGCTTCAGAAATGATACCTTGGGGGCCTTTTTCGCTGGTAACCGCGGACTTCAACTTCTTACTGGTGATATTCAGAGCCCCAACTCCATTTTCGTGTTCGTTGTTGTTACTCCGAGCAAATTCAACCTTGAATTTACCTTCAAACTGTAAAAGCACTACATACTAAGTCACTAGCATAGAACAGGGAAATTCAATTACTTCTACTGAGTATTTGCCAAGGTTCAATGCAATGAAATGGCTTACTAGGTTTTACCCATAACAGAGTTCAGTATTTAGCTGATTACCAAATATAAGATTATCCTATCCCTAGTAAAAAAAGGTGACAAGTATTTGCGCGGAAGAATCCAACCCTGAAATTATTTATGCAGGTCAACTTGCTTCAATAAAAGCTAAACTGTCCCTAGTTGACACTTGACAATGCCATACGAGCACATGTACAATATCTGTCCTTTAAAGTTGTCTTTAATACTTCTATTTCATATAAATACAGTACTAGAGAGTGTTAGAGATATGCCTTAGAAGCAATCATAGAGATGATTGTATCACTTCTATATTTATGATCTTTTAAATAATAAGTTATTTTGTCTCTTAAATAAATGTCTTTTATATTGATCAACAAGTATGTGACTTACTCGTGGAACTATTTATTTATGTTTTGATATTATTCTAAATTATCTCTAATCTTATATCATTATGTGGGATAATTATGATTTACAGATCAACACTGTATTGATTGATGATCATATTTCATAGATCATAAATATAGAATATCAAATCAATAATAAAGACATATGTTAGAGCACATGATGTTGGAATGACCTACCATGAGACACTGCGAGAATTGTTTTATTCTTAAGTGCCATCAGTTGGTCTTATACATAGTGTATGTAGGATCCTTAGACTTGAGATCGTCATTATTTCCTACATCTGTAATAGTTTACTTAGGAGTTAGCAAATATTACTCTATGACTGGATGATCATAAAGGTAGCTTTTGAGTTTACTATAAAATATGCAGAAGAATATATATGATTAAGATGGAATTTGTTCCTTCTATATAACAGGAGAGATATTTTAGGGTCCGCTACCGACTTATGGACTGGAAATGAGTTTTCGGCTCATAGCCAAATATACATAAAGCTACAGAGTCACATACTTAATTGGTTGAAACGATAAGAATTCGGATGATAGTTTTGAGTGGGATACAATCTCTACTCGTATCGGATAAGGATCCGATTGGAGGCTATATAAGAAGAAAAGCGGGAGCTGAGGGAGGTATCCCGAAACATATTCATCAAAACCCTAGCCGCCACCTCTCATAATCCCTGTTGTGCGCGTTAGTGCTAGCACGCCGACGCACGGTGTTCCATCGCTGGACGTGTGGACTTCGGTAGAGGTGTTGCTACGATTGTGGCGTTGATTGGGATAATCGCGAGGAGATAGTTGGCTGAAGGATGATCGACTATTTCCACTACATCGACACGCTCTTCATTGAATCAACTGTTTCAACTCTACTTTCGCTGCACTGCGTGTTTAGTAGTAACGATCTATGATTTTATTCGCATGGCTTCTTGGTTTACGCAGTAGAAAATTTTAATTTGCGCTAGTGTAGCCTACCCGTATCCTAGCAGAGACAACCTCTCCAACAGTAAATCATTCTTCTGACTATTTTATACTATTTTCACCATAACTTTCTGCCTCACACCCTCTCACTATTTGCGTTGGTTTACGGGCTCAAGTCGTCTCTTGCATAAGAGACAATACGTTATTCTTCTCACATCCTCTTTCCTCCACATAGTAGTTTACTCATTTAATATAACTAGGAGACAGCAAGGTAACACTATTAGAGATGTCCTGATGGGCTAGCCCACTAGCACCACTCATCTATCCGTATCAAAAACAGTTGCAGATCTACTATGGGTGGCTAGCGCACTTCAGCGATACTGAATACCAACACTTCCTCAACAAAGAGAATGGCAACACAATATTCGTATTTCCCCTCTCTCTTGGGTTCACCTGCTTACCTAACAAAAGATAAGGCGACCACCAATAAACAAAACTACTACGCAATTCGTGTTAACCAAGCAGGGGAAAGAGACATGAAGTTTGAAGCATAACCAATAGCTACAGAAGCCAAATTTAAATTGAAAGCTAGAACGTGTTTATATGTTACTTCTTACACTAAATGGTAGAATATATATGCATATTCTTCCAAGATACAAAGAATCTACCCTGACAGATTAATTTCTCAATCCAGGCACTTGTAAAAATTCTTCAGAATGACACTCTCACCTATACATCTTCATTTTGCAGTTCTCGTTGATAATTCTGCCAAAAATTTTACCTTATTTTCACTTCCTGCCAAAAGCCAGTTCACATCCAAGGGCACAAGAACTACTACACCGAAACTTGTAGTAAACAAACCAATGTATTCGACAACATACAGTATCAATCAATGAAGCAAACGCTACAGTTATGAAAAATTATTTCGATGCCGTATCCATAAAAAAATCCATCAAAGTCAGGGGATTACCTCGCCCACCCTCCAATCTGGCATCCCTACAACCTCTATCCGGGCCCGAAACTGTACCAATTCACCGGATTTGATATCATATTCAACTCGAAATCCCAAGTTCTTGGTCAAAACCTACAAATCAAAAAGAAAAGAATGAGCTGAATAATCTGAAAAATTACAGATACTTTAATGAAACATAAAAACCTATGAAGTACCAGACTACTGCAGCCATTACAGTAAAAACTAATTAATTATATCAAATTGAATAAAAATAGAAAAGATATCCTATGCCATGAACACCCCTTTGAATTGAATCGATCTTTTAAAAAATGTATTGAGTTGAGGGCCGGTTTTTTTTGCTGCGGCTGATTACTTTTGGCTGCGGTTGATGGTTTTTTTGGTTGTTTACGATAGATATTATGGAAAGAGAGATAATCGCTTGCAATTTTTAATGATACAGATATAAGATTTTTAATATGTATTACAATTAACTTATAGATCATATCTTAAAAAAATACTCTGTTTAAAAGTTAGATAGTGTAACAGAGTCAAAAGTTGAAAAGAACAAGACCTGAGTACTGCACAATCAAAAAAGGAAATTAATATCGAAAACTTGTCTCACCCTCCCAAATCGGAACGATCGGAACGATTTGGATCAAAACCAGCAAAACAAGGGGGGAACCCATAAAATCACCAGAAAAGCAGCGAACACAAAGCAAATTAGAACGCCTGGCTGGAATCATACCACAAAGTTCAAGAAAAACAAAGTAAACATCAAAGAAGAAACCCCGAAAACAGCAAACAAAGCGAACCAAGAACAGAGCAACGAACCCATCCGAAGAAGCGCAAGAAAGCAAATCTCAAAAACCACCACCAGAAAAATTCGTGGAAAGAAAAGAAATGAAACAGCAAACCATACAGAACAGAGCCAAACGCCCAAACGGAATCCTCAAACCCACGCGAAAGAGGCAAGAACACCACCAAGAAGAGCAGGGGAATTCCCACCCCACCTGAATCCGAAACCCTGCTCCGCTCCCGGGACGAACAACCGGACGATCCAAACGTAGCTTGGAGATGCAGCCGCGGTCGCCGCAGCAAGAGGACGAAGGAAGAGAAGGCTTGTTCGCCGTAGCAGGGCAGGGAGTATTGGAGTAGCAACTAGCTGGCTAGCAGCGGCGCGGCGGCAGCAGATGGTACGGGGGTCGCCGTGGAGTAGTAAAAATTAAAATATTGAATATACGAGGTTTTCCATCTTTGAGGGTGGGATAATAAGCTAGCGGCTGGGAGCGGGCGAGGTGGGCCCGGGGCCGTGGGGAAGTAGTGGACGCCAGGCGCCGGGAGGGCGCCATCCGATCAGTTGCTCGTCCCTCATTGGTCTGGTCCCCCGCAAGTGGGCTGCCGACTTGCCGTGCCCCTCTTCGCCACTCTCCCGACTCAACTGCGTACTAAGGACACCTTTGGGTGAGGGGCTTAATCCGTTAAACAACGTTGGGAAAGGGAGCACTAGCTTAAGGGAGCGCTCATTTCGACTTTTGATGGTGGCGAGAGCGATAAGAGCATTGCATTGTGCATGCGCGATCAAAACACTATTTGCTATTTTGTCATGTAACTTTTTTTTTGTTTTTTTTTAATTTTTGTGTTTTATTTTTTCCCATATTCTTTACATTATCCGCTCTAGATTAGCATGTCGCTTTTATTTTTATATTTTTAAATTTAATTATGCCCAATAAACCAACTCAACTACAGTATAAAATCAACCAGCTACAGTAAAATTTCAGCCAAAAGTCAGAAGCCATCGCTATTCTGAACGCCCCCTAACCCACTTAGAGCGTTTTAACTCTCCTAATTTAGGGTTAAGTTAACCTACTAAATTGAAGGAATAAGTTATTAGTGATATGTCCTAGAGGTAATAATAGAGATGATTGTATCATTTTTATGTTTATGATATTTTCAATAATATATTATTTTATCTCTTGAATAAATGTCTTTCATGTTGATCAACAAATATGTGACTTATTCGTGGAACTTTTTATTTATATTTTGATTTTATTCTAAATTATGCATGATCTCATATTATAAGATAATTATGATTTACAGATCATCACATGTATTGATTGATGATCATTTCTCACGGATCGTGAATAGAGGATATTAAATCAATAATGTGGACACATGTTAGAGAATATAATATTAGGTTGACCTAATATGAGACATTGTGGGAATTGTTATATTTTTAAGTGTCATTAGTTGGTCTCATACATAGTGTATGTAGGATCCTTATACCTGATATCGTCATTATTTCCTACATGTGTAATAGTTTACGTAGGAGTTATCAAATACTATTCAGTGACTAGGTAGTCATAAAGATAGCTTTCGAGTTTAATATGAAACATGCAGAGAAATATGAGCGATCAAAATGAAATTTGCCACTCCATGTGGTTGGATTAAAGAAGTACATGACCATACCCAATGTGGTTGAGGAGTCATCACAGGTGAGTAACCCACTACAGATTCGAGTGAAGGATCGAGCTACCATAGGATATCATGCTTCTCGCCTTAAATTCAATCTGGTATCATGAGGCAAAGGAATTGGTACATAATCATTATATAGGTTCGTTTGATATGATTTTTATGTATATTTGAGGGGTCATTATATCCTGCTAGGGACTGCTACCGACTTATGAACTGGAAAGGAGTTTTCGACCAATGGCCAAATGTATATGAACCTACAGGGTCATATATTTAATGGGTTGGAACGATAAGGGTCCGGATAATAGTTTCTAAGTGGGATTTGATCTCTACTCGTATCGGATAAGGATCCAATTAGATGCTATATAAGGAGAGGTGCGGGGGCTGAGAGAGGTATCCCGAAATACACCCATCAAAACCCTAGCCACCACCTCTTATAACCCTTGCTGTACGCGCTGGTACTAGCACACCGATGCACGGTGTTCCCTCCTAGGACGTGTGGACCTCGGTAGAGATGCTACTACGACTGCGGTATTGATCGATACGATCGTGAGGAAGAGACGGTTAACCAGAAGATGATTGACTACTTCTACTACACCAATGCGCTCTTAGTTGAATCGGCTGCTTCAACTCTTCTTCCGTTGCACTGTGCGTTTATTGGTAATGATCTATGATCTTTTACTCGTATGGCTTTCTGATTTACACGGTAAAATTTTTTAATTTGCGCTAGTGTAACCTACCCATGTCCTAACAGTGGTATCAGAGCCATCCTGTGAGTATTTGATTAGGATTGATTGCAATAGTTCATATGTAGTGATAGTAGATTGGATCTATTACTGATTTGGTATGATAGCTTAGATTGGTTCATGTTATTGTATTGGTTTAGGCACTGTTTGATAAGATCAATCGGTTTCGACGTTAGTAGGTGGGTTTGGAGGATGTATGAATTGATAGTACCAAGTTGTTGTTCTTTCTGAAAACCTCCTGCAACGATCAATATGATTGATCAATGGAAAATCGGTCCGATCAGATTGGTTTAAAATTGGGTTAATGTGATTAATCCGCTGAAATTTTCAAAGGCGATTTTGTGAATAGGATTTATGCCCTGAAAAAAATAGATTCTGCACATAACTCATTTTTGCAGGGTTGTGTACATAGTCTTGCCCAATGTGTATGTGATGCATGTATGAGTTTTTCATGGCCTGTGCATCATGTTGATTTATAGCTATGTGCTATATATTATTGTATAATGTCCTACGTGTCAATTTGTGATGCTTGATATTTTCATATGTAATTCATTGTTAGCTGTTAGAAATAATAGCAAGTAAATAAATGTGGTGAACTCAAGCATTGATAGCTCGATGGGCAAGAAGCGTGGTGATGGAGATTGCCGTGCTAAGGGTTATACTATACACAACTTAATATGATTTAATTATGAATGCTTTTATGTTCCTGTTATATTATTATTCATGTTATTACTATCTTGGGTGTTTTTAATATGATAGAATAGTATACTCTAGAAAAATTAAGTAAAACTTGATGCCCTTCTAATAGTTGCATCTATCAAAATTTTGATCATTAATTGATAGATCTACCAAAATAGGGTGCCATTAATTATCTCAATAAGATAGGGTAAAGTGTTGGACACTTTATGCATAATATTGGTTTAACTTAACTAGGTTATAAAAATAGTTTTGGGTTTATGGGCATAGTGTTGAGATCGAGATATATGGATGTCACTCAACAAACAAGAGTTACATGTGATGCAATTAGCAATGGGTTGTTTGCCTACGTCGCTAGGTTTCTAGCAGTGATGCCAACGCTCACTAGGACTTAGTGAAATATGGATCTTTATTCATTATATGTTTTGGAGGGTACATGATCTTAGACATATTGTGAGAGTATCTTTTGTTAAACTGTTTAATAGAAAATTTCACAGAAACATAGTACTGAATTTTTGCATATACCTTTTATGTTGTACACAATGCTATCATCTACTTTCTCCACACCCAGTTTTAATCTACATCTATTCTTGAGAAAGAAAAACTAAATAGAATAAACTTCATTGACTGATATTATAACTTGAGAATTGTTCTCAAGCAAGAAAAGAAGTAGTATGTTCTAGAGATTTCATATCCAGATGAACTAACTAAAGATGCTACTCATGCTCAAAAGAATGAGTATGAGAAATATTGCAATGACTCACTTGATGTTAGCTATCTCATGTTTGCCACAATAAACTCTAAGCTTCAGAAGAAATACGAGAACACGTATGTCTACAATATGATTATGGGTCTTAAAGGCATGTTTGAGAACTAGGTAAGTGTTAAAAGGTATAATACCTCTAAGTCGTTGTTTGCGTGCAAGTTAGCTGAAGAAAGTCTGGTCAGCCCTCATGTGATCAACACAAATGGGTACATTGAGAATTTGAAAAAGCTTAGTTTTCCCTTTAGCTAAGGGTTGGCTACTGATGTGATCCTCCGGTCACTCCCTCCGAGCTTTGAACCAGTCATTTTGAGCTTTCATATGAATGGCATGGAGAAATCAATGACCGAGTTGCATGTGATGCTCAAGTCAGCAGAGGTGAGTAAGAAAAGCTCTAATCATATGATGATGATTCAGAAGAATATCAACTTTAAAAAGAAGAATCATAAGGCTTTGAGCAAAAGAAAGGGCATGGGCAAAACTCAAGATAAGATCTTGAGTACCAAATCTATGCTTCAGAAGCTCAAGATTTATGCTGTACCTGATGCTATTTGCTACCATTGCCAAGGGACTAGACATTGGAAGAGGAACTATAAGAAGTACTTGGCATAACTGAAAAAAAAGAAGAGAAGTAAGATTTCTACTTCCGGTATAAATGTTATAGAAATAAATTTTACTACTTCTCATGTTAGTTCTTGGGTATTTGATACCGGATCGGTTGCTCATATTTGCAATTTGATGTAAGGGCTGATAAGGAGTAGGAGTTTAGTAAGAGGCGAGGTTGATCTTCGCGTGGGCAATGGAGCAAAAGTTGCTACATTGACTGTTGGCATTTTATCATTATCTTTACCTTCAAGATTTGTTTTGGAATTAAATAATTATTATTATGTTCTTACCTTAAGCAAAAATATTATTTCTGTTTCATGTTTGGGAACAGAAGGTTATGAGTTCAGAATAAAGAACAATTGTTGTTCAATTTATTTTAATGTTATTCTTTATGGTGATGCTCTATTGATAAATGGGTTATATGTTTTAAATCTTAAGGATGTGCCTATATATAACATTAATGCTAAGATGTTTCAACCTAATGATTTGAATTCCACTTGTACTTTGCATTGTCGTTTGGGTCACATAAATGAGAAGTGCATGGTGAAGCTCCATAAAGATGGTCTTCTAAACTCGTTTGATTTTGAATCATTTGAAACATACAAGTCTTATTTACTTAGTAAAATGACTAAAACACCTTTCATTGGTCTAGGTGAGAGGGCAAACGATTGGTTGGCCTTAATACATTCGGATGTGTGTGGGCCAATGAGCTCAATGGTTAGAAGTAGTTTTCAGTACTTCATAACTTTTATCGATGGCTTTAGTAGATATAGATATATTTATCTAATGAAGCATAAGTCTGAATCATTTGAAAAGTTTAAGGAATTTCAAAATAAAGTACAAAATTAACTTGGCAAGATAATTAAAACCCTACAATCATATTATAGAGGTGAATATTTGAGCCATGAGTTTGGTGATCATCTAAAATATTATGAAATTGTTCCACTCCGCCGGGAACACCTCAATAGAATGGAGTGTTTGAACGATGGAATCGGATCTTATTAGACATGGTTCAGTCTATGATGAGTCAATCTGATCTGCTATTGTCATTTTGGAGGTATGCTCTAGAAACAGCTGCGTTCAAATTAAATAAGATTCTATCAAAAGTTGTAGAGAAGACACCATATAAGATATGGACAAGAAAGTATCCCGGGTTGTCTTTTCTCAAAATATGTGGACGTGAAGTATATGTAAAACGTTTGACATTTGACAAACTCACGCCTAAATATGATAAATTCTTCTTCGTGGGGGTATCATAAGGAAAATAAAGGATTTTACTTTTATAAAAGGGATGAGAACAAATTATTTGTTGCCTAAAATGATGTCTTTTTGGAGAAAGAGTTTCTCTCAAAAAGAGTTAGTGGGAGAACGGTGAGACTCGAAGAAATTCGAGAGACATCAGAAAATATTTCAACTCCTACTGAACCTCTACAGATTGTATAAGATGTTGTAGAAACTGTGGAAGAGGCACTAGCCCTACGTAGGTCTAAAAGTCTATGTCAATTGCCTATAAGGTATCGACATAGTATTTTATTGTTAGATAATGATGAGACTAAGACTATGAGGAAGTGATGATGGGCCCGGAATATGAGAAATGGCTTGGAGTCATGAGATCCAAAATTCAATCCATGTATGATAATTATGTTTAGAATTTGGTTGATCTACTCGATGGTGTAAAAACTATTGAGTATAAGTAGGTTTTTAAGAAAAAGATAGACATGTATGTAAATGCTCATATTCATAAGGCATGATTGGTGGTGAAGAGTTTTAAACAAATTCAAGATGTTGACTATGATGAAATCTTCTCGCCCGTCACTATGCTTAAGTTTGTTTGGATCATTCTAGCTATTACTGCATATTTCGATTATGAGAAATTGCAGATGGATGTCAAAATGGCATTCCTAAATGAAAAACCTAAGTAAGGATGTGTACATGACATCGTCAGATTCGCATTGGCCCAATGGAGCTAACGCACCTCACCTCTTAACTCTCCTTCGCCTCGTTTGTGATCGCCATCATTGCAAAGCCACCGCCGCGCTTTGCTCCGCTGCTGACCCAACTTCAGTGAGCTCCACCAATCGCTACGCCATGGTCTCCTCTTTTCATCCCTGAGCTTGTGTAACATCCCATTTTTGCTTTCTGTTATTTTCTTTGTGCTGCGTTAATTTGGAGTTTCTAGTTGTGAAATTTTGATATCTTCAGGGTATTATTTGGAAATTTATGGATTTTGGTTTTCCTAAAAATTCTATTTCTTTCTCTTTGCAAAAATCTCAAAAGAAAAGAAAAGGAATTGGGAAAATAATTAAAAGAAAAACCCCTCCCCTCTCTCTCGGGCAAGCCCAACCAGGCCCATCGGCCCAGCCGGCCCACCCGAGCACCCTCCCCTTCTCTCTTCTTCCCCCCTTCCGCCCTAATCTCTCTATCGGCCGATACCACTGCGCCGCGCCCCTGGTTTTCTCTCTCGCGCGTGTGCACCGCCGACCCCCGCCTTTGTCACTTCTCCACCCCTCCTCCCTACCTCGGCACTAGCTCCCCCCACGTGGCGCTGCCACCGCGGCCCCGTGCACCTCCCGCCGAGCTACCCCTCCCCACTCCTGCTAGCTCTGCTGCCCGGCTCCTCCGCCGTACTCCGGTCACCATCGCCCGTCATCACCGCTGTCCCCTCCGTCGCATCCGCGTCGCTGTAGCGCCTCGGGCCCCATCCGCATTTAAAGTCCCTGCGCCACCCTCACGCCCCTCCTCCACCGTAGCTGTGCCTCGTGGCGGCGCCGCCGCCCCACCATACCCGTGCGCGTCGCCTCCACGCCAGTATTTCCTTTAAGCCGCACGGTGGGCATTGAAGCTTCAGCATCATGCGCGCGTCACCTCCTTTCCCTCCCTCCTCCGTCTAGCTCCGTAGGGCACTCGAGCGCGCCGCCCCGGCTTCAATCGCCTTAACGTGAAGCCAATGCTCTCCACTCCCGCCGTGCTATAAATTCACGGCTGAGCATCCTGTTTCAGCTCACCCCACCCTTGTTTCCCCCTTTTCCCTACTCTATAGCGTGTATTTCGCGGATTCGCGCTGCCAACCGACCCTCCGGTCACCGTCGACGTCGGCCATCCACAGACTTCCGCAAGCTCCCTCGACCCTCTTAACTTGTTTCTTGGACCCCCCTTATTCTTCTTGGAGGCCTAATCGAGCTCTGGAACCTTGCAGCTCGCCGGCTTGTTCTTCTTCCCCAACTCCGGCCGATCTTCGACGCCATCGACTCCGACCTCCTTGGCTCAATTCTAGCCCATCAAAGCTTCACCTCAGGCTGCTGAACCCGACCTCGGTGCCAATTGGAAGTCTCCTACACTCGTTTTCCCCGACGCCGAGCGCCTTCTTTCCGTCGCCGACCGTCACCGACGCCAGCACAACCCGGGACGCTTCGAGCTCGATTGACCCCCCTGGTGAGCTCTTGGTAACCTCTGGAAGCTCCCCTAAAGTTTAATTTAATTACCATTGCCATCCTCTCCGTCGCCCTTTCTCCCCTGTTCCCGCCACCGCCGAGCTCGCCGCCAGCAAGGCCCTGCGCCGACTTAAGCCGTGCAACTCCGGCTAGAGGTGTGTTCGAACCCCGTGAGGCCGTTTGGCGAATGTTTCCGCCGAGCCAAGCCCTTCCTCACCGCCGGCCGACCGCCAGAGCCGCCGCCCGCTCGGCCGAGCCGCCACCCCTGTTTTCGACCAGATAATTAACAAAATCTTCATTAAAGTGCTAATGATTGTAACTAATGACCATTTTAATTAATGTTAATGATTCACTGGCCAGTGGGCCCCCATGATAGTTTAATTAAATGAGTGGCTGACAATTGGGCGCCACCCTTTTAATTAAAATGTTAAACCGGTTTTCAAACTTTCGTGTCACTGACAGGTGGACCTCACCATACGATTAAGTCCACTTGGGACCCACATGTCAGTCACTGCCCTCCTTATTGATTTTTTGAAATTTAATTAATCAGTTGGACCCACATGTTATACTCTCACTTATTTAAAAAATATGAGATTTTAATTAAAATTAAATAAATCTGTGGGACCCACATGTCAGAGAGAGAACTCTCTCTCCTCTTTTTATTTTGGGATTTTCCTGAAAATAGAACTTTGGAGAGCCCGTTCTTCCTCGTCTAACTCCGATTTAAGTAAAACTTGTTTCTAAATTTTTCTAAATTCAAGCTCTTTCTGTTGGTTCATATTTTGTTTGATTTAGAGTTCATTTGAATTTTATTTGAGTATTTATTATCCTCTTGCCTTTTGCTCTTTCCGGTATTATCGCACAAGTAGACTACAAGGGCAATCCCGAGCAATCTTTCGATGCTTATCCAGAACCATAGGACTTACCAGCATCAGATCCAGACGAGTCAACACTTTGACCATGTTGAATCCCTATGTTTTAAATCATTTATATTGTTTAAAAGTATTGAACATGCATGCGTTATTTTATGTACAATAGTTTACCTTCTTTCACTAGTTACATGTCCACATTGCTCTATTAGCGCTAAATAGCTACACCCTCCTTGTGACATTAGTTACCCCTTACCATTGTTGCCTTAGGTATTACTATTAAAAGCATTTTTAGATAAGTTAAATCAAACTGCCAAGCAAGTCTAAGCCAGTCTCAGGACACTATCATGTCCTGATCATCTCTTCTCAATAAACACAAGTTTATTTTGGGCAATCATGGGAAGTACATGATTGATAGTTTGGTAAAAGCTTATCTTATGCTTCTCAAAACTCTCAAAAATTGCTTACCTATCTGGACGGATGGTAAGAGTGGTTGGTAGATATAACAATTGGGTTGCGGAAACCCATCTGGACAAATTAAGGACTGAATCATGTGTTGACCTCACCATGTAAAATAGTACGAACCATAAGCTGGCAAAGTATAAGCATGACTAAATAATTTGCACTTGCTAGTAAAGGGATGCACTTCGGAGGAACTCACGATTTTCATCGCTGGATAGAGGCGGATGCAAAAGGGGGTCTAGCTCGGGCTCAATGGGCTTTCCTGTAGACGAAACCTTAGAGAGTGTTATCCTTTACTAGATGCATTGTAAAGGTCATGTGATGATCCGGTTGATCTGTAAAGTCTAAACTGTTCGAATAGCCGTGCCCACGGTCATGGGCATACATGAAAACTTTCTCGAGTTAGTTCTATTTACAAAAATCTTTTAGAGGTGGGAACAAAAACTAAGTGGAGGGAAGTACTCCACTTTGTTGGATTTTTCCTAGGGGGATGTACTCCAGCGTTGGCTAATTAAGGTGGATGTAGCCTAGTAACCAAAAATTAAGCATTGGTGGATGGAACTATGTAATTGATGGATGGAACCGTCTGCAATATATCTATTGCACATTTAAATGATTTCTGCATTATCAAAAATCTGCTAAGTCATAGGATTTTTAATTATGTATTTATCAAATATGGCTTTATACAACTCAAAAATAACCCCAAGCCATATATTGGAAAGCCTTGCATTCTATACTACTGCATTCTGTGTGTTGGTTTGCGGGGCACAGTTGCAAGTGCTCATACTCACTCTCAACCACCCTTCCAGAAATGGAGCAACAAGGCCATTATGACTACTATGAGGAGTAGGACCAAGGAAATGAAGGAGGCAACGATGAAAATTAGCCTTAGTAGTTAGTGCTCTCCTTCCCTCATAGATCAGCCGACCATTCTAGATAACAAGTGAAATCCACTATGGTCATATCGACTAAATGTTGAATTCACTTGGGCTATCCCCAGTCGCTACCTATAGAGAAATGCGCCTTCCTATCTCTTTTGTCTTTTCTGCTGTTTTTGTTGTAATGAACTATTTGTCTTGACGGCCTAATATATGGAACTACTTTATCCAATTTATTGTAATAAGATTGTATCGTGTATGAAATGATCCAGTGTTTTATCTGTGAGCACTATCTACTGATTCAGGGAATAGTGCAGATAAATCACAGGGATTTGGGTTGATAAAACCCGAGTCCGACAGCTCACCCATGCCCCTCTGTTGTTGCCTCACTGTCAGTGAGCTCGACAATGAGCTCGCGATCACTACCGTCGACTTCCCCTGTTCCCTCTCTTTGACCAGTAGGCCCTACTCAGTTGAGATTAGTTTAACACTAATTAAACTCATCTAGAACTAAGGTTGTCAGAATCGTGATCCTAAATTAGATCGGAGACACTCTGGTAGAATCACATTCTAAGATACTACCCTATTATACCAAAAACATATTTATTCCAATTTACTATGTATTCCAAGAGTGATATGCGTGTTTATTTAATCATTTGGCACCTAATTTGATTAATATATCTTATTCATGACTAGAATCTTGGCTTAAATTCTATGTTACTGAGAGCTACGACTAGAAGAGTGACATTATCAATACTAGCATAACCTGATCATTTTACATAAATAGATAATAAAATTAATTTTTATTATTCCAAACCTCTGAATCTTAATGTGTAAACTATTAATTACTTAGTATTTAATATACAACTTGAATTGAGGGATAAGACACAACAAAACACCTAAGTCTTTTATAATCTTGGATGATACATGATTCTACTATAATTCTACTTTGATTCTACACAATTCTATGACTAAGATCGCTATTCTACCATGATTCTACCAGGTACGACTCAAGATGCGATTTGAGTTAGATTGGTTTTATGGGATTGTAGAATCATATGATTCTATGACTAGAATCGTGATTTTAATAACCTTGTTTGGAACTAATAAGTCCATGACATGTGGGCCCAATGGGATTAATCAAGTTAAAATTATAATTTAAACCTATTTGAAAAAATGAGTCACTGACATATAGAATCCACTTGTCAATCATTTTAGAAATTAATAGAATCCTGATGAGTAGGCCCCACCTACCAGCCTAATGATGTAATAAACCTAGGATTTCCTTTAGAAAGAAAAATGAAAATTAAAACAAAACTTCATGCACAATATTTTGTTTTTTTAAGCATTTTTCAATCTAAATCAAATTCAACTACATGTAACTTTTGCATGTGAACTCCAAATTAAATGGTTTTATCTCTAAAATTTTATAAAATCACGCTCTTTCATGTTATGCAAAAATAATTGTATTTAATATCTATTTTAATTTTATTTGGTTTTTATTTAGAATATTTGGCATTTGCCGACTAGATACCAATGTTCAATATTTCGTTGATGAGCTAGAGCAAGACCAAGAGTTAAACTAGCAAGGCAAGCACCCTTTTTGACCATGTTGATCCCATATTTCATTGTTATATGTGTTTTGTTCAAAAGTATTATGTATGCGCATAATTTTAATAAAAATCGCTATATTGGTAAGGTTGATAGTTATACCCAATTGTTGCACCTTGACAAATTATTACCATTGCTATTGTCACTTTTACATTTATATCCAACAAACTTTAGCATTTATATCCATTGTTGGTAAATTGTGAAACTTAGAGATCAAATGAAATAGTTGACGCTTAGTTGTACTCATAACCATGGTTGTCACACCGACCTTAGCGACCACAACACTAGGACACCTAGTCATCTAGGCGGGTGCCTAGTCGTCCTCTAGGCGATGCTAGGCTAGCTAAGGCAGTTTACTTGATGAGTACCTGACTATTTCACTAAAACAACAAATTAGAGAGAAATCAATAATAATTGCATACCTAACATCTTGATGAGCTTGCCATTCTTTTGCTCTTTTTTCCAGGTAGCCAAGCACCCCCATCCAAGATGAAGTTGTAGAGAGAAACAATATAGAGTGGCATCAAAGAATAAGATCAAAGCCATTGAAGCAATATGTTTCTGCCATTGAGAAATATAGCAAACATTAGAATGTAAAGTTTTAAAATGGTTATTGAATATTGAGCAATTGAGCATTGACTATTGTAATTTCATATTTGTAAACTTGAAATGATGAAATGAAATAAGCTTTTGAGTTGACATGATAAAACTAAGAGCAAAAACTAGTATAAGTGCATAACATTGCCAGGAGGCCTAGGATAGACCCATCACATAGTACTACTACTGCATAATGCATCATAGAGTTAAAAATAGTCAACAAAGTTACAAAACAACTATAACTCTCTATCAAGGCATCAACAATCATAATTTGAAATTGCCTCATCTTCCCCATGGCTTGCACCACCACTTTGTGCATTGTCATGAGTAGGAGTAGGAGGAGATTCGCCGTAGTCATCCTCAATCTCTTCATCATCCATCTCAAAATGTTCATCAAGATCATCACCTCTCGTGCCTCCTTCCTCTTTAACCGGCCTTGAGCTTGAACCTGCAGCATCACCATGGCGTCACTGATGATAAGACAATACATCGCTGCTAGTCCTAGCAGCTGTGGCTTGGGCTTGCCTAGGTAGATTGCGACCACAGAGTGCACTTGATGCACCCACAACCTCATTAACAAGTGCCCAATCCAGATTTTCCAGCTCTGTGTCATGGACATCTTTAGCACCCACATCAATCCAGTTAGTGTTCCACTCATACTCATTAAAGATCAATGGGTTAAAGTTGCTCCCCTCTACACGCTTCTTTTGAAATCTTTTAGCAATCTTTTGGTTATATTTGATATAAATCAAATCATCAACCTTTGGTGCTCCAGCCAGTTCTTTTTTTGTATGTATCTAAAAGGAAAAATAGAAAAAAAACTCATGAGTCAAGATTCAAGAAAACATTAAATAAATTCAATTATACAATTATTAATTTATTATTATATATTACTTAGTACTAGACTACTAATTAGTAACTACTTACAAATTCAAAGGTGCTCCAATTGTGCCCACACCCGGAAGACGAAGCACAAAGATCAAGAAGATGCTTTGCAAATTGTTGAAGGTCTGATGCGTTGCCACCATATGCATCCCACCATTCAAGTACAATAATGGAAAAGACATGATTCATGAAGCAATAAAATTGAATATGCCAAATTGAAATGAAATAGACTAATTGAGTACTTCATGGGCTCATTTTTCCTTGACTTGATATTGCTAGTGCCTTTCCAAAGCAAGCTTGCTTTTTCTCATAATGATTAGCTTGGGTAGATATTTTTGTGGCATATTCCTCGTCATTGTGACCAACCATCTTGAAAAGAACATCATTGAAGTTGTCTCTTTGCTTTTGGGCACGTATACTATCTTTCTCCTTGAATGCATACAATTTATTTGGATTCAAGTGCAGTGTAGCCCCATATAGCCAAGTACTTCTATTTGGTCTGTTCACCGCCTCTCAATAATACCAATCACATGTTCAAGGAGAGCCTTGCCCTGCAAGGCTTCCTTTATTTTCTCCTTGGCAACATCCGTAGCTACCAAAACCTCCGACATCACTGGGTTCTCATCACCATCAATGATCCTCAACACAATAACTAGTTGTTGTGTTGCTCTTTTCGAGCATTGCACAACATTCCAAAAATTAGTAGAGAGCACAATTTCAGCTACATTCTTCCCCACTTGTGACTTGGCCAATTTGCATCTATTCCAATTCTCATCCACAAAGGGATTTCTCAATGCAACCCTATGTTTGAATAAACTCTGCAAGGTTAGGAACATTGTGGTGAATCGAGTGGCTGCTGGCCTCACAAGATCATAGCCTCCTGTCTTATCCCTCATTGCATCAAGAAATTTCCCATGCCTATAGATAAAAATGGTGACATGCTTGGCTTTGGCAACTATTGAACTCAGGTATCTTACCAATTTCCTCCAACATGAAGTCTATACAATGGGCAACACATAGGGTCCAAAAGAGTAGGAATTCTAGCCATTAGAAATCTGCCTATTGCCTTGTAGTTAGCACCATTGTCAGTGATCATTTGAACAACATTTTGAATACCAACATCCTTAATTCTCTTATGTAGTAAGTCAGCTAGCATATTTGTATCGGCCACCTAACTTGATGCATCAACAGACTCTAGAAAGAAAGTCCCCTCTAGGCTGTTGGCAAGGAAATTAATCAAATGCTATCCTCTTTTATCAGTCCACCCATCTGACATGGTAGTACAACCATACTCCTTCCAAGATAACTCATGTTTCTTCCTCAGAACCTCTATCTTCTTCTTTGCTTTTTGTAACCCTGGTTTCCTCAATTTATGATAACTTGGACCAATATGGCCAGGTCCAATTTGCCCAATGGCCTCAATCATTACCTCATAGGACCTTGACTTGGCAACATTGAAGGGTATACCATTCAAGTAGAAAAAATCTAATATGTATTCATTGCATCTCTCTCTATCTTCCTTGGTGACCTTAGAGTTGAACTGCTCCATGCATGTTCGCTTCTTCCCTTTGCATGTATTTCCTCAACCACCTCATGGGGAAGCTTCCAAAGCATACTAATAACACATTTAGTTCCCTTTGAAGGCACCAGAGAAGGCTTGGCATTCTTGGATTGAAGAGCTGCAACTGCTAGTTTCCTTTTCCTAGCTATCCCAGAACTTGGGAATTGGTACTGTGGTGGATGCTCAAGAGAGGGCCAAGAGCCTTTTGATGAATGTGTTGCTTCTCTTTGTGGTTGGTTGACTTCCTCAATCTCTTGTACTTCCTCTTGTGCCTCTTGTACATCATTATCATCATCATCATCATTGATTGGCTTGTTCTTCACCCCGTTCCTAAGGTAGTCTTGCATCTCTCTCTTGATGGCTGTGGTTGTCTTGGAGCATTTCTCTACATCTCCAAAGCCCCTAGTAAGATGTTGCTTAAGCCTCTTGATTCTTGAAGAAACAACCATTCCACAAAGCTTGTATTAAACCTTATCTTTGTTGCCCAAATCTGGCCAAAAACCATACTGCCACCTAGGATCTTTGGACTTTGCCTTTTGTTTAGGGTCTTTACTTGGATCATATGATTCATTTCGCTTAGTCTGCTACTCGACTGTCTCAGTATTGTCACTACCGCCTTGATCTCTCTGATTTTCCATCAAATTGCTGCACATCAGTTGCAATTACCATGTTAGCAAGTAGCAACACTAGCAGTCTAGCACACACATTCGTACAAGACTACAAGAGTACAAGTAGCAGTGAATGCATCATGAAGCACATAGCAATAGCAGTATCAGTGAAGAAGCACACAGAAGTAGCACACAAGTAGTAGTCCAAATATCTCAGTAGCAGTAGCACATGACACAAGCAACTAGCAACTAGCCAACTACACAGTCTACACTACATGCCTTTTAACTTTGGTCTTTGGTTCATTACCAGAGAGGTTACTAGAGAGGGGAAGGCCGGAAGCAACAAAGGGGGAAGCACCGAAGTGGAGAAGAAATAGAGGGAGGGAGGTGGTGGGAGGGAAGCCGTGCTACGGCCTACAGGAGCACGAGAGGGAGGCAGGTGGGAAGGAGGGAGGGAGGCAGTGTGCTAGGAGCGCGGGATGGAGGGAGGGACTGGTGGCGAGCGTTGCTGAAGAGTGGGAGGGAGGGGGGCGGAGCGGCCAGAGCGTGGGAGGGGCTAAAGCAGTGCGGCCAAAGAACGAGATGGAGGGAGGAGACGAGGAGGGAGTGGAGGTCAGAGCGGAGAGGTGGTACGGAACATGGAGTTTGAGTTCAAAATGGCCTCAACGGAGTTCGGGATAAAGATGGAGAATAGTATGCCAACATGTAGGACCCACATGCCTATGACAGTGGGCAGTGAGGGATGCATGGCGTATGCATGCATGTCATGGTCGGAGCAAGCTAGCGAGCTGGGCTGCCAGGTTGGGCCATGCTAGTGAGCGCGTAGGAAAAACGGCTGGGCTGAAGGGAGATTGAAAGAGAATGGGCCATGAGAGATTTGGCCCACAAGGCCTTCCAACATTTTTAATTAGTTTTTTCTTTAAAAAATACCGAAGGAAAATAAAGCCATAGAAAATAACAAATAAGCTTGAAATTTTTATATAAAATTTAGGAAAATACTTTACAACATTAGGAACTCAAATAAAATAATTTTATATCGAATTTACATTGGGATTACTCAAATTAAATTATTTTACTTTTGAAAAAAATCTAATTTAAGCTTTATTTAATTTCAAAAAATCATGAAAAAGTTTATAAAACATTATTTTGATAAAAGAATTTTTGAAAAGCGTGAAAATTTGCATGTTTCATAGGCTCTCCTCCACTGCGAGGTCCTAGTGCCACACTGGGTAGGAGCTCACTAGGCTCGCCACATCCATGTGGCCAACGCTGGTGGGCTCAACGACCAGCATGACGAAGGCTGAATTGTCTAGGGTTCTCACTGATGCAGTGGCCACCATCATGTTGGTGTTCACGATTGTGTTCTCGGCCATCAAGTACATGTTGCCGCTCTTCAGTAGTGACCACGATAGCCACATCTTCTATGAATAAGATGGCGCCTACATTCATCTCTTTGGTCAAGAAGAATAAGTCAGCTACTTCCGATGTGGAGAAGGTGATGGTTACATTTTAGAGGTTGGTAGAGTTAGAACAATGCATTGCTGAGATGGAGATGGGGAGCGACATGGTGTTCAGGAGCATCCTACACACCAGGGATGCACTCCTCAACATCCACACTTAGACTTGTTAATTACATCCATTTTGTATTAATTGAACATTGTCATTTGATGTCCAAACCCAAGGGCCAATAGTTACTGGATTCTCAGTGAGTTATTTAGGAAAAAAATTTGTAGGGAATAAATACGACGCATACGTTTGATACCAATGATTTGTATCGGATGCCACACTAAGTCACATAGCTATACCCACACCACACCCACGTCTTGAACGCTTGCCAACATCTTATATCAACCTTATCCAATCCCATCCACCTGCCCATTGAGCATCTGTCTCCTCGTGCTCTAATCCCTCTATCTTCCTTACCTTGCAAACACTGACTAATAGAGACTGGCAGCCATGGCCGGCCACCCGCCTTGCTCACGCTACATGCTAAGTATCACACCCCATAAGTTATGAGCTCTACTCCTTCACATACCGTAGACTTTGCTCCTCCAAAACTCCATAAGCTGCAAGCATTGCTTGTGCTCTTGGTGCCATCATGGAATGCGATGAGGAGATGGTGGCCGAGGACCATGCTATCGACCCCCTCGGTGAGATTCTCACTGCGGTGTTTGGCCTACTTGTCTCTGAGCCACAAGCTGAAAGGCCACATCCCCCTTATCTCCTATGCTCATCTCAAATGTTAGCACTGGTAAGTTGAGTTGTTGCAACAATTGTTTTTGAATATCACAGCACAAGATATAAAATGTAATAGATGTTTCAATGTGGTTCTTTGTTGCTACAACAAGATTTAATTTTTGTTGCAATAGATTTTTTTATTTGTTTTCTTAATAGGTCAAATTTGTTGCACAATTTTGTTTGTTGATTTCATATTTGTTGCATTTAGGGCAAACATTTGTTGTAAGCAAATGAACTAATTGTTACAATTTTGGGATTTTCTGTTGTGCCGGATTGAATTAGTTGTCTCATCGTCATACATTCCCCCACCAAGTCTACACCTCCCAATCCCCATTCTCACATCCTAGGTTCTACCCCTTCGATGGCTCATTTGACTCCTGCGGCTGGAGCCAGCAACTATTGCAGCCATGCTCCTACCACTCTCCTCTCTTTCTAGACCGACAAGGGTAGGGTGTCACGGTGACGCAGCAACCAACAATTGGATGAGCAAGGTGGCGTGAACACTTCTATAGCCTCCTCCTCCAGCCGGTGCCACCCTCGTTGAACGACAGGTTGGATGGGCGGGAGGAGCGTCCAACGGGAAGCATTGCACATTTAATGGTGTCATTTTTTGCTCCACTGTAGATGAGATCAGATGGTTGATACTTGATAACACTTTGGTTTATGAAGATCTGATGTTGAGAAGGAGTGCAACAAAAAAAGCAAGCCAGTAGATAGTTGCCATATGGAAGGGAACACAAATGGGAGCACATAATGGGAATGGACAAGCCGCGTCCACAGGGTGTGCCGTTGCTATGATTTCTGACCATTAGATGAAGAATTCGGATGGCCTGGATCAAGATGGCGAGAAATTGTGAATTTATTCCAAGATATTGAATGGACATCAAATTCTCCTGTGGTGTGATCTTGGACATTGGGTTGTGAGCCAACAACCTCTACAGGCGTGCCGTTGGTACCTTTGCTGGACTATGGCCAAGCGTACGATTCCAGGCTGTGGTTGGGAACGAACGAGCAAGATGTAGTGGCTTCTTTTAACTGGAGCCAAGAGTTCATTGGAGCACCTGCATAGTATGATACTGGCATTCTTTTTTGTTAGAAATTAGGTTAATAGGAGTGTAAGGTCTATTTTCTATAATTCCAAATCATGTATAGTTTAGTATTATATTACTTAGTCAAGTGGAAAGAAAATAATTTATAAGGTGTGGTCATTGTCTCTCTTTCAAAACATGTGACATATGGATGGGAATGGCAAGAAAAAGATTTTGGCTAAATAAACACATGCACATATGTGCGTATTCATGTATTTTCGCGTAAAAAAATGTGTGACTTGTGACTGTTCGAACATTTGAATTTAAGGCTTTATCAGATGTTGGTGGCTTTATCTGGTGCTGGTTAATTGTATCAGTTTCTAGTGGGTAAATAACTGATTAATCACATCAGTTCGTAGTTTGCATATTTCTTTTCCTCCTCCTAGTAGTTTGCATATTTCTTTTCCTCCTCTTGCAAACTTGTTTTGTTGTGTTGCACCGTGTGAACCTTGTCAACTTTTCTTCTCGGTATGCACCTGTGCACCATGAAAGAGGGAGCGGTATCTTTAAACCGTTGCTGCTGTAAAATCCTACATGTGGGTGACAATAAGATTTCTATGTAGCGCATATCTACGTGATCGGTCATTTCGCTGCTTCATCTATGTTCTGCACTATAGTGAGCCTATGTTATTTCCTGTTCTTTATCAGATCCTATTGTAAATCGTTCGTGTAACTGATCGACTTTGATATAATTCTGTTTTTGCGTATATTTGAAGTACAATATGATTGTAACACTAGTTATTTGTGATATTTATTTTTTAGTAAAATTTAGAATTAAAATATGAACCACGTGTCCAACACTTTTTATGGGAGAGCAGGTGCACGGTGTTAGGCTTACCTTTGTAAAGAGCGAGTATAGTGAACGGTTGATCAGTGGATGTGAGAGCCACTTTGGCCCTTTTGGAAGGGATTTTTATGGGAGAAGGTCTCAAGCGAGACCCATCTTCTTTAGTCGTTGGATCAAGTTCATCATTTTGATTCAATAGCGAATGAGGAGGACCTCACATGAGGCCTTGCCCATAACATTTTCTTCGATCCCTTTCTATTGTACACACCGTCCCTGCATGCTAATCGAATAACTTCATCATTGCAACATGTTTACGAGGGGAAGGGGAGGGTTTGGGGTATAAATATACTAGATGAATGGGATGACGGAGTTGGTTAGGTGTTGAATTGTTGATTTATTATATGGCCCAAAAAGGTGACTAGTAAATAACAAAAATTAGTCACCTAAGCATTAGACATCCCCTTCATTGTTTCCCTGAGTAGGTAGCAGAGGCTTCTCTACAACTCAACATGCATAATAGGATGAAACCTGAAGCCTGAAATACGAGCTATGTTGTTTCCTGATCAAAGCAACAAAACTACCGAAATAGCCTGGTAAAGATATTCATAGCTGAATGTTAGGTACTATAACATCCCATTTTGGGAACATTGAAGTGCTCTTGAATAAAAATTCAAATTGGTTTTCAAATTAAAAGTTCAATCAAAATTTCAAAGCAAAATACAAAATTTAAAAAAAATCCAAACGTTCTTGGGTTAAGCCCAACCCATCCTACCCTTGCCCCTAGCCCACTGGCCTCTGACCTAGCACCAGGCCTTCAGCCTGGCCAAGGCTAGCCCACGCTACCCTCCCTTTGCCGTGCATGCCCTGCACACACCCTGGCCATGCCATTCGCACCATAGCCTGTCCCCGTTGTGTGCACCGCTCACCACCTGTGATGCACAATGCGCTACCACTCACCAGCCCTTTGCACCACTGTGCCTCGCCAGTGCTATGCTGCCTTCACCTGGACCCCCACTCTCTTTTTCTTTCCTCCTACTGGCACCACGCCACACTTGCATCCGCCGTGTCCACACCAAGTCGCCCTTTGTGTGCCCGTGTTTTGCCCCTCCTGACCATTGCCTTGAACCATTCCCTCCGCCTTAACTCTCCTCCCGTGCCACATGCTGAGTCCTGCCTCCCTATCTTGCACTGCGATGAAAGGCCGGCAACTCTTGCGCAAACAATAATGGTGTCCAATGGCCACCTTCCTCCCACAGCTATAAAACCCGTGTGTGGCCCTCCACCTCGCCTCCAATCCCTTTGAACGGCTTCACCCTCCTCTCCTCCCTCGGCTTTGGCTGAATTGCCTCTGTTAATGCTAATCGAGCTTCACCGTGCCTACGTCCAATTCCTTGCATCCGAAGCACCGCACGGAGACCTCGAAGACAACCCACACCACACCAACCTGCCCCTTCCTCTCCGACAAGCTGTCCATGTTGTCCATCTCGCCACCGACTGGGCCAAAATCGACAGTTCACTGCACTCAACCTTGAGTTCCTCCTTCGCTTTCGATAAGCTTCCTTCCACCCCGCGTTGCTCTCGTAGCAAGTAATCAAGCTCTAGTAGTGCAGATTGCGGTGGTGCCATGCTCCCTGTTCCTGCTGCCTCCAATCACCGCAACCTTCAAATTCTCTCACGCCACCTCACCTCAAGGTACGGTTTGGTGCAAGGGATCCGTTTCTGGCCTTGCCTTTGGCCGTCGTCCCTCCTCTCATCGACGATGAGCTCGTCTCCTCTCAACGAGAAGGAGAAGGCACTATAACAAGGAGATTAGTTTAAACACACATAATTAATTCTTTAATGATCGTGCTTAGCCGTTCGCTAATCCTACTAACCTGTGCGCCCTTGTTTAATTAGGCTCTTGTCTCTGTGACATGTGGACCCCAGCCATTGTTTAAAACCTAGTTTAAAGGTTAGAGCAATTAACAAGTGGGCCCAGTTAACTGTGCTAAATAGTCCCACTTGTCAGCCTCTCAGGCTTTTTCTTTACAAATTTAAATAAAAAATGAATTTAAAAGTCATGGGTCCCACCTGTTAGCCTCTCAACCTTTTTTAGAAAATAAATCAAAATGAATTAAAAAACCCCATGGGCCCACTTATTAGTGAGAGAGTACTCTCTCTCCTATATTTTTTGGATTTAATCTAAATTTAAACTTTTGAGAGCTTGCTCTCGCTTATTTTAACTATAAATTTAATAAAATTTGTTTCTAAAATTTTCTAAATTCAAGATATATCTGATGGTAGTGGAATTGTTTAATTTAGAGTTCATTTGATTTTTTTGGTATTTTCTTGTTTTGCTTGCATGTTTATTTGCTTTCTGATGCAATCATCTGACTAGAGTATGAGGATATAGAAAAGTCGTAATATGAGACAACTTAAGATTTTTCAGACCAACCCGCTTGTAAGCCAAGCAAATAAATACTTTAATCATATTAAGCTTATATTTTATGCAAATTTAAATTTATTTACTTGTTATGCAAATATATGTTAAACTTAAGGCTAGATATATGCCTGTTTGAAACTGTAATATTATTACACCATCCACTGAGCTTGAATCATATATTCCTTATCACCCTATAGACTATAATGTCAACTTTACCAGCTATAGGTCATACTTAAGTGTCATACTAGTCTTGCTCAAGTACCAGAGCATTAATTTGCCCTATCATCATCGTTTAATTACAAAATTTGTTTTGGGCAATCATTGGAGGAAAATTACTAGTATATTTGAGATAACTTAGTTTTGTGATTCTCAAAAATCTAAAACTTGCTATTACCATATCTGGGCAAATGGTAAGATGGTTAGTGTGATTGTAGTACTAGAAATTATGGTTTGTGGTAAGAACCACCCAGATAATTTGAAGAACTGAATCCTATGATAACCTCCTAATGTAAAATAGTACAACTATAAATCTATAATGAGGATGACCTAGCTAACTAATTTGCATCCACCAGTGTGAGCTGCACTATTGGAGTGATAAACAAGTCATGTTGCTGGTTTTAAAGACATATGTCGTATCGCTGGTGTAAACCGTTATGCGGCGCAAGAGGTGGTCTAGGTGTGGTGGATGTAACTTCACTCATATATAAAACCTTAGTGGGTGCAACTTCCATTGAGAGATGCATTATAAATGCCCTGTGGTGATATTCTTGATTCACATGTCCAAAAAAATGTGTGAAATATAGCAAGTATATTATATCTTGTGGGTAAAGTGTACAGTTTCTGCAGAGTATAAATTGTTGTGTCCACGGTCTAGAGTGGGCATGAGAATTTAATCGAGTTAGTTTCTATTTCAAAAACCTTTGTAGGTGGGGTGAAAACTCGTCGGGTGAATCTAATCTTGAATTTGTCTTTTCGTAGATAGATGTAACCCAATGATGATAATGGGTGGATGTAACCCTAGTAGTAGAAACTAGCATATGGTGGATGAAATCATACAACATATGAATGGAACCTACATCGTGGTAAATATTATACACTTTCATTCTCTTTAACAAATTATGGTTTAATAAAAATACTAAGTTATATGATTTCCTAATAATTATAACTTTTACATGTTGGGTTTACCAAATAAAAAAAATCCGAGTCTACATTTGTTAAACCTTGTATATATAAATATTGCATTATGTGTTAGCTTACAGAGTACTGTTGCTTGTGCTCACTCTTGCTTACAAAATTCCTCAGAACCTATAGATCAAGAACACTATGCGTACTATAATGCCCCAAGAGCTGATGGTGAAGAAAATAGAGGTGATTAGGATAGTCTCTAGTAATCTAGGTTTTACTCTAGTCATACTAACTATGATGGTGATTGTGTGGTGAAGAAAATAGAGGTGATTAGGATAGTCTCTAGTAATCTAGATTTTACTCTAGTTATATTGACTAAGATGGTGATTGTGTGCACCAATACTATCTAAGTATTTAGTTAATATCGGTCACACATAACTTATCCTAGTCGTTTGCTTATGGCGAGATGAATCCTCCCCTTTTGCTTTCATTTTCGCATTTATGTAATGCATCTATTTGGCTTGATTGTTCCTTATTGTAGACTTAATCCAATATAGTTTATTTAAACTCTGATTAATATAATATTAATGTATGATATGATCTACGTCCTATATAGATTGATTTAGTAATTTATCTGTGAACATTATCTACTATCTATTGATGCAGAAAATAGTACAATGATTTCACAGAGAATTTTGGATTGGCTAAATCTGAGTCTGATAGGTACCATCCCAATCAATTATTATTTGTCAAATATATATCCACCGTACACAAATTAAAAGAGAATGGCAACAAGATACTGCATCACCAGTCACAAAAATTAGACAACACAATATTAGGTTGTTTCATTGTGCATGTCACAGCCAAAGCAAACTATATGAACACACCAAATGTTAAGCTAGGTAATCGCCATCATATATCCACATCATCAGAATAAAAACGAAACTGAACGCCGAATCATGAAAACGAGAAAGCAAACTGGCAGTTCCTGCTGATCGACAAACTCCTACGATCATCCCTAGAGAGGAAAACATGGACAGTAACAATGTCCATCAGGATGCTAAACCAGCGCAATGCTGCTCTCACCACCTGGAGGCTTGCGGGTTCCACCTAGGTACTCCCGGGTTGGGGCCTTCCCATCTGCAAATATGTCGCTACCAGTCATTTCTTTCAGTTTCGCAGAGCTCAGATGCTTCTCTGCGGACACAGGTGCCTCGTCTCCTTTGAATATGTTGTTACCCGTGAGATCAGTGAATTTCTTTCCAGTAATCTTCTTTGCAGTTTTCGACATGTTGTCAGTGTTGGCCTCTCCAAACGAGAAGTTGCTCACCTGTTCAAGGATGATAACATTCGTTAAATAGCATTTCAAGATGCAGATATCCCATAAAGTACCAGATAGCTTGCAGTACATTTGCATTTTTCACAGTTGAGTGTGAAGCAGAGCTGCCATTTTCTGAGTTCCTTGCCCTGTTAGGCATGGGATCTGGAGGATCAGCAAAGATGTCATGGCCAGTGAGCTCCTTGGATTTTGCATTAGATATCTGCCTCTTCATCTTACTGTCTGCCTCACTCAGAGAACCACTAAGCTCTCGCTGCTTTGCCACCTCAGCCACCGAAGTTGGCTTTTTGGGAGGAACACTACCGTCCTCGGCGAATGAGATGTGGCTTACAGTACTAATTGCCTGTAGTTAAAACAAGTCTGATTTAGTCTCCAATCATATCACGGAATATGAGTACTTTTTCTTGATATGTCAAGTAGTACAGTAAAATCTAGGTCATGTCAAACATCATTCTTCCCTTGTATTGTTTGGAAAACAACATCAAGTACACTATTAACCACCGAGTCACTAAAGTACGGAGTATACACCAGAAATGCTCAAGTGAGAATTGCTGACCAACAGTAGTCTGTTGCAGTAAAAAGCCTACTAAAAAACTTGAACACCAAATTAATCCTACATTAGGATACTTTAGATATTTTATACCATAATCAGATATATGTAGTTGATTTTTGAAGAAGCAATCAAACAGTTGATGCAATTTGGACTCTAGATTCTGTTTAATTCATCAATCTGCACTTATAATTTGTTCCATCGAAAAAGCCACATATGCAGCAACAAGGCCAAACATTTCTCACAGCATTCATGCTAACAAGTAACAACATCCGAATGTTGCAAAATTAACGCGTCCAGCAAATCTAGTTCTGTAATCTTCCAGCCAATATCTGGTATACTCTATAGCATTATTGCAAATGAGCATAAATAAGAATTGAATCGAACGCAACAAAGATATGCCCAATCTGACAAACATGATTCAATATTTCTTCCCCGAAGCCTTATGAAACAAAAGAAACTTTCCGCACCGCAGCATACACAACTAGTACATGCTTCCCCATTTTACAGTACAGCACCGGAATGCCAATCTAAGTGCTTCCAAACAACAATTTAGCACATAATGCCAAGAAAAAAGTGCACCAAACATGAATACCAAAGCTTTTGCAATCATGGTTTTCCTAAACCAGCACCTGGTAATTGCGCGAGGCAGCCCGGCCGGGCGTCACAGCGAAAGCAGCGCTGCCGGACTCCTCCGCATCGCCGTTGGCCCCGGCCGCGAATATGCCGCTCCCCGTCATCTCCTTCCACTTGGGCGCCGAGCATGGCTTCCTGAAACACACAGAAAATCCGAAAAGTAAGAACAACCTGGGATCACGCAGATACCGGATACTAATGGAGGCTAATCAATTGCTTGATCTGCATCAAAAAGGACGGACACAAGAACAGCGCCAAGAAGGGGATGAATTCCATCTCATTCGCGATTTCTCACCTCTTGTTGAGGCTCTCGGCCTCCTCCTCGGTGACCTGGCCCCCGAACACCACCTTCCTGATCGCCTCGGACGGCTGCGCCCAAGCAAGCAAGCAGAGCTCAATAACAGCACACACACCACAGAGAGGCAGGCAGGCAGCCACGGATGAGGGAAGCGATGGTGGGGGGTTACCTGGTGGGGGCGGTGTGCTGGCGACGGCGTGGCGGGGCCGTCGGCCTGCTGCGGCCACGCGAGCAGGTCGGCTGTCGAGGTGTGGGACTTCCTCACCGGTGCCGCCCTCTCCATCTGCACCTCCCTCTCCCTCTCTCGCGCTCTCTCTAGGCGTTTCTCTCTCCTCTCCCTCCCTCTCTCTAAAAAAGAAACGGAGGTGTGACTTGTGAGACTTGTGAGGTGGAGTGGGATGGCAGGAAGGTGAGGTGTCTCTGTTGCTCCCTTCTTTTTCTTCCAAGACTCTACGCGTGGCTACCACCCACACTTACTAGTCAAATGACAGGTGGGGTACGGATCGGAGATGAAACACTGACGTGCGGGGCCGGGTGTGAGAGGGTGGGGCTGGGCTGGAAATGTCTCCGTGTTTGTTTGTTCGGTTTGTTGTTGCCTTTTTTTTCAGATTAAAGATTCATTTACTTATTTCGTCTGTAGACTTTATTTTTCCAAGGGAATCGCTATTTGTCGATTTCTTTTGAGATTCTATATCAGTGTATTCTCACCGGGAGCGGATCTAGGATAAAAGATCGTCGGGTCGATACAAGCTCGCAACAATCCTCTAAGAAAACCCGCAACACTAACCTATAACTTATAATAAATTAATGACAATATATCATAACAAGACAAAATCTCTTTACAAACGTGGTTACGTCCTTTCGTCCTCTGAAATCCATCTATTACAACATCATTTGATATTTTTAGCTAGAAAGCCTTCTCCACGAAGCAGATTATGCAATCATTCATAAATTGATTGTTGGAAATAAAAGTAATATTTTAATTCTAAATTTTACTAGTAGGCAAATACAATAAACTACTGACACATAACACATAACTAATAGCAGACTACTCATTGTACTTCAGAAAAGAAAACAGTAAGAAAATATGGTATCAAAGGCGATCGAACACACAAACGATTTATTGTTGGCCTTGATGAAGAACAGGAAACAGTGCAGGCTCGATACAGTGCAGGCTTGATGCAGTGCAAGACGTAGGTGAAACAGAGCAGGAGCGGTCGCGCAGATGTGCGCTGCCCAGAAATCTTATTGTCGCCCTCCGTGTAGGTCTTCATGGCAACAACGACTCGAAAAATACCGCTCACCCTCCTTCCAGGTGCACGCGAGAAGAAAGGCTGGTAAAGTTCGGACGGCACAGTACCATAGCACAATATCATCAGAAAGGAAGAAGACAATAGGAGAAGGAAAATGAAAAGTTCAATATGTCAAGTCTGGACGTCTTTAGGTTTTTTATAGATGTACAAATTACTCTCTAGTAATTGCCCCCATTGAACTGAAATAATTCATTGATAACTGCTCAATTATTCACTGGTAACTGCTCAATTATTCACTGGTAACTGATAAAATTTAAAACTAAATAATGGTAATTAAGCAGTCTCATGACCAGTTAAAAAGAGAGAGATGGCACAAGGCTCAGCAAAAACAAGGTGAACATGATCTGCCAAATGGTGTGCCACATCACGGCGCGGCCGCATGTCACAAGTCACATGATTTTTCTTGTGAAAAAACGCGAATACGCGCGCACGTGCGTGCGCGTGTGTGTGATTAGCCAAAACCATTCTCATACCATCCACATTCGTAAGTCAAGGAGTGGCATAGACTTCATCTTATAAATTGATCTCTCTCATCTTGCTTTAGCAATATAGTACTAAATCTTACATACTTTGGAATTAAAAAATATGCCTCAATTTATGGGCCTATTTCTAACATTGATTACCAATACGATTACGTAGTATTACCTTTACAATTTTCATTACTGAAAAACATCTCTTCACCGATGCAGTTGCTATAGGCAAAAGTAGTACTAGCTTAAGGAGCTTATAGACTAAAGGAAAAGCAAGTTGTTTGTTTACATCCCTATCAGCTTAGCAAGTTTAGAAATAGTGCTCAATTGTGCATATCTATCACCTGCTCACACATTATCAATGTAAATAGGGAGCTCAAGAGCAAGATTCTTTAATTGCATTGAGTCAAAATCATCCAGATAGGACTTAACCAATTCCATTAAACTCTCAAATTTGAAAACATGAAAAGAATTCTTGGGATTGAAAGCAGCCATTTGGGTAAGCTAATTAGAGTTTACCTCATTGAAATGGTCATTGAACTCTATAAGTTGCAACTCAATAACAGGGCTCAAGCAATCATATTTGTACTATTGATAGTTAGTGTGACTACTTTTTTGCCTTGGTTTATATCGATCTACATACTCTTCTTTCATATCCAACTTAGGAATACCATGCTCTTTCAAAAAAAAAGAGTATATTGTCTCCAATAGAGACTCCCAGCCATCATCTCTAATTTGTTGAATCTTCTGCTTGGTTGACTGCACCTCTAACATTGCCCCCAAGATGTCTTGATCTTTCCTTTTTAAAGATATGATAGAGCATGTGCATGTCCCAAGAAAAGCAACATCAAGTGAAAATGAAACACAAAGTCAAAATCCTTGAAATAATCCATAATACCATGGGCTTGACATTTTTCCTATTGTTGTAGAGGAGGCCCCCACCTAAGCCCAATAGGCCTGTTAGAGGGTTGTAAAGCCCGAAGTAACATGTATAATGACATAATTGCCCTTAGGGGATATTTGAATGTAAGAGTACGATTGTAAAGGCACTCCCTGTGATGACATATATACGTGATACAACTATGGGGAGACAAGGGGAGAGCATTGCTTACCTAACTCTCCACTACCACACACTCTCTCTGTTTGGTCTGTAACCATAACACCTATCATTTGAGCCATCTTTTTCTATATATTGGAGCACTTCAATAGCAGATGGGAACAAATTGTTTATGCTCTTAAGTGTCCCCGCGCTACCTTGGATAACTTTGGAAAGGCAAGGCGTGCTAAGGTGTGCCATGATAACTTCGACGTGGTGTCACACATCGGGGAATCCACCCCAGATGAGTTCTGTGGACCTAACTCGGACAAGGTCCGACGTGCAACCCCAGACAAGGTCTAGAATTCACTCCAGACAAGCTTTGGAGTCCACCCTAGATGAGGTCCACGCCACCCTGGATGAGGTCTAGGAACCAACCGGGACAAGGTCCGAAGTTCACCCCAGACGAGGTCCATGCCACCACAAACGAGGTCCGGAAGCCAACCTAAGAAGAAGTTTGGAGAACAACCTCGATGAGGTGTGATACTTCGAACATCACCTATGTCGAGCAGGAGCCCGAGGGCCCACCTAATGTAATGGATGAAACTATCCTTTCGAGTGAACTAGGCCCCAAGGGTAGACTTGTAACTTCACTCGTCTCTCCCTCCCACTATATAAATAAGACCCCTTGTAAATTTAGAGGTGGGGGACTTGTAACACACACACCCATATGCAATACATTCGTATGATCGCTTATGTGTGATTCTCATTGAGTCCCCCTTTACATCCTCGGCGGTGCGCAAATTTGACCGGGGTGCCTACATATTTACTATCCGATCTCGTATCAACGACAAACTCCAACGAGTGTCTCCAGCTCTTTGAAGATATTGCTCCTGATTTAAACCTATTCCACTACTAAGATGTCCACTGCCTATGGCTTTACGTTTACTTTCTCCTATTAACTATCTTGAATCATATCTTTACATTTGCAAGAAGCTCCAGCTAAATTAAGTAGAAAAGTTATCATGTTAAAGAAGTCGCTAATATCATCATTCTTTTTAGCTACTGCCAAAATGACTAACTGAAGTTGGTAAGCAAAGTAGTGGATATAATGCATATGTTCTCTTCATATCAACTTGTAACAACCCAATTTTACCTCACAATGACTAATGCATATTTTTTATGAATTTTTTAATGTTTTGGTGCATTTTTAAAATTTTCATAAAGCCCTTGTAGTTGAGAACAAACACAAGCTTCTCGAGAACAACCACAAATGCTAGCTAGCTTACCAAGGAAACAATCAAAGGACCCGAGGACTCCCTGCCTCAGGCAGATTCACCCCTGTTGCACCTAGAGCATCACCTGCAGTGCCACGCCTCGCCAACCCTATCTACTGTAGCGCTATCCAAGGTGGACCGCAACAGAGGAGCGACACTTCAGCAGCTGGAGTCACTTCTTTCCACTGTGGTAACAAGGGACACTACGACACCAGATGCCTTTAGAAGCAATAGACCCCAGTCAGGACCAACCCCATGAACACTCTAGCTAGAGCCCCAATGACACTGGCAATATGCCGAGGAGTACCGTAGACACCTCAAACAGCCCAGACATACACTAGTCTTTGGTAGAGGCCATGTCTACCACATCACAGTGGAAGAGACTCAGGAAATCCTAGACGTCATGCTGGGTACATTCCTTGTCAACTCAATAATTGCTACCATTCTACTCAAGAGGCACCAAATGCCTATGTTTCTGCTCAAGAACCTATTAATAGTTCAATCACCTAGGGGTCATATGAAAGCCCATCTAGTAATTCCCCCAGACCCGAATTTAGATTAAGAAAGTAGAATTCCTAGCCAACCTAATAGTACTGGATTCCTAAGTCCTAAATCTAATCCTAGGGATGGATTGACTATCCCAACATCAAGGTCAGATCAATTATGCCCTCAGATTAGTTACCATTGTCAATGCCTGAGGAATTCTAGTAAAAAGTCACAGCCACGCCTTCTCCCAAGAAGACCATAATAGTGAACAACATGAAGTGTGTTGGAGTAGAAGAAGTTCCAGTTGTAAGAGAAGACATCGATATCTTCCTAGAAGAATTATCTAGCATGCCACCAGATAGAGATTTATAGTTTATCATAGAATTGGCATCTGGTACCATGCCTATTTCCAAAACCCATATCGCATACCCGCTAGCGAGCTGGAAGAACTAATGAAGCAAATACAAGAGCTTCAAGACAAACGATTTGTAAGACCAAGCTCATCCCCCTGGGGATCATCGATACTATTTGTCAAGAAGAAGGATAGTAGCATGAGAATGTGTGAATTGTCGTGCCCTCAATGAGGTTACCATAAAGAAACAAATACTCTCTTCCTAGGATAGATGATCTGTTCGATTAACTCAAAGGAACATGTGTGTTTTCCTAGATCGATATGCGATCAGGATATGATCAACTAAAGATCAAACAAGAAGACATCCTCAAGACATCCTTCTCAACCAGATATGGATTATTTGAGTTTCCCATCATGTTGTTTGGACAGACTAATGCGCTAGCCTACTTTATGAACTTGATGAACAAAATATTCATGGCATATCTAGACAAGTTCATGTTACTTTTTATTAATGACATCCTCATCTACTCCAAGATGGAGGAAGAGCATGAAAAACACCTGAGACTAATTTTGGGGAAACTCAATGAGCATAACCTTTATGCCAAGTTCAGCAAGTGTGAATTTTGACTAAATTAAGTTACTTTTCTGGGATATATTATGTTTGCAGGAGGAGTTGTTGTAGACCCATCCAAAGTAGAATATGTCTCCATTGAAAATGGCCATCATCCATAACAGAAATCAGAAGCTTTCTCAGATTAGCCAGTTACTACCAACGATTGCCAGACCACTCACCCAACTACTCAATAAAGAAAAAAGTTTGCATGAACTGAGAGTTGTGAGCAAAGCTTTGAAGAATTAAAGAAGAGGTTAACCCCTGCACCAGTGCTAGTATTGCCATATGTCACTATGGACTTTGACATTGACTGTGATACATCTAGACAAGGACTCGATGCATACTGATGAAGGAAGGTAAGGTAGTAGCTTATGCTTCTAACAGCTAAGGCCACATGAAGAGGGTTATCCAATCCATGAAATGGAGTTAGCATCAGTAGTTCATGTTTTGAAGTTATGGAGACATTACCTTATCGATAATCACTGTGAGATCTATACCTATCATAAGAGTCTGAAGTACATCTTTACCTAATCAGACTTGAATCTAAGGTAAATAAGATGGTTAGAATTGATCAAAGACTATGATCTCAGTATTCATTACCACTCTAGAAAAGACAATGTGGTAGCAAATGCCTTAAGTAGAAAAGCTTATTGCAATACCACCATAGTTAGAGGCTACCAACTAGAGCTCTGTAAGGAACTTAGATGACTCAACCTACAAATTGTGGACCAAGGTCATTCGCTATGATTGAAGTTCAACCGTTGTTAGAAACCCAGATTAGAGAACCCCAGGAAGTTGACAAAGATGTCCTGAAAACCAAAGAGGATGTGAAGAGAGGCCAAGTTCTAGGATTCACCATAGACGAGAAAGACACCCTATGGTGTAGGAAACATATATGTGTGCCCAATAACTAAGACATCAAAACCTTGATTCTTAAAGAAGCACACGAGTTTGCCTCACCCTAGAGGTACCAAAATGTACCAAGATCTAAAGAAAAAATAGTGGCCCAGAATAAAAAAGGAGATAGCCAAATATGTAGCCTTGTGAAACATATGTCATCATGTTAAGGTTGAGCACTAGAGATTGGCAAGACTACTCCAACCATTAAGAGTTCCAGAATGAAAATGGGAGGAAGTAGGTATGGATTTTATCATTGATTTGCCTAAGACCTAGAATGATATGATTCCATATGGGTTATGGTGGACAGGTTGACTAAAGTAGCCCACGTCATTCTAGTTAAAACCACATATAAAGGAGACAAGTTAGCCGAGTTATACATGCTTCACATAGTTTTTCTACACAAAGTCCCAAAGAGAATTGTGTTAGCTTGAGGAACCCAATTCATCTCACAATTTTGGACCAGTCTTCATGAGGCCCTAGGAACCCACCTAGCCTTTCGCACCACGTATCATCCTTAAACTGATGGACAAATAGAATAGACTAATTAGATTCTTGAGGACATGCTATGTGCTTGTGTGCTTACTTTCAACACTAATCGAAAAAAGAGTTTACATTAGGCAGAATTTTCCTATAACAATAGGTACTAAGCCAGTTTGCAGATGTCACCATTCGAGGCACTATATTCTATAGTTAGAGATAGGAGATACATCTATCATTGGACTAGCCATGTTAAAGGAGGTAGAAGAACAAGTTCAATTGGCTTGAGAAAAACTTAAGGCGGCCTAATCTAGGCAAAAGAGCTATGTCGACGATCATTGACGAGAACTAAGCTTCGAGATTGGAGATTTTGTCTACCTCAAAGTTTCACCTTTGAAAGGCATGAAGCAATTCAAGGTTCATGGATTGTTGGCACCATGATATATCGGGCCCTTTCAGATCAATGCTAGGTGAGGAGAAGTTGCTTATTAGTTAGAACTACCATCAATTATGGCTGACATCCACAACGTTTTTATGTGTCTCAACTAAAGAAGTGTCTTTCCTAAGGAATTAACCCTACTAGAGACCATCGACCTTGATACAGATCTCACCTGTAAGGAATACCCACTATGAATTCTTGATGTGGTAGAACATCAGACGAGGAGATAAGTGATTTGTTTATGCAAAGTTCTATGGAGTAACCATACCAAAAGATAAGCTACATGGGATCCCGAAGAAACCCTTAAGGTAGAGTTCCCTTACCCTTTTGCTGACCAGCCCAAATCTCGAGGACAAGATTCTTTTTAAGGGGGTAGATTTTGTAATAGGCTAATTTTACCTCGCAATGACTAATCCATAATTTTCATGAGTTTTTAAAATTTTTGGTACATTTTTAAAATTTTTTGAAGCCTTGTTAGAGTTTAAGATTTTTAAAATAATTTCCTTAGACCAAAATTATGAATTCAAAATTTCTAAAAGTCAAATGGATGCTAAAGAATTTTTCTTAAAACTTTTGTGTGAAAATACCATTGGGAATTCAAATTACAAATTCAAACTTAATTCAAAAATGAAAAATCAAAGTTTAAATATTAAATTTTCCCTCCTTGGCCTTAGGGCCAAAAGCTAGTTGTCAGCTTGACACGTTTTCTCCCGCTGCAGCCCAAGCCAAACCAGCCCACTCTCATGTCTACCCTCCCTTTCTCGCCGTATGGCCCATGCTAGCGCCATTGCGGCCCAGCACATGCACCAGCCTGTGGCACTCCCTCTTCCTTGCTTCACTGATGATTAGGCCCCATGGTCCCACCTATCAGCACCATTTATTGTTCTTCTTCTCTTATGTCTCTCTCTTGCTGATTAAGCTTGTGAAGTAAGCATTGAAGGCCCACAACCACTGCCCTCGAGCCTTGCAACACCACAAGGTTGTCCTATCCTCACGCCAAAACCATTGCATGCCACACCGCTTGGGTGCGCATGTCACGCCTAGTGCCGTCTCCATGTTTCCCCTCTTCCCCTATATTTAAGCTATGCTTAATCGCGTCACTAAGTGCGCCTTGATTGCCTCTCTATTTCCCCCAAGTTTTCCCTCATCTTTGCATTCGATTGAAGTGAATCACGCCGTCGACTCCAACCCTGATTGCCAGCTTCTACCGATGATTTCCTATGCTTTGCTAAGCTTCTACCTCAACCTACTCACCAGTTTGCTTACCCTACCTTCACTTGTTCCCCTATAGCGAGGTCATAATGCCATCGCCACTGCTGTTCGCAAAACTCGACCTGATCCTACCGTCCTAAAGCACTGCCTAGCTCTGCCTTCCTAACCCCAAGCTTGTAAGGACCCATGTCATGTCATGTTCTAGGAGTAGGGAAGACTATTAAGATAGCCAATTTGAATCGTAGCACATGACAGCTCTACGTTATCGTGGTGCCTTCGTTCCCAACTCTGACCACTGTGGGCGGCCTTACCAATAATACCTCGTGTTAGGTAAGTGGCACCCCTAGGATCCCCTATGATTTACATGCTCATGGGCACCCTAGATATCGAGTAGAGTCATCAGCTAGCCGTCGTTGGCATAGGGCAGATCGCCGCTGTCATTAGAGCCCATCTTTGGCCATACCATCATCACCCCTTGCATGCCTTGAAGTATAAATCTTGAATTTAGCCTCAATTTGAGGATTTAGTTGTGAATTTTATGCCTCACTATCACTGAAACCCCATCACCACCACGGTCCCTCACTGTTGGCCAACCACGACGACCTTCGGTCCTTGAGCCACCTCCTTAGTAATGCGGTTAACCCCTTGGCCTAGCACACGAAGGAATCGCTCCCACCTTACCTGTGTGCCAAGATCATCCTTCAACTTCACTGCCCTACCGCTCATCGCTAGCAAGCACTACTCTATGCACCTCGTCGACCGCTTTCACCACCAATGTTTAGAGTTTGAACCCCGCAACCCATTTTGCCCCACGGCTGAGCACCTCCCACCTTCCACGCTGTTGGAGTGCACGGCAAGGACCTCCATCGGAATTCCTCTGTTCTGGCCGAGAGCATTGCCTCAGTGACAAGTGGGTCCCACATAATTAATGATTACATTCAGTGCTATTGTTTGATTAGTAGTTGATGAGTGACAGACAGTAGGACCCACCAAGATTAAGAAATTTAATTGGCCTTCAATTTAACCGTTGAGACACTGACATATTGACACCACACTTAACAGTCGGTTCATGGACTTGGTCCATGAGGACCGTGTCACTGCCTTTAGGGCCTATGTGTGAGCCTCCAATAGGATTTCACATATAAAAATAAATGTGAATTTTTTTAATTTAGTCGAGCCCACTTGTCATAATTTCCATCTTTTCTTGATTTTCTCTTTGGGTCAAAATTTTGAAATGCTATAACTTTCTCATTCTAATTCTAAATTTAGTGATTTTTTATTTCTAAATTCATCTAAATTCAAAGTATTTCCAACATCACCAAAATCATAATGTTTGATTTCATTTGAAGTTTAATTGCATATTATGAAGATCTGAATATGTAAATCTGGACTCTCTATGTATTCTATATTAGTCCTGAATCATGTAGTGCACACAATGGAAATATCGATAAAATATCAACCATAATCACATACAATTATGAAAGAAGTAAATATTATTAATTATCTGAGTAGTAACCTTATAGCCAAGGTTACAAATAATAGTCTGAAGGGCCTAACAAAAACTAGTAGTGGAAAATAAAGATAAACATAGTGGATATTTGATATGCCCACAAGTAATCTACTAGGGAGCAAAATCCTAACCCATGAAGTTGTCTAAGCATTTGTCCTCAAATATCTCTGTTTGATATGATTCTCCTTCAGTAATTGAGTACCAAAGGATATAGTCGTGAGTACATAGAGTACTCAGCAATTTGTGTGTAACAAGATGCAATATATAATGATGCCAAGATTATCAAATGATGGCTGGGTGGTTATTTTGTATAAAGCAATATAATTTAGTATAAATACAATAGATATATTGAAAGCGCACCTTGAAATCGAGTAATATGTAAAGAAGGCAAAGGAATTGAGTAAATGACAATCAAGTGAACTAGCCATTCACTTTCCAACCAAACCACATTTTATGAAAGTTCTATCTCTTGTGTGAAATCACCGAGTATTGTCTATAACAGGGGACATGACTATTTGAATATTTTTACATTCTAAAGAGGTTGCACAACTTTGCCCACAACAGATAATAAACTTATAATATCAGTCTGACACACTTCCAAAGGTGTGTGACTAAGTGATTATCATAAGACCTTTATAATGCTCAACCTCAACCCAATTCTACCTGCTAAAGTTTCACTGCCGACTAGGCTGACACCTAGTCAGAAAGTCCCCTTTGCACCAATGTGAGTCAATGGCTATGACCACAACCCATGTTCATCTCAATGGAGAAACTAAAGTCTAAACATCACAAATTAATCGACCAAGTCCATCTTATATTAGACATGTCATTGCACGGTATGGCTCATATCAATGGCATATAAAATTAAGTCCATATTAATATCCAAGCGAGATATTCACATCATAATATGCTAACTGCACCCCCTTTACTTCACGATCACTTGTTGTAACAATCTAAAAATTCGGATGTTCAAAATTATGAAAGTTTAAAACCTTTTGTTGCATTTTGCTAGCATTTCAAATTTCTTTTGGAATTTTATTTGGGTTCTCAAAATTTTGTGCTGTGCAGATTAATAGCAAGCAATAAATACCAAATGTGAAAATAATCATACTAATAAAAAGAATTGAAGAATTTGAAACAATGAGATGCGAGACAAAAATCCAAGAACCTATACTCGAATTGAATTCGTTAATGCAAACCCTGGATTTTAGAATGGGATTTTTTCCCAACAAATTCAAATGATGAAACTAAAATCTAAAGTCATGGGCCAAGAATTTGGAAATCAAATGTAGAAAAGTTTGAAATCCAAAATTTGAATCAAAATCCAAAATCTAAATAAACAAAACAAAAAGCAAAGAATATTGAAATTTTGCATCCAAATATTTTGAGCCATGAATTCAAATTTGAATCCAAATGCAAATTCAAATCTTTAAATTGGAAATTCAAAATAAAAAATCAAGTTCCATATCTTGCTAGCATTTCTCTTTTGCCTCTTTTATTCTCTTTCTTTCCCCTTTATTTTTCTTTTTCTCTGCTAGTGGGCCCCCAGCCTTTTTCTTCCCTTTCTTTATTTCTTATCTTCCTACTACCTCGCTGGAGCCCAAGCCTGACCTGACACTCCCGTCAACCGCTCTACGGACCACGCCCTACCATGCACCGCCCTCAAGCTACGTCACCTATACCCGAGCACACGCTTGTGCCTGTACCATGCCCTCACCATGTCTTGTTGTGCCAAGCTCTGCCATGGCCACATCATGGCCACGCTAAAGCCATGCCACACCCTGTCGCTTGGACATCGACCATAGTGCCAGCACAGCACCTCCCTTACGCTATAAATGGCTCCCCAAGCTAGCCTTGCTCCCTCATCTTCCTCCGGTCCCTCTCCTCCCTTCTTATTCCTCAAGATCAGCTGAGCTCAATTTGCCACACTTGTGCACCAGACACCGCTCCCCTTGACGTTCCAATCATTTTGACATCTTGTAAAAGCTCTCGTGTCATTTTGGTCTCCAATCACCGCAACTCGCCGCTCACTTCTCTTCCCCATTTCTGGCCAACTACACCATCGGCGAAGTCATTCCTTCTCCGGAGCACCTCAGTTCAATGCACTACTCCTGGAGATTGTCCTTGCCACCCTCATCTATCCCTAACTACCACCCGAAGCTCTCCCATGCTCTAGCTCACCAGTGCAACGGAACCACCCGTGCTGCCCCCCGTCAACACCGCCAGCCCACCCTCGGCTCCATCTCGGGGACCAAGGCTGCCCTCCCATGGGTTCACTGGCCTCCCCAAGACCCATTTTATGGTTTCCTTTGCCTCTCCGACCTTCCCACACTGGCGACCCGAACCCTTCTGTTTCAGCCGAGCACCCCATGTTCCCTGTGAGACATTCCTCTCTATGTACTGCCAGATGACATGTGGGCCCTCTTGAGTTAAGTGGAGAATTGCTAGTTGGACCAGTGAGTAGCTAAGGCATGTGGTAGGAAATTGAGATGGGAACATTATGTTTAGGCTAATGACTAACATAAAACAATGTTTTAGAAATTAAAATTTTTCTAAAGAATTAAATTATTTATATAACAAAAAGAATTATGAATTGATTAGTATGGGGTTGAGCCATATAAACATTACTTGTATGCCTTAAAAATCATGAGGCCCTTCTTTTTCAAATCTTGATTAAGTAATTGGGGGAAATAATTCAATATTAGTTCACTAGTGTTTAACCAAAAATACTAAAATTTAAATTAAGGATTACCTCGCATATAATCAAATAAGCCTCAAAATTAATTAGTATGCCATTAATATTATCCTAAATCCAAACAATAATAAAGGGCATTGTCGATATATATCACTTTGTGTAAATGTCCAAATACCATAAAGTTCTTAAATGAAACAACGATTTAGTTAAAAATAAGGAAAGTAGCCAATGTGACATTGCCACATAAATTAAAATACAAGTTTAAATTAGAGGTCATTTAGGATAGATAATGACTAGTTAGGGTGAATAAATTAATTACTATACTGCTAGAATTTAAATTGAAGTACCCACATTAGTAGCGATCTTTCTTGAAAGATAAGCTAGATAGAAACGGAGATTTTATATATAAAGCCAACCAATACTTGTTTTAGAAATTCATATGCTAGTTGGAGGTCCTGGTAAAGTATAGTTTTGTACAAATGATATTAAAAATAATTAGCATGCCGTTAGCGCTCAAGTAAGGTAGATCTAAATGAAAGTAATGGCAAAATACAAGGGTACATAAAATTCCAAGAGATGCATTTCAATTGAATGCATTTAAACCCAAGGACTAAATGTCAGTCGCAGTTTATTAGTCAATAGTGGCATAACTAAAAGTAACTGTTAAATAGAAGTGATTAAATAAATAAGTAATCCCATGATTTAATGAACTATTGAGTTTTTTATTTAAATTAACCATCAATAAACTAAAGTTATACACATCGCATGTAGAACTCATGCCCTAATTCTTAAAAACGAACATTCCACAAATACTACCCAATACCCCAGCTAAACTCTTACATCTATTCATAGGTCTAACCTAACTTATGGAACTTCCTTAATAAATATAAAATAATAAAAGAAGTTATTTAATTAAAAGATCGAGCCATGATATTCTATAGTCGGCTATGACGGTAATATGAAGTCTAGTAATTTAATGTACAATTTAACGAACTATTAGGACCAATTAATTAAACCTCACTTAAGATAACTTGCTAACACACCAATAGACGATAATCTGACGTCTAGTAATACCTGGACCAAGCCGAGAGCTGCATTTCATCTGAATGCATTTAAACCCTAGGACTAAATGTCAGTTGCAGTTTATTAGTCAATAGTGGTATAACTAAAATTAACCGTTAAATAGCATTGATTAAACAAATAAATAATCCCATGCTTTAATAAACTATTGAGTTATTCATTTAAATTAACCATTTGATTAGTTGGCAATTGTAATATCATAAAATACAACATCTCGAATTGCCAGAAATATGAACTCTAAGACTAATTCGATAAACTAAAGTTATACGCATCATGTGTAGAACTCATGTCCTAATTCTTAAATACTAACATTCCAAGAATATGACCCACTATCTTAGCTAAACTCTTACATATGTCCACACGTCGAACCTAACTCATGGAACTTAGGGCTTGTTCTTTTTGACTTCTCAAACTGGCTTTTAGCTTTTTCTATAGTACCCAACTTTCAAACGGAATATTTTTTTTGAGACAGGGTCTATAAGTTAATTGTAGTACACGTTAAAAGCCAACATCTGTACCATCCAAAATTGCAAGCGAGTATCTCTCTACATAATCTCTGTCGCAAATAGCTAAAATTCAAAAATTTTAGCCAAAAGTCATAAGCCACAGTCATATCAAACATGACCTTACTTAATAAATATACAATAATAACAAGTTATTAAATTAAAAGATTGAACCATGATGTTCTATAGTCAGCTATGACTATCCATCTTTGAACCTAAAGTAGAATATTCTTGTGAATATTCCTTTGTCATTGAACCATCCTTGACATCCTTCTCGGCAGATTTCCCCTCTATCATCTCTCACTTTGCTCAATCTCCGTTGACTCCGTCAATCCGTGCCCAATAAACTTCACCTTAGCTCACCAACTTACTCATACTAAAACCTAGTTGAGTTCAGTTGGATTTATTTAGATTTTGGAGTTAGTCGCGTTTGTTTGGATTTCAATAATTTATTGCGAAATTACAAACCAAAGCCTTGAAGGAGTGACGAACTGAACAAGATCGAGATCTAGAAAGAAATGAAGACCAAAAGCTCAAGACCATCGACTGAGAAGGCTTTGGGTGAGATCAAGATTATGGTAAATTGAGCAACGCAAGTCATTACTTTGATCATACTGTGCCTACCTTTTCAATGCAAGTTATTTTATTTAAAAATATCAAATTGCATGCTCTACTTTATTATGCAAACTATATTCAGATTAGTTAATAGTTAATTCTTTATGAGTAATTGCTTAATTATATCTCACTCATTGGCTTTGGACATGAGACTGTGTTACCCTAGATTTAATAGTAAACATACTAGTGAAAAGTACACATCTAAGCGCCATGCTTAGTCTTGCTTAGATACCCAGGGCATTAATTTACCCTGACATTATTTCAAACATGAAAACTCAGTTTGGTTAGTCACTAGTGGAAAGTGATTGATATGTTGTAACTTAGCTATTTTTACACCCTCAAAACCCTCAACTTGCTTAAATGTCTGGACGGATGGTATGGGGGCTGGTGCAGTAGGTGCACGAGAGTGTTGGATTGTGGAAGAACCACCAATATAATATTAAGGACTGAATCTTGTAGCATCTCAAAGTGTAAAATAGCTCAATCACAAGTCTATAATGGGTATGATGTGGCTAACTAATTTGCATCAAACCAGTGTGGCTTGCGCCATAGGTGTGAACATGTGCAAGGGGATGGTCGCATCCCTTTGGTGTGATGATGCAATAGGAGGCTTCTGTAGGGATGGTCGCATCCCAAAGTGGTGGAAACCTTAGAGGGTGTGGCCTCACTAGGAAGATGATAGTAAAGGCCTTGTGGTGACCTTCTTGATCTGCATGTCTGAGGAAATATATAGAATATAATAAGTTATTGTCTCTTATGGGTAAAGTATGCAACACCTGTAGAGTGAAAACTGTTCGAACAGCCATACCCATGGTCATGTGCTGGTATGGGAACCTACTAGAGTTAGTGCTATTTATAAAACAAACTTGTAGTTGGGATGAAAAATGAATTGTGTTGCCCTGGGCGGTCGGTCCCATTGATAATAATAGGAGGATATAACACTGGAAAACTAGCATATGGTGCAGGTAACCATGTAACAATGGATGGGATATGTACCACTATTATTGCAATCTTTCACACACTTTAGAAAATCTGTTTTAGTTAAAATTGCTAAGTCATAGGAATTTTCTATATCTGTATCTCAAAGTGGTGGCATCTTCACAAATAAAAGAACCTTAAAACTCCCCTTGTTCAGCCTTTCATCTATTATTACTACACTCTATGTGGTGGCTTGTTGAGTATCTTTGTACTCATCGTTGATCAATTACTATTATTTAGTATGTCAGAAGGAGAAATATAAGTCCTATGATCATCTAAAGGTGTTAACAAGATTGGAATTTGAGGAGGCCAAGAACTAGGTCACGAACCCTAGTTGACTGCCTGTGGGCATGTCCTAAGGGAGGGTCCCACCTGTGTGAAGTTTTCATTTCCGCTGCCGCTCTTTAAAGGTTTTAGTGTAATTGGCCCTTGTGTAAGTTTACTATTGTATTAATTACACATCTGCAAGATATGTATTTCATGTTCTGTAATGTATCTATAAGCACTATCTACTAATCTAGAAAATAATGTGGTGGAATCACAGAGGATTTTGGATTAAAAAATCCAGGTCCGACACTCACCCAAGTGAAAACCATTTGTTTAATCAACACCAGTGATACTACCCATGTCATGGTACATAATTCTATAATTGTGGCTGACCACCACGATTCAATATCTCATAAAATCAAAATTAATTAATTGATCAATGTGATGATGATCCCAACATAGCAATAAGCATATCTAAACATGCTAAATGTACAACCCAAGTGGATACTAGTATTGCATCACTAGAGAATAAACCATCCTATGGTGACAATGGAATCATGGTATCCAAATTATCAAAGGAGGAATTTTCCAATTGGTTGATAACTACTAGGTATAAAGGTTTGTAATAAATTACTAGTGCACAATAATTTAAAAGAAATAATAATACTTCAATTTGAAACAATAGGTTCAATAAGATCAAAGGTCATAACTTGCCTTAGCTATGCTCAGTTACCACTTCTTGATCTTCAGTTTCTGCTTCTGCTCCTTCAAAGACGTTATCTAATGAGAGAGAAACTGAATAAAACATAAATGAATCTAAAGAAAATCCAAAAATAACAAAACTAGAATCAAAAGATAGACATCAATTTTAGATAAATTTAGGAAGAAGAATCGGGTCAACCGGAGTTCATCTAAAGTAGAACATACTCTTAAAAGATTGATCGATTGAGAAAATCTGGAAAATAATAGACGAGAGAGAAACCTATGGCTAATAGGTGGGTCCTATGGATTTTCTGAATTTTTTAAATAAAATTATTCTAAAAAAGATATTTGGCTGACAGGTAGCTAGGCCCTTGGTCTATGGAATAGTGTTCTAGCCAATAGGGTCTACAAGGCAAAGACTTGGCTCATCGTGGACTAAGTCCACGGAGTGTTTTGGATGGCGACATGGTGATGATGACCCAAGCACTGATGCATGCACCGACATCTTCAGCGATCAAAACAAAGCATCGTGTCACATGGGGATGTGTGGTGCGCTCGGCGGTGTGGTCAGGTTGGCTAGTGAGGGAGATGAAGCAGCGGAGGGAGGGCACATGACAGAGAATAGCTCAATGATGATGAAGACAATGGTGATGTGGAGACCGTGTGAGTTCACCGGTGACGAGGTAGACAAAGCATCACGGTGACGCGGTCGGCAGCTCCACCGAGACGACGAGGTGAGAAAAAACGGTGGGCTTACTGTGCCTTTATAACTGAAGGTAACACAAGCTGAGATGGCCATGGTGCAGAGTAGAAAGTAGAAATGCGAGGCGACAGCAAGTTGGACACGGTGCGAAATCCAGATCGGCAACGACGATGGACATGTGAAGAAGATGAATAATGCACACATTGTTCAAATGACATGTGGGCCCCACATGTCAGCAATTGTGAATGAGTGGAGGCACGAGCGGGCGACGCATGGCACGAGACGAGCTGGTGCGCCGAGGCGAGCGTAGCTGGGCCGAGCGGCACACAGAGCGAGCCAAGATAAGGTGGGGAGGAAGAGATGGACTGCGCGGGCAAGTAGGCTAGGCCGAGAAGGAGAAAGGCTAGGCTGGGAAAAGAGATTCGACACAAGGGATAAAATCCAGATTTTAGGAATTTCTGAATTTCAGAAAACATGGTAAATCAAATTGAACTCAAATAAATAGCAAATAAACTCTAAAAAAATCCAATAATATACAGAAAAATTCCTTGCAATACAAGAAAACCAAATGAAACTTCATATTAAATCTTTTTAATTTCTAAAAATTCATATTAAGCTTTAATTAATTCAAGAAAAATCCAAATGGTTATTTATATTTTAAAAACATTAAAAGAATTAAAAACCAAGATGTTATAAATGTCATGTTGAATGTGGATAATTATGTGTTTATAGACTTTGATGCTTCAGATGCCCCCATCGTTGTATTCACACTTGACCAGGTAAGTCCTTATAATTGATCATGTTGAACTCAGCTTTCAAAATGCAAATATTTTGGTTTCAATTACAAATGTATGCTTATTATGGTTATTTACATAAATGTTGTGTCAAATATTGATTTCTTAGATACACCGTGTAATTGTTACATATTATTTTCCCTTCATTGATTTGTTGATATTCCCTTGCCATGTCACCCTAAGATATTTATAATGATAATAACTCAACCATTGGTTAAACCTTACTAGATTATGATTGTGCTTAGAAATGCTTATTATGATTGTGCATTGAAATGCTTTAGTGATGAAATGAAATACAACACAAATATTATGATTGTGCATTGAAATGCTTTAGTGATGAAATGAAATACAACACAAATGTTGTGTCAAATGCTTATTATGATTGTGCATTGAAATGCTTTATCCATGACTCCGGATATGACATAGAAGACAAAGGCCAGGACTAGGTTTAGCCCCAGTTGATTACCTGCAACACATCATGGAGGCTATTTTGGTTTACATACTTTCACTACTTATTATGAACAATCTCATTTGGCATGTCGGCCCGTTATGTAAAACCTGATCACAAGTTCTATTTATGAATGCTTTTGTAATATTTCATAGTCCTTTTATTTACACACATGTATGGATGTGATATTTACTAATGTTATATTGTGTTAGCTAGCTACTGATCTAGGGACTAGCCTAAAATACATAGAAGATTTGGATTGTCAAATCCGGGTTGCTACGTAGCCAGATCATCAGGAAGCTCATCAAAATTTACCTTTTTTGGCGACATTGGCAAAGAAGGACAAGTAGTACGATTAATGTTTGATGCACCTTCATCTCTTCTTGAAGTCCCTCCGCCGTGACCCTCAATGTCACTAGCTAGTTGTAATTTTATGTTCAAAAACCGTTCTATTATGCTTTTACTATCTATTAAGTTAAGGGAAAATATTAAACACGAAAGTAGTTAAGTAGATACCAAATATGCAAGAGAAATTATCAATTTCATTAATTTCCTTACCTGCCATTGTGTTGGAAAGAAGATTAGAAATTTAGAAGAAGCCTCCTCCACCCAACCACCTACCTTCAATCGTTCATAAAAAAATTAAGACATCAACCAAACCCTGAAAAGATTGACCAAACCAGCAAACTCTAAGACATCAATCAAAGTACCAATCTCTAAGAAGAATTCAAGGCATCAAGAGGAAGAGGGGCGGATCGATTAATGCACCTTGCTGGCTTGGTGGTTCCACATGATCGACAAGAAATTATTGAATTGGATTGGAATCAGGGATTTTGGTTTAGGTGGACGATGTTGGCTTAACGCTTGCTAGCACCGCTGATGATCTTTCTGTTATCTGCAAGCAACAGAACACACACAAGAACACAGGAGCACAGAAACGATTTTTGGCGTTGCAGTACGTCACAACATTTTCTGGTTTTACCTCTTCTCCTTTTATTTAGCAATTACATTAACATGCACCATGCAAGCGTTAGCAGTAACTGACATGCATATGCTTGAAGTAACTGTAGACTTAAAACTCTAACATGCAGATATGAAGACATGCAGCCTAAAACTCCCATGCGAAGACATGCAGACTACATGCAGACTAAAACAATAGTAACAGTTATGCACATTAACTAGATTAGCTAACAGACGACTGGCGCACAAGTGCGAGCTACGATGTCGAGAGATTGCGTTATGAGGATGAGCGTGTAACATTCCAATTTTTGAAAGATAAAATGTGGAGGATTTGGCATTTGAAAGATATTGGTTTTTGTTGGCATTTGAATTTCTTGGATTTTCAAAGTTTTAGTTAAGGTCTCCATTAGGACAAAAATAGAATAAACATATATGTAGATAAGAAGCAAAGCACATAAAATAAAGTGGAAACTATAATGAAAGGAAGGGTTGGGTAATAGAAAAGATAAATAGCAAGAAGGGAAAGTAATGCAAGTATGGAGATATTGAAAATTCATAAAATAAAGATACATATAAATATATATACACATGTGTATGTATAAACATGCGCTTGAAAATAAATCATGGAATGATACGGCTAAAGTAACAATACATAAATGGGTATAAAGTTGTAAGGATACAACAAGAATTGGGTTGAAGTTTAAACATATATACATATATGTTTAAAATTTTGGGAGCCAGCTGACCAGCCAGCCAGCCAGCTTCCCTCCTATTCACCACCGAGCGCCCTTCTCTCTCGCGCTACCTCGCTCTGTCCTGCGCCGTGCGCGCGCCGAGCCGCCCAGCTCTCCTTGCTCTGCCCGGTCCCAGTGCTGATACTCACCCTTCGGACCAGCAGTCAACCAGGTGCTTCTTCACCCATTCCCGCCCCCACAGTACTGTAGAACCTGCCGCCAATCCCCTGGCGCCGTGCAGTGCTCCCTTGCATCTGGACATTCCCGCAGGCGAGCTATTGTCCAGGCTGCCACCCCTTCGGACCAGAGACACTGCAACGAATCGCCACACCATGCCGCCGCCATTAATGCTGTGCACGGCCTCTCCTCTACCGAATTCTGCCATGTGCACCGAACGATCATTGCCGCATCAGCCCGGCCAATCCAAATTCGACAGAGATTGCTCCGCCATAAATGGGCCATGCCCTGAGCACCCTAATGCTAACCCTTAGCGGCGTGCAACTCCCCGGAATAGGCTACTGTAGCCTCATCACGGCTTCCGTCAGCCACCATAGCCACCCACGCCCTCCACGCCGGTAGACCAATCCGCCTGCTATAAAAGCCCACCGAGGCTATACCTCACCTCCCCACAACCCCATCTCGCTCTCAGAGCGCTCAATTGAGTTTCGGTGCACCCCAACTCGCCGTAGCCATGTTCTTCCTCAAGTCCGGCGAGCAAGCTCACTGTTGATTCAAGCTGCCTGCATTCAATTCCTTGGATCTGAAGCACCTCCAGCAGGCGACGAAGCTACCCCGAGCGTTTCCCGAAGCTTCCTGCGCCCGAACACCTCCTCCACCGTGCGCCTCGTCGGGATTCCGCTGCTTCACACCACCAGCTTCCACCAGCTTACCCCGAGCACCACCAACCTCCAATTCCTTGTCGTGACTGTCCCCAGGTACTCCCTGCGCAAGCAATTGGATTTTGATGGCTTAGGTCACCGTATTCCCTTCTCCCCTGTTCCGCCGCCGCCTAGGCTCACCGTCGGCCATAGCCTCGGTCAAATTTGCCAGTGAAAATCATCACAAGGGTAGGCGATGGGGTAGGGAACCCATTTTGTAAATTATCCCGTGCAGTTGTTAACTTCTCTGCCGGAGGGGACCCTCGTCGGAATCGGGAGGAAGACGAAGGCACTGCGCGCGCGCGAGTGAATTAGAGACATGATTAGATTAGTGTTAATGGCTGCGGTTATAAATAATGTATCGCTGTCAAATGGGCCCGATTAGTTTAAATTATTATTTGGACCCCACCTGTCAGCGACTCAGCATTTTATAAAACCCGACGGACCCCGTGTGTCAGTGAACCGGGGGGAAGAGTTAATGATCTCAGTGGAACGCATGTGTCGGCACGGGAGTCTCCAGAGATTTCAAAATTTCTGATGGGCCCCACGTGTCAGTCGGTAGGGAGTAAAGAATGATATCCGCTAGTGGACCCCACCTGTCAGCCTAATGGAAAGAAGGATAAAATATTTCGAGGGTCCCGTGTGTCAGTCTCATGTCCTATCTCTCCTCGGGATATTTAATTAATTACTAATTTCAGTTTTGATATATAACTAGCTGAAGGCTTTAGAAATTCATAGTAAATTCGTATGAACTCCAAACCTAATGGGAAAAATTTCTAAATTTGTCTAAATCCATCCTCTTTCTAGAGAACTAAACATTATAAATTTTGGAGTTAAAAATGAATTTTTTAAGTTCAAAGTTAGTTGGCTATGTTAATTGGGTTTAGACTTTAAAAATTCATAGTTGATTCATTTCAACCCCAAATTCAGTGAGAAGAGTTGCAATAATTATCTAAATTCATTATCTGTCCCTTGGAACCAAAACCATGAGTTTTTGAGTTTGTTTGAATTTTTATGAAGTTTTACTTGGTGGTGTTGATTCGCTTTATTTCTTTTAAAAATGTACGTTCGACGATAAATTAGCGTACGAGGCCCAGGAGGAAGATTCAGAAGCAAAACCAAGCTAAGATCAGTCAGACCAGGATCCTTGCGAACCAGGCGAGTCAATACTTTGATCATATTGGACCTACATTTTCTGCAATTTATTTCTGTTTAAATTATCAACTGCATGCTATTATTTTATGTGCTAAGTATATGCCTGATTTTCATACACTAGTTACTTACCAATTAATAAGTTTGTTAGTAATACCTTCTTTTAGAATAATTGAATATGTGAGCCTTGTCACCCTAGTAAAATTATAATGGTATTCTTTTGGAAAATAAGTCTGTAATTATATACCATGTTTAGTTGTGCTTAGATACTTGGGGGCACCAAAATGCCCCCAGCATCACTTTAAACTATGAGAACTGGATTTGGGAAGACAGGGTGAAAATGGTTGGTGTATTTGGACAAGGATATTTTTAGGTTCCCAAAAACCCCAACTTGCTTACATATTTGGGCGGATGGTCCAGGGGTGTGGTGCAGTGGTGCACGAGAGAGGGGTTAGTGGTAGAACCGCCCAGGTAACCTAAGGACCGAATCTCGTGATGACCTCCCAAGATACAACAGTACAACCACAAGCTGGCAAAATGTAGGCGGGGCTAACTAATCTGCATAGCTCTAGTGTGGTTACGTGAAGGTGTGAACACGAGCAAAGGGATGGATGGTCGCATCCCCGCCTTTGCCCGTGATGGCTCACGAGGGACCCTTCTCGAGGGATGTAAGCATCTTACAGAAGATAGACCTTAGCGGGCGTAACCACAAGTAGGATTATGCATTGTAACAGTCTCGTGATAATCTACTCAACCACATGGCCAAGGAATCATGTGGGGCAACGGGCAGATTTATCTCTTGTGGGTAAAGTGTATAAACTCTGCAGAGTACAAAACTATTCGAATAGCCATGCCTACGGTCAAGGGCGGACATGGGAACTTAACAAGATATAGTTCTATTTCAAAAACCTGGTGGAGTGGGTAAAGTTGAGGGCAGAGAAAGGCCCTGATTTGTGTTGTCCTGGGTGTCGTCCCAGTGGTAAGTTAAGTGGCTATGACACTGAAAACTAATTGTGGTATAAGAGTCATGGATTGGTGGATGAGATCTGTACTTATTCTATAAAATCTTTTATTCAAAGGTATTATAAATATTGGTCCAAAGGCTAAGTCTAGGAATTTCTTACACTTAACATTAAGTCTTTCGAAACGTGGTTTTTCAGCAAATAAAATAACCTGAGCCTATCTTTGTCAAGCCATTCATGTTATATAGCTACATTCTGTGTGTTGGCTCGCTGAGCACGGGGTTGGAGTGCTCACACTCGCATAATCAAATCCAGAAACAGAATAGCAGAATCCCTATGCTTATGAGGAGGCGCCCAGCCAAGGAGCTGACGATGGGAACTAGGACGGGTTTCAAAATGATCAGTCACAGACAGTATACTTGCCGTAAGGGTGTTCGCCTATATGGCTCAGTGTTGGGCAATATAGACGCGCACATTTACCCTCAGTCGCTGCCTGTGGCTTATGGTTCCACTTATGTAATTGTTTCTTTTCCATTGCTTACCTTTTGAATGTAATATTTAGCCTGGGAGGCTCTCTATGTAAGACATTTGCCCGACGTGGTTTATTCCTAAACTCGGAAGTATGTTATATTTAATTTTGACTGTATGATCATCATGCGATGAATGGACTGTTTCAGCAATGTACTGTGAGCACTATCTACTGATCCAGAGAATAGTGCAGTATTCACAGAGGATCCGGGATTTAAAATCCAGGCCCGACAGAGCGACGTAGAGGAGGCGAGAGGTTTTGTTTCTGCGTTGAGAAGGCAAGAGGAATCAGGTGGGCTGGCCAATTGGGAAAAAGGGGGCTACTACCTGGTCTCCTTGGCTCCCCCTTGTGCGTGCTAGGCTACTGGACAAAGCGGGCTACTGGGACAAATGGGCTGCTGGGCAAAGTGGGCTTCTAGAGCAATCAAGATGCCCGGCTACTTTTGGCAAAGTGGCCCGAGAGCCTTGTGGGCAGCATATGGCTCTAGGCTTGCTGTGTTCACTCCAATTGGTTCATTTGCTGAAATAATAGGAGGGTATATTGGTTAGGCCGGAGAGCGCAAGTGTCAATTGAACCCGGCCCAATACTGTAGATCTACCCTTGATTCTCATGGATGCCTATTGTACACAATCCATATGGAGACATGGATTTCACAAAATTAGGCCCCGTTTGCGACACAGGAAACTTTTCTTATTCTTATGGAAAATAACATGATTTCTATAAAATTCGTACATTCCAAACAGATCTTTAGAGGGCGACAAAGTCACGCCAAGACGCTGAATGGCTGATTCTGGTTGACGTGGAGGAGATGAGTAGAAATTTTTATTTCTAGTTCAAGAGAGGTGTTTGCCGGATGTTTGACGCACCTACATTTATGTAAGATACTGATTGCAACTCTCGCTGACTAACAAAGTTTAAATTGCTCCCAGTGTCCTAAGGAAGGAAATAAAAGTGCTACAATAATATGCACAGAACACGTGCATATCCCATTGTTGGACGAGATTTTGTACATCTCCTAGTATAATCTCATGTGATTATATGCATGAATGCAAATTCAAATATTTGCGCTTGCTATTCAAGAAGCAAGAAACTAATGCATGGCCCATGCATTCGGCCATGCATTCATGCATGCAATAACTAGCTAGATAGTACTACGTACGTACAATATCTAGTTCATGGATGTACAGGTGTACGTACATATCCCGGTCAGAATCAAGTGCTAGCTGTAGCGTGGAGGCATGCTGATCACGTACTAGCTAGCCAGCGTCCTTGAGTTGATGACGTGCATGCATACTTATTAGCTACTCCTTTATTCAAGTACTAGCTAGTGCATGAATTATACATACACACGCACAAGCCGTTCATCCATAAGAGTCAAATATAAGCCCGTTCAAGTTAACTTTTTTTCGATTTTATCTTCTAGTTTCAGTTTTTTTTATTATTCACTACACTATCTACTAACTCAATTACAGTAAAAAAAAATCAGCAGTGCTGTTGAGCCCATGAACCGATCGATTAACTCGTATATGAATCAGGCCAGCGGATGTACATGCCCTCGCGCGGCTTAGTGCGTGATCAGCCGGATTAATTAGAGATAATCTCTGTTAGAGTATTTGGGCCAACCCAAATAATAATTCCCGTAAATGTGAAAGATCCATACATACATGATAAGTGGTGGAACTAATAGTCCCATATTACTAACTAAAAAAGAATCACAACTATTTATAAAAAAGAGTGGATGTGGTTATAGTGAAGAAAAGCAAAAGAAGATTACACGCGCGCTCGCTTGCCTCGCCATACCATCGCCCACCCGTGCGTGGCATGCGCATGAAAGGCGCTGCGAGTTTGAGCCCAGCTGCTTGTAGAGGTGCTACTTCCTTTTGCACGTTGCATAAGTTTTTAATTTGCACCTATAACTGACCTATTTCACTGATGACATTGCAACACAGTAAATTGTGTTTAACATGTCAGTTACTAGTTCATTGTTAAAGGAGAGCAGGTGACCAGAAAATTTTGGATTACATTCTATTCTCTCCCTCTCACTCTCACTGTTCTTGCACTTAGCTACTTTTGGTTTCTCACTTCCTACGTCAGTGTGCACCTGCGTGGGAAGAGTAACGTCTTCGAAACCATCGTCACTCAAGTCCTCCACAGGAATGAGTGAATCAGGTTTTTGGAAAGCGCTTTGTGTGATTGCTCGCAGCTTTCTATAACCCTCTAACTGATTTCAGCACCCGCTGTGAGTAGAATGTTGTTTTTACTCAATGCAATGTCTGATATATGCAAGATTACCATGCTACTGTCTTCGTTGTTTGGTAATCTGTTGAGAACCTATAGTACACATGTATTTGTAATCTGTGAATTTATATTTTCTGTTGTTTATCGATTTAAATTAGTTACTAAAGTGTATTGTTTTGTAACAACCTCTGACATTTAAATCTTGTAACCCGTATCTAGAAGGAAGATCACAACAAACGTTATGTCAGCAGGAAGAGATTCTCTGGAACTACCCGCGTGATCGTAATGATGCCAGGCTAGTCTCTGTTAGTTTTAATCTTGACTTAGTTTTTTACATGAATCAGATAGTTAGTGCATGTTGTCTCTGTACGTGCAGTTTGTTAGAGCGTACCCGGTCAAGTTGGAGGATCGATTCAACTGGAACATCGTGCGTACGTTGAGTTAGTTATTCATGAGCCATTTAGCATGTGTGTTATAAGTACTAAGCATGCTATGTGTATTAGGAAAGTCAAGTGAGAATAACAGAGGGAGTATTCTCTGTGTGCTTTTCTTTTGTGCGTGTTTAGTCCAGATATTGTGTGTGTGTGCACAGATTCCTCTGACACACATGCTAAATGGCTCACGAATAACTAACTCAACGCACGCACGATTTGCCAGCTAAATCGATCCTCCGACTTGACCGGGTACACTCTAACAAACTGCATGTACAAAGACAACATGCACTAACTATCTGACTCATGCAAAAAATGAAGTCAAGATTAAAACTAAGAGTCTACGTGTTGCATACGCCCGTCGCCCTGGCCAGAGGACGGACGATAGAAAGAGGACATGCACGAGGGACGGAGGGAGCTGCCGGCCACGCTACCACAATCCAGGAAGACGCCAGGGAGCCAAGCTAGCTCCTGCAACTCATCCATGTCAAGGAAAGCTCATGCCCAGACCAAGAAGATCATCCATCCTGCTGTCAGGAAGAAGTAACGAGCCATCGAGAAGCAAGGGAGGTGTTCTACACAGGCACGAAGCCGTGGAGTGCTATGCACCTGGTAAAGATTAATCTCTATTTTCCCTCTTTCTCTCTCTTTCAGCATGCATGCCTATGGGCGGCGACCATGCTGGGGACGCCGGCCAAAGCCTGCTTTCCTGACCAGAAGCACCGGCGAATTGGAGTTCTGGAGCTCGCCATCACACAGTCCGCCGCCACACCATTAATATCGCCGCTGCCATCATCATCGATCCGTTCCTAGGCGATGCCTTCAACACTAGTGTCCGCAGCACCGTCGTACCACGCTCACGTAGATTCTATGGCCAATTCCACATTGGGACAACCGGAACTACGACCCTTTCGATCTATAGCCAGTTCTCACTTCAACGAGGAATCTGTGCCGTCTTGATGTAGACCGATCGCTGGTTACAATACCATCCAATGGTACTAACCGCGGCCGTGCTGGCTGCCACTACTACAAAGCAGACTATATTAGATAGATACATCATAGACGATTCATACGGAACTGTCTATGCTTAAACTATCACAACGGTTCATACTACCAACCAGCTGTGATATTTTCACAAACGGTTATTAACATAAACCGTTTATGATAATTAAGACATCATAGACGGTTTATGTTAATAACCATCTGTAAACTTTTGCAAACGGTTCTTAATACGAACCGTCTGTAATAATCGAGTCAACACAGACGGTTCGTGTTGATAACCATCTATGAACTTTCACAGACAGTTCTTATTACGAACCGTCTGTGATAATCGACACATCACAGACGGTTCGTATAACAAACCGTCTTTGATATTCATTATCACAGATGGTGCGTATTAATAACCGTCTGTGATTAGTCACAGACGGTTATTAACACGAACCGTCTGTGATATTTTGTTTCACAGACCATTTGTGGTTGGAACCGTCTGTGATAATCTGTAGTATTAATTATTGGGTGTACTTGCTCGATGTCGACACAGATTTGTCTTCATTGTGCTACATCGGTGGAGCAAGGCAGCCGTCTTTACGGAGTTCGGGGTGAAAACATATCGCCGTCTTCTTAGTGATCTAATCAGATATTAGTACTCAATTACTTTTAATAACTTACATGCATGCATATTTTTGTAATGGAAGGCCAGAGATGATAGCTAGGTTTTTGTTTAATTTAGATCTAGCTAGCTAACTAGGTTTAGAAAGATAATGTTAGTTTGCTCAATTTCAGAATAGGTAAGTACTGGTACGTAGTTCACTAGCTTTAATATATTCTTGCATAATATTATTATGTCATGAATACGTGGCTAGCTAGCTATATACCTACGTAATATATATAAATATATATGCGTGTCATTATGTACGTGTAAGTATATATAGCTAGTCTGATTTGCTATGTAGTAGCGGTAATAATCATTTTGACACCCATTTGTTACTTGCGTAGCGCAGATGGACCGAAGCTGGATGTACATTGAGAACCATGTAAGTGAAGACTATATTAATAGTGTGTCTGCTTTTAGAAGAGTGGTCGAGATAGATATGTTGAAGAAGGGGATGAAATATATGTACTGTCCATGCATTGATTGTGATAATCTCAAGATGTTTAGCAACTCAGCGCAGATCGAAGCTCACTTGATTCGAAGAGGTTTCAGAAAAGGGTACAAATATTAGACCAGTCATGGTGAAGAGAAGAGTATACAAGAAGATAGTTATGACATAGTCAAGAGAGACAACGATATGCTAGTTGTGGACTGTGCTTTTGATCATGATGATAAGTCGCATGGTGATAATCTGGATTAGATATTATCTGATGCAGAAGGGAACTAGAGTGAGAGAGAGTTTGGTAAATTCGAGGGCTTGATGGAAGACTCGGAGAAACCTTTATTCTCGGGCTGCAAGCCGCAATACACGAGGTTGTCATCAGTTCTAGAACTGCTGAAATTGAAGGCAAGCAATGGTTAGTCCGACAAGAGTTTCACGGCATTATTAGGTCTCCTAGCGGACATGCTTCCAACGGAAAATGTGTTACCGAGAACCACCTAACAAACCAAGAAAATTCTTTGTCCATTACGAATAGAAGTAGAAAGAATACATGCATGTCCGAATGATTGTATCTTGTACCGTAAAGAGTATGCTAGCTTACATGTTTGTCCGGTGTGCAAAGCATTCCGATACAAGCGTAAGAATGACTCTGGTGATGGGAAAGGCATCGAGGTGAAGCAAAGACATCCTGTTAAGGTGTTGTGGTATCTTCCTGTAATCCCCCGTTTGAAGCGTTTATTTGCAAACTGCAAGGATGCAAGATTGATGCGTTGGCACTGGAAGCAGCGTAAGAAAGATAGAATGATAAGACATGTTGCTGATTCTGCCCAGTGGAGGAACATCAATAGGATGTTTGTAGATTTCGGTGTGGAACCGAAAAATATAAGGTTTGGGTTGAGTACAGATGGAATGAATCCTTTTGGCAACATGAGTAGCCGACATAGCACCTGGCCCATGACTCTGTGTACGTACAACCTTCCTCCTTGGCTGTATATGAAGTGGAAATATATTTTAATGTCACTACTTATCTAAGGGCCGAAGCAACCTGGCAATAATATTGATGTATTCCTAGAACCATTGGTAGAAGATCTTGCAATACTATGGAACGAAGGGATACATGTATGGGATGCGGACAAACGAGAGAACTTTATTCTACGCGCCATGTTGTTCTGCACCATTAATGATTTTTCTGCCATTGATAACCTGTCAGGGTTGAGTACAAAAGGAGCCAAAGTATGTCCGCACTGGTTAGATTATACCGAGAGTGTGTGGTTGAACAACTCATGCAAAACTGTGTACATGCGTCACCGTAGGTTCCTTCCAAAGTATCACCCATACCGTAAGATGAAGAAACAATTTAACAGAAAAAAGATGATGACTCAGTACCAAGACCTTTTAGCGGGAAAGAGGTGTATGATATGATCAAGGATATAAACATTGTGCTTGAAAAGGGACGTAAATTGAGAAAGAACATATGAAAAAAGAGGTCAATATTTTAGGACTTACCTTATTGGGAGCACTTAGAAGTTCGCAATTACATCGATGTTATGCACGTAGAGAAGAATGTATGTGACAATTTAATTGGTCTCTTACTAAACATTCCTGATAAAATAAAGGATGGTGTTAACGTAATGCATGACTTGGTCGCTATGAACATCAGAACCGAGTTAGCACTGATAGAGACCGATAAAGGCCGGACGTACCTTCCCCTAACTTGCTACACTCTGTCTAAGTCCGAGAGAACTGAACTGTGACAGTCCTTACATGGTGTGAAAGTTCCATCCGGTCACTCCACCAGTATGAAGAAACTTATTTCCAGGGAACATTTGAAATTAATTGGCATGCAGTCTCATGATTGTTATATGCTAATGATGCAAATGCTACCTATTGCAATTAGAAATATTTTGCTGAATAAGGTTCGACTGACAATCATAAGCCTATGTTATTTCTTTAACGCAATTGCTCAAAAGGTCATTGATCCCGATGGACTAGATGTTCTGCAAACCGAGGTGGGGACAACTCTATGTCATCTAGAGATGTATTTTCTTCCATCATTTTTTGATATCATGGTCCATCTCATTGTCCACCTTGTGAAAGAGATAAAAATATGCGGCTCTGTGTTTCTACGTCATATATACCCTTTCGAGAGGTACATGGGAATTCTCAAATCCTATGTACGCAATCGATCTCGACCGGAGGGTAGCATCATCGAAGGTTATACAACAGAAGAGGTCATTAAATTCTGCATCAGCTACATGGCTCAGGCCGAGCCGATAGGTGTACCTTTATCTCATCACGAGGGGAGGCTAGAGGGTATCGGGACTATCGGAAGGAAAGCAATAACTCTGGATTAAAATACGTATGTTCAAGCCCATTTCACGGTTTTACAACACATGACTGAAGTGACCCCATATATTGAAGAGCACAAGGACATACTACGTCAAGAGAATGCATGCCAGTTAGAAGTTTGGATCACGAGACAACACAACCGTCTATTCATTGAATGATTGAATGCGCAATTGACTAGGAGGTCGTCAAGTGAAACATTACAATGGTTGGCAAAAGAGCCAAAATTTATAATTGTGACATGGCAAGGATACGGCATTAATAACTACACATTTTATACAACAGATCAAGATAGAAAGAGCACAGTGCAGAACTCAGGTGTCCGCATAGATGCCTATGATGCGCACGTCAGTACCGTTGGCCCAAACTCGTACTACGGGCTTGTAGAGAAGATTTGGGAGCTTGACTATGTAATTTTCAAGATTCCTCTATGTCGGTGCCATTGGGTCCAACTCCCACGGGTTATAAAGGTCAACAAGTACGGTGTCACTACCGTAGACCTTGAATGTGTAGGATACAAAGACGAATCATTTGTACTCGCGAGCCAAGTTGTTCAAGTATTTTATGTAACCGACCCGACAAATAAGAAGCGTCATGTAGTTCTTTAGGGAAAAAGAAGGAATGTCAGAGTTAAGAATGTTATGGATGAGGAAGAGTATAATCAATTTAATGATTTACCTCCATTCGGAGACGGCATTAGGCTCGAGGAAGAACAAGGCGATGAAGTAAACTATATGCGTGTCGATCATCGTGAAGGGCTTTATTTAAAATGAAATAGTCCAGTGTAATAAATGTAACTATATATGTTCCATTGTAATTGTAAAATGACTCAGGAACTAAGAAATAGTTATATTTATGAGTCATATATATGTATCTCCATGTTCATTGGGCTATTGTAAAGAAATACACTATGTGAGGTCTTATTACAGTGCCTGCTGGTTGGTGTAGGTAATAACTCAAGTGCGAGGATTATTACAAACGGTTCTAAAATAGAACTGTCGGTGATATTTATTATCACATACGGTTCTTAACTAAGAACCATCTGTGATAATAAATATCACACACGGTTATTAAACTAAGAACCGTCTGTGATATAACTATCACAGACGGTTCCTTTACGGAACTATCTGTGATAGTATCCCTATAAATACCAGTAGCTAAGTCGCAAGTCCGCACTCATGCACTCCCCAGCGCCCTTGCTAGGTTTTGCTCTCTCCCACCGCCCGTCCCTCCCGACGCAACTCCCTCCCGCTGCCGCTCCCTCCCGACGCAGCTCCCTCCTGCCGCCGCTCCCTCCCAACGCCGCTCCTTCCCGCCGCCGCTCTGACGCCTCTCCGGCGCCGCTCCCTCCCCCGAGCCCGGCGCCCTCCTCCCCCGACTCTAGCTCCCACCTCCCCCGCGAGCCCGACGCCCTCCTCCCCTGAGCCCTCCTTTCTAAAATGTCATCTTTATATAATGTTATCTTTATAGAATGTCATCTAAAATGTCATATTTATATAATGTCATCTTTATAGAATGTCATTTTAGATTTATTTCATATAGTTGTTTCATGTTTCATATAGAATAATTAAGATATGTTATTCATGTTTCATATATTGATATATATATGCTACATTTGCTTCTTAATCATGTACTTTCATATTGATATATTGATATGTATATATATATGTTGATATGTATATATGTATGTGTGTATATATATATATATATATATATATATATATATATATATATATTGATATGTGTGTGATTGTCCTTGGGTTATTCTTAAATGTCAGTTTGTCTCTCAACTACCCATATATAGTTTACCAAACAGGATGTCGAGAGGTGAACTCTGTATATGTGTGTGTGTGTGTGTGTATTCTTGCATAAGCAAGTCCACCAATAGTCATAGGTTTTTGATCCACACCTCACTGCACTGGTTTGTGTTATTTGCTTCATAGAACTTTGTTTAGGCACACACCTCACTGCGTCCACACAGTCGTCCAACAATTTTTAATATATGCCACATAGACCTTCAAAGGGCATGAAGCAAGTTACACACTCCAGTGTATCCGTTTCAATGAACTTGATACACTGGTTTGTGTTATTTGTTCATAGAACTTTGTTTAGACGCACACCTCACTGCGTCCACACAGTCGTCCAACAATTTTTAATATATGCCACATAGACCTTCAAAGGGCATGAAGCAAGTGATACACTCTAGTGTATCCGTTTCAATGAACTTGATACACTAGTTTGTGTTATTTGCTTCATAGAACTTTGTTTAGGCCCACATTTCACTGCGTCCACACAGTCGTCCAACAATTTTTAATATATGCCACATAGACCTTCAAAGGGCATGAAGCAAGTGACACACCCTAGTGTATCCGGTTCAATGAACTTGATACACTGGTTTGTGTCATTTGCTTCATAAAACTTTGTTTAACTCACTGCAGTAACTTCAATGAACTAGATATGCCGCCCTTGTTAGCTACAAGGTCTATTTGGAAGGCTCATAGCTCACTGCAGTGAGTTTTTTTCTAGAAGAGAGATGATGTCTACACAGTCTTCGTTGTCGTCATCTGGGTCTCACGCTCCCAAGATTGGAAAAACTAAGCATGACCGAGGAGTATCGAAAAGGCCAGATGGCCGAATGACCATCACGGTGTCTCATTGGACGAGGTCCCTCTGCAACCGAAGAAAGCAGCGGCATCATTTTGGACTACCTACAGCCCTCTGCAAAGAGCCCCCATCACCATAGCAAGCTGGAAAGATTTGGCAAAGGATCACAAAAATCAGCTCTAGGAAGAAATTACAAATCCGTTAGAGATTCCAGCAGAAGTACAGGGACTTGTGCAACAGCACGCGCTCCTCGCAATGGGAAAAGCATGGAAGAATTTTAAGAGTATTCTTGTGATGCAGTACGTGGCCAAGGATCTCACGCCTTTCACGAGGTATCCTTTCGTGTCGTCAGAAGTATGGGAGGCCTTTATGCAGATGAAAACAATGACCGAATTTGAACAACAAAGTGCGGTGCACAAGGCTATCCAGTCACAAAACACTCACCCTCACAGACTCGGCACCACTGGGTACGCGGGTAAAATTCCATAGTGGAGGATGCAGGACGAGGTCGCAATCCGATCGGAGGCCTCCCCGCCATTTGCCGGGATCGCAAACAAGCACGCTCGAAACTTGTTAAAAGCGAGGTCATCAACCACATCTTCGGGTGTCTCTTTCAAAAATCCCACAGATGAGGAAGTGTCCCAACGCCTGGTAAGATATGTTAAACTACATAGTTGTTAACACCTCTTGAACTTCATGGGTTCAAAAATTACATGATTAATTGCCTCTTGCAGCAATCATTGACTACCGAAACTTCTCGTGGCTCCTTTCAAGAATACAGGGAGAGAGATTTACTATCACATGCCTTGGGAAACAAAGAGCACTCAGGTTGCACACGAGGCTTGGGAGTTTACGTATCTTGGAGTCACGGATTTCTAGATTACTCCGAGACATATAGGAGTAGGAAGATATCCAAGGTGTACCGCAACGAACAAATAAAACAGGAGCTTCGTGCTCAACTTCAGGAACAACTATCTGCCTCACTTTAAGAGTAGACTGCCTCACTTCGAGGAGAGATAGATTCATTGAGGGAAGAACTGAGACAGTTCCGTAACTAATCACAACCCACCCCTACTACTACGGTACCCAGTCCCCCTCAACGTCACAGTAGCTGCGCGTCCACACCAATTACTGAACATAGCGATGCCTACTTACCTATCGATGACATTCAGGTAATGTACCTCTTTAGAATGCTACATAGATCTCTCTGGTGGACACCTTAACTCATCTTGTGTTGTTTTGTAGGAGCCCATGTCTTGCATCCTCAGAGTCAAGCTTGTTGGCTCTATTCCCCTTGACGCTGGGCGGGGGATGGTGTATCCATTGTTGTTAGGGATGCTGGTGCACGGTGTACAAGTAGAGACTGGTTTCATAAAGATCTAGGTGGATATGATTAATGATGTTTTTAAGACCGTCCTTCTTGAGAAGCCCCCAAACGAAGAGATTAAGACATTAGGGGATGCCGTCCACACATTCATTCAGTGACCCAAGAGGGACATTGCCCTCGACTTGTCCGTGCCACGATCTCCACATCCAGTATCCCAAGAGGGACATCTCCCTGTACCTGTCACATCGGCTCCGGTGGCTCCACCTCTAGCTCTGGTTCCGAGGCCTGTTACATCGGCTCCCGCTGAGACGCCACCGAAAACAGGTCGTAAGCGAGGCTCTAAAACTCAAGCGAAGAAAATTAAAGCGCGTCTCGAGCGATGGAAGTTCATTCTAGGAGTGTCGTTGGTCCCCGACTCACAATTACCTCAGCTTGGTTTGGTTTGCAATACATTGCATGCCTGGTACATGCAAAAGTCTAACATAAAATCACATCGGCAGAGTGCATTCACTCTGAGATATATGGAGGAGCATTTCCTCCACGACTCGGGCTACATCGTCGTGACATTCGAAGACTTATTCTTACTATTCAATCTCGACGAACTCGATGCCTCACTTCTACGATGCTGGACACTGTAAGTATACTGTACAATGAAGTTTGACATTCACATTATACCGATAAATGAAGTCCTTCAACTAAGGGTAAGTTCTTCACTAGTTGCCACACATATTTCATTTGTACTTTACATGCATCATGAACTTAGGATTAATCACTATGACGACACACATGACTAGGCAACACTGAATTTTGATTGTGATTGTACCAAAGTTGAGCAAGGTAATATACCTTGATTCCCTACTTAGGAGCAACCATGACTTCAGTCGTGTGCAAGAAGTAATTAACAGGTAAACTCATTTCCTCCATACATAACTCTAGTGTAATATTTCCTTCGTTTACAACGGCCGAGGCTAACTTTTTTGAATCATGTAGGGTGTTTGCCGCTTATGTTGCCCAAGGAGGAAGACACAACAAATCCAGTGACATGCTGCGACACAACACAGGATTTCTAATACCCGTTACAACACAATAATCCTATATCACACTTTGTTATAATGCCTCTAGAATTGACGATACCTATGTATGTAATTTTATTTTTGCAGTGCCACCAGCAGCTACAGGGCAACATATGTGGATTCTACGTTTGCCGCCATATGAAGGAAATCATGGATACTAAGATCAATGATCCAGAGATTTGTCAAATCCTTCCAATAATTATTATTTTCTGATTATATATGTATATATATACACACATGCTAATTAATGACTTAACATTGCTCCTAGCGACAGTGGGTGGACTTCAACGAAAGTACATATGATCTTGATCAACTCGACGAAATTCGTGGACAACTCTCCGAATTCCTAGTAGCACATGTCATAAACAAGGCTGGAGAGTTCTACCCCGGCAATGGTGATAATTAGATGTTGAAACATTGGATTCAATTGTAACAATTTTCATTCTATATAATATGTGTAACATTAGATGTTGAAACATTTCTCAGATCTCTGTAACAATTTTCATTCTATATATGTATGTGATCTGCTGCCCGTTTGTTACATTCGTAATTCACTTTGAGTTGCAATTAACTTATCTGTCATTATCTGTAATCTGCTTGCTTGCTTTCAGATGGCATGGCTAGCATATCCTGAGGCTAGCCAAAAAATGCAAATAAAATTGTTGTTGTAAGTGCTATCACAGACGGTTCGTTGTTGAAAACCGTCTGTGATATGAATGATATCATAGACGGCCTTTGTTATTAACCGTTTGTGATATACACAATATCACAGACGGTTTTGTATTAAAAACCGTCTGTGATATGATTCATATCACAGACGGTTCGTAACAAAAATCGTCTGTGATATTGTGTATATCACAGATGATCTTTGTTATTAACCGTTTGTGATAATCGAGTATCACAGATGATTTTTAATACAAAACCGTCTGTGAAAGTCGACTATCACAGACGGTTTTTTCTCAAAAACCGTCTGTAATGTAAGTTATCACAGAGGGCTTTGGAGCTGTGTGTGATAACCACCTATTGTCACTGATACATAAACACAGACGGTTCAGGAACCGTCTATGATGACGGTTCCGAACCGTCTATAATAGGGCTGTTTGTAGCAGTGTGCCAAGATCGCCGGGCCGCCCTCATGCCACCGGGGATGCTGCCAACGCTTGCCTTCGCCATCAAGAGACATCGCTAACTTGACATTCTGTAGCTCGCCGTTGCGCAGCCAGCCGCGTCGTCGAGGTCACCATTTCATGGCCTAAGCCTGTGACTCTGGAGGAGCCACAACCCGTCGTGTGGCCCAAGGCCATGCCGAAACACAATACGTATAACACAACACAGCCTCTCACCCCTGCATAAAGTCATGTTGGGACGCGACACACACACATCTCGCCCATGCAAAGCGACATGAGATGGGAAGCCACACACAAGGAGAAAATTGATGAGAAATAACAAAAACGCTGTTACTAGCTCCTAAATCCACCCATCTTGCTTGTGTTTGATGGTGAGCAACTTGATCTCGTCTGATGAGAAAAAAAGTACTCATAGTTGCAACTGTAGATCAATCCAATAATATTGGACACTACTACAAAAAAGTCTAATATTAGACGCCATATCACAGACAGTTTCCCAAAATCATCAGTATTTAATACTATCACAAATGGTTTTAGTTTAGAGACCGTCTGTGTTGCTATCAACGCCAAAAACAGTTTGTGAAAGTGTAATATTACAAACGGTTCATGTTAAAAACCATATGTGAAGTATCACAAATGGTTTTTACCATCAACCGTCTATGATATTACCAAATATCACAGATAGTTTTTTCTTTAAACCGTCTGTGAAATATCACAGATGGTTTGTATTACAAATCGTTTGTGATAATTAAGACATCATAGACAATTATATTAAAAATCGTCTGTGATAATTCTACTATATTAATTGCGCGCAGACCTGTCGACCCTCTATCTTAAATTTCAGATCTAGACTACTGCTTTGAGTTGGAGGCGAGGTTTTGAGGCCATTTGGTGAAAGAATACAATTTGGCAAGAGTAATTGAAGATCCATCAAATTCTTGACTACCTATAGTTAGTAATTTGTTCCTAGTTGCATTATAATTTAGATTTAACTTTTGGTGATAGAAGAATTGAAGATGGTTTAGATCTAGCTAGCTTGATGTGGAGAGAAGATTATTTATATCTAACATGATTTAGGGTTTAGAATTTAGTCAAGTTATAGTCTATTTTGTATTTAGCCATGCATGTCAGTGCCTGTCATGTAGACTAAATTGGTCAAAATATTTGGTTCTAGAAAAAATAGCTTTTATGTTAAGTAAAGCCTCAATTTATGTGGTATATATCTAGTATACTAATTAATTAATTAATTAATTTAATATTTAATACTAAATTGTTTTATATATGCGTAATGTAAGACCAGAGCTAAATGTACACTGGTAACCGTATGAGTGAAGAGTACATTAATGTCATGTCTGCTTTTACAAGAGCTGCCGAGAAGGATATATTAAATAAGGGGGTGAAATATATATAATGTCCATGCATTGACGGTAAGAATCTAAAGATGTTTAAAAACCGAGCGCAGATTGAAACCACTTGATTCGAAGGGATTTCAAAAAGGGGTATGCACGTTGAACGAGTCATGGTGAAAAGTAGATTACATAGGAAGGTAGTAATAATTCTATCACCGGTGAAGTCAATGATATGCCACAGGATGATGTCGATTGTGGTTCCAATTTGGATAGGCTACACGATGAGCATCTGGATCAGATGCTTCGCGATGCAGAAGGGAACTATGGTGAGAAAGTATGTTAAATTCTGGAGCTTAATGGAGGACTCGGAGAAACGTTTGTTCATATGCTGCAAGTCAAAGCACATGAGGTTGTCAGCCATACTTGAACTGCTAAGATTGAAGGCAAGCAACGGTTAATCCTACAAGAGTTTCATAGCGCTGCTAGGTCTTTTAGCGGACATGCTTCCAGAGGAAAACGATGGTGCACCATTGTGTCTGGGCACTAGACCTCCCTACTTTTAGATTACTTTTAGATACGTGCAAGTGCAATGGAATATAATATATCAGGCAAACCCTTTAGCATTCATTAATTCAAAAAGGCATCGATTTGGAAAGTAAGTCATTAATTAGGCATGCCGAATCAATCGTGGATGGAAAGTCGATCATGGAGTCCAAGCACCATGGTGCCCCAGTTAATTATACTCTCTCTCTTTATATATATATATAGATAGATAGACACACACACACACACTATTCAGTGGCTATGTATAGAATAAGCGTATGCCCTTGATCGACCCAATTAGCCAATGGCCCCACCATCCCACCCCGCAGACGGTTACTAGCATTTATTAAATATAGTAAGTTACTATCATATGCTCATCAAGTTATCATCAGTAATTCATGAAGATACTTACAGTTCTTACGCGCCCCCTCCCCCCTTCGCAAGCGGTACCACGTGCCGTTTTTTCTAGGATTTAGTAAAGTTGTTAATTATAGAAAAGTTACTATCATTTGCACAAAAAGTTATCATCTATAATTCATGAAGTTATTTACAGTTCTCACGCGCGTTAAAGTTACTATCATATGCACATGAAGTTATCATTTATAATTCATGAAGTTATCTCGTGCGCACATATATACAATTGTGCTATTTTGTGCCTGCGCGCACTGTACGCACTGGAAAATTACTATCGTGCGTGAGTGAAGTTATTGTCAAATATATGTAGAGTTACTACTAATTGTGTAGTGTTAAACTGATAGTAACTTTACATGTGTTTGGCAGTAACATCACTCACGTACAGCAGTAACTTTCTGACGCGTATTCTACACCTACGCATAGAATAATAATTACACACACACACACACACATATATATATATATCTTTACTATTTAAAAAGAAGGAGTTGGTGGTTGATGTCACACCTATCATTTTTTAGCCATTCAATCTGATTATGAAATAACATCTGGACTGTTCCCGCCCCCGCGGCCCCGCGCCTCCCCCTCGCTCCCCCCGCCCTCCCCTCGCTCTCCCACACAGCGCCCCCCCCCCCGCCGTCTCCCCCTCGCTCCCCCCGTCCTCCCTCTCCCCCTGCCTCCGCACGGCCGCACCCCCCCGGCGGTGCCCCAGCTCCCCATCCTCCTCTCCCCGCCTCCGCACGCCCCGCAGCCTCCCCTAGCTCCCCACCCCGTCCTCCCTCTCCCCGCTCGCACGGCCGCCGCCGCGCCGCCTCCCCTCGCTCCCCGTCCTCCCTCCCCTACCTCCGCACGCCCCGCGCCTCCCCTCGCTCCCCCGCCTCCCCTCGCTCTCCCGCCGCCCGATCCGCCTCCCCTCGTTTCCCCCCGCCGCCTCCTCCTCCCCGCGCCTCCCCCCGCCCGCCCGCCTCCTTCCCCCCGCGCCGCCTGCCTCCTCCTCCCCCCTCCTCACCCCGCCGCCTCCCCTCCTCCGCCGCCTCCCCTCCGCGCCGCCGCCGCCTCCTCCCCCTCACCGCGCGCCGCCTCCTCCCCCCCCCCCGCCGCCACCGCCTCCTTCCCCTCCTCACCCCGCGCCGCCTCCTCCTCCCCACCCCTCCGCTCCGCCGCCGCCTCCTCCCCACCCCACGCCGCTGCCTCCCCTCTCCGTCCGCCGCCTCCTCTCCGCTCTCCGCCGCCTCCTCCTCCCCACCCCTCCGCCGTTGCCGCCTCCTCCTCCTCCTCCCCACCCGCGCCATCGCCGCCGCCTCCTCCCCCCACCCCTCCGGCGTGGGTGCTGTGTTGCACCGAAGAGACCGCGCCCTGCACCGCCTGCAAAGAGGAGGTGCACGCCGCGAACAAGCTCGCCGGGAAGCACCAGTGTGTGCTGCTCCTCTCCAACGGCGCCTCCCCCGCTCCCGCCGCTGCGCCGGCCATGCCCAAGTGTGACATCTACCAGGTGAGGCCGCCCGCCCCGCCACTCCCTCCCTTTTTGTGTCTCAATTGGGGTGGCTGCGTAGGAACTCAAGAAATTTTGGCTGCAGAGGCATTTGTTTGATCGGCTATGTCCTCCTATCTGCAAATACAACAGCTTTGGATGTTGTTACCGGGAGAGTTTAGTTAGTGAAATGAAGCACTACACCTTTTATCGGCAATTGAGACGAAGCTATGCTTCCATGTATGTCGAGCTGCGTTAGGAGGTAGCAACCACATAGAAGCACAAAGAGGAAATAGCGTAATCCTGGAGATAAAAATGTGTGAAGTGAATTGATTTATACCAAACATGTGGCTCATCGCCATCCGTTGTTGTGCATAGAGTCTTTGTTTCTAGAGTATATGTACGCATTCTTACAATGTTCCCTTACTCATGACCTGATTGCCATGGGATATATCTATAACACTGGTTTGATATCTGGATGGGATTCTTTTAGTGATGACTCAGATGTGCAAGGTTAAGATAAAAAAATAACTATTGAACTTTAGTGGTCATTTCATTGCCTTTTTGTCATCGATAAATTCACTACATTGTAGGATCAGATATGGGTGCACTACCACCACATAACTATGATATTAGAACATGTGCATGATCTTCTTGTTCTTTTGAACTATACATAGACATGAATTCTGATGATAAACAACCATTATTTCTTACTTTAGTCATGTAGGGTGCATTTATTATATACTTGCTTCTTATATGCTGATTAAAATGGTTGATTTGCAGCTAGACAGTGCAGCTAGAGCAAGAGAGCTACTATTTAAGGACATGTCTCATGTTTCTCCTGGAAGCTTGGATGATCTTTTGCTAGGTGGAGGTCGCACAAATCTTGAATATGGATATTTGCGCGAGATTATAGGCTGTTCAATTTGGACTCCACAAATATTTAACTACGATGTACCTGATACAGGTAATGTGGAGGTAAGATAAAATTATCTACGTTATTTTATAAGGGAAGATTTTCAAAGGCAGTCATTGTATCTTGCTCCATTAGTCAAGCATATTTTGAGAAACAACTATTTTCTAAAAATCTCCGCCTATATGTAACTTGAGAATTCTTAATAGTGCTTAAACCATGACACTAGCAATTATCATCTTGATCCTGTAGCTTACATAGGCATTAATTCTGATGATAAACAACCATTATTTCTTACTTTAGTAATGTATGGTGCGTTTATTTTATACTTCTATCCTGATTAAAATGGTTGATTTGCAGCTAGACAGTTCAGCTAGAGCAAGAGAGCTGAACGAATACCTTCTGCCTCAGTACGTGCACATGACTTTGGTGTTGCTAAGTGCTCGCTAATCATGTATATGTACCAGAGCTAATCTTTCTCAAGTTTAGCATGTTACAATTCTTACATAATTTTTCATAGGGTGCCACTGCCACAGGATCCTGTTTAGAAAAATAGAAACCGAGTTGAACCAGGAGTTGGATGGATTGAGCTGAACAAATACCTGAAACATTATGGCCTTTTTCCCCTCTTGACCCAGGAAAGTGCTTTGTTTCTTGTTTGCTTATAATTTATTTTGTTGATAGCCTTTTTCAAGAGGCCCATATTGACATAACTCGGTACGGAATTATATTGAATTTAACTTTATTGCAGTTGATCAGCTTTAGTTTTCAATTGATTTGTATAACTTTGTTGCATCCTCTAGGCATTTATGTGATATTAACATATTTTGTCCCAGGAGGATGAATTCTGCATGCTTTTAAAACTCAATACTTGCTTCCAACTTCACCCATACTTGTGGGCATAAAATAGCATGACAGTCAACATGATTTTGCTCTAGCTCAGTGCTTTACATCAAATACGTTGGTCTAATTTGCAGGGCCTGGTGCCACTATTGAAGGAATGTGTGCAACTCACTGTTCTGGTTCATTAGCTCTGTTTGGGTAAAAGATGCTGTCAATTAGATAATATATCCAAAAGAATATGTCATAAGCTCTGTTTGGGTAAAGAATGTTGCCAATTAGTTAATATATATCCAAAAGAATATGTCATAAGTTCTTGAAAGAATCGCAGTAATGCCACACAGTGTAAATGTCAGAAGACACCATACACCAACTTTAAGCATTGACAGAGTACCAGGAAGCAACCTTAGTACCTTTACCCATTATTTGAGGAGAGTGTATTTTGTTGGGCGAACCAAAGATGCCACAAGATCAACCGGAAGAAAAACATCAATAGCACTAACTTAATTATCCATACCATAAATACACAGAAGGTGCAAGGACATAATAGCTAATCCAAATGCTAACTGATCCAAATGCCTTTAGGAACTAACTAATCCAAATGGCTAACTGAATGGACCAGCACGCCTTTATGGACTAACTGATCCAAATGCTAAAGGTGGTTAGAAGGCCCTCTCCTCCCCTCTCTCATCTGCCGCTCCGCCCTCGCCTACTCCTCCCCATCCCGCACCGCCGCCGCCGCCGCCTCCTCCCCCGCTCCTCCGCTCCGTCGCCGCCTCCTCCCCCGCTCCGCCTTCGCCTGTAAGTGCGATAGTTTTGTGATTGTTTCTGCTTGTAAGTGCGATAATTTTGTAGGTTGCATGAATTACTGCTATAATGGGTAAGGATATAAGCACATATTGTTTACTATCATTTCTGTACATATTGATGTATGTGGTGCTTGTTCTATTATGCTTCACTAATATGATGCTTGATTTATTTACGAGTATGAACATGTATGTTTTGTTTGATACATGATGACGTAAGAAAAAGTTGATATTTATTATTCAGTTTGAGATCATATTTGATAGTATACATCACTTTTATTTGGTTTTCCGTTGCAACGCACGAGCACCTTACTAGTATATATATATATATATATATATATATATATATATATATATATATATATATATATATATATATATCAATAAAGTATGTGATAAACAATGTTGAAAATCTTTGAATTCGAGTATATTTTTTTAAGAGTATGCATTTTATTTGAATTGTTATAGATGGGTATGTACATTAAAACTAATACTTTTTTATAAAAATATACTCAAATTTAGGTTAAATTCACATATTTAAAATCATAGTGCCCTGTGGTATCATTTCAGCGTCCTATATAATCTGGTTTGGTCTGAAAAGCTTGTAACATCGATCCTTCTGTGGTAGGTGAAATTCAGCTATTTAATTAAGTTCCACCAGACGTCAAAACTCCAGTATTTTGGTGGTTCTTTTCCCTTTTTTAGTAGATCATGTAGGGAAGACCACAGCAGACAACCGTGTATGGCAAACAATGCTAGATGATGTAATCATGCGTATCTTTGGTATATATAGATGACAACTTTCCAGACTTACAGTTCCATCACAATATGCGTGTATGATAACTCTGGAAAAGCTGGCTGATTAATTAGAGTTAAGCAATAAGAAGTAAAGGTATTACTGCTCATACACATCGATCAATTAAGAGAGGAGATAAAAAAAAAATGGCATGCAGCTAGCACCGAAGAAAAAAATATTGTGCTGTCAAAAAAGAAGAAGCTAAAACCCTGCTTACTTAGTCAGACTTCTATGGTTAATTATACTATGTTCATAGAGATCATGATTTATCTCTAAATAATTTTATTGCAAAGTTTGCCTGTGGTTGCTCCAATGATATCAATATGGCAGACCTCTTTGTAGCTTCTGCTGCTAATGCTGCTTCTTCTTCTTTCTTACAAATTTGAGAAATACAATTTAGATCTTTTTCAAAATCATTTAAGCCAATATTTTTTAGACGCGTTTAAACCAATATTACACCATAGCAAGCATTCACAATTATAACCTATACTATAGCAATGTGGTCTTAAACGTCGAGTTATTGCCCGGTGTACTCAAGACTATTCTAAATGAAGTCAATATTCCCTAAAAAATAAGTCAATATTGGATGCAAGTTCAAATGACAGTTAAGCAAATTAATGTTTCAAGCAAAGCTAAGTAATGATCTTAATTTAACTTTGGGAACTTGCATGCGTATGTGCAGACATGCTTTTATATATAAGGGCAGTCCCAATGCTTGAAACCATGACTAGTTTCTAATCTTCTAAGACACTATGATACAAACTACAGTTTCTAATCCATGGTTTCTTCGTGTGGGACCAGATCGAATCGTGACCAATCATTTTCATTCCCTTCCTGCACATGCATTGGCTGTTTCTTCTAAGACACTACGATAAGAAACCAAGTTCGCTGCAGCGCATCTTTTGCTAGTTTCCTCGGCTTTGGATATCGTGAAGAAATAGTTTCCTCATGAAGAAACCGTTTTCTTATCTTTCCTCTTTAATTACTATGCCATGTCACCAAAATGCTTACATGGTAAGCCTAATTAATGTAAAAAACTATAGCATTGGGACTACCCTAACACCAATTTGCCGTGCATTAATATTCGTTTTTACCATAATGCATGCACACATGAATTCCTTATACATATATATGCATTTTTCTACGTAGAAAATGGGGGCAAACCATAAAGTTGCCCCTTGTGCTCTCCAATTGCTCTGAAGGAAAGCACAACAGTTTCATCATTTCATAGTACAAAGATCATTTCATCCATTTGGATCGTTGCAACGTACGCAGGGACTGTACTATATGATCTGATCAGCTTTATAAAGCTTGTGTTGAAAGTTCAAAATAGGTATCACAATCTTTTTTATACCTCTCTCTCTCTCTCTCTCTCTCTCTCTCTGACATATAAAAAATAGAATCATTTTGATACCTTTGTCTTACATAAACCTTTTGATTTCTAGTAGTATTATGTACGTGTATGATCAAAAAGAAAGAAGAAAGAAGAAAAGAAAGGGCTAGTATTGTGTATGCGTACATCAACTCTTAAATAATTTTACGTATGCACACTTGATGACACAAGTACGCAGTAGCAAATATTTCAATAGGCAAACAGTGTTAATATTTAAGATCTTTCGAGTACAAAGTATATGGATGATCACTAAATGTAGGCTGTAAACGTGCCAAACTCGAGCCTGGCATCTCAAGCTCGAGTTCGGTAGAAGCAGTCGAGCTCGAGCAAGCCTGAGTTGGGGTCGAGCCTGGAGTTCGACTCGAATAAGCTCGATAATAGTTAAAATAATTTAATATGTATTAATTTTTAATTATAAGAAAAACTTAAGCTCGAATAAACTCGATAACAGTAAAAAATAATTTAACATACACTAATTTCAATAATAGAAAAACTTGAGTTCGAGTTCGACTCAAGTAAGATTGGTAAGAATTAGTATGTATGTGGCTATAAAAAAAGTTTGAGACTTGCGAGCTATTCGAGTTCAGCTCGTTAAAGCTCACAAGCTTAGGAACAAGCTCAAGCTCGGCTCGTTTGGAGCTCGAGTCGAACTCGAATCGAATCTAGAGCGAACCGAGTTCGAACAGTTTGTGAATCTCAAGTTTTTTTATAGCTCTAATTAAATGGTTGTCTATCATCGCAGTACTTTCAGAGAATTTTGACCGTGATCTACTTGCTCTTTGAAGGAATTTTGTTATGTTGATCCGCAGTCTGGGGTACTCCCATAGAGATTGAGCAATTATTGGTTGCGTTGCATCAATGGTAGACACACGGTCCGTGCAAGTGCCAAAAAAAAAAGAGAATGGATTGCTAGAGCTGGCTAGTATTAGCAGCTACTCCTAGTTAGCAGCTCGGAAATGAATGTTGATTTGTGTAGCATTGAAGTAACAAATTAAACAGCTTCAAGGTGCCTAAGTTAATGAAAAACAGGCGGGAGTTTTATACAAATGGAATTCGTGCGAAATACTATTAGCTCGTAATTATCCTGGAAATAGATAGGTGATAAAAAAATTTCTCGAGGCTGAAGAAAAATAATAATTGTAGCATGCATGCATGGAACAACTTTCACTGATCAACTGTGATACCTATACTCTCTCAAAAAAACAATTTGTGATACCTATACACTTGATCTAGGATCGAAGAAACTAAATCTATAAAAGCTAGCGGGAAGCATATTCACCAACTTAATTATCAAGAAAATTTTCGGTCCAACTACGGAATGAGCTGGCCGGTGTTAATGTTTTAATAATTGGCTCTCTGCATATAATTAGATCAATCATGTGTGCCATTGGAAAAGAATTAGACATTAGTATATGGTTGTTTAAAATATTTACATATATTTTTCACTTGTTGATATTATTTGTGACTCCTCCATCAATATTATCTAAAAAGAAAACTTCTCCATCAACAGACATTGCATTTCTAAAATTAACAACATAAGGCACACAGACTAAAAATTTCGATTAACAAATTAAACACAGGTAAGATCAAGAATGCATACATATTGAGGCACAACTATCATTTACCAAAGAAGAGAAATAACTCATTATTAGCACCTCACTTGCACCAACAGTTTATACATGAGTTAAGCCAATTAACCTTGAGATCCAAATAACAGAGACACATCAAAAAGCAACCATATGTTCACAGTACGGCCGCTTACATCCAAAACCGAAAGGGAAGGGAAAACGAGGAGTTCGATCATTTCATCTAATCTCGACAAAGACACCTGCTGACTAGCTAGCGATGGAAACTGAACAAAATGGCGACACCCCTTTCCAAGTAGACATATTCCCCACGAATCATCGATCAGGGCAATGCATGCATTCCTTCCATTTGCACCAAAAATTCAACATGAGAAAAATAAAATAAAAAGTAAAAAAAGCCCAAATTTATGTAATGCACAATACCAAAACATTATCTACGACCGATAAAACCAATAATTGACCGAAAATCGGCCGATTATCAGAACCATAGTTGCCAAGTAGCACAAGCTTGTCACACTTAGTTTGATCTCTCACAACACAAACGACACGCACTCACACCACACATTCTAGTGCCGGTTATGCTTTTCTCCGGCGCCGCCCAAGGAGGAGAAAAAGCCATGGCCGGCGGCGTTCGCCTTCTCGCCTTGCGCAGCCACCTCGAAATCATCAAACGGGTTGAACCCTCCAATGCCGTGGCCGCACTGATCAGCACTTGACCCGCCGGCCACAGAAGTAGCAGCAGTGGCAGTGCTCGGCATCACGTTGCTCTTCGCGAACAGCGCGAGCGCGTCCACCAGAGTGCTAGTACTGGTAATATTATTGCTGCTAGTAGTAGTTGTATTGGCTAGGGTGGTGGTGGTGCAAGTGGGGGGCAGAAGTACAGGATTGTGCGGGTACTTGAGGGGAGATGGGCGCAGCAAGAAGGGCGGGCCGACGGCGGAGGCGCCGCCGAGTAGGAGCGGGCGGACGGCGGGGGGTGGCGCGGCGGCGAATGGAGGCGCCGGGAAGCCGGTGAACTCCTGCACCATGGCGCGGAAGTTGGAGGTGTCTGTGGTGAGCACGGTGGTGGGAGGCCTGCGGGAGGCTCTGGGGCGCTTCTTGGGCGTCTTCGACGGAGCCGGCGGGGGAGGGAGCGGCGGCGCCTGATGGGAGGTCGACATGGGGCCGGTGGAGGAGGATGCGGGGAGGAGGCCATGGAAGGGGGAGTCGAGGTACAGGCTGGCGGGGGAGGAGGAGGGGAGGAAGAGACTGTGGTGGTGGTGGGAGGAGAATTCTTGGTCGGCGGTGGCCGGGAGGGAGGGGGAGGAGGGGAGGCTGTCGCTGGTGGTGGACATCATAGAAAGCTCGATGGAGGTTAGGGAAGGAAGAAGAAGAGGTGTAATGGATGGATGGACTGGTAGGGTTTGGTGTGGAATCTGTAGAGAGAGAGGGATATGGAGATGTTGAAATGGGTGGATTGGTGAGAAGAGGTTGATGAGGACCGGACAGACGGGGAGTGGTGGTGAGGTGAAGAGCTGCCAACTTTTCTTTTTTCTTTTCTTTCATCTACTTTTCTTTGCTTTTTTTTCTTGAGTTCTTTGTGGTGATTTTTTTGGGGAGACAAGATCTAGTGGTAAACATTCTTTCATTTATTAAGGGAACATAATTATTTTTGTGGATGTAACAATATTTGTGACATGGATGATGTATGTGGACTGCGGATGATATGATTTTGGCGATCTAACTAGCCATACATCGATTATATTCGCAGAAAAAGGAAAGCGTAGAGACTTTTTCGTAAAAAATCGAGAACCTTTTCACAATAAAAGAAGAGTGGAGGGTTTTTTCATAAAAACCAGGGACCTTTGTGAAAGAATCGATGGTCTGTACGTAATTTTGGAAATCACGGGTTGTTATCAACGAAAAAAGCGTAGAAACTTTTTTGTAAAAATTCAGAGAACTATTAGTAAGAAATAAGGATCTATACGTAATTAATAAAAGTTTGAAAGCTACTGGGGGGACGCGTGGACACGCTGGGGGCCGTGAACTCCCCCCAGCTTTGTATAGTCGATGATATCTGCTGATTAATTTGGCAATAGCAGGTCTAGAACATCGTAGTTTGGGGCTTTTATGCAAAAACTACTAGGATCAATTGACCCGTGGCGCCACTGTGATTTTGTGAATCAGACAAATTACCGGCAACTATATCAACTATGTTGACATTCCATGCCATGCCATGACGATGACATTCTATCATGCTGAGGACAGGATGATCTCGGTGCTCAATTACTGGCAATTTAAATTCTTTTCAATTTGGACATAACTGTTTTTGTGGCTAATTATTTGTCAACCGCGCATACTTAATGGAGAAAATGTCTGTGTTTAGGCATGTAAAAATGAACACGTCATACGTGCGATATCGATCATAACTAATAAAGGGTGATGGGCAAGCATGATTGTGACTAGCTAGATTATTAGTTTTCCGCCTCCATATCGGTACAACATTTTCTTCTTGCAAAGAAATTTTCCTTCATATTTTTACCTTTCCAAAATTTTATTTGTTTCGAACTGTTCTGTACTTCACTGCATAGTCAACAAATATGTGCCCTACATACGTGCGTTACGTCCGGCAACTAGCTATCAAGTACGGACGTACGGTCCAAAATTATTTACACGTTACAGCAAATAGTATTACATTGACTTGTCATCATTTGTAAATTGTAGGTAGGGATTTTTGAGCTGGCATGATACTTGCAAAGTGTGTGTGTATAATATATACATACTTTGCAAGTATCTAGTACTACACTATACAATTAAGGAAACTTAATTTAGTCATGCATGACTGCTGGAAATATATAAATTTATGCTTTCCTTTTCAAATCCTTCTTATGGTTTTCTGATTGAATAAATGTGTTTGGGATGTGCATTCATCATATTTATGGACTAGCTAGCAAGCTAGATTCCTTCATCAAAAGCAAGGACTAGCTAGACTTTTTACATAACTGAACTATGCGCAAAATAGTGAGAAAATAGAACTAAGCTCTTTAGGGTGGCTCTAATGGTTTCGCTTCTGACTTCTAAAAATTAAAAGCTAGATAAAACGTGTTAGCTATTTAATTTTTTTTTGCATTTTATTTATTTCTTTGCATTGTTTGTAGAAATATAACAATATTTTTTCTTATCTTTTTAAATTGTATGAGTTAGAAAAAACTAACAACCGTTACAATGCAATTTTAACAAAAAATCAACAATCGAAAGCTGCAACCACTTGGAGCAGGTCATAAATGGTGTTCGTTGACATTTTACATCATCTTAAATATACCTAATGATAAAAATGTACTAATTCACTTTTCAGAGGAAAATAGAAATAGGTAAGATCGATTCTTTTGAAAGCCCAATGCAATGTCCTCTTTCTCACTCTTACATACATACAAATATTTAGCGTTTCTAGTGTTTTTTTTCTGCATTTGAACCAAACACATAGTCCTTATTTTTTCTCATGCATTTTATATCCCAATAATTTTCTGGTGGTTAGTTCATGTTCATGTATCGATTTCCTTGTATTATGTTAAGGCCCGATCGAATCTCCACGCCATGCTCTAGCTAGCTTGTTGATCACTAGTCCCTTAACTAAAAATAATGCTGTTAAGGAAAATGGTGGATGAGCTTGACGAGAGTGTATTCTTACCACCTTGTCTCCTTTGGGCTTTGGAGGTGTAGGTTGTTGAACGACGTACGTGCGTTGGTTGCACCTACGACCAATACATGCATGCATGCATGGCCATTGGCCAGAATGGGAACCAGGCGTAGACCTACAACTACATATGATCGAGTACTACGCTTTCTTAATTTCTTAATTTCTACCCATGCATGCATCGCCATCACTGGCTAGCTTCTAGCTTTCGGCATCTTCATGGAAGATTTGAGATTTTACTATATCTGAAAAAGATGGTACTGTACCGTTGCTGTCGTTGATATGCCTAACTGAAATAATCGACGTGTACACGTAATGATCCTGGGAGGAATGATTTGCGGTGTGTCTTTACGCATCGCTTTGCGCAGCAGACGAATTCGGCCGTCTCCGCTGTTCTCGAGTAGGGCCGTAAACAAATCGAGATCGAGCAAGTTTAAACTTTTAGATTTGATCTCGGTAGAAGCTCGAATCGGACTCGAGTTGAGCTTGAGTTGGGGTCCGAGTCTGAACCTGGGCTCGAGCTCGGATCGATTTAAGCTCGAGTAAGCTCGAGCTCGGATCGTTGAAGCTCGATAACAATTAAAATAATTTATTATGCACTATTTTTCAAAAATAAAAAAGATTCGAGTTCGAGCTCGACTCGAGTAACCTCGATAACAGTCAAAATAATTCAAATATACATTAATTTTCAACAATAAGAAAAGCTCGAGCTCGAGTTTAGCTCGGATAAACTTAGTAAGAGTTAATATGTATAACTATTTAAGCTTTAATCGAGGCTCACGAACTATTCAAACTCGACTCGGTGAAGCTTGCAAGCTCGAATTTAGCTCATTTAAAGCTCGAGTCGAGTTTGAATCGAACCTAGAACAAGCTGAGCTTAAGTAACTTATGAGTCTCGAGCTTTTTTATAGTCTTACTCTCGAGAGATTGTTAATCATGATATCTCTCCATCGTAGCGCAGATAGTCGTTGGCTCTGTTTTTTTCAGCCCATGGCTTTCATCTATGATCATTTTTATCTGAGTTTTTTTTTCAATACGGTGGTCAACGATGAAAACTTCAATAAAAACAGCGCACATGATTTGATGTTTAGAAAACTATTTAGAGTCATCCTATTTATTTCAGTATTCAAAGAAATCAAAATAAAAAACCACAGAAAAGCAAAATAAAAAAAGAAGGAAGCGTTAAGTCTCCATCCAATGATTAATGGCGCTCTCGATCTGTCTCGGGCCCAAATTAAGTACCATGGTTCAGCTGTTAGTGGCACCATCCATTTATCTCCATCTCTGGATAAGCAGTTGAGCGCTCATTATCACACATAAAATCATTATAGACGATTCATAATCCTTATCAGAGACGGATTCTAAACCATCTAATTTATCATATCGGTGATAATAGGTGGTTATCATAAACGGCTCCCAAACCATTTATGATAAGTCACAACATAGACGATTTTTAAAAATAATCATCTATGATATTCGACATATCACAGATAGCTAATACAAAAAAATCATCTGTAATGGTCTACATATCACAGATGGTTTTATGTTAGAAACCATCTATGATAGTTCTTTATATAGCTTTTTTTTTGTTTTTCGGCGAACCTCAGGAAATGCTAATCATGCCTTTTGAAAAACAAATAAGCATATTACAGGTAAATAACAGTACATGAATTATAACTCAAAATGATTTACAACTCAAAATAAATTACAGCTCAAATCAATTACAAAAGAATGTTCATGTATTGTCACTAAAGTTACAATTGAATTACAATTCAAAGTGAATTACAATTGGATCGAACGTTTGAACATGTATTAATTGATATCGTCGAAGTGAAACTCTCCTTTCAAATTAATGACCTCCGTTATGAAGAAGGTGGAGAGTCGTCCGAGAGTTCTTCAGATCGAATATACTTGATTTTATTGTCATACCCTGTCGCTAGGAGAAGCAAAGTAGTGAGCACATATATTTAAATTGATAATTAGGAAATAATTATTGCAAGATTGATAAACCTCTATATCATTCGTCTTAACACTTATAATTTTCTGCATATGATGGCAAACATAGAATGTACATAGGTTGCCTTGTAGCTGCTAGTGGCACTGCAAAAATAGAATTATATACATAGGTATAGTCAGTTCAAGAGGCATTATTACGAAGTGTGATATATGATTACTGTGTTGTAGTGGGTATCAAAAATCATATCCTATGTTGCAGTGTGGCACTTAATTCTTTGTATCTCCCTCCCTTGGTAACATAGGCACTAAACAATCTACGTGATTTCAAAAAGTTGTCCTCAGCCATTGCAAATGAAGGGAAGACTATAATAGAGTTACATATAGAGGAAATAAGCATACATGTCGAGTGTTTATTACACAAGGGTGAAGTCATGGTTGCTTTTGAATAGAAAATCAAGATATATTACCTTGTTTCACTTTGGTACATGACTATAAGGATTCAGTGCTACATACTCATGTATGTCGTCATAGTCATTAAATCTAAGTTCGTGTTGCATATAAAATACAAATAAACTTTATATAGCAACTAGTGAAGTATTTACCCCTGATTGTAGGACACCTGTACTTACTTAAGTACTAGGGCATTAATTTGCCCTATCATCACATTTAGTCATAAAACTTGTTTTGGGTAGTCATTGGAGGAAAATGACTCATATATTTTAGATAACTTAGTTTTGTACTTTTCAAAACTCTAAAAACTACTGCTACCATATCTGGGAGGTCGGTATGATAGTTGGTGTGAATGTAGCATGAGAATTTGTGGTTTGTGGTAGCACCATCTAGATAACTTTAAAAACTAAATGATGTGATGACCTCTTAATATAAAATGGTACAACCATAAGTCTATAATAGATACGACCTGACTAACTAATTTATATTTACTATTCCGGGTTGCACCATTGGAGTGACTACGTGAGTTGTGTTACTGATTTTAATCCATCATAGACATGGGTCATGTTACTGATGTAAGCTTTTGTGTGGCGCAAGAAGGGGTCTAGGTGTGGTGGACATAACCTTACTCTCTATAATAAAATATGGTTTGGTTAAAATGCCAAGTTATAGGAATTTCTAATTATTGTGGTTTTGAAATGTTGCCTTAGCAAATAAAAGAGCCTGAGCCTACCTTTATTGAACATTGCATGTATACTATTGTATTCCATCTGTTGGCTCGTGGAGCACTATTGCTTGTGCTCACCCTTGCTCATAAAATCCCTTAGAACCTATGGAGTAAGGACACTACACGTATTACGACATCTTAGGAGCTGATGGTGAAAAAGATAGAGGAGATTATATTACTCTCGAGTTGTCTAGGTCTTACCCCATTCATCCTAACTAAGTTGGTGTTTGCATGCACCAATATTATCTATGCCTTTGGTTAATACAAGTCGCACACAACCTACCCCAGTTGCTTGCTTGTAGTGAGATGTGCCCTCCCCTTTTGCTTTTGCTTCCACATTTATATAATGTACTTTTGGCCTGACCGACCTTTATTATAAAACTTGACCCCATGTGGCCTATTTAAACTCTGATGTTGTAATATTAATGTATGGTATGGTCTACATCATGTATGAAATGATTCAGTGATGTATTCTACAAGCACTATCTACTAATTTAGGGAATTGTATAATGGTTTCATTGAGGATTCTAGATTAGATAAATCTAGGTCCAATAGTTAGACTACCTCAAACTAACTTAACTCCACTCAGAAATAGGGGACTGATCTGACTACGACACCCATCCAGTCAGACTGCTCGACAACCTCCGGTTGGACCACCGTATAAGGTCGGTCACACCGCTCCTAAAAACTCCTCGCAATACAATGAGTACCTCTCTAGAAAATAAGTACCGCCAACTACGTGTCGGTACTATTGCTTTTTTAGTGCGATTGGTTTTTAGTTGGTAGCTGATTTTTTAGAGAGGTATTTTTTGGGTGCTTGATTCGAGTGGTCAGACTGGCAATGGGGTGGTTCGACCAGGCCGATGGTCTAACTAGTCTGTTAGACTCGAATTTAGTAAATCCGAATTCTCTATAAAACCACAGCACTATTCCCTGAATCAATAGATAATGCTTACAGATACATTACTAATTCATTTTATACACATTGCAACCCATATCATGCATTAATATTATAATATATCAGAGTTCAAATAGACCACATCAGGTCAAGTTTACAAAAGGACCGTCTGGCCAAATGAGAAAATTACATAAATGAGAAAGCGATAGTGAAAGCAAAAGGAGGAGGCTCATCTTGCCACAGGAGAGTGACTGATATTAACTAGGAATCTAACTAATATTGTAATCATCCAAATGTTAGCTTGGTCGGCTAGACTGAGGTGAGATGCTAGACTACTAGGGCCTACACTAATTCCCACCATCTTCACCACCTTCATCTTCTTGGTCCTCATAGTAAGAATACTAATTTCGGTTCACGGACTCTGAAGGGGGTTGAGAGTGAGGGTGAGCACATATAACAATGTTCCATGAGCCAACACACAGAATGCATGTAATTATATATGCAAGGCTTAACAAGGATGGCTAAATTTATTTTATTTGCTTAAGACGACATTTAAATGCCCATAATTAAAACTCCTATGACTTATCATTTTAACAAAAAAACAAGCTTTATTAAAAAGATTGAAATTGTACAATATTTATAGCGGTGTATGTTCTATCCACCTATTACATGGTTTCATTCACCTATTGTAACATTCCAATTTGTAGCCTTTGAAATTTTAACAGAAATTTAAATCTTTTGTTGATTCTCAATCTTATTTAAAACTTTTGGTGTTCATTGAAGGCTCTTGAATTGGATTTTCACTAAACAATTTAATTCATGAAAATCAAATCGAGGAAATTTTGGATTCCATTTGCAGGTCCAAAATTTGACTTCAAAACTAGAATTTGGAAATCCTTAAACCAACAACAGAAATTGAAACCAAAGTTTAATATTAAAATCTTTTCCATCCAATCTTCTCAAAATCAGGAGTTCAAAAATTATCTCTCGGAACTAGACGATCTTGAAATTCAAGTTTGAATCAAAATTTTGAATCAAGGTTTCAAGTTTCAATAACTAATTGCAAAATTAATCCTAGAATTCAAAATTTTTGAAGCTCCTCAAAGATCCCTAGGCCACAGACCATATTTTCTTCTGACCCCCTTCTTCCCCTGGCACCCGGCCTCTTCCTCCCCCTCCTCTTCCTTTCTTCCCTCCCCCCTCTACTCTTGGTGCCCATGGCAAGCCCAGCCCTGGGTGCTACTTGCCAGTAGCTTTGGCACTCCTGTGTGTCTTTCACCTGGGCCCATGCTGACCTTCCTCCCTGGCTATAGGAAGGTTGAGCTCACTTGACAACCTCCCCATTGCCTTTATCTTCTTCCCCAAGTAGAACACGGCCGAGCCATCTCCACGCCCGCGCCGGCCACCTCCCCTTTCCAGCTGCTCCAGCAAAACTCCACATGGGCCACCCGCGTCACGGTGTACCTCAAACATCTTCTACCTTCACCTGCATTTAATTGAAGTTTCAACGCCGAAATCTACCACAGAAGCCATTCTCCTGAAGACTGGCTAGAACCGCCCCAACCACCACCATCTCCTCCTCGATCGATCCTCCTCCAATTCCTCATGGTGAGAGCAACTCCACGGCGCCCTAAAGCTTTCCCAATAGCGGGCCAACGCTCTCCCCCGCCTATGCGACCCCTCCATGGGAGCCACCCACCACCGCACCTAGCTTTCGATGCCAGCCCAGCTCAACCTATCTCGCTCCCCCTCCTCTCTAGCCGCCATTGCCCCATAGCCCCTACACTCCGACCATCACGAGCTACCGCCGGCCCGCCACAGCGCCACTCGGCCGAAGCTACCACCTCCGAGGGCCTCCTCACCTCGAGGGCTTCGTATTTTAGTCGTCATTGCATCTCCTCTGGCCACCACCCACCAGCGACACCGTTGCCCGCTGCGCGCCATACCCCTCCCCTATTTTTGGTTGGCCCTACCCGGTTATTGTAACATCCTGATTTTCAATGCTATTTGAAGACTTTTAAAATAAAATTTAGCATTTGAATTTTTTTGGAATTAATACAAGCTTAAAATTTATTTTTATTAATTAAAAGGATTTAATATCAATAAAATAAACATTAACATTTGGTCAAAATATTTTATTTGGGTTCCTTGTGTCTCAAGGAATTTTCTTGGTTGTTTTGGATTTATTTGCTATTTTCTATAGTTTATTTTATTTTATTTGAATTTTTAAAATAGAAAATCCAAAAATCCTAAACAGTAATGGGCCAACTTGTTACTGTTCACTCCGGCCTAGTAAGCCTCAGCCGTCCATCTCCCTCAGTGCCAATTATTGGCCATCCGTCGGCCGCTCGCCCGCGTGCATAGTCCAAGCCGTCCGATCTTCTCAAGGCCCATGTCGACCATCAAGGGGACAGGCTACTATTCATATGTGTGGTCTAATGTCGATCGACTAATTCCGTTGGGTGCCACGTGTCGCCAATCCGCCGCCCTGGTTATTGTTTATCATCATTTTCGATGCGAACTCGCCACCAACGCTCGCCCACGTCCACCGCGGACTCCGAGCCATGCTCGCACTGGCTTCCCCTGGCATCCAGGTATAAAGCCATGCCATCGCCCTCGTTTTTTGCACCCGCAGCTGAGCTCACCATGCGCCTTCGACGTTCATGCTCGTGTGTCGTCATATTCGCATCAAACTTCGCCATCGCCATTGAGCTCCAGTAGCCGTCTGTCTTCTCATCGCTAGCATGGTCTATTAAGTGGATGATTAGTTCACTTATGGTCTATTTAATTCCTTTGGTTATTTACTTATTATTGATTTTATTTGAATTATTATTTTATTCCTTTGAGTTCGCTTTCAATCAATTTATTGTATTTACTTTAAATTATTGTTTTCTACAATATAACATTTCAGCCATCCATTGGTAAGCCTTGCATATTATATTGCATCTTTATTATGAATGACTTATTGAGTATCAATGTACTCACGACTTTATGCCTACTATTGCTCAGTTGAGGATGAGGAACCATATTAACAGGAGGTACCAGAAGGAAGATACTTCAATGACTTCACGATTAGAACTTCGCTTCCCAGTCGATTGCATGTGGGCATGTCGAATGGCTACCATACTTATTTCTATTTTTCATTGCTAGTTTCTTAAGCCTTTCAAGCTATTAATTGTAAGTTTGACCATAAGGTCGTACTCTGATAATTATTAATATTTAAGTCTTTTCTTTATTTATCATGCATATGGTCGATATTTTATCTATGTTTACACTGTATGCACCAGCGTGATCCTGAACTAGTGCTGTATACACAGAGAGTCCGAATTTGCATATTCGGGTCTCGACAATTACTCCCCTTTTTTGTTTCTCTCCCTCTCTCCTAACTGGTGGGACCAGTTAGATAAGAGCTCAAGCCTTGCATGCATGTCTCAATATCTTCTTGCATTTGACTTAATGAATTTTTGCAAAATTGCAATATGTTAAGATATGACTTGTAAGTACAAATGATAATAAGGATTTGACTATGATATTAATTAAAGAGTTTATAAATTAAAAACTTGACCTTAATTAATTGCAATAAAGAATAATGAGACAATATAATAACCCTCATGTAAAATTAAAGCAAGAATATGCATGAACTATTTTCCATATGATAAGTAATTAACAAGGATCTAATAAATGTTAATGTTAAAATCTAATATGTGAGGCTAATTAAAGGATTTATAAGTTAGAAGTTCATTATTATGAAAATAATTAATTAAAATGCATGTTATCATGAACTGGGATTCAAAGCTTTATAAAAGATAATTTCAACTCTCCCAAACTCCACTATGGAAACTTGAATGCTAATTTAAAATCATATCGGAAACTCGAGTGGTCTAGATAATATCTATTGTATCTTTATCTAAATTTGTTAATGCAAATCAAGTCAATTAATTTAAGTATGTTTTGACACACAAAATAATCAACAATAATATTTAATACGTCAGTAACTCAGTCTAGTCTGAAAAGAGAACTTAGTTAAAATATTAACTCAGGTTTAATAAAAATGGACTGATCAACATTAATAGTAATTTTGTTAATCATCAAAACAATTAGCTTTGTTCATAATATCAAATACACTGAAATAACCAACTCCATGCCCTAACTAAGTTCTTAAAATAATAAGTACAATTACTTGGTAGTTGCAATCTTAGATAATACTTCATCTAGAAATATCAAGATTTAACCTACTAAAGAAGGTAACCATTGTATGTGCAACAGTACCCCAAATCACTTAGTTCAACGCTCGGCTAATAATACCTAGTGCCCTGAGTAATCTCTCATATCTATCTGTATGTTTACTCTGACTCATGAAACTTTCTTGATAAATATACATCAATAAAAAGAAAGTCATCAAGTGAAAGATCGACCCTTGGCATTCCCCCATCGTCTATATTTGGCCACCTTCAATTTCGAAAGTAGAATATTCCTGTGGGTATTCCTTTATCTTTGATCCCTCCTTATCCTAATTTTCTCTCATGGTAAAATTGCTCAGTCATCTCCTTTTGCCCAATACTTTTAACTCAGTGCCTACTTCGCACTCGCTAAATCCTCTCTCAAAACCTCAATCACAACCGAACATAAACAAACCTAATTAAATCTATTTAGAAATTTGAAGTTGTTTGGATTTATGTGGTCTTTCATTATTTTGCCACGTATTAGAATCTGAAGACTCAACGAAGCGATAAATTCGAGCAAGATCAAGACTTGAGTATAGACAAAGACCAAGAATTCAATACTACTGACTGATTGAGTAGGCTTTGAGTTAAATCAAAGCCATGGTAAAATTAGCAAGGCAAGTCATCATTTTGATCATATTGATCCTATATTTTATGCAAAAATTATGTTCCTTTAAAATATCAACTTACATGCTTAATTTATTATGCAAACGTATGTCAAAGCTTAAGATAGCTACATACCTACTTGATGTTGTAATAATATTAATATGCCATCCTTGACACTTAGTGTCGGGACCCGGAACAACAACTCCAAGTCCCTCTGTGTAAATCTCACTATCCCAGGAAAAGCTAGTGCACACAAGGTCAACAGTAATGTATATCATGCAAAAATCACCACATAATATTATTAAATGAAGGTACGGCCTTATGGCCAAGTCTTACAATGTAGGGGCATGAGGCCAAAAGAAAGAAATAAATGCAGCGGAAAACAGTAAAGGTAGCAGGACAGCCCATCCAGCCTCCCACAGGCGAATGACTGTAAGACGCGTCCTATTCGCTGAAGTAGTCCTCACCGTCGTAGTCGCTGTCGAAGTCTGGCAATAGATTTAGCAAGGTGAGCACATAAAATACTCCCAAGGTATGAAAGCACCATCGTACTCCCAACAAGTTTAGTAGATGCATGCATAGGGATAACAAAGTAAGGCTTACAAGTTATTTGTGCGGAAAGCAATACTTGAATTGTAAATATAACTATGTAAGTATGAAAGCTGAATTTTAATACGATATATGAAACAATATTTGAAACAAATAATATTGTTAGTGTAGGCTCCGACCTACACTAACCTAACCACGGGAATCCACCCGAACCATTACCCAAACCATCGTTATTTGTCCGAAAACCAAGTTTTATAAAAACCAAGTCTAATCTGTGAAAGCTCTACTCAGCATGTTCATGACCGTGAACACGGCTATCCAGGATAGGTTTTAACTCTGCAGAGGTGTACAACTTTACCCACAAGATATTCCCTCTCACTTGAGCCACACGATAAACACACTGCCTTAGGTTTGCGGCGGAGAGTTTATGACAAGACTGTTCTGATGATCCGTAGCCAAAATAATCACGCCGCCACTAAGGTTTCACCACAACTCGAATCCACGAGTTGGAGCCCCCTCTGGTGCCATGTGAGACTTCTCGCGGCCTACACCACGCTCACATTCAGCCTATAGCGAAACTATATTTGAAACTTTATAAATTACTTAGCCAGGTCCGTCCCATACCGGACTTGTGGTAGTACGAAGTGACTTCATAAAATGAATCATAGAAACGGTTCTTAATCCGACTTAGGCTCGACCACATACCCACATGCACGACAATCAATCAGGTGTCACCAAACACGAGGCATGCCGGCACCCCACCACCTAACCAATAGCCCAAGTCCAAATCATAAGTTTCCATTTTCATTTTTAAACTATTTTTATAAACCATCCTTGACTCATCGAAGTCAAGATTTAAATTGTCATTTCATGTGAAAGATTTGATCCCACCTAAAATTATACTAAGCCAGGCTGAGCATTTCTATAAAATTTCTAGTCAATACTATAGTACTAACTAGTTTTCAGCTAGGGTGACAAGGTATATGAATTCGAGATTCAAATTGGCCATATTCAAAAGATTATGAGTATATCTAACGTTTAAACTGAATTTAAATTAAATTTGAATAGAAGTACACATGCATATACAGTAAAATGACATAAATAAATTTGAAATATTAGGTTCAACATGGTCAAAGGTGTAACTTGCCTTGATCGAAGTCCTGTTGAGAATCGTCGAACTCGAACTCTCCGGAATCGTCAAAATCTAGCGTAAGAGCCAATTCAAAAGAAATTCAAAAACAAAATTCAAATAAACTCAAAATTTCAAAAGGAAGCCATAAATGGATAGATCATGATTTTAGAAAAATTTAGAAATTTGAACGGGTCAATTTGGAGTTAAAATGAGAAAGTTATAGCCTTCCAAACTTTTAATACAATTAAAAAGAAAATACCCAATTTCTAAAATTATTTTTAAACCGAAAAGACATTTATGACGTCCGCATGAATTATTTTTCTAAAGGAAAATCTGAAATATGACGTCAGCTCTGAAATAACTTTTCGGCCGAATTATTTTTAAACATGAAAATCGGTTTTATTGCGTTATCATGACATCAGCAGGGATTTTCGGATTTATTTAAAAGCGGTAGGGCTGACGTGGCAGGGAGGAGTCGATGTGGCCTCCACGTGGCTGCTATCTGGCGCCACGTGGTCGCAACGTGGCTACCACGTCGCGGCATCAAGCCGACGTGGCTGCGCATGTGCGGGGTGGCTGACGTGTGCCCACGTGGCTGGCCGTGGCGCCCGACTTGCAGCCACTGGGCTACCACGCGGCTGCCAGCTCGGCCCGGTGAGCTGACGTGGCCCAGCCGGCCGTAGGTGGCGCACGGGGCCCGATGGCCACCGGCTTTCCGGCGAGCGGCGGCGCCGGCCGAGGGGTGCAAAACGCAGAGGGGGCACGGGGAATTCACCGGTACCTGGCGTGGGTCCCGAGGGTGGATGGAGAGGACGATCGGCGGGGAGGGGCGGCGGTCGGAGGAGGGGTTCACGGCGGCGGAGGAGCTCCGGTGGCGCAAATGCTCGGGCAGAGGTCGTCGAGGATCGCCGGGGCACAAGCAACTTCGAGGAGGCGTCTGCGAGGAGCGAGGAAGTCCGAGGTGGCCGGAATTGCTCGTCGGAGCTAAAGGGGGCCGGCGGCGAAATTTGGCACAGGGAGGAGCTCCGGTGCTTAAACACGCGAGTTAGAGAGCGAGGGGGAGGCGGTGAGTGGAGAGGGTGCTCGGGGGGTCCCTTTATAGGCGGGGAGGGGAGGTAACGGCCGCGCACCATACGCCGGAGTTGAAACGGACGGGAAGGATCAATGCGACGGTGTAAACGACGCAATTGGGGGTAATTATGCCCGAAACGGACGTGGTGAATGCGGAGGTTTAATTTGCCTCTGGCGCGGGGGGAGTAATCGGGGAGGAAACCGAAGCTTTAAAAGTTTCGGTTCTGGTTTTAATGGCGGCAGCGGGCAGCGATCGCGCGAGGAAGAAAGGAAAGGGGGCGGGGGAGACGGACTTGATAGGCGGGGCCCACCGGTCAGCGGGAGGGGAAGGAAGGAAAGGGATGAGGCGATGGTCGGATGCGCGCCAAGTGGCGGAGGAGAAGGGTGCGGCCCATTGGATTCGGAGCGAACCGGTAAGTGAAAGAGAACGGCCATGATTCCATCCGACAATTGAGGTTAAATCCAAGCCGTTGGGGCTTCGGACGAGGGGGTAAGTGGCTGCGGACGGTCGGGATTTAATCCGACAATGGCAATCGACCCCGATCACACCACGTGTCGGCTGGAGAGGAAAGGAAGGCAGGTTGAAGGGTTAAGTGGGATCGGACGGCTGGGAAAGGATCCGGCGGGGTGGAGAAGGCTCCGATGGCTGACACACGGCGGCCTAAGGGAGATTTTGGTTTTTATTTTCTTTTAAAGATTTCCAGAAAAGATTATAAGCTATAGAAAGCTCGGAAAAATACCAAATAAATTTTGAAAATTTCAGAAAAATTCAGAGAACCCTCTGGGACTAATTTAGACTTAATAAAAATATTTTCAACCTATTTTGATAATTGATTTTTACACAAACACAATTTGATTTTAAAGGGAGGGTTTTAAATTTTTATAATTTCCTGAAAATTAAAGTAATTGCAGAATTACTTTAGGAAAAATGAAGTACATTTATTTTGACTTTCATGAAATGCAGTAAATTCATTTTGGCCTTTATAAAAATAAAAACTTTTAATTTTCTTAATTCAGAGCTTGGAATAAATCCAGAAATTCATTAAAACCCAGAAAATGCTTAAATAAAGGGAATGAAATTTTTGGGATGTTACACTTAGAATACCTGATCCTTATCACCCTAAATGTTAATGATAACTTTACTAGTTATAGGTCATAATATAATACCATGCTAGTCATATGCATGTCTAGGTTGTTAAATTGCCCACTCATTACTTTTCGAACATGAAAACTTATTTTTGGGAGAGTCATTGGATGTAAATGACTGATAATTTATGAAAACTTATTTCATGCTTCTCAAAACCCCTAAAACTTGCTATACCTGTTTGGGCAGATGGTAAGAGAGGTTGGGGTGGATGTAACACGAGAATCGGTGGTTTGTGGTATGCATCGCTTGGATGAATTACGGTCTTAATCCTGTGATGACCTCTTTGTGTAAAACAATACTACCACAAGCTTGCAAACTGTAGGCATGGCTAACTAATTTGCATCGCTAGTAGTGGAAAACACCATTGTAGTGACCCACGAGTCATGGTGCTAGTTTAAATTGTCCTGGACACGGATCATCTTGCTGGCTTAAGCTGCCATGTGGCACAATAGGGGGTCGGGGTGGAGCGAATATAGCTTTCTCCCTAGATAAAACCTTAGCGGGTGCAATCTTTCGCTAGATGTATTGTAAAGGCCATGCAGTAATCCTCTTGATCTGCATGTCAAAGGAAACATGTGAAATATAGCAATTAGGTTATCTCTTATGGGTAAAGATGTACAATCTCTGCAGAGTATAAATTGTTCGAATAGCTGTGCCCACGGTTAAGAGCGGATATGAGAACTTCCTCAAGTTAGTTCTATTTTAAAAACATTTATGGGTCTATTGCAGTGGGTACACATCACCTTAAGTGGTATCCCTTTCATGCTAGACCTGTGTCCATACATGCATTACTCCACTCCCCCACCAATGAAATGACTCTAAGGTCTAGAAACCCTACTTGGCCCAGTTGTATTTGCAGACTTGTGGTTATACTCTTTTATAATAGGAAGTCATCACAAGATTAAGTCCTTAATTTATTTGGATGGTACATGTCACAAACCATAAATTCTCATGCTACGTCGGCACTAACTACTCTTACCATCCGCTCAGATAGGTGTAGAAATTTTTTAGGGTTTCAATAAGCATAAACTAAGTTGACTCAAATTATCAATCACTTACATCCCATGATTGTTCCAAAACAAAATTTTCATGTTTAAAGATTGATGATTAGGGCAAATTAATGCTCTAGTACTTAAGCAAGACTAGCATGGCATTTAAGTATGGCTTATAACTAGTAAAGTTACCATTAAAATCTAGGGTGACAAGGTTCATGCATTTTAGGTGTCAAAGGATGGCATAATTGTAGTGCTATATCATCAAGTAGGCATGGATCTAACTTAAGATTGACATGCATTTGCATATGAAATTTAGCATGCAATTTTGTTAATTTAAATGAATATAATTCGCATAAAATATAGGATCAAAATATTGACTCACCTAGAACAAAATTTGGTTGGTCCTAATGCTCTTGCGATACTTAATAGATATATTTTGATTTTAGAAAAATTTAGAAACAAATTTCGTTAAATTTAGAGCTAAGATGAGGTAGAACAAGCTCTCCAAAGTTTATTTTCAAAGAAAATCAAAAAATAAATAGAGGAGAGAATTCTCTCTCTAATAGGTGGGGTCCACAAATTTTAAATTATTTTCAAATTATTTTTATTTCAAAATCCTTAGAGAATGATATGTGGGGCCCATGGCTAAATAAATTTTTATTTTGTTTTTAAAAGAAAAAACTCGGGGGGCTTGACATGTGGTAAGGCTAGCCAATGGTGAGGCGAGGCACGGCGGAGCTATGGAGTTCTAGAGGCCAATTAAGAGGGAGGGAAGCTACAAGGAGGGAGTGGGAGCTCACCAGGAGAGAGATAGAGAGAGAGAAGGGCTCGGAAGCCAGAGTTGAGCTGGTGACAAGAGCTGGGTCGGCGGTGGGAGGAGCGACAGTGCGGGCTCGCCGAAGTTGAGGAGGAAGCGGGGCGGGGGTCAGGGAAGACTTGGGATGGTCGGGCGATGCTCCACGTGCGATGAATCTGGCTGGGGTGTAGCGGTTCGTCAAGGTGGTGGGGCACTGGAGTTGGAGAAGATGTAGGCGCCGGTGGCCTACAATGAAGGAGGAGCCAATTAAACTCGATAGGAGCACCAAAAGAACAAGGTGATCAAATAGAGGGGATCGACACAGCTTGAATCTCACCGGAGAGGGCTGGCACCGGTGGTGGTCGAGAGGCACTCAAGCGAAAGTGGGAAAATGAGCTTGGTAGAGCAGGGGAAGCCGGGGGAAGGTGATAGAGAGCAAGCGGGATTTTGGCGGCCCTTTTATAGGCGAGAGTATAGGGAGTTGGTCGTTGGGCCATTAAGGGCTTGGGCGAGTGAGTGTCAGCACTGTTGGAGCACAGGAGCGGCGCAGGGGGGAACTTGGCACATGTAACATCCTATTTTTTGAATTTATTTGAAGCTTTTCAAAAAAAAAGTTTGCCATTAGGATTTTTCTAGAATTAATTAAAGCTTAAAAGGAATTTTATTAATTAAAAGAATTTAATATCACTAAAGTAAACTTAAATATTTGTTGAAAGTATTTTATTTGGGTTCCTTGTGCTTCAAGAAATTTTCTCAGATTATTTGGGTTTATTTGATATTTTCTAGAGCTCAATTGATTTTCTTCCAATTTCTGAAATTGAAAAAATCCCTAAAACCCCAAAGCCAATGGGCCGGAGCCCATTTCCATTCCAGCCTAGTCAGCCTCGGCCTACCACATCTCACCAATTGAGTTGTTAGAGACAGCATCATCCAACGGTCTCCGATCGCCTCATCCCCGGCCACTTGTGGTGCCACGTGTCGAGCATCCGGCGCCTAATCACTATTCATCATCCCCGTTCTACCACCGTCATGTGTGAAGCAAGTTCATCTCGGCGTTCATGCCATAGCCGCCTTGGACTCGACGTCCGTGTCCGAGCCACCGCTGACCGTGTTGTCCATGGATTCTCGCGCCCGCACCATAATAGCTAGCGAAGTCCTCAGTTTACGCATCTCAAGCTGCTCACCGAGTTCACCATGCGCCGTTGTCATTCTCATCGCCGCCGCCGATGTTTTCCGCTCCTATCGCTGTCCGTCTTCTTTGTTGGCCGCCGCTCCACTATGTTCGTCGGTCATCCACCGCCTCATGCGCCGCCACCGGTGAGTTGCTTTCAATCTATTTATTGTAGTTGCTTTAAATTATTACTTTCTATAAAATAACCACTTAGCTATCATTTGGTAAGCCTTGCATATTATGGGCATGTTCTTTTTGGCTGCGGCTGATAGCTTTTGGCTGCGGCTGATGGCTTTTTGGCTGTTTGCGACAGAGATTGCGGAAAGAGAGATACTCACTTGTGATTTTTGATAGTACAGATATTAGTTTTTTAACGTGTACTACAATTAACTTGTAGACTCCATCTTAAAAAAATACTCCGTTTAAAAGTTAGTTATGTAGCAAAAGCCAAAAGTGGCTTTTAGAAGCCGCAAAAGAACATGGCCTATATTGTATTCTTGTTACAAACAACTTGTTGAGTCTCTATATACGCATAGCTATATCCACATTTGCTCAATTAAAGAAGAGAAACCATATCAACTAGAGGTACCGGAAGGAGGATACTTCGGTGACTTCTCGAATTAGGGTCTTGCTTCTAGTTGATTACCTATAGGCATGTCGAATTGCCACTTCATTTCATTGTGTTTTTGCTGCTAGTTTTGTTAAGCCCTTTTGGCTGTTAAAGTATAAACTTAACCATAAAGTCGCAACTTTGATAATTAATACTATTTTAGTCTTTTCCTTGGTTAATCGTGAATATGGTCGATATTCCATCTATATTTTCACTGTGTGAACTATCATGATCCTGGACTAGTATATTATATACAAAGAGTCCGAATTTTCAGATTCGGGTCTCGACAAAGGTGGTATCAAAGTCATATCGACTGTAGGATGAAGTCCTAGGTAGAAAGGAAAAGCCTTAAAGATCTAGAAACAACTCATAAAACTAATGAAGACAACAAAAATGAATCTTAGGCTTCTTTGCTTCTTTTTTTCTTCCTTCGTCTCTTGCTCTTTCCTTTATCTAGAGTATCAAGTTGTTTCTAATCCTCTCCTTGCTTTAAAATTTTGTAGATGCTATTCTCCAATTCGTACGCCAGTGATGAAGGTGGATTTTGTGAGGACTTGGGTTACACTTGATGTCCTTAGTTGTACAGATTTACTACCACCAGAATGGTAGGAAGGTCCAGAGGGTCAGGATCACCATCTTCTCTGAGAGTGGACGAGATAGCCGCCCTTATCGCTTCATCATGGAATGGGAGACTTTCAAGTTGGGATGCCAAGAAGCTGCTCGAGAAGCCCTCACCTGCTTGAGTTTCACTCACCATCGCCCTTTGGCGGGCACTACTGTTCGTTACTTTCCCTATCGCAAGAAGGAGGAAGTCTTCAGCACGTCCAGGGGCGCAAAAGGTGAGACCAATCCCACGGTCGTCCACATGGCTTCTCTCATCAAGGCACAAGATGATGCTTACAACCACCTGGACTTGGAGCTAAAGAGTGCCTATGCAAAGCTAAGAGAGACCCAGTTAGAGTTGGCACAATTAAAGGAGCTACATCAAAGCATACAACAACTTTAGGCATTGTAGCAAGAGTTAGTGAGTCAACAGGGGCTTGAGCATGAGAAGGTGCACCGACCTCAGACACCAGGGGAGAAGTAGGCTTCGTGTTCTCCCATGGATCTTCCACCCCAGGGACTCACCCCGGATGCATCACCAGTTCATCGCTGACATTCGAAGCTCAGGACCACCGCACACAAGAAGGTCTCTCGCCGTCGTCAGTTGGACAGCTTTGTGTCAATGAAGGAGTATCGCGTGATGCACCCAATAGGCCCTCCTGCCAGAGGAGCGGTATGGCTCAGTGAAGCAGAAGAACCACAAGAGGAAGAGGACCCCGAGGAGTGTGAGTTTGATGAGTATGCCGAAGAGGACGAAGAATAGAAGAGTAGCATTAGAGTAGTAGTAATAGTAAAAGTCTATAACATCCAAAAGAAGAGTCTGAATAGAACATTTTAGTTTTTATTTGCAATTGCTTATGATGTGAGTTGCAATTTTACCTTTAAAGCATTATATTGCAGTCATGTCAAAATCTTTATTAGAGTAATTTAAAGCTTCTTTTGTTAGTCTTTCGGCTAAGTGTTTGCTTAGTTTAGGTTTGCCATTAGTAATCCTCTTATACGAGTTTACATTTTATCTATGCTTTTCCCTTTTTTTTCTTTTAGCCCTGTGTAGCCAGTCTTTCAGCAGTTGTTATTTTTTCAGAGCAATGAAAGGATGGTTGACATCTAGAACTCGACTGGTCGCAGTTAGGTGAACCAAGACCCAAAAAAGCAGCACCACAAATCCACTAACTTAGAGATCGCAAGCAACTCCATTGGGACTGAAGCCAATTCTAAGCCAGTTTATGGCATCTCAGACCAAGTTGATGAACACCATGATGCAAAACATGAATACAATAATGAATTGACCGAATCAAGAAACAGTTACACCACAGCCAGTTTGGCAGTAGTCAAAGTTTACAGAATTCATGAGGAGAAGACCGCAAACCTATTTACAATTTTCTAAACCTTTAGAAGCAGATGATTAGCTTCGTTCCATAGAGAAGAAGCTAAATCTCGCCCAGTGCATAGACCATGAGAATGTTCTGTATGCCGCTCACCAATTGGAAGGAGCCACCGCAGAGTGGTGGGAGAACTACTGCGCCACCCATGAGGACCAAGATATCATCAATTGGGCTGAGTTAACAGCAGTATTTCGCCATACACATATCCTAGATGGGGTGATCGAAATGAAGATAGGGGAGTTTCGAGAGCTGCAACAGAAGAATATGTTAGCGAGTGAGCACCTCAATAAGTTTACTCAATCAGCTCACTATGCACCTGAGGATGTTGCCATGGATGACGCTCATCAAAAGCACTTCAAGAAAAGATTAAACCCAGGATTGAAAGTTCAAGTTGTGGGCAATGACTATGCCAGTTTCCAGAATATAGTTAAAGGAGTCTCATTAAAAAGGATGATACAACAAGGAGATCAGATGCATCAGTCCCAAAAGGTTTGTTTCTATGCTTAACAGCTAGCACGTGTGCCTCAGTAGTAGGATTCAGAACTCCAGCACTAGTGCCTTGTCAATATATGTCTAGACCATGCCTTATTGATTCAAGTAACCAATAAAAGAGGAATGTTAATCCTCAACAGCAGTCACCTATTTCAAGTGTCATGAACAGGGATACTATGCCAGCAAGTGTCCGCAGAAGTAAGCACCAACACTAGTCCATTTCAACTTGGGAGCTATGCCAGATAGGGACCCTACTTCAAAATCAGGACGTGGAGCGCCCCAAGTTCCAAGCCAAGTTAATCGAGTGTCACAATTGGTTATACGAGGACAAGTGAATCATGTCACCGTAGAAGATGCTCAAGCAATGCCAGATATTGTGATGGGTAAGTTCATAGTAAATTCAGTTCTTGATACAGTTTTATTTGATTCTAGAGCTTTACATTCATTTGTTTCTTGAAGTTTTGATGTTAAGTAATAGTTGAAAACTATTGTTCTTGGATCTGTTCTTTTGGTTCAATCCCTAGGCTCTGAGTTGAGTACGAACCAAGAATGTTCTGGAGTTAAGATAGCCACTCGAGAGTGGAGTTTCTAGCTGATATTAGTGTGCTGGATATCCAATCTTTGGATATAATTATGGGAATGGATTGGCTTAAGAAACATTAGGCAATATTAGATTATGGAAGCAGAGCCATTACCATAATTAGTCAGAAAGAAGTAAAGTAAAATTTGAAGCTAGCATGAGTCAGCCAGAGGAGGTTATGGTTTGTTAAAGGAAAGGGATATGATAGAAGATGTGTCTATTTTTAGAAACTATCTCAATGTGTTTCCAGATGATCTTCTAAGAATGCCACTTGACTGAGAAGTTGAATTCTTGATTAAGTTAGTACCTGGTACTTCGCCTATATCCAAGAGAACATATCGGATGCCTGCTAATGAGTTGGTAGAATTGAAAAGAATAAATTCAGGTGTTGCTAGACAAGAATTATGTCTACTACTACAGAAAGGGTCATCACAAATGGTTTAAAACCGTCATCATAGACAGTTTCTAAACCGTCTAAATTTATATGTCAGTGATAACAAGTGGTTATCACATATGGCTCTCAAACCATCTGTGATAAAATATAACACAAATGGTTTTTCAAAACAAACATCTATGATATGTCAGATATCATAGATGATTTTGGTATTAGCTATCTATGCTAACTTACATATCACAGATGACTTTATTTAAAAAATGTCTGTGATAGCGGGAATATCACAGACAGTTACATTTAAAAACCGTTTGTCATAGAACGCATATCACAGATGGTTTTATTTAAAAATATCTGTCATAACGGGCATATCACAAAGGGTTGCGTTTAAAAACTATTTGTGACAGCGTACATATCATAGATGGTTGTATTTAAGAACCGTCTGTGATAGTGGACATATCACAGATGGTTGCATTTAAAAACTGTTTGTGATAGCGGACATATCATAAACAATTATATTTACAAACTGTCTGTTATAGCTATTTGAAAACCTACATTATTTTTTATTTTTTATCTAGCCTCAAGAAATGATAACCGTGCCCTTTGAAAACAAACAAGTAGATCACATATATATAGCACAGAACACAGATTTCACAAATGAATTGATCACACACACACACACATATATATATATGTATATATATATATATATATATATATATATATATATATATATATATAGAATAGGATATAGATCTCATAAATGAATTAAACAATGCAAGCAGATCACACATGACAATCGTTACATGTACAGATCTCACAAATAAATTAAACAACTGAATGAAGTACAATTGAATTAATTATTCGATTAAGCACAACTGAGTGAATTAGAATTGAATCAAATATTTGAGCAACTAATTATCATCTCCACTAGGGTAGAACTCTCTATTATGGTGAATGACCTCTATCATCACGAATTTGAAAAGCTATCCTCGAACTTCGGCGAGATTAGCAAGATCGTATGTACTTGAGTCGAATTCTACGCCTTGTCATTAGGAGAGTTAAAATCATTAGCATATATATACATATATAGAAATTGATAATCATGAAATAAATATTGGTAGGTTGACAAACCTCTGGATCTTTCATTTTAGTGTCCATGATTTTTAGCGTATATCTGCAAATGTAAAATCTACATATGTTGCCCTGTAGCTACTGGTGGCACTACAAAAATAGAATTATATACATAGGTATGATCAGTTCTAGAGACATTATTATGAATTGTGATATATGATTGTGTTATAGCGGGTACCAGAAATCGCCTCTTGTGTTGTAGTGCGATGCAAAATTCCATGTGTCTCCCTCCGTAGACAATGTAAGTACTGAACGACCTATGTGATTCTAAAAAGTTAGCCTCAGTCATTGCAAACAAAGGGAGGAGTACAATAGAGTTATGTATGGAGAAAATGAGTTTAATTACCTATTAAATGTTTATTGCACAAGGGTAAAATCGTGGTCACCACTAAGTAAGAAATCAAGGTATATTATCTTGCTCCACTTTGGTACAATCATGAGCAGAATCCAATGATCCCTAGTCATGTATGTCTCCATAGTGATTAATTCTAAGTTCATGTTGTGTATCAAGTACAAATGAAACCTCTATGACAACTTGTGAAGAACTTACCCCTGGTTGAAGGGTACCATGATGTAGTCCTTATCATTCTGAGCAAGCAATCTCTTCGTTATGTAATCTTGGACAAAGAATCCGTTATCCTCGATGCATTGCTCAGAGACCAAGTGTGGGTCAAGGAAACCCACAGGTTGTTGCCGTTGCTGGACTTTTTGGATCATGAATCTATACAAAAGCAATGAGTTATGACATTTATCAGTATTACGGGAATGTAGAACTTGATTGTACAGTACACTTACAGTGTTCAGTATCGTATAAGTCTTCGAAGGTCAAGACGAAGTATCTCGATTTAAGGAGGAAATGCTTCTCCATGAATTTCACAGTGAATCCACATTGGTGGTTTGGCTTCCTATTAGACATCTGCATATACCAGGAATATAAAAACATGCAAACTAGTCCAAGGTTGGATAGTTGTGACTCGGGACCAACGACACTCCGAGCTTAAACTTCTAGGTCTCGGAATGTGCCTTTAGCTTGCTCTTCTTCGATTTGGCCTTAGCTTGGATCTTACCGTCTCGCTTGCAATGTATCTGAAGTGGAGCCGATGCGATGGACTTGAAGTGGAGCTTGAGGTGGAGCCATAGGAGCCGATGTGACGGGCTTCTGAAGCAGAGCTCGAGGTGGAGTCATAGAGGGTTCTGTTTGACAGAGATAGTCATGTGGAGATCAAGGCACGGAAGGGTCTAGAGTGATGTTCCTCTTGGGCCACTGGATGAATGTGTGGATGGCAACCTATAGTGTCATAATCTCATCTTTTGGGGCTTCTCACGAGGGATGGCCCTAAAAATATCATTAATCATGTCCACCTGGACCTTCACAAACCTGGTCTTTAGCTAGGCACCATGCACCAGCGTCCCTGGCAAGCATGGATATGCCATTCCCCGTGCAACATCAATGGGAATAGAGCCAACAAACCTGACTCTGAGGATGTACAGCGTGGGCTCCTACATAACGATACACGATGAGCTAAGACATCCACCAGGTCTATCTATGTATCATTCTAGAGAGGTATATTACCTGGATGTCGTCGATAGGGAAGTAAGTGTCGCTATGTTCAGAAATTGGTATGGACACATAGCTACTCCAACGTTGAGGGGACTAGGTACCATAGTGGATTGTGATTGGTTACGAACTTGTCTTAGTTCTTCCCTCAATTCATTTATCTCTCCTCGAAGTGAGGTAGTTATCTGCTCTCGAAGTGAGGTAGATAGCTGTTCCTCAAGTTGTGCACGAAGCTCATATTTCATTTGCTCCTCGCGATGGGCCTTAGATCTCTTCCTACTCCTATATACCTCAGAGTCATTTGGGAATCCGTGGCTCCAAGTACGTAAACCCCTAGGCCTCAAGTGCAACTTGGATGTTTCTTGTTTCCCAAGGCCTGTGATAGTATATCTCTCTCCCTGTCTTCTTCAAAAGAGCCTTCGGCAGATTCAGTAGTCAATGTTTACTACAAGAGACAATCATGTTATTTTAGACCCCATGAAGTTATGGAGCTATTAACTAGGTAGTTTAACATATCTTACCAAGCATTGAGATACTTTCTCGTATGTGGGGGTTTTTGAAAGAGGAGATACCCAAAGACGTGGTTGATGACCTCACTTTTAACTAAGTTCGGGCACGCTCATTTGTGATCCCGGCAAATGGCATAGAGGCCTCCGATCCGATTGTAACCTCATCTTGTATCCTCTATTGTGGGATTTTACCCACGTACCCAATGATGCCAAGTCTATGGGGATAAGTGTTTTATGCCTGGAGAGTCTTGTGTGCCACATTGTGCTGTTGAAATTCGGTCGTCATCTTTATCTACACAAAGGTCTCTCATGCTTCCGATGACATGAAAGGATACCTAATGAAGGGCGTGTGAAACTTGGTCATGTACTGCATGGCAAGCATGCTCTTGAAATTCTTTCACGCTTTTCCCATCGCGAGGAGTTACTGCTGTCGCTGTCGATGAGTCCTTAGACTTCTGCTGAAATATCGAACGACTCTATTATTTCCACTCACAACTGACCTATTTTGTCCTTTGTCAAATATTTTTCATCTTGTTGTAGTAATGGGGACCCATTGCCTTCTAATTATCCCGCAGGTAGTCTAGAATATTGCTGATGCTTTCTTCGGTTGCAGAGGGACCCCATCCTGAGAGACCATTGTGATGGTCATTCGGCTCTCTAGCCTTTTTGATACTCCTCTGCCATGCCTAGTTACCCTGGTCTTCGGAACATCAGACCCATTCGGTGACATCGATAGTGACGACAAGGACTATCCATACGTCATCTCTCTTACAAGAAAAAACTAATTACAGTGAGCTGTAAGCATAAACATTAGCACATGATCTCTTTGCAATACTAACATCCCAAATCACACATTGTAGTGTCTTAGGTCCTATAAAGTAAGTTATGGCTATAGTATCTTCCTCCACATCATTATATGTGTTGGGCTTGGTTGTTGTCTTAGGTATAAAAAAACTTTTAGGATGTTGCTCTTCATTTACAAATGAATGGCACGGTAGCCCAAAAGTTCTTTTATGCCTAAGACAGCAACCAAGCCTAACACACAACATGATGAGGAGAAAGAAACAACAAACATAACTTATTTTATAGAACTTGATATATTGAAATATGTGATTTAGAATATATTATTGCTATAAGGTCTCTTTCGTATATATTATTGCTACAAGGTCTCTTTAGAATAGTAACACGCCATTCCAAATAGATCTTGTACCAATAACACAACCATTCCTTAATGTTGTCTCTAAGAACTCCGACTCACATCAAAAAAAAATAGCTCCAACAATTTAGACATAAATTCATTCCCTATCTATTTTTTAAAATATTCTCACCACAACATGTATTTCTCAACAACTACAAGACGAACATTAAAGTACCATACATTTGCACTTCATTCTACAAACACATATCACAGACAGTTCCAACCACAAGACGTCTGTGATATACAACTATCACAGATGGTTAATCGTAAGAACCATATGTGATGACAGCCATTATCACAGACAGTTTGTGTTAATAATCATCTGTGAATTATCACAGATGGTTATTTATGAGAACCATTTGTGATGACTGCCATTATCACAGATGGTTGGAATAAATAACCATCTATGAGATAACATATGGTTGGTATAAATAACCGTCTGTGAAAATATCATAGATGGTTATTTGTAATAACCGTCTGTGATAATTGCATATCACAGATGGTATACGGTCACGCTTGTAAAATTGTCTATGATATTTATAGCATAGACGGTTCCACGTGAACTGTCTATGATATAGATGTCTAGTATAGCCTCTTTTATAGTGATGGTCAGACCTAGTTCATCCCCATGGGGAGCGCCGGTATTATTCATTGAAAAGAAAGATGGTAGTCAGCGTACGTAAGTGCATTACCGAGCACTCAATTAGATTACTATGAAGAACAAGTATCCGTTGCCTAGGATTGATGATTTGTTTGATCAGTTTAAAAGAGCCAAAGTGTTCTTTGAGATTGATTTAAGGTCAGAATATCATCAGTTGAAAATTTGTCAAGAGGATATACCCAAGACAGCGTTCTCGACTCGTTATAGTTTGTACGAGTTCACAGTGATGTCTTTTGGTTTAACCAATGTCCTAGCCTATTTCATGTCAAGGATTGTGAGTCTACATGGAGTGCATAAGAAGATAGTATCAGATCATGGATCACAGTTTACCTTAAGATTTTGAGAAAGTTTCTATAAAGCTATGGGTACTCATATGAATTTCAATAAAGCATATCATCCCCAAACTAATGGTTAGCCTGAGCGTGTGAATTAGATTCCTGAGGATATGCTAAGAACTTGCATGTTGAATCATGGAGACAAGTGGGACAATCATTTGCCTTTCATAGAGTTTCCTTACAACAACAGTTACTGTTGTGGCTACAGACCAAACAGAGAGAGAGGTGTATGGTAGTGGAGAGTCAGGTGAGCAATGTCCTCTTGGGTCTTTCCCAAGGGCTGATCGTGATATATATGCTTCCTCGTAAGGAGCGTCTTTACCATCGTAACCTTACACCGAGCCTTCCTTTGAGGGCAAGCTACGTCATTTACATGGTTTATAACCTTCTCAACAGGCTGGCTGGGTTTAGGTGGGGGCCACTCCTACAACAGGAGCCTCTCATGGTGAATGGCTTCACAGGTCGAAGCCATGTTGCCGAGCCCTTTGGCCCCCTCCGTCCCTACGGCCTGTGACGTTGTGTGATTGTGGGCGAAGATGATTTGGCGCATGTATGGGCGCTCTGTGCATGCTTGCGGACGGAAGAAGGTATATTCTTGAGCTAGCGGGAAGACTTGCGCCCCTCGCGCGAAGGGGGTGTACCGCTGGACTTCGGCCTCCGAGCCTGGGGCCATCCCTTGCGTCCGCAAGCGCGCGCCTTCTGGATGCCTGCCGCGCCGGCGCTCTCTGCAACCTAGCATCCATGGGAAGGCGTGGGACACATTAGGGTGCGAAAATGGTTGTGTTAAGAGTGAAGAGATATGATGTGCTGCGAGTGCCGGGTTGTCCCAAGCCAACGAAGCAGGAAGGGTGCCTTCTGGCGCGGCGTGCCGATGCGCAGTTGCGTGAGAGCCGAAGGCGGACTCGGGGTTGCCCTTCGGAGGCAAAGGTCTCGTCGAGGGCGGAGCCGGAGTCGTTCCATCAAGGCGAAGGCTTTGCGGAAGGCGGAGGCGCATGGCGGGGCGCTATTGGCGCGTCGGTGTCGTTCGTGGCCGCACAAACCCGGGGCCGAAGTCCCTAGGTGGAGTCGTAGCTAGCCTGTGGGGGCTGAGACTTCGTCGACGCAGGCGAGGTGCGTAGAAGCAATAAGGTGGGACGTCGCCTGCGCATGAGTGGCCGCGTCGCTTCGACTTCCGCCGGTTGCGCTTGTCCGCACATGGGCGACCACGTCGCTTCGACTTCCGCCGGTTGGGCTTGTCCGCACATGGGCGACCGCGTCGCTTCGACTTCCGCCGGTTGGTTTCCCCATGCGGGGGGTGGCTGTGTATATATATCAGGAAGGCTGTAGCACCTTCCGGGCATAGCTGAGATGATCGTGACTTCAAAAATATGCCTTCTTTAGTTCATGAACATGCAGAAGAATATTGCCATGCTGATGAACTAAAGGAGGCCTATTTTCGAGCGGGATATTCGGTGATCACCGGCCGCGGCGCGGCCGCGGTGGAAGGAGCGGATCGGCGTGTCCTGTGCGCACTTTGGTGACGATGCCCCTCCTGGATCCGGCTAGCTGCGCCGATCGCGCGCCTTCGCTAATAGTACGCTCGTGGCGCCCTCCAGCGGCGGCGTCTCGGCATGCCGCTCTGGCGCATGGGCGCGCGTCGAAGCCGGAGGTAGACCCGGGGCTGCCTCACGGAGGCGAAGATGTCGTCGAAGGTGGAGCTAGGTTGTTTTGCATAGATTCCCGAGCAGACGCGTGGCGGGGCGCTATTGGCACGTCGTGCGCTGTCAGGCCCTTTGGTGTGACCGTCGCTTGACCGGGCCTGGTGCGCATAATTAGGTGCGCCACTACGGTCACGATCGTGGGAAGGTGGGCGGTTCGCCTCCCAGCAGTTATGCTCACCGATGGCGTGGGAGACGCGGGGGTTTTAAATACCCCTTGCGTTACGCCACCCGCACTTTCGCCGCCTTGCCTTCTAGCTGCTGGTCACACGCCCTAATCTCCTGCCTTCCTTGCGACCTCCTTCGTCGCCGAGCTCTAGGAGGACGATGGCACAGTGCTCGCCCGGCCGGCCGACGGCGCTTGCCCCCGCTCGTGTGGGATACACACGCGCGACTCGCGATGAGACCGAACTACACCTCCACACGCCGGTCGGAGGCGATCGTGTTCGCTCGACCACCTACGCGAGGCGCTGGGTTCGCGATTCGCCGCCCGACTTGCGTCGGGTGGCGCAGCCGATAACGCCGAATGTGATAGCCCATCTTGCCGTGTACAGCTGGGCGCTGCACACGGAGGCGTGCTGGCCGACGGCGTCACTGTTCGCATTTCTCCACGATGTTTGGTGTGCGTCGGAGGACCAGGGGGACGGAGCGTTGCCCGGCTTCGGCAGCGTCGACCTCGTCTTGCGTCCGCAGTGCGAGAAGATTTTTCCCGCGGAGTCGAGTCGGGCGGAGTGGGAGCCGAACTGGATGAGGCGGTGGTTCTACCACCGCGTGGTGAGCGGTAGTGGCCTTGAATGTTCGGGGCGGCCGGTGGCGGTTAACACCACGCCCGGCGCGCCAATAGATGATGGGGATGAGTGAATAGCGCGGAGGCTTGTGGGGATTACCGCCCGCTTCAACATACACGATCTCGCTGAGGAGTTCGTCATGTATGGCGTGGCGTGTTACTCCTAGGAAGCTTCGGCGCAACAACGTCCGCCCGTCCGTGTGTTCGCTGCTGAAACCCTCCAGTCCGCGTATGTTGCGCTGGAGCTTGCTTTTGTGTACTATTCCTTGGGGCTGTTGTTTTTACAACGTGCCCCCGTACCCCTCGCAGGTGCTTCCCTGGAAGACGTGGAGCGTCGGTGGGCGTTCCTCGGACCATACACGCGGCGAACACACATCGGCGTAGCTGCGATCGCAAGGCAGCACCGGGTGGCTAAACCGCGTGTGCGAAGCCTTGGGCATTAGGGTGGCAGAGCGCGCTGTTCCGGCCCCAAGTCCACCTCTCCGCGATTCCGTGGGGAAGGGAGTACCAGTGAGCGCGGGTGCCGTCTCTGCGAAACATGCCGACTTGGAGGCAAGCGCAGGGGCTGCTTCGCCGCCAGCCAGCGTTGAGGCGGAGCCGTCGCCCGCGGAGGATGCTGGAGCAGAGTCCGTTCCTGCCATGGTGGGACTTCCTTCTGTGGCAGTTTTCGAGGCTGGGCCGCCCTCTTACTCCCCGAAGACGAAGCGGCCCCGCACACAATCGCCCCTTCGCTCGTCAAGGGGGTTCGTTGTAGCGAGTATGGTCAGAACCCTGTGGGACTCCGACTCAGACACCGAGCTCCTCGGTGTCCCCACGGCACCGAGCAGGTCTGCGGCTGTCGGGGGCGAGGGCTTGGTGGAGCTACGCTCCGACGCAGAGGTCCCCCCACCTGGCGGGGTGGCCGGGGATGCCGAGATCCTTGTGGACTCGGGCACGGCTGAAAGTAAACTTACATTTCTTGGTTTGACCCGCTGTGTCTTCGTAGGGCTGACTGCTATGTCCCCTTGCAGCAACATGGGTCCCCGAATGCGGGCAGCCCTCGGAGCACGAGGACGTTTGCTTAGAAGGGACATCCGGCGTTGCCGAAGAAGCTATCACCGCGGATGCTGCCCGACATCTGGTGGACTTCATCCCTTGAGCAGAGGTGCTGGCGGCGTGGCGGGGGGTCGCAGATAGCGCGGCCGCGAGCCTAGACCGCGATGTGCTGCAGGTTTGTAGGTTGGGACTGCTTGAGAGCGTGGTGGAGGTCGCCAAAATGAGGGTAAGTGTGTGATTCTGATCAGCACACGGCCCATGTTCGGGAACGAGAGGCCTTAGAGGACCGGTTGTACGTCGCCGAAGGAGCCCTTCACGCGTCGGAGGAGGCGCATTCCGTTAAGGACGACCGCATGCGGCGCCTAGAAACGGAACGCGCGGGGGCCGTCTCATATGCCACGGAGCTTGTGGCATCGGCTCGGTAGGCAGCAGTGGAGGAGCAGGATGGCCTGCTCCAGCAGGTTGCTATGCTGGAGGCAGAGAAGGGCCGCCTTGCTGCGTCTCTGAGGGAGCGGGATCGGGCGCTGGGTGCCGCCTCAGCGACGGCATGGGAGGCTATGCTGGCCCTGGAGGGTACCCTTGAAAACCTTATGGCCGAAGTGCCACCCCACTCATTCGGACCCGAAGAGCTTTCACGGACACTTCGACGGATTGGGGAAGTGGCCGATCTCGCTCAGGCCACCGCGACCTCGTTTGGCAATCACTGCTCCTACGTGACGACATGCCTGGCGTGTGCTCTCCTCCAACATCGGGGGCTACCGTCATGTTGACGAACTGGGTGACCCGCAGCTGGAGATGCCTGCTAGGGCCGGAGTGATGTCCGGTGCCGTGCGCGCTGTTCGGCCCGCTGTCCGGTTTTTCCACGAACGGATCTGGGAGTACATCGGGGAGGCTGCGGCAAAGGTGGAGCTGCGACGGAACATGTACGGCGAGGGAAACCTTGGTGAGTGGCTGGATGGAGTTGCCCGGCGCAACGATGATGGGGCCGACGGCTCGAAGTAGGTGTGACCCCGAGGTTCTGATGCGCCGGTGTGTATTGTAACCTGTGTACTCCATGCTGCGAATGAAGTGAAAATTGCTGTCCTTCTTTGACCAACCACGCCATTTTATTTCAAGCAGCTGCCCGATGGGGACCGGCTGCTGATTGCTGACGCCGTGACCCGGCACCGTTTACGGCGCTGGTGGCAGGCCGAGGACTCGCTGAACTTCTGGGCGAATCGACCCTCAACGGATGAGGCTCCGGCGCGGGAGGTCATCCAGGCGAAGCCGGACGAGTAGCGTTGGCCTGGTGGGCTTTGTAATCACTGTGTAGCAGCGTGATGGATAAGTCGAAACGTTCGTCCCCACCGTCATTTTTGAGCGCATCCGCTTTGTGCTCTTGTTGTAAAGTTTGTTGGCTAGTTGAGGTAGACGCTTGAGGTAGGCACAGTGAGGGTGCCCAAGCGAAATAGACGCGCGAGCGCTTTGGCGCCTGGTCGAAGTAGACGCTCGGGCGCTCCATCCCCTACCCTTTAAAGTGGTGGCAGCAGAGCTGGCGCCTAGTCGAAATAGACGCGCGAGCGCTCCATCCCCTACCCATCGAAGTGGTGGCAGTGGAGCTGGCGCCTAGTCGAAGTAGACGCGTGAGCATTCCGTCCCCTACCCTTCGAGTGGGGCGCGAGTGGCGCCTAGTCGAAAATGAGCCGCGAGCGCCCAGTCCCCTACCCTTCAAGTGGAGGCGGCGAGCCGCGCCTGGTCGGCGAGGACGCGAGTGCTCCGTCCCTACCCTTTGAAGTGGTGGCGGCGGAGCCGACGCCTGGTCGGGCAGACGCGCGGCGTTCCGTCCCTACCCTTGAAGTGGTGGCGCTGGTCGGGCGCCTAGTCGAAATAGACACGCGAGCGCTCCGTCCCCTTCTACTGGGCGGGATAAGGATGAAGTAGGCCTGAGGAATGATAGAACCCTAGCTCCATAGGCCCCATCCTCGACGGTCGATAGGGGCCTCACGGGCGTGACTGTTGCCCTGCAGTTCCAAATACCGACGGGACAGCTGTGGTGAGATCAACGAAGCTCTACACCTGGCGCTGTACGGCTGCGGGGGAGGTGTCCCTTGCCCATCGTCCATTGCTTCGGGCCCCCCTAGGATAGGGGGACACGTGGAGTGTAGTTGGCGGATCCCTACAACTGAAGTAGGGTGGCACTATTGCACCACATGCCCCTGGGGCAGGCGATGGGACTCTTGAGGTATAATTTCCGCAGTCTTGCTTCCGGGGCTCTTTAAAAGGGGCGAGCGTCCAAGTGAAGCGGCACTCGTCTTTCCAGACATCGCACCCCCGCAACTACCCCTGGCGGACTCGTCGTCCTTAGTACGCCTCAGCTTCTTCTCGCTATCGGCCGCCGATAAGCGCCGAGGTTCTCGAGCGCGGCTGATGCCGCCGGGACGACCACGGGGTCAGACATCCCGCCCATACAAGGTAGGTGCGACGCCGCGATGTATGTTCCCCTCGCCGGGTCGTCGAAGAGCCGCGGCTGGTGCGAGGTGGTGGGCAATTCACTTATACTTCATCAAGGCAGCTCCTAACTTTGGTACTAGACTTCTACGTCGGGCCAGCGAGGCTGCGTCCCCCCCATGCTGTCCCGCACAGGCGCCTGTCCTCTCCCCTAGTCTCCTTCCCTAGCTGTGGGACGCTTGGGATGAGGGGGATCTTGGTGCTTGCAGTGCTGCAGGGAACCGTGCTGCTCCAGGGACGGGCTCCGACTCCTCCAGCTCGGGGCGGCATGTCCTTGGGGGGGCCTGCACGGGCGCGCCCATTCCTTCGGCTTGGCTGGTAGTGGAGGCTTGATATCGAGCTCGTGCCGCCTTATGGGGGCGATCCTGCATCACGAGCTCGAATGCCCGCGGTCCCAAGCGTCTGCTGGGGCACCTCCTCGTGCCGGGAGCCCGCGCCCGCGTGGGCGCCTTCGACGAGCGTGTTTGCATCATCCTCCCTTCTGCGGAGACGCAGGCCCTTGAGCTCGTGCGCCCCGCCCCTGCACTCACGGCCGGCCGTCCATGCACGTGCGCGAGAAGCCTCTGGTGCCCATGCGCCGTTCTATGTAGACTCCAGCGAATGCGTAGGAATATCATCCACGTCTTATTTATACTCCAGAGAGTACGCGTGGTGATAACACCAACACGTGCGCGGGACATCCACGTCTTGTTTAGACTCAGTAGAGTGCGCAGGGAAAATATCTGCGTCTTTGTTTGTACTCCGAAGAATGAGTGGGACTATCAACCACAACTTACTTAAGCTCCGGAGGGTACGTCAACGCGCGCGCAGGACATCCGCGTCTTGTTTAGACTCAGTAGAGTGCGCAGAGAAAACATCCGCGTCTTTGTTTGTACTCCAGAAAACAACCACGGCTTACTTAAGCTCCAGAGGGTACGCCAACGCGCGCACGGGATATTCACGTCTTGTTTATACTTAGTAGAGTGCGCAGGGAAAATATCCGCTTCTTATTTATACTCCGTAGAGCGCGCGCGCGGAGGTGTCCCCCCGCTGCGTCTTATTTATACTCCGTAGATTGCGTGCGGAGGCGGACCTCGACGCTACGTCTTATTTATACTCCGTAGAGTGCGTGCGGAGGCGGACCTCGACGCTACGTCTTATTTATAATCCGTAGAGTGCGTGCAGAGGCGGACCTCGATGCTACGTCTTATTTATACTCCGTAGAGTGCGTGCGGAGGTGGACCTCGACACTGCATCTTATTTATACTCCGTAGAGTGCATGCGGAGGCGGACCTTGACGCTACATCTTATTTACACTCCGTAGAGTGCGTGCGGAGGCGGACCTCGACACTACGTCTTATTTATACTCTGTAGAGTGCGTGCGGAGGCGGACCTCCGTGGAGTGCGTGTGCGGAGGCGGACCTCCGTGGAGTGCGTGTGCGGAGGCGGACCTCCGTGGAGTGCGTGGGAACATCGGCCACGTCTTTATACTCCGGAGAGTACACGTGGTAGTGACACTAACACGTGCGCAGGACTCCGCGTCTTGTTTATACTCAGTAGAGTGCGTAGGGAAAACGTCCGCGTGTTTTTTATACTCCGGGGAGTGCGTGCGGAGGCAAGCCTCCGCACGTTTTTGGTGGGGAGCAAGAATAGCTTCACAAATGGTGAACTTTATTAAATTTCTATTTGCACGGGAGAGCGAGTACAAACGGTCGGGGACTAACCACTAGACTCGTTGTCGTGACGACGAGGTGGGGAGCCTCTAGTGCTTGGGCTGCCGTAGTGCGTGTACGAGCGCGCCTGACCTAGGGGCCTCGTTGGACTCCTGGGTACAGGCTTCGGGCGCCATGCTCCATGTGCCGAGCCATATGCTGGTCGCCGAGTACGGTGATGATACCTCGCGGGCCTGGAAGCTTCACACATAGGAAGCCATGGTGTGGTACTGCCCCAAAGGAATTGAGGGTCGGTTTTCCCAAAATGGCGTTGTAGGGGTACTGGATATTGACGACAACAAAGGTGGCGTCCCCGCTCGCCACGTTGTCGTCCTGGCCGAAGGAGACCTGCAAACATATTTGGCCCAGCGCTACCAACAGCTGACCTCCGAGGATCACCATCTGGTCGAAGGCCTGTGTGAACAAAACGTTCACAAAACTTCCCCCATCGACCAAGATACGCCAGACGTCGCACCCGGCAATCGCGACCTGGATGACCAGGGGATCTTGATGGGGGAACTCCACGCCTTCAGCATCGGCGGGCGTGAAGGTGATCGCATGTTGCGCCCAATCTGGCGGTGCATGTGCCGGGTACGCCGCCACGTGGTGTAGCCTCCGCACGTAGGCCTTGCGCTGTCGCTCCGAGGCGAACTCCAGGGAGGAGCCTCCGGAGATTACGTTGATGACCCTACGCGGGGCGCCCTCAAGGGCATGGATCCGCAGGGGGCTCTCCTAGGGCTGTTGCACCTGGGCTTGCGTCCACCGGAGACCCTCCTGAGGCTGCGGCTCCTGATCCCGAATCCTTAGGGGGCCGTCCAGGGGCTGCTGGATGTGTGCCACGACGAGTGGGCGCGCCTCGAGATCCCTGTCTCTGGCGACGCTTTGTCGAAGTGCCTCGATGGTGGTGCAGGAGCAGGTGTCATGATTGCCTTGGCCGCGCACCTCGCACCACTATGGGTGGTGTTGGTCATCGTACTACGCGCGGGCCCAACAGTCGCGGCCCCGGCCTCAACCTCGCCCCGACCCGTCGAGCCACGGTCGCCGCCGGCGTGGCGTTGTCTTAGAGCGCGCCTCGGCGTCGAAAGCGTAACGGGCTCGTCGGGACGTCTGCCGGCCGCGCTGAGGCTTGTCAGCCGGCGCGTCCTTATGCTGGGAGGCGTCCTTCGATGACTCCTGCCTACGCTTGCTCCGCGAAGAACTTGCTTTCAACAGGTCGGTGCTCTTCGCGACACCTTCCGCTGGATTAGCGTCGGCCTCGTTGTCCTGGCGCCGCCTCACGTCCTCCTTCGCCCGGGCGTACTCCTCCATCTTATCGAAGAGCTTCGCCACTGTCTTGATTGGCTTCCGCGTGTTGTACTCGGCCAGGGGCCCCGGGCGAAGACCCTGTAACGCTACGTTGATGATTGTTGTCTCGTTGACATCTTTGACCTGGCAGCAGACCTTCGCAAAGCGTTTGAAGTAGTCGCGGAGCTTTTTCGATGGTTTTTGCTTGATTGCGAAGAGCTGATCCGCATCGACACGCTCGACATAGTTTCCCTGGAAGTTGTTGTAGATGCGGTCGCGAACCTGCTCCCATACGTAGATGGAGTTCGGCTCGATGGTGAAGAACCACGAGAGCGCCACTCCCTGCAACGCGAGCGGGAGCCCCTTCGCCTTGGTGGTGTCGTCTCCGCCTGCCGCCTCAATGGCGGTCTCGTACACACGCATCGCTTGAAGCGGCCCGGATGTCGGGGTGTCATTGCGTGGGCTCGGTCACGACCACCGGTAGAGTCAAGCGACTCAGTGATGAGGACATCGCTAGTAATGCCAAAGCTAGTAATGAGACTTCAATAACAGGACCAATAACAAGAGCACGAGCCAAGAAACTACAATCTCAAGTGAACCTGCTCCTTAATGAACATGTCATTAATTTTAATGAGAATTGTATACTGCCTAAAAATAATATTTTACTTGTGCTCAGGTTTGAAGAGTCAGCGATGGATAGAGATCAAGGATATGTGGCCGTCATCCAAGGAAGCACAAATCCATGGCATGAATAATGATCAGCCTATGAATAGTGTCCCCCATGAATAGTGCCTGCTCTGATGCGATTGCGTGAATAGTAAGCGTGCTCTGATGCGGGCCGTGAGCGATAAACGTGCTACTGATAACTGCCCATGAACAGTGCATGTGCTACAGTGCACGTGAATAGTACCATATGGAAAGTTTAGTGTTGAATGGTCTTAGGCTGAGGCTATATATTGAGGGGCAGACCCCCATTGTAAAGGGAACCACTTTTGATAATAGAATACTCTTGTTCTTTCGTTGGCCAATCCAACTTGAGAGAATTGGGAGTTCACTAAAATTAAGATTGTTCAACCTTTTCCATTGAGGAATTGGGAGGCGTAATAGAACTTCATTGGTGGTTGTGAAGTTCATGCGTGAGATTGGGCGAATTATAGAGTGCTAACTCTTGCATTGTAGCGAGGATCACTACGGTTCATCAAATCCACGTGAATATCCAGATCCTCGTCGAGAAGATCAGGCGACCCCATATCATCTTGGTATCGGCGCGGTTTCTCGGTAGGATTCTTTACCCTTGTTTTTAGATTGATTTATTTTTTCCTATAGTCCATTAAGCGAAAATTGTCACAAAAAATCCAAACCCTAGTTTTTATCTGTTAATTTTGTGAGTTTTGTTAGGTTTTAATCCATTAGAATTTATTTAAGTCTGCATGAATGTCGTGTTCCTTTGCGTCGCTTATCCATTGTATCCACATAAAACAAAAAAATTCGATCTGCTCTGATGCTGTGGCCTTTCTACGGTGCGTGCGAGGATTGCTACTGATGTTTGCTCTGAGTGCCACTTACGCAAAAAATGCAAAAAAATTCCTTTTCATCAAATGAGACTAGCTGTTGAATATTGCATGCAGGGCTGTTTTTGAGTATTTTACACACTTGCTGAAATTTGAATTTGTGAGGGCATCTCAAACATCTATAGTTCGGCCACCTACAAAAAAAAGATAAAAGGCAAGCCGTTTTAAAAAAAGAGCCACGGCAAAGCGTAAAAAAAACAAAAAAAAAGAAGAAAAAAAGATAGAAAGATAGAAAAGTGAGCTTTGGCCGAATTAGAGTTAGCCAATTCTAGTCTTAATTTTCAGATTATGTAATTTAATTTCTTGAGCAATCTTGTGCCCTTACATTCATATCTTTGCAATTGGCTAGCGTCTCTCTTAGTACTTGATGCAAAGCGAGCTATTTAATCTTCAATTTCAAATCACCTCTATTTAGCTCATTCCTTTGTTTGCATTAAGTCACATTGATCTTTGCGTGTGCGTTCATACACTTCACTTAAACCTTTTGGATCAGCACTTAGACAAAGTATTCTAGCTTGGATTATTACTTAACTTTACAACATCAAGATTTTCAGATTGCTAGGATATACACTTCCATACCAAGCTCCACCATATAAGCGTTGTTGTGCAAGTAGTGAACACTCTTAAATTAGCTTGATCATCAGCTTTGTCTTTGTTGTCACTTCTACAGTGTAAGTTTTATTGGCCTTAATTCACTTCGGAAGGGTATGCTTTACTTGGAGAGAGGACATAGTGAGATTGAGTGATTTTCACAAAGCATTATTATATACATAGCTATTTGTTTTTGCATAACTAACCATGTCGGTGGAGAGAACACCATGATGAGTGGTGGGACAAATAAAACTCAGGCATTTGTCAAGCAACATCAATTTGAGGCACTCATGACCACTTTCAACATGAGCTACACAAGGGCTCAATCAACTCCATGAGAAGTATGATGCTTTTCTGATCAAATTGCAAGAGATATGCAAAATATGGAGATACAAGCTGATGAAAATGTCGCCAATTGCGGGAGGACATTGGGGCCCTTACTAGGCTCATACAAGCTCGCAATGGTGGTGATGAATCAAGTGTTCAGGAGAAGCTACTGCATGTACCTACGCACCGCAACATCGAGTGGCGGCCAACGTGGTGCGTCCACCACAGCTAGGAGGACGAGGAAGAGCCCATGGAGGCGTGGTCGGGGTCTAGGTGGAGGCGTGGTGGGCGTGGTGGTGCTGCACATGCGATGGAAGAGGATGGAGATTTTGCTTTGCATTACAATGACCATTATAAATCGTCCACGCTATGAAGATGATGGATTAGGCAAGCTCAAGTTTTCCATGCCCAAGTTTGCAGTGGGGTGATCCGAGGAGTATCTCACTTGGGAATTGAAGGTTGACAAAATATTCGTATGCATCACTATACGGATGAGAGAAAGATCTGATTGGCATCACTTGAGTTTGAAGGTTATGCTTTAGATTGGTGGGAACAAGTCATTACTCAAAGAGCTGAGAATGGAAAACCTGTTGCAACATGGCAAGAGATGAAGCGGAAATGAGAGCCCGTTTTGTTCCTCGTCATTACAAGCGTGATCTATTTGATAAATTGTAGAATATGAGCGAGGAGCACATGGATGGAGTACTACAAGGAGATGGAGCTAGCCATGATTCGAGCCAAGGTTCAAGAACAAGAAGAGCAAACCATGGCACGCTTCCTCTCAGGTTTGAACCATCAAGTCAAAAGAATTGTCAATTTTCAGCCTTATACCAATCTTTATGAGTTAGTGCATCAAGCTACAAAGGCAGAACGACAATTACAAGAGGATGCTAAGTTTGCAAGATCAACGTCCTTTGCTGCACGTACACCGTCCAGCGGAGGAAGATATGGTTCCAAATCACAAATAAGCCAACAAACAGCTCCAAGTGGTGGTTCAAGTTTTCGCTCATCATCTAGCAAGAAGGAAGAAGTCACTCCAAGTGCAAGGAAGCCATCAAATCCAGCAGCTAGTGTTTCCTCTTCTGTGGGTTCTACAGCGAAGAGTAGCGGTATACAATGCTTCAAATGCCTTGGTCGTGGTCATATGCAAAAGTATTGCCCAAATAACAAGGTGATGTTGATATTAGAAAATGGGGAATATGATTCTACAAGTGAAGAAGAGAATGATCATCATGCTGATTTAGGGATATATGATGATGCACATGAGGAGGAGCAAGACATAGAGTATTGTGAGCCCGGTGTTGATCCTATACTTGTGTGTGCTCCGACAGTGTTGAGTGTGCAACCAAAGCCTTCCCATGAACAGCGCTGCAATTTATTCCATACAAGAGCTCAAGTTAAAAAAAATGGTAAATTCTGCAAGGTAATCATTGATGGTTTGAATTGTCGTAATTTGGCTAGCAAGGAGCTTTCCAATAAACTTGAATTGAAGTACAAGAAACACCCACATCCGTATCAGATCCAGTGGCTGCATAAGAGATGTTCATTGAGTGTGGGATACACCGTAGATGTTGAATTTGAAATTGGCACTTATCGTGATACGGTGGAGTGTGATGTGGTGCCTATGGACGTATGTCACTTGTTGCTAGGAAGGCCATGGCAATATGATCGTGCTGTGATTCATGATGGAAGAACTAATCAATATAAGTTTTGGTGGAACAAAAAATAAGTGGTGCTGCTACCGTTGACTCCTTCTCAAATTGTAAATGATAATGTGCAGAAGATTGAAGTGCAAGTTGAGAGTGAGAAAGAGAGAGAACCAAAGAGTGTGATTCCACAAAAGGTGAGTGAGAGCCACAAACCAAACCCGAGAGGTAAAAGTAAGAGTGATGGAGAGAAAAACTTAGTCATGATAGCCACCAAATCTGATCTAAGAGAGATGAAAGATGATCCCGCTTTGATGCATCTTGTATTGCTGTACAAGGATGCATTACTTTCTGCTAATGATTTAACATCTCTTCCTAGTGCTGTTTCTTAAGTTTTAAAGGTTTATGACGACGTGTTTCCGGAGGAGATACCCGTTGGTCTACCACCTATTCGAGGTATTAAGCATCAAATTGATTTAGTCCCAGGAGCCCCTCTTCCCAATCGACCGCCGTACCGCACAAATCCAGAAGAAACAAAGGAGATTCAGCGCCAAGTGCAAGCACTTTTGGACAAAAGTGCGTGCGAGAGCCTTAGTCCTTGTGCCGTTCGATTATTCTTGTTCCTAAGAAAGATGGTACTTGGAGAATGTGCACAGATTGTAGAGCTATTAACAACATAACTGTTCGCTATCGTCATCCTATTCCTAGGTTAGATGATATGCTTGATGAGTTAAGTGGTTCTACTATCTTTTCTAAAATTGACTTGCGTAGTAGCTACCATCAAATAAGAATGAAACATGGTGATGAATGGAAAACTACTTTTAAAACAAAATTTGGCTTGTATGAATGGTTAGTAATGCCTTTTAGATTGTCCAATGCTCCTAGTACATTTATGCGCTTAATGAACCATATTTTGAGACACTTCATTGGAAAATTTGTAGTAGTTTATTTTGATGATATTCTGATATATAGCAGCTGTTTGGAAGATCATGTTGAACACATCAAACAAGTGCTAGAAGTGCTTAGGAAAGAATGTTTGTATGCCAATCTTGAGAAGTGTACTTTTTGCACTAGTAAGGTTGTGTTTCTAGGCTATGTTGTTTCTGCTCATGGCATTGAAGTGGATGAATCTAAAATTGAAGCTATTAAAAATTGGCCAATTCCTGTGAATGTTAGTCAAATTCGTAGCTTCCATGGGCTTGCTAGTTTCTATCGGCGATTTGTGAAAGATTTCAGCACCATTGTTGCCCCTATTAAATGAGTTAACTAAAAAGTGAGTGATTTTTGAGTGGGGAGAAAAACAAGACAAAGTTTTTGCTGAATTGAAGAAATGTTTGACTGAAGCACCATTACTTGCTTTACCTGATTTCACAAAAAACTTTTGAGATTGAATGTGATGCTAGTGGAATATGTATTGGTGGTGTTTTGATGCAAGAAAAAAAACCTGTTGCATATTTCAGTGAGAAACTTCATGGAGCACAATTGAATTATCCTATTTATGATAAAGAATTATATGCTCTTGTGCGTGTGTTGGAAACTTGGCAACATTATCTTTGGCCTAAATTGTAACATCTGTTTTTACGAGATTTTAAAGCACGGATTTCAAAAATGAATTTTGGAATTTTAAAATTAATTGAAGCTTCAAATGAATTTTTAAAGTTTTAAATGATTTAATGTGATTAAAATAAACATTAACATAAGTGGAAAATATTTTATTTGAGTTCCTTGTGTCACAAGGAATTTTACTGTATTTTTGGTGAATTTTCGGATTTATTTGCTATTTTCTAGAGCTTTTAGAAGTTTATTTGAATTTACGGAAAAAGAAAAGAAATGAAAATAATCCCCGCGCCCGATCTCCTCTCTCCGCGTCACCATCATCCAGCTTGCCGCCGCCGCCGTACCCTTTCGCGCACGCTTTCGCCCCATGCCGATCCCGCGCGCCGCGTCGCGCATCCGGCCGGCAGCAGTGGCGGCACCAGTAACGCCCGCCCTCGCCTCGCCTCGGCGCCCGATCGCGCGCGCCCGCGTCCATAACCCGTCGCCCGCCCGCGCGAACCTAACCCTAAGCGTCGCGCCCGCCCGTCCGATCCCTCCCGCGTTGAATCCTAGCCGTCCAACCTAATCGCGTTCGCCGCGCGCGTAACCGTCGGGATTGCCTCGGTTCGCGTGTTAAAACCGCCGCCTCGCCTCGGTTCGTGTGCCGCGCGCCGCGAACTCGCGCCGCCGCCTCCGCGCCCTCGCGCCGCCGCCAGCGGGCCGTTCGCCGCCGGCCGTCTGCGCGTCGCCGTCGCCCGGTCGGCGGGGCGATGGCGCGCCGCCAGCGTCGCAGCGAGTGAGCTCCGCGCCCGATTCGCCGCGTCGCGCGTCGCCTCGCGCGTCGCCGCCCTCGCCGCCTCGCCTGCGCCTCAGCGCGGCTGCGCCAGCCTGCGACCCGCCGCGCGCGCAGCGCCGCCGCGCGTCAGCGCGATCCGCCCTCCCGCGCCCGTACGCGTCGCCGCGCTGCGATCCCGCGCTTCGCCGCCCGCGCCCAGCGCCGCAACGCCGCGCGCCAGCGCCGCCTGCCGTCGCCAATCGCCCCGTCGCCAGCGCCCGCATGCGCGCCGATCCTCGCCGTCGCTCGGTCTGGGACCGAAGGTCAGGTCGTCAGCGCGTGCGCTCTCGCCGTCGGATCCCGCGCGTCGCGTCGCGCCGCTGCGCGTCGGCCGAACCACGTCGCCCTAAGGCGGCGTGGCATCCGTGGCATGCCGCGTCGGCGCCACGTCGGCCCTAGCGCCTTTCCAGTGCCGCGTGGCAGCCGCGTCGGTGCGCGTCGGCCGCAGCGCCGCGTGGCGGCATATCTTCTTTGCCACGTCGGCCAGCGCCCCGCCCGCGTCGGCCGCGCCCCGTGCAGCATTACGTGGACCGAGTCCACGGTGAACTCGGATTTTGGTGGACCGGGTTCCACGCCACGATAGCCTTTTTCAATTTTCCCGAATTAATTTTGAATTAATTTTTGGGAACCCGTTCTCCTCAGTCCTAGCTCGATTGACCCGTTCTTTTTCTAAATTCATCTAAAATCGAGCTCTAGCTGTTGGTTCTGTTTTGTGAATTTTTGAGTTCTTTTGCTTGTCATTTTATGTGTTTCTTTGTTTAGGTCGCTTTCTCTCTCGTTAGATTCAGTTCGGAGGAGCGGGTTCGCGCGAGAAGACCGGGAGTACCCGTGAGCATAACGAAGGCAAGTCGTGTCCCTTGATCATGTTGAACCCAATTTTACAAACTATTATTTAATTATTTTGCTTTAAATTACATTGCATTGCTATTTTTATTCAAACGTTTGCCGCAGTGGTTATTGTCCCAATTGCAATTACACCTCCTTGACACTTTGAAATACCATGATGCCTTTGTCACCATAGGTTGGGAAATTTATTAGTGATGCTAGTTTATTTATCACATGGGTTGAGTGCGATTAGATTGCTTAGCGGTTTATATTTCACGATTGGTCTCATCACATGATAAATTATTAATTTGCCTTAATGACATATGGAAGCGTGGTTGGTGCCACGTGTATTAAAATTTGTGCCACGTCATTGGTGTAGCGTTGGCTTGGTTATACAAATTGGTTTTACACTCGGGCGAGTGATCGATGCGATAAAGAAATCTGGTTGTATTTTGGGGATGTGGTAGTCTCGCGGGTAATGCTAAGGACTTAACTTTGTGCGCCATTGATCTGAGCTTAATCGTGCAAACCACATGTCTATTATGGGATGGACTGGCTGATTAATTTGTAATATTTCAATTCAATTACGCCATTGTGATGGACATAGTTTCTTGATTTCCATGTGGCGCATGAGGGTGTGATCACGAAACCCTAGCGGGCGAGGATTGGGTTGAGGTAGAGCATTGTAAAGGCCTTGTTGTGATTTCCTTAGGCCTAGGCTAATCACATCGTGTGGATACGATTGTGCAACCTCTGCGAGTGTAAAACTATTCGAATAGCCGCGTCCTCGGTCATGGGCGGTGCTAGGGATTTCACCACGAGGGTTAGTGTTTCATTTATAACTTGGTGGTTTATGTTGGGAGTGGGCGGGTAGTTCCTTTGTTGGTTTAAACTTGTGAATTGGTGTTCACAAGTGGTTCTTGTTTATTCCTTTGATTATCTATTATTCTTGTTTTGATTAACTTTAGCTTTCAAGTTATTTAATATATTTCATCAATAAATGCCTTTATGCAAATTAACCTTTCCAGCCTTCCTTTGGTAAGCCTTGCATATTATATTGCATTTATTGTTACAAGCGACTTCTTGAGTACCAATGTACTCACGGCTACGCCTATGTTGCTCGATTGAGGAGAGAGTACTATCGGCGGGAGGTGCGGAAGGAGAGTACTACGGCGACTTCGGATTAGGCCGTTCTCCACTCGATAGCTTTGGCTTGTCGATTGGTCGCTACGCTTTATTTTGGATTTCATTGCTATTTTGTTAAGCCCTTAGGCTAGAGATATTGTAAGCTTGGCCATAAGGTCGTACCTTGATATTTTATCGATATTCTAGTTTTCCTTTATTATTATCGTGTGTATGACTAGTGATGACATCTATGTTTGTTGTGTGCACTAGCGTGATCTGGACTAGTGCGGTTTACGGAGAGGCCGAATTTGCATATTCGGGTCTCGGCGAGAGATAATATCGAGCCATATCGTATTTGGGAGCGAAACCCTAGTTAAATTGGTGCGTAGCCCAAAATTTATTTTCTAAATCAAACCAACTAAACTTGATATTTAGTAATATCTCTATCTTCTTACCTCATTCTTAAGGATTCTTGTCTCTACTCAACTCTTGCAAAATTTGTTTTCCTAAAGTTATAAACTGATCTTTCCTTTATAAATGCATTAGATGTCCCAAACTTCTCTGACGCGAGAGGATGGAGGTCACTTCTACGCGTTTTGTTGCGGTGCCTCGGTTTTAGAGATTGCCCGTCTACCTCACCAAGGATGAGAAGCAAAAGGTCAGCGCATCGGGAGCATCTCGGGCTATACTTCACCACCGAGTCGTGCAGCGGTGCTACATCACGGTTTCAAGAACAGGTGCCGGTGGGAGATGTCGGCACGAGGAGTTGCGCACAAAGCCATCGTCGACTTTGCAAGCTATACAAGATCAACATGGCGGACTTCGTCAGGAAGTTCAAGAAGCGATGCGGAGCCACCGAGACTACGAGCCGATGCAGGAGGAGCCCGACGCGATCGCGATACCTCTACCGTCGCCTACCGCCGCGAGTCGGAGGAGAGCGTCGTATCACCGGAGATCGTCGCGCCTACCTCGTCAGTTCCTCCGGCCCCGATCGAAGCGATCGCGCGAATCCGCCTTTCGTGGGTTGTCTCTGGCGATTACGAGGGCGATAGCGATGTACCTTATTTGTCGGGACCAGTGGGAGCCTTGAGTAGATAGTGCGAGTAGACACCGTTGGATTTTATTTGCGATTGTGTGTGATGTGAGCTGCAAATATTGCCTTAAAAGCATTATATTGCGATCATGTCAAATCTTTTATTGGAGTTTATTTTTGTTCGATTTCTTAGTTAGCCTTTTGGCTAAGTGTTTGTTTAGATTAGGTCTCCATTAAGCAAAACCCCCTTAGGCGCATTTACCTCTTATCTATGCTTTTCCTCTCGTCTTTCACCTTTGGTGATCGTGATTGTTTTCTTTTGAGCAAGATGGTTGATGCAGGAACTCCTCGGCCGCATGTCGGGGAACGAGGACGGAAAGCGATCTTTGCGCGGCGGATACCACTGTCTTGGATCCTGCGCTCGATCGATTCTTGATGGCTCGAACCTCGATGATCACGAGAACTATGATGCGAGGTATGCAGAACTATGATGCGGCCAGCAGCACGAGAGCAGATACCACGCGGCACATCGTCGTGGACCGGCTATCACGAGTTTATGAGGCGAGACCGCTGTTTTCTCCGGTTCATGAGCCTTTGGAGGCGGCGGTGGGTCCGTTCCGATTGAAGAAAGCGGAGCTTGGCTCGATCTGCCGGCGGGGAGAAGGTTTTGTATGCGGCACATCGGCTTGAGGTCAGGCGAGTGGTGGGAGAACTCTTGTGCGCCCATGAGATCGACATCACATCACACGGAAGGAGTCGCAAATGCTTTCCACACGCTCATGTCATGGAGGAGTGGTTGAGATGAAGAAGGATGAGTTTGGGAGTTCGGCGAGAGAGAACACATCGGTGAGTGAATATCTCAATAAATTCACTCGGTTGGCTGCTCTGGCGCCGAGGAGGATGTAGCGGCAGATCGCTTCGCGAAGAGGTTCAAGAAGGCTTGAACCCGGCTTTGAAGAGTGCAAGTCGTGAAACGCGACTATGCGATTTCAGCGGTTGGTGGATAAGGCCATACTCATCGAGGAGAAGTCGCGCGAGGCTCGAGAGTCGCAGAAGAGAGGTTGATCCGCGGGGATCACGGTCACACCGATCTCGAGGCCTCGTTTGGTTCCTACCGGCTGCGAGCGCCGCGCCCAGGCGGCGGCGGCAGCGGCGCGCTCTTGAGGTTTGGACCCAGCTCGACACCGCGCGATTTGATCGGGGCGGCGTCTAGTGGTTTCGATGGGCGGCGGCGGCGGCGAAGAGTAATAATCAGCGGCATCCATCACTTGCTTCAAGTGTCGCGAAGTGAGACACTATGCTAACAAGTGCCCTCGAGCGAGCCAGGCACGATTCGCTTTGACTTGGGAGCCACGGTGCGTACCCCTACCGGGAGGCGGGGCGAGCACCCGGCCTCGGGGCGAGCCAGCGAGGCCGCGGTGGTGAGAGTCAGGTGAACCACGTCACGCGAGAGGATGCCGAGCAGCGCGAGCGTTGTGATCGATGCGTTTCGTACATTGATTCTGCCGTTTTATTTGATTACGGAGCTTCGCATTCGTTTGTTTCTCGAGTTTTGCTTTAAAGCAACAATTGCTGTTGCTCTTGGATCATTCTTTTAATCAATCCCGGATCGAGTTGAGGTCAACCTAGGTTGTCGAGTTAGGATAACCATTGGGAGTTGAGTTCGGGGCCGACGATTTTGTTGGATATCACGATCCCTAGATGTAATTTTGGGAATGGATTGGCTTGAAGCGGCGGCGGTGTTAGATTGTGAGGCGAGCGGTGACCTTAACCAATTGAGATGGAGTTAAAGTGCGATTCGCGGCCGATGAGTGCAGGCGAGCCGATCATGATTTGCGAGTAAGGTAATCGGTTGGAGGTGTACGGTTGTGAGAGAAAGTACCGGCGTATTTCGAATGATCTTCGGGTATGCCACGAGAGAGGAGGTTGAGTTTCGATTGAGCTTGTGCGGTACGCTCCGATTTCCAGAGACCTCTAGGATGCGGCCATGACTTAGCGAGTTGAAGAAGCAAATTCGGGAGCTATTGGATAAGGGTTACATCAGGGCCGAGTTCGTCCCGTGGAAGCGCCGGTGTTGTTCGTCAAGAAGAAGGATGGTAGTCGGCGCATGTGTGTGGACTCTGAGCACTTAATGAGGTCACCATCAAAAATAAGTACCCTCGCCCGGGATCGATGACTGTTTGACCAGCTTAGAGCGAAGAGTGTTCTCAAGATTGATTTGAGATCGGATATCATCGGATGAGGATACGTAAGGAGGACATACCCAAGACGACCTTCTCGACTCGTTATGGTCTATCACGAGTTCACGGTGATGTCATTCGGTTTGACTAATGCTGACATATTTCATGTATTTGATGAATAAAGTGTTTATGGAATATTTGGACAAGTTTGTCGTTGTTTTCATTGCGACATTTTGATATATTCAAAGTGAGGAGAACATCGGGAGCACTTGAGGTTAGCATTGCGAGAAATTGAGGATAATCGATTGTATGCAAAGTTCAGCAAATGTGAGTTTTGGATGAAGAAATCGCCTTTCTAGGGCATGTGTTGACAGCGAAGAGTCGCGATTGACCGGGGAAAGTAAGTGATGTTTTGGATTGGCGATCACCCACTTGATTACAGGTAGGAGTTTTACGGGTATGGCGAGGATACTACGTCGCTTTATTGAGGATTTTCGGTGTGGCGGACCCCTCACGATTTGCTCAAAAGGAAAAGAAATTCACTTGGGCGCTTGAGTGCGAGAAAAGTTTTGAAACTTAAGGAGAGTTTGACCACAGCCCGGTGCTTGTGTTGCACGATATTAACAAGGATTTTGAGATATTTTGCGATGCCGCGCAAAGGTTTAGGTTGTGTCTTGATGCAAGACAAGAGAGTGGTAGCCTATGCCTCACGCGATTGAGACCGCATGAGAGAACTACCCTACCCATGATTTGGAGTTAGCGGCCGTAGTGCATGCTTTAAAGATTTGGCGTCATTATCGATGGGTACAGATGTGAGGTTTACGGATCATAAAATCGAAATACATCTTTACGATCGGAGCTTAACCTCGAGCGAGAGGAGATGGTTAGAGCTGATAAAGGATTATAATGTGGGCATACATTATCATCTGGAAAAGCTAACGTTATTGCGAATGCCTTGGCGAAAGGTATCTTGCAATTCGGTGATGGTTCGAGAAGAGTCGACCCGACTTTGCATGAGAAATTTGAAGCTTAACCTTGAGTTGGTTGAACCGGGATTTTTGGCGACTATGGAGATCACGACCTACTTTGGATGGTCGGTCGCGGACTCGGTCGGATGATGAGGCATTTATTGGATCGGAAAGAATTTAAGTGAAGGTAAAGAAGTCGGGATTTTGGTGGATGATCGGGGAACCTTGTGGTTCAGCGGCGTTTGTGTGTGCCCAACAAGCAAGAACTAAAGGATGTGTTGTTAAAAGAAGCTCATGAGTCACTTGTATTCGATTCATCGAGGCGATACCAAGATGTACCGGGACATTAAGGATAAATATTGGTGGCCAAGTATGAGCGTGAGATCGCTGAGTATGTAGCCCTTTGCGATGTTTGTCGAGAGTAAATGCGAGCACCGAGACCTGCGGGTTTGCTACTGACCATTAAAAGTCCACGAGTGGAAGTGGGAAGAAATTGGTATGGACTTTATAGTCGGTTGCCTAAAACCAAAGAGGACATGATTCGATTTGGGTCATTGTGGACCGTTTGACCAAGGTTGCTCATTTCATTCCAGTTAAGGCGACTTACGGTGGTGACAAATTGGCGGAGCTATATATGTCGAGTTGTCGGTTTGCATGGTGTGCCCAAGAAGATCGTGGATCGCGATTCACCTCCCGGTTTTGGGGTAGTTTCCATAAGGCTATAGAACCCTCACGAATTCGATCTGACATATCACCCCAGACAGAGATGGTGAGAGCAGGAGTTAATCAGATTACGAGAGGACATGTTGAGAGCTTGTGTGCTCGATCATGGGTCTAAGTGGCACTTGTTGTTACCCTGCAGAGTTCTCATACAACAACGATTATCGAGCGGTTGCGGATGTCACCGTTTGAGGCATTGTATGGCGGGAAATGCGAGACCCCTCTCAATTGGAAAGAGGCGGGAAAGGTCGAGTTTTAGCCAGATTGTTTGAAAGAAAGGCGAGGATAGGTCCGCTTGTTGAGGAAAGGTTGAAAGCTGCCAGGCGACAGAAAAGCTATCACGAATACAGACCTTGAGGCGCGAGTTTTGAGCAGATGATTTTGTGTACCTCGAGGATCACACCATTCAAAGGTGTGAAGAGATTTCAGCTAAGGAAAGCTTGCAGAGATATGTTGGTCCGTTCGATTAGAAGCGAGGAGAGGTTGCTTATCGATTGGAGCTACTGCGTCCTTGATGGGGTACATGGCGTCTTCCATGTGTCCCAGTGAAGAAGTGCTGCGCGTGCGACGAGAGGAGGTTGTGCGATTGAGGCGTTGACTGCGGAGAGGATCATCATACAAGAGCACCAGTCAAAATCTTGGAAGTGTCGAGCGAGTCACCGGATAAAGCGGTCCGTTTTGCAAAGTTCGGTGGAGCAACCATTAGGAGGAAGCCACCACAGGCGCGAGGAGGATCTCAGAGCGAGTTTAGAACCTATTCTCTTAGTTGGCCCGGATCTCGGGGTTGAGATCTCGTTTAAGGGTAAGGTTTGTAACATCTGTTTTTGAGATTTTTAAAGCTGGATTTCAAAAATGAATTTTACGGAATTTTCTGAAATTAATTGAAGCTTCAAATGAATTTTTAAAGTTTTAAATGATTTAATGTGATTAAAATAAACATTAACATAAGTGGAAAATATTTTATTTGAGTTCCTTGTGTCACAAGGAATTTTACAGTATTTTGGTGATTTTTCGGATTTATTTGCTATTTTCTAGAGCTTTTAGAAGTTTATTTGAATTTACGGAAAAAGAAATGAAAATAATCCCGCCCGATCTCCCTCTCTCCTCTCGCGTCGTCATCCGCGCCGCCGCGCATGCCGTACCCTTTCAGCGCGGCTTCGCTTTCATGTGCCGATCCCTTGCGCGCCACGCGTCGCGCATCGTTGCCCAGCAGCGGCGGCCAACAACGCCGCCCTCGCCTCGCCACGGCGCCGCGCGCGCGCGCGCGTGCGCCGTCGCCCGCCCGCGCGAACCCTAACCTAAGCGTCGCCGCCGTCGATCCCTCCCGCGTTGAATCCTGGCCGTCCAAACCTAATCGCGTTAAGCGCGCGTAACCGATCGGGATTGCCTCGGTCGCGTGTTAAAACCGCCGCCTCGCCTCGGTTCGTGTGCGTCGCCGCGAACTCGCCGCCGCCTCGCGCCCTCGCCCGCGCGCCGCGAGCGAACCGCTCCGCCGCCATGCGGCGCGTCACGCCGCGTCGCCGGTCGCCGGGCGATAACCGCCCGGCGTGCCGCCGGTGAGCTCCCGCGCGATTTCGCCGCGTCGCCGCGTCGCCTCGCCGTCGCCGCCGCCGCCGCCTCGCCTCGCCTCGCGCGGCTGCGCCGCGCGCCGCGACCCGTCGCCTGCGCGCCGCGCGCTCCACCCGTCGCCGTCGTCCCTCCGCGCCCGGCCACGCGTCGCCCGCGCTGCGTCCGCGCGCGCTCGCCGCGCGCGCGCGCCGCACGCCGCGTCCCAGCGCGCCCCGCGTCGCGATGTCGCCGTCGCCGCGCCGCATCGCGCGATCCTCGCCGTCGCTCGGTCTGGCGAAGTCGGTCGTCGCGTGTGCGCTCTCGTGCGTCGGATCCGCCGTCAGCGTCGCGCGCTGTCCAAGCGTCGGCCGGGCGCGTCGACCCTGGCGGCGTGGCATCGTGGCATGCCACGTCGGCGCCCGCGTCGACCCTAGCGCCTCGGCGACCACGTGGCGACGCGTCGGTGCCACGTCGGCCGCGCCACGTGGCAGCATATCTTTGCTTTGCCACGTCAGGCGCGCCCGCGCGTCGACCCTCGCCCCGTGCCTTTATTCGTGGACCAGAGTCCACGGTGAACTCGGATTTTGGTGCGGGTTCACGACCTGATAGCCTTTTTCAATTTTCCCGAATTAATTTTGAATTAATTTTAGGGACCCGTTCTCCTCCGTCCTAGCTCCGATTGACCCGTTCTTTTTCTAAATTCATCTAAAATCGAGCTCTAGCTGTTGGTTCTGTTTTGTGAATTTTGAGTTCTTTTGCTTGTCATTTTATGTGTTTCTTTGTTTCGGTCGCTTTCTCTCGTTAGATTCGGATTCGGAGGAGCGGGTTCGCGCCGAAAGACCGAAGTACCCGCTGAGCATAACGAAGGCAAGTCGTGTCCCTTGATCATGTTGAACCCAATTTTACAAACTATTATTTAATTATTTTGCTTTAAATTACATTGCATTGCTATTTTTATTCAAACCGTTTACAAGTAGTTATTGTCCCAATTGCAATTACACCTCCTTGACACTTTGAAATACCATGATGCCTTTGTCACCATAGGTTGGGAAATTTATTAGTGATGCTAGTTTATTTATCACATGGGTTGAGTGCGATTAGATTGCTTAGCGATTTATATTTACGATTGGTCTCCTCACACGATAAACTATTAATTTGACTTAATGACATATGGGCGTGGTTGGTGCCACGTGTATTAAAATTTGTGCCCGTCATTGGTGTGGCGTTGGCTTGGTTATACAAATGGGTTTTGCACTCGGGCGAGTGATCGTGCGATAAGGGAAATGCGGTTGTACTTTGGGGATGTGGTAGTCTCGCGGGTAATGCTAAGGACTTAACTTTTGCGCCATTGATCGAGCTTAATCGTGCAAACCACATGTCTATTATGGGATGGACTGGTGATTAATTTGTAATATTTCAATTCAATTACGCCATTGTGATGGACATGGTTCTTGATTTCCATGTGGCGCAAGGGGGTGTGATCTGAAACCCTAGCGGGCGGGATTGGGTTGAGGTAGAGCATTGTAAAGGCCTTGTTGTGATTTCCTTAGGCCTAGGCTAATCACATCGTGTGGATGCAGTTGTGCAACCTCTGCGAGTGTAAAACTATTCGAATAGCGCGTCCTCGGTCATGGGCGGTGCTCGGGATTTCACGAGGGTTAGTGTTTCATTTATAACTTGGTGGTTTATGTTGGGAGTGGGACGGGTAGTTCCTTTGTTGGTTTAAACTTGTGAATTGGTGTTCACAAGTGGTTCTTGATTATTCCTTTGATTATCTATTATTCTTGTTTTTGATTAACTTTAGCTTTCAAGTTATTTAATATATTTCATCAATAAATGCCTTTATGCAAATTAACCTTCACCTTCCTTTGGTAAGCCTTGCATATTATATTGCATTTATTGTTACAAGCGACTTGAGTACCAATGTACTCACGGCTACGCCTATGTTGCTCGGTTGAGGAGAGAGTACTATCGGCGGGAGGTGCGGAAGGAGAGTACTACGGCGACTTCACGGATTGGAAGCCGTTCTCCACTCGATATTTGTGGCTTGTCGATTGGTCGCTACGCTTTATTTTGGATTTCATTGCTATTTTGTTAAGCCCTTAGGCTAGAGATATTGTAAGCTTGGCCATAAGGTCGTACCTTGATATTTTATCGATATTCTAGTTTTCCCTTACTATTGTCGTGTGTATGGTGTGATGACATCTATGTTTATTTGTGTGCACTAGCGTGATCTGGACTAGTGCAGTTTACACGAGAGAGCGAAGTTGCATATTCGGTCTCGGCGAAATTCATAATACATTACGATCATGAATCTTTGAAATATTTAAAGGGCCAGCGAAAATTGAATCGTAGACATGCTAAGTGGGTAAATTCATTGAGACCTTTCCATACATTATCAAATATAAGAAAGGCAAAGAGAATGTGGTAGGTGATGCTTTGTCTCAAAAACATGTGTTGTTGACTCGGTTGGAAGTAAAGGTACGGGGTTGGAAAGTTTGAAAGATTTATATGCTTCGATCATGAATTTGCAACTCCATATTCTAATTGCAAAGATGGGAAAGGGTGGGATAAGTTTCATATTCATGATGGCTTTCTCTTCGCATGAATAAGCTATTTGTTCGGATTCCTCATGCGTTTGTTATTGTTGCAGGGAATCTCATGCGGGAGGATTGATGGGGCATTTTGGTAGGAGAAGACTTACATGATGTTGGTGATAACTTCTATTGGCCAAGGATGAGGCGGGCGTCGAGAGGTTTGTTCAAAGATGCATCACATGCCATAAGGCGAAGTCTAACTCAATCCACATGGTTTGTATACTCCACTTCCTGTTCCTAGTGCTCCTTGGGAAGATATTAGCATGGATTTTGTGTTAGGACTGCCTAGGACCAAGAGGAAGGGATTCAGTCTTTGTTGTTGTGGATAGGTTCTCTAAAATGGCATTTTATTCCTGTCATAAGGCGAAGCGATCGTCGCATGTAGCTGATTTGTTTTTCAGGAGATTGTGAGATTGCATGGAATGCCAAGAACCATTGTTTAGATCGCGACGTCAAGTTCATGAGCTACTTTTGGAAGACTTTGTGGGCCAAGCTTGGGACAAAGTTGTTGTTTTCAACGACTTGTCACCCACAAGCAGATGGGCAAGCAGTGGTGAACGCACACTTTCAACGTTGCTCGTGCCATGATAAAGAAGAACTTGAAAGAGTGGGAAGATTGTCTACTACATGTAGAGTTTGCATATAACGAGGTGGTACATTCTACAACTCAATTGAGTCCATTCGAGGTGGTGTGCGGCTTCAAACCAATCACGCCTCTTGATTTACTTCCTCTTCCACTACAGAGCGTGCAAATATGGAGACTTCTAAGCGTCTTGATTTTGTGAAAAGCTCCATCGACAACCAAGGAAGTAATTGAAAGAAAGGTGCGTGCTTATACTTCAAAGCTAACAAATCTAGAAAGAAGATCTGTTTGAACCGGAGATTTAGTGTGGGTACACCTTCGCAAAGATCGCTTTCATAGCGTAGATCCAAATTGATGCCCGTGGTGATGGACCTTTAAAGTTCTTGCCAAGATCAATGACAATGCATACAAGATTGAGCTTCGGTGATGACTATGGGGTAAGTTCTACATTAATGTTGCGATCTATCACCCTTCTTTGGACAAGATTGTGCAGTCGAGTGGTCGACTCCTTTTCAAGAAGGGGAGGATGATGAGAACATCGCTAGTAATGCCAAAGCTATTAATTAGACATCAATAACAGGACCAATAAAAAGAGCACGAGCCAAGAAACTACAATCTCGGTGAACTGCTCCTTAATGAATATGTCATTAATCTTAATGAAATTTCATACTACCTAAAAATAATATTTTACTTGTGCTCGGGTTTGAAGACTCGATGGATGGAGATCATGGATATGAGATGTATTCAGCCCATGAACAGCCGTGAGCGATAACATGAGCAGTACAAGGCCCATGAATAGTGCGCGTGCTCACGGTAACCGTACGGCCTATGAACAGTGCGCGTGAACAGTAACCGTACGGCCCATGAACAGTGGCGTGAATAGTACCATATGGAAGTTTAGTGTTGAATAGCCTTAGGAGGCTATATATTGAGGTAGAGTGAACCCCATTGTAAAGGAACCACTTTTGATAATAAAACTCTTGTTCTTTCGTTGGCAAACTAACTTGAAAATTGGGAGTTCAACGAAATTAAGTTTGTTCAACCTTTTCCATTGGGAATTGGGAGTTCGCTGAAATTAAGATTGTTCAACCTTTTTTTTGAGAATTGGGCGCAATAGAACTTCATCGGTGGTCGTGAAGTTCACACGTGAGGTTGAGGCGAATTATAGAGTGCTAACTCTTGCATTGGCAACGGGGATCACTACGGTTCATCAAATCCCGTGAGTATCGGATCCTACGTCGAGAAGATCGAGGCGACCGTATCACTTTACGTTAGGATCGGATGTGCCACTTGATATAAAATCATAAAATACAACATTGTAGGTGAAATGTTTGCCCAGAAACCAGCGGGCTTTAATCATTCTGACCAAATTCATATATCTCACCTACGAGCGCATGGCGATCGGATGTGAATCATCATGAAGTGAACAAATCAATAGCTCATAGGCAAAGTACCCATCCGATCACACGATGTGCATCAAATTTCATCTTTCCACGACCAAATTGATCTTACTTGTCGGCGCCACGTTTGCCTCGACCAAACCAACCCCTCAAAGCAAGTGAATCGGGAACAAAACCATGAAACCCACACACCAAGGTCATACTTTTGAGAGGTAGAGGCCGATCTAGAGGCAATCGGCGGCAGGCAAGGCGGTGGTGGCTTGGATGTAGAGGTTGGCGACATCGCGGCCCGGGGCGGTGGAGCCTTAGGTGAGCACGATGGGCACCCGATGAGAAGCCAGGTGGTGCAGTTTGAACCACCCTCCTTGCGATAGCAAAATGTTGTGTGCGGCTATGCCTAGTGTTTCTACAAAGCGGCTGCATGAGATGAAGAAGAGGGTGGGGGTTTGGGGAAAGGATGGACGGCGAGGGGAGGATGGCAGCGTCGTGAGGGAGGAGTGATAGGGTAGAGGGGATCTGGGCCTGATTACATCAGGCGGTGGGGAAGGATGGAGGCAAGGTTTATAGGGAAGGACCGGTGTGGAAGAGAACAACATTGCAAAAAAATCACGCAATTTTGGGTAACCTACCTATTGAGCAATTTCTTAGGACTTGTTTGGTTGGGCTATAATCTCAACCTATCCACATAGATGAATGGGGATTTTAGTTCAAATTTTCAGCCTGTCCACTTGAATCCCTATTAGGAATGGGCCTTCTAAACAAGATCTAGGTGAGATGTGAGGGGCCTAGGTGGGGTGGGAGGGAGACAACGAAGACACCACACCACTTCCTTGTTTCATGTTTCTACATCTACACCAAAGGTCATGCCATCACGGAGTTCACATGTCCCCAGACTCCATCTAAATAGAGTTTTAGACTACTTTACACAGAGAAAGCAAATATGAATGAATTAAATGAATTAGAAGTAATCTCGACCCACAAAAGGTAGCCAAAGCTTTAAACAAGGCTCAGTCAAGATGGTTCCTCTAACATCAAAAATGGCTCCACGGAACATGTTCATAGTGTTAGGAAACTTAGGCTTGGACCTACAAGCTTGGCCCATTGGTGGACACCTACCACTTAGTCTATAAATAGAGACCCTACTCCTTGTAATATACGTGAATAGAGAAAAAAATAAAGAGGAATTCCCCTCAATCTCTCTGTGTTCAATTTATCGTTTGCAATATTATGTGTTTCATCCATCTTTTTGCATTAGAGGAATTGATTGGAGGCTGAACTCGCATACGACGGTTCCTAAACATGTTATCAGCATGAATTGTTCTAGTGGATCAAAGATAATTATCAAAGCACTTGTACATTGAATTATCAATCTATATCACTTTCAATTCTACAAATTTCACTTTCTAGATAATTTTCTACGATTGCAAATCCGCTCTAATATACATAAGTAGACTAGAAGTCAGCACAATGCCGTCGAAAGATTACATGAAAAAGCATATATTAATTGTACTATAGATAGATTGAAAAAGAAGCAGCAAACAAACCACCACCGTTTGGGCCGTGCCACCACTCGGTCATTGCCAGGCTCAAAGCCGTCATCGCTCACCATTGTGTTGGCACCCACCATCTTTGTGCCATCACCACCACACCCGACACCACCCGCATGTGCGCCATACCAATGTCGCTCCCACATAGCGTACCCGATTGACCATGGGCTCCACGCATCACGCGCCCTCGTGTCGGTCCCCTGCATCGCGCACCCATCGCTCTCACATGGCCGTCGGTTGCTGTCGCGCATGGCCTCCCACGCCACATGCCCCTCATGGGCGCCACCACCTCGGCCATAGGATCACAGCGCACTTGCGGCCGCAGACCATCGCCGCATACTTAGTAGGCCCTTTTCCACATACGCATGCCATGAAATGAATAGGGAGTGAAACCTACCCCTCCCTTTTGAATCGTTTAAAAGAAATTTAGATCGTCCGATCGATCGTAGACCGTCCGATCTTCCATAAGAAAGTCGAACGATCACGAATGGTCGAGAAATATGGATCGTCCGTCGACCATGGGTATCTAATCGCCGTAGCAAGTTCAGTCTAGTCCAATTGGTCAAGGAAAGTTTGGATCGTCCAATCAGCCATGACCGTTCGATCGGCCATAGCAAGTTTGGACTTCGGACCGTCCTATTGGTGGCGGTTTGGACCGTCCGATTGGTTGGGGAATGCGAGGGAAGGGCGCTCCGGATTTTGCAAAATAGGCCCTCAAAAAATCAGAAAATTATGTAAACAATTTTCTCACAATTGAAAATTAGCATAGAAGCTCTCAAAAATTGTAGAATTCACTAAAAATATATATTCTAGCATAAAAGGCCTCGAGAATTCAAATTTGGTGTTATTTTTCACATCGAAGCTTGTTTAGCACTATTATTATTATTTTCTATATTTACTTACTATTTTTGATTAATTCTAATTATTTAAATTACTTTTAATCACTGAAATTGTGATAAAAATTGTAGAAAGTCATAAATATTTACGAAATATCATGAAAATATTTTGTATCATTATCAACCTATTTCATGCATATTTACCTATAGTAAATTTATATATTTTTATACATATGTAGGCGATAGGCATCACGAACCGGGAGTTCAAGGAGTTAGGCTAGTATGGCTAAAACTATTTCACTTGGGCTTTTGATGTCGAGATCATACTTGGAGCCAGAAGCTTAGCGCTGCCATTGGGATCGGTTCACCACGGATGCTAAATCCACACTGAGAAAATAATCAAGTACTTCACTTCCTCAGGCACCACCTGCTGCCGATTCGCAAGAATGATTATATAGCGAGAAGAGCGCACTAGCATTATGGACTACACTCAAGAAGCGGTTCGAAGCTAAAATACACCATTCTTCCTTAAGCGGTGAAATGGATTCAACTCAGATTACTAATTTCAAGACGGTTGGAGAATACAACTGCGCTCTGCACAAAGTTTATACCAATCTTCAACTTTATGGTGGCAAATCACGGATGAGCGAAGATTGAAAAGATCATCTCCACCTTCCACCTAATGCACAGCGCAATCTACACATAACTTTCATCAAAATAGCTACAAGAAGTATCTGAGTTGATCGATATCATATAGGTTGCGAGGCTCAAGATAAAATTCTCCACAAGAACTTTGTCGCACGACCACCTAGAACTCAGTTGGTGTAAGGCCAGCGCTAGGAGCTACAATGTGCGGAAGCCTATAATTAAAAAGGGAAAGAAAGCAAAACCTAGCCCGAAATACAAGTCAAATGCTCCACGGATAACAAGTGGCAAACCAAAATCGACAACAAGTCCTATGGTCATCAAGACCAAACTGCTACAAGTGTGGCAAGTGGGGGGCAGTTGCAGCGGATCATGAAACCACAATATGTTGTTAATGCCTTCCAAGCCAAAAGAAGAGGGTGGCAAGCGCAGAATGAAACTCACTTTACTTATGTCAAGGGAGAATTAGAGCAGCTGCTTGCACCAATGGAGGTGGACTCCACTCCTGCAACCACACCCCTCTTGACATTGCAGCCATCGCCATGATTTCTCTAGAAGAGCACCTCACCTCTGAGAAGATAGCAGCCGAAGTCTCAAACTTCTTGGCAGATGTAGTCTAATGCACAGAATGAATATAGACTTTAATTGTCATTTATTTCATTTGTGAAAAGAATAAGTTAGACTTGCAATAATGATACTCAAACACTTCATTCTTGTGATAGTTGAATGATATTAATTAATTCATCTATTCAGTCAATAATAGCATGATATGTTCTGATATTTGAAATATTTTATTTTATGTGTTAATTATCTTCGACTCTATATTAATAGAGTACTTTATATTAAAATTATTGTGGCGTCCTATAGAGGAAGTGTTCTTAGCTAACGATGGCACAACAAATACTATCTTGAGATAGACAAAATACTTTCGGTTGGTTAGTAAGAATCTTTGTGACCTTACAACAATCACCGGTAGCGATGCATATATAATAGGCTCGGGATGGGCACAATTATACTCCCAATGAGCGCGACTTTAGTCACTAAAGAAGTCTTGTTATACCCAAAATCGACTAGAACTCTTCTAAGTATTAAAGAAATTCGCTAATGGTTTCTATATTGAGGCTGAAGAAAGAGTATGGTAAGGAATATCTGCTCATTATAAAGCGTGAAGCAAGTGAAAAATATATTAGAAAGATTTCCTTCATTTGAATCTGGGCTATACTACACTAATATTCGACACTCATAACCCATCTGCCTACGAAAACTATATTTAGAAGCTCTAAACTTTTCTATTTATGGTATGATAGATTATTCCATGTAGGTCTTAGGATGGTGAGAAATGTAATTAATAATTGATAGGGACATGATATTGATGTAAAGAATTTCCCGAATTTGGAAGAATTTGTGTGCCCCGCATGTGCTACCAAAAAATTAATTACTAGAACTTTTACTCTAAAAGTGAAGGATAAAGTCCCTACATTCTTGGAACGCATTCAAGAAGATATTTGCAGTCCTATACAACCTCTATCGGGGTCATATAAAATTTTATGGTACTTATCGATACTTCTTCGAAATAGTCACACGTATGTTTATTATCTATGAGAAATCATGGTTTTGCAAAACTGATCTAGTATATAATTCAAATTAGAAATAATTTTTGATCATCACATAAAGTCTATCGAATGGACAACGAGAATTTACTTCAAAAGTATTTGATGATTATTGCATGGCAATGAGAATTAAAGTTGAGCATTCCGTCCACATATCCACATCTAGAATAGCCTAGCAAAGACATTAATTAAGAGGATTAAATTTATTACCCAAACGCTTTTGTAGAATTGTAATTTACTAACTACATGTTGGGGACACGCATCCTACATGCAGCAACTCTCATCAACTTTAGACCATGGGCATATAATATCTATTTACCTATGCAACAGCGCAAGGGTTACCACAAAAAATTTCTCATCTCAGAAGGTTTGGTTGTAAAGTTTATATATCTATACCCCACCAAGTCTTTGCAATGCGCCCTCTTTGAAAGTCTGGGATATACGTTGGTTACAAGACATCATCTATAATTAGGTATTTGGACCCTATGATAGGAGATTTGTATACCGTCCATTTCGCTGATAGTATATTTGATAAAGATAGTTTTCCAACTTTATAGGGGAGGAAATCAACCCCTTGATGAAAAATATCAAAAAATTATGTGGCAAGATATAGAAATCCATGCACATGACCCGTGCACTAGTGAAGCAAATAGAAAAGTCCAGAAAATCATTAATTTGTAGGCATTAGTAAATCAACCTGCCTGATCACTTTAGTGATTTAAAGAGCATAACCAAGTCGCATGTGCTGCATGCATTGCTTTGAGAGGTTGAAATATCAAACAAAGTAGAAGATATCCTAATCTGTCCGGAGGCCTCGAGAATAAAAGGCGAAAACTACGGCTCTTTGAATCCCAAGTAGTTATGGGCGTGCGGTGAAAAGGATAGAAAGGACTTGACAGTCCAATCACGGAAGTTTCCTAAAACCGAGGGAGCTAGTTGAGACCTAGCACCGTGTGACACCTTTAGAAAAGGGTATCACTGGATCTGAATATTTCCATGGAGGAAGAAACCAATATAGATGTGTGCGTACACATTGGAGCTACAAAACTAAAAGGACTTGCCCATGCAGCTAGAAGGAGCGGTGAGCAAGCAGAAAAACTATAAGAATCATCTCATGGTGAAATAGCTATAAACTATGTATACACGGGAGAATCCATGAATAGGACAATAGCTAATGTTGATATCTATTTTGCAAAGAAAAGTACCACAATCATCGCTTGCATCGCTCGTTGAATGTAAGAAAAGATTAGATTGGGAGGATTGAAAAAATACAATAGAAACTAAATTATTATCTCTGAATAAAAAAGAGTTGTTTGGGTTTGTAAGCCGCACACTTCCCCATGTACACCGTAAGTGAAAACAAATGGTATTTATTTGAAAGAGAAATGAGAAAAAATAAAGTTGTAAGATATAAAGAAAGGCATGTTGCACAAGGTTTCACTCAATAATCAGGACCTAATTATGAAAAACCTATTCCAGGTCATGGGTGGTATTACTTTAAATATTTAATCTCGATGGCGATAACTTTGAATTTAGAAATGAAATTGATGGATGTGGTAATGACATACCTTTATGAAAACTTGGATTTGGATATTTATATAAAGGTACTTGAAAGTATCCTATCCCAAACCAAAATAAAGCAAATAGAAACACATATAGTGCAAACAAGCGAGAATTTGGTATAATCGCTTAGCGACTTTTATACAAGAAAGGCTACGAATAATGAGGATTGTCTCTGTATATTTATACGGCGATATCGAATAGATTCTATATAATCTCGGTGTATGTAGATAATCTAAATATCATCAGAACCTAGATGATATAAAAAGAAGCGACTCTTACCTAGAATCGAGATATCGAAATAGAAGATTTAGGTAAAACTAAATATTTCTTAGGCTTGCACCTTGAACATGTCTCAAAGGGATATTAGTGCATCGGTTAGCCTACACTCGGAAGGTGTTAGAGAGTTTGGCTTTGAAAAAGCATACCCTTCAAAAATACCAATTGTTGGAAGATCTTTGCAACAAAATAAGGATCGTACAGACCTAGAGAAGAGGAGGAAGTCTTGGGACCGGAATTTTCATACTTAAATGCGGTAGGAGTATTTATGTATTTAGCAAACTATACTAGACCGGATATATCATTTGCCATAAATCTATTAGCAAGGTATAATCACAGAACCTACCAAAAACATTGGTAAATAATAAAGAACATCTTTTGATACATCTAAGGAAGCAAAAATCTTAGATTATTCTCTGAAAGAACCAAGATCGAATATAGCTGGTTATGTAGATATCGGGTACTTATCGAGACCAGCATCTGCGGATCACAAAGCAGGCTATGTATTCTGTATGGTGGAGCGCCATTTCTTAGAAATCGTTTAAGCAAAGTCTTGTAGCGACCCGACAAAATCTCTCAGAAATCATAACATTGTATGAAGCCACACAAGAATATGCTTAGCTTCAATGAATGGTTCACCACATCCAGCAGTCATATAGATTGAACATCATGCAAGCTCCCACAATTATCTATGAGGGTAATGCAGCTTGTGTTACACAAATGCAAATGGGTTACATGAAGAGTCATCTCATGAAGCATATCAACTCCAAATTCTTTTATACTCATGAATTGTAAAAGATGGACGAAATTAAGATATTGCATACTAAGTCCAATGAAAATCTTGCAGATTTATTCACTAAGTAATCTAATTTTAAAAGATGTGTATGTAAAATTAGAATAATAAGACTTAGAGCAGTACAAAATTCAAGGGAAGATTATTCTCGAGCTCACTATTAAAACTTAATCATGAAGATTGAGTACCCAAGAAATAAATCATGTAGATAAAATAAAATTGGATGGATTGTACTCATTTTTTCTTGACGAGTTTTTCTAAAGTTTCTCGGTCAAGGTTTTTAATGAGGTAATTTGTGCAACACAACATAACATATATCATGTACTCTTTTTTAAAATTTTTCTCACTGGATTTTATGGAGTTTTAATAAGATATGAACATATCAGATGAATACTCAAAGAGGAGTGTTGGGAAATCGAGCCTAGGCTTAGGCTGACTAATGTGGGCACTCTTCACTTTATCTATAAATAGGGACTCTACTCCTTGTAATATACAAAAGAACATAGAAAGAAATAAAAAAGAATTTCCCTCCTATCTCTCTATGTTTAATTTATTATTTGTAATATTATATATTTAATTCATCTTTTTTATATAAAAGAAATCAATTGAACTAAACTCGTGAGCAATGATTTCTTGATACATAGAACCCCACTCGACTGTCCGAGGACGGTTCAGTTCCTAGGCTAATCTTATCTCTTCTTCTGACAGTTCCCGAAGGCGCACCCCGCAAAATACGTATCCTCCACTCCAAGGCGGATGCCTAGGTCCCCGTCGGCGACGAGGCGGGGGAATCATTCGCAGCACACGAGAGATCACACACACGACACGGCCTTAGTCCAGAATTTTCCACCCCCTCTCCACCCCTCTTCTTTCGCTTTCCCGTTTGTTCTATTCTCTCCCATTCCCTCCCCGTCGCCGACCAGATAACCTCCCCACCAAGACCACCCTTAACCCTACACCTAGTCGCCCCGAGGCCTTGTCGGGGGAAGCGAGCTCCCGCCAGCCGCGACTGCCGCCGCAGCCGCGTGCGGGGAGGGAGGCGGCCGGAGCACGAGGGAGGGGGCGTGCGCGGGGCGGGGATGGACGACGTCGACAGCGTCGTCCGGAGCGTCAAAAAAGCCGGCGCCGCTCCGGGAGACGACGGGAGCACCACGCCTCTCCCCGAGACGGTGAGGATCCCCCCCCCCCCCCCTGTTTTCCTGTTTAGCTCCGCGTGTTTCGGAATTGCCCGGTGGTTAGGGTTTGGGCCACTGTCGGTGTGGCGTGGGCAGGTGTCGTAGGGACATCTGGTTTAGTTTGCATGCTAGAAGCGCGGGTGAAGATGGATTTAGCTTGTTCTTAGGTCTGGGATGGCATGGATGATCTCTCGGGTATGGGAATTTGACATAAGCGTTCTGTTTGGGGAGTTCTATATGGGTTATGGAATATGGATGATGTGAGGCACGCAGGTGTCCTGTTTCACTATCCATATTTGTGTTTCTGGCCAGGCGCGAGTGAGAAACAAAATCCTGTTTTTATATCCCAGAAATTGGCACGTGTTTGAATTTTTGCTGTAGTTGTTATGGAATGGCAGGAGCTGATTAATGCAACAGGCAGTACTTAATTGTAGTTTGTAAAATTGTAAAAGGAAATATTTGTATCCAGCGTAGATTGGTCCAAATATGCTATGCAAGTGTCTGCTGTTTTCTGTGCTTGTGGCCCAGTAACACCAACCTTCGTTAGCGCTGCTGCTGCTGTGTTCAGGTTTGCAACTATGCATGCCGTGTACCGCACAACAATAACTGTCATTTTCCATATGGATATTAGCTTCTCTGAATCCCTGATACACTGGTAGTATTAATCGCATATGTTTTCATACTGCCCATTGGTGTGTAATATTTCAGAATTCAGAATGCTTATCTATAGTACCTAGAATGGTAGAATTCCATGTGATAAAGGGAGACCACTTAGTCCTGTTATATAATGGAATTCAGAGAATTAGATGCATAAAAGTTTGAACTTGCTTTAACCACTTAGAACTACTTATCTGAAATCATTGAAGTAATTTAATAGGGACGATCACAGTGGCATAAGATATGTGTGAGATCCCAACTTTATCATGGCAGGAACCTGACTATTTTTTAGTATCACGCCGGACCATTCTGCATGTACACTTATGAAGGCCTGTACTCTATTAGACATTTTTCAATCGTTAGCCACTCCCTCTTAGGTGTACACATCTCATTTGAGCCCTTGCAGTAATAGGAGTAGCTGGTTTCCAAGATGTGATGTAGCATGGGAGCCATATATGTTATGTTGGTGATTCTGTGACTCATAAGCTTTTTCGGTGGGTTGGAACAGGTCCAAATTGGCAATTCACCTACCTACAAACTTGACATAAAGCTTGGAAAGGGAGGATTTGGGCAAGTATATGTTGGCCGCCGTATTTCCTCTCCTAGTCTTAGTGACAGGATACCTGGTGCAAATGCTTTGGAGGTCAACTTGTCTTCTCTGGATGCCTTTTTGTATTTTCACAGTCGAGGCTATCATACTTGCACAGTTGCATTTATATTCATGCTTTTCTTTATATCAGGTTGCAATAAAATTTGAACACCGAACCAGCAAAGGCTGCAATTATGGAGCTCCTTACGAGTGGCAAGTTTACAAGTAAGTGGCCAATTTGTCCTATTTTTTCTCGTGTGTGCAACTTATTTTACATTTGTACATTTTTCTCTTTGGCATTCTTTTTATGTACACATTATGACTGCAATTGGCATTTCTAGAATGCATATTAACTTTGTTTATGTAAAACGTTCATTGGGCAGCACTCTTAGCGGGATTCATGGTGTGCCAAGAGTACACTACAAAGGGAAGCAGGGAGAGTATTATATCATGGTAATGGGGCATGTACTCCTTGCCTCCCTTTTTATGGTTAATATTAGTGTATATATGTACTATTTCTTCTCCAGTTTGTATTTGTTTTCTGGTTTCAGCATCTCTCTCTCTCTCACACACACACACAAACACACTCTCTCTCTTAACTATCTGTCTACCTCTCCTCTCTCTCTTGTTCGCATCGTGCATTCTTGCTAGCTCACCAGCTCGCTTTTTCCCCATGTTTAACTCATCACCTTCATGATGTATGTCATTTGGTCTGAAATTTCCTTTTTGCGTTACGGTCCAATTAATGCAATTTTGCGTCCTGCATCAGTTTTGTAAAATCTGCAGTACTATGACTAAATTGGCACTGGCATTAATGACATTATCAGGTAAGGTATGCTAACTTGTCAAACTATTAACAACACAGTTTGTTTGCGTCTTGATCAGTGAAACACTTAGAATATCTATGGCCATCTTGCATGGTTGCTATATGCACCCATGGCTGATGAGAGTATTGATAAAGCTGCTCCGCCCATGGTGCAGGCATACAAAAGATTAAAGGAATGGCCTGCCTGTCTTTTGGGACATTGGTGGGCCTATGGAAAATAAAGTTCTGCTTCTGCCATTTAGTACAATGGCTCAGAAAACATGATAGGGAAAATATAATTATTTTTTGGTTATTTATTACAATATTTAATGTTTATGTTTGAATTGTTCACAAAACTTATCGAAAAATCGTGAATTTATATCCACAATCTTGTTGCTCGTGACCAGACTCGCTTAACACCACATTGCCCTGCCTGTAGCTGCCACATATGCTTACTGGCATACTTCCTGCTTGCTCACTCCATTAACTGCATTGCAAATATATTTATTGAATAAAGTATGTTAAGTTTATGAATAAAATTGGAGTTTGAGCTAGAGAATTTGAATCAAGTGTTTAAATAATTTGATAAACACCAGAAAACAGTTAAACTTCAAGTTCACATGAATTGGAAAATCATTCCCTTCATTTTTCTTGAAGCACCCATTGTTTTCATTGTATAGCCCTTCACTGTTGGTCCTAAACTTTACTTTCCACATAGTATAGCCCTTGACTTTTCCAAAGTGGAGTTCACTGTTGGCCCTAAACTTTACTCGAAACTTCAATTCGGCCACAAAACCTGTCTTTGTTAGCATTTGATTCAATGAAGCCCGTTCCATTAAGACCACTGTTATCTCATGTATGGAGTATGTTGACATCATGACTTGGTGGTACCAATGGTTGAACTGGTCCATTTAATATATGTGGATATGGTGAAATTAGTGAAGATACACAGAGAACTGATAAGTAGGTAGAGGAACACATGCACAGAAAATAGGCAACCTGGAACACATGCACAGAAAATAAGCAACCAACCACCCAAACAATAGGTATTGCTAATGTGTCAATATATTTTGAGGATCTGTGGTTCCTAGAGTTACAATACCTACCCATTAGAAACAACAATAGGTGGCATATTATCGTTAAAGCATAGGGACCCATCTGAAATTTCAGATAAAATTTGAGGAGCAATAGTGAATTTTAATCTTATTTTTGCACATGCCACATTATGTGTCCTCATAGGCTGGACAAGCACCCCCTTTTGTTTTTCTAGGCCATATTGTTAATGATTAATGATCTGGTACAAGGTACTTGACAAACTCACTGCTGTCAGCTTTGCA